>JARJIL010000005.1:29545948-30782931 GCA_038502395.1 Dittrichia graveolens
CCCACTTTTTGCTTGAGCATCCTTAAATTCAGGAAATACACAAACTTCAATGGTTTCTTATTTATGTAAAATAATTTCTCTCATCTCTTTTTTCGGCATCCAAAAGCCGAGAATCATAAAAAAATCTGTACCGAACAAGGGGAGTGGTGCACATACACGGTACCGCATGCCACATGAGACATGCCGACACTTTACTGAGAGCACTCCGGACGCTCTAAGAGAAGCAAAGTCAAGAAGTACAAAAAAGGGGGGAAATGCCAAAATGATTAAAACATTTAGAAAATCCAAACAACCCCTCAATGTGCAGTTTAAGAGGATGAATACAGACCGATAATTCATCATTTATATAGTAACGTGATGAGTATAATCACAATAGTTTTAAGATTGAATGATTTATGATTTATTAATGTCTCTAAGAGCATCATGTGTACTTGAAGTATTGCTTTGGTATGGTGACTTGTACAATCGGTACTGAGGGGCACACCACCCCCAAGGTACCGGTACCGAAAATTTTCAAATGGTTTTAGCATTTGGGTATCGTAGGAGAAAGGAGAGAGAGATGAGAGATAAAAGGAGAGAGGTAAGAGAGTATTTTTAGAAGCGTGTGAAACATGGTTAGTATGGGGGTTTAAACATGACTGAAGTATAGAGTGAATTATGCTGATGTTGCACTGATGTAGCGCGAAACAGGTACACCGTACACCCCATGCTCTAACGATTTTAACATCCTATATTATTTCTTCTAGTAACATAAATGAAAATAGCATGGAAAATGCTCTTACTTGCAAATATAAATGTGATAATTTTAGAGAGTTATACGCATAGAATAATATCAATTTTGGGTTGATTCTGGATTTAAGCGAATGGCTTTTGCGTTCGTTTTAAGCCATTTTTTCATTTACTATTCCTCTGTTATTTTTTTAACGGCAAACACACACTTATTAAAACTATTTCAAAATCTACTCCGTTGTTTACCACGAAACTTAATCCCATAATTTCTTGAGGATAGACAACTTTCGTCAACTCCTGATACAATACAAGTGTGCTATAGTTTCTTCATTAATACTCGTATTAGAGAATATCAATTTTCTAGTGATTTTTTCATTTACAATATTTTTGTGCTTGTACATAAAACAAAAGTGACAATAATGTCTTACTTTCCTAAAATAAATATCAATTAAAGTATATATATATTACTGAGGCGCAACCCAGTAGTATAGGGGTTTTACTCCATAGCTCAGGTCTTGGGGTTCGAGTCTGGACATTGGGGTTTTTCTAAAAAAATGGTAGAGTATTACTCCATCATCGTGCGTGACTTGGGACTCACATATTGTCTTATATAGATGTCACTCCGGACCCAGTCCACTAAATTCGCTGTTAAAAAAAAAATTAAAGTATATATTAATCTGTGTAATGCAACACAAAGCTAAAGCAAAAATGTTAACTTAAAATGAATTGTTCTTTTGCATTTTTTTACAATACAAATTGTATTAATTTAAGAAAAAAATGACCTGTTTAGCATTATATATTGATCATTAATGCTCATTTAAAGTATTTGGTCATTTAACTTTTTAATAATTTACTTAAAAAAAACCTTTTACCTGTTTAGTGATTAGGATATGATACATTCTGTTAGCAACATTTATTTTAATTATTTTTATACTTACAAATGTATGTTAGTAATTTTATCATTTAGTCATTTAAATATTTATGATTGTGAAAGTATCTATAAAAACAAGAGTTAAAGATCAATCTCATTATATAATTAAACATCATCCATTATAAACAGATGTACTCTCATAAACATAAAAGTATGATCTAATAAAAGACTTAATTTTGATTTAATATAAGAAACCTAGTTTTATGTTTATAAGAGAATATAATCGATCATTACATAAAAAAATATTTAAAAAAATAATATATCTTTTTATTTATTCATCTATTAATAAAATCGATACAACCATCAAAATTAACAAACAAAAAGGTAAGAAAATAAAGTAGGCAGATTTGACGTGTCATTTTTCAACGTTTAATCGGTCGTAACGTAACTTCTCTCTCCCGTTTTACTCTCGCTTCCTCAAATATTCACCTACTTCTCTATCTAAAATTGGCGCCATCTTCCATGAATGCCCTTCTTTCAGTTTCTTCATTAGTTAGAAAACCCATCAACAAGCTAACACACACAATCAGCATTCACAATGCATACACACATACACTGATCTATACATACGTATACATCGGAACACAAACGGGACAAGATGTGGCGGTCGTCGTTTCCGTTGCTGAAACAGGGCGTGGCGTCGTCGGCGGTTTGCAGGTCTAATCCGGCGTCATTTGGATCGATTAGAACCGGATTTGTTGAATCTAGTTACGGATTATGTGGTTATTTGTTCTCGAGTTCTTCGGTGCGTGGGGGCGATGGTGGTGATCACGCGGAGATGATGAGATTAGTAGATGTGGAGGCTTTGAAGATGAAATTGGGAGCCGGAGGTAATGAGGTGATTCACTATTCGATGCTTTTACAAACGTGTGAGAGTATGGGCCTAGCGAAATCTACTGAGGAAGCGAAGAAGCTTGCGAGAGTTTTTGATGATGCTGGTGTTGTTTTCATCTTCAGAGATAAAGTTCATCTTCATCCTCACAAGGTATGCATCTGATGAAGTGATAATGTTTGTATCTGATTGTCTGGGGATTGAATTCCACTTGTATGATATGGATCACATATATTGATCTCTTTTTTGTCAAATTTTGTCCGGTTGATCAAGGTTTTTTGTTTAAATTGGCTGATAATTGATGATAACTTACTCATTGATCTTCTACTTGATGAATTGCTTACTAGAATTCAGTTTAAAGTGTTCATAGTTTATGTACAGGCTGATAAGAACAGATCCATTGATCTCCTTTTAAAGATCTACTTTTTGATTGCTTCAGAATTTGATTCAAATCGTCAAAAGTTCTGCTTTATTCAAATTGTTTATTATACTTTTGGGAAAACGTTGGCAAGAACAAGTTTGAATGCATGAGAATTCAGCTCCAATTCTTCAAGATTCTTTCTGGGAAACTTGATAAAAACTCAACCATATGATGAAATACCAACTTACAAACTTCTGTCACTAGGCATAACATCCATTTTTTTTGTATAACAGAACTCACACACCCTTTGAATCTACTCTTCGGTATTTGATTCAATATGTTTCTTATATTTTTTGGAAAACGTTGACTAGAACAAGCTTATCGAATTTCCTTGTTATATAGTTTGATTGCAAAAGAATTCAATTGCAATTGTTCAAGATTTTTTCTGGAAAACTTGATAAGAACTCTCATTCATATGATTAAACTGTTGGAATTAATGATTTAATCATAACTAAAGTTAGTGTTATTATCTAGTTTTTATTAAATACTTATGATTAGTATTTATTATGTATTAACTTAGGTTTTGTAATAAGTGTGTGACACATATAATTGGCGGCAGTTTTAGCCACCATGGACCACCACCACCGCCAACTGCCATGGCAGTTTTGGCGGGAGATAACTTCCCATATGAAGCCTATAAATAGGTGAACAATGTATTGACTGTGTGTGCAATTCTAAGCATCAATATCAGTGTTTTATCACGTTTTCTTGTATGCTTATCATTCTGCACTTATACATACATATATATACTTGGTTCGTTGTTTGAGTGTTACTTAGAAACATGGTGCCTTACAATCGAGAGAATAAGCGAGGCAGGGCTGGACATGATTGCAATTCAACATAAATACCAACTTACAAAACTCGTCACTAGGCATAACTTTGGATCCATTTTTCTACAGCAAAAATCACACACCCCTAAAACCTAGTCCTAATTTACACCTTGTCCGGACTTGAATTCAAGACCTTGAGGATCACCATAAACACTGTATACCACTAGGCCATAGGCCCTTTGGTAGCTTTGGAACCACTTAATGTATCAAACTGATTTTCTAACCAGGTGATGGATATGGTTAGAAGAGCTATACCTCTTGCCCTGATGCCTGAAAATGACCCGAGAAAGGAGGAACTGAAGAAACTACAAGCAAAACAGGAAGAAATTGATTTGCTGGCTCATAAGCAGGTTCAACACATCCTTTGGGCTGGGCTTGGGCTCTCACTTGCACAAGCTTCCCTTTTTTTCCGTCTAACTTTCTGGGAATTCTCATGGGATGTTATGGAACCAATCACATTCTTCACCACGTCTTCCGGATTAATTATAGGTTATGCTTATTTTCTTTTCACTTCAAGAGACCCCACTTATCAAGATCTTATGAAAAGGCTCTTTTTGTCACGTAGAAGAAAGCTGATGAAGAAGCACAATTTTGATGTTGAAAGATTCATGGAACTTAAGAAGAAATGCATATCACCATCAGATTGCAGGGGTGGTGCTTGAAACTCAGGATCTCTTGCATAGGCACTGGCTTTGACACTGACATAAATATTGGTATGTTTCATAAACACAACTTCTTAGCTTCGAATTAAGAACCATGATGGCAAGATATTTCTACGTTGTTGAAAAGTAGAAAAGTACTTCCCTTTTTTCTGATAGCGTGATATACTTGTACTTTTAGAAAGATCTTCATACTTTTGTCTCTAAATAAACTTCACGCCTTTTTTTGTGTTTTTCAAATAGTTCTAAAACCGAATTGTGGCTGATGTCAACTGACAAACTCGCTATAGCTCCCAGACCAAGATTTTAATTATATTAATATAACAATTAGTAGGAAGAATGAACGGTAGCATTTTTGTCTTTTTTTTCGCAGATTATATAATATAAGGTAGAAACCTAGGAGATTTAACAAAATGCCAAGCACGTATATAATATAAGGAAGACGTAGATTGATCTCCTTTTTTTCGCATTTTTGTCCTCCGTAGCTCCCTTTTTTTTCTGCAGTGTATATATAACTTTATAATTTTTTTTAATTTTGTTAATACTTTTTAAAATATTACTTTAATTTTTCTTTATAGCTGATTATATATTATAATTTCTCTTATTTTACTATATAATATTATTATTACTATTATGACTAAAAATGTGATCATATAAGATTTTATTCCGATCGTTAAGATTGTAACCTTAAAAAAATCTAAAATCTTTTTTCCTATTTTTTTAATTTACTACTATTACCATGCATTACTTCCAAAGATATGCTCTTATAATACTATATGAAAAGAAATAGTATCAAACACTTTATCTGGACATTTTTAAAAAGTTAAATAAAGAGTAACTTTTCTATCATTTTTATATATTTTTTATAAAACCATTAATTTAGATTCTTTTAGTAAAAAAATTGAAGTAAATAATATAAATTAAAAGTATCCTAAATAGTAATTTCATCCGCTATGAAGCCCGGGTAATAAACCCTCGTTCTGAACAAATGATAAGAGTTTGCTCGTAGATCTGTTTAAGCAAGGTCTTTTATTACAGTCTATATTTATTTAAATGTTTTTTTCCGGTAGATTTTCCAACATTTATTCAATTAAAAAAGCTTTACTGATGAGACGAATCATTTGATTGTAGTTGATATAAGCCGGAGGTTTATATACACTAGCACAAAAACACCCTTTAAACCTCTCAAATAGAGTTTATTCAAAGGATTTGAGTTAAAAACGGGTTCAAAAGTAAATCCAGACCTTTTAATTGTTTTAAAACTCGGTACCTACTCTAAAAAAATAAATTTTAAAGGCTCTTGAAGAGGGAGAGAAATTTGAGCATCCTATTTTGGTAAATATAATAGGTTTGAAGATGGGGCTTTAATCCTGTTCTTTGTAAAAAACAGAACTTAAAGGTTGGAGGCTTTAATCTAGTTTTTTTAAATAGAAAAAGGGTTCCTAAAGTTGTTTAAGTCCCTTCATTTTCAGGTCACCCTTACACCCATCCTATGTTCTATCTTCTTCCCTGATTTTCAGATGTACTTTACCTTTATCGCCTAGCTTCAACCTTCTTTTTACTCTAAGCACATTGGTTTTATGTATGATGGCTTGAAGCATGTTTGATAGCTACGGGTTCAAACGAAGCAGATCAGTTCGAGATCTAGCATTTTTTTTGCTTAATGGATCCAAACAAATCATTGTTATATTCGTTTGCTTCACCATCGAAGGGACTGGTTCATTCGAGATCTCTATGCATTGGTCTATGACTCTGTATCTCTTATCTTCCCCATACTACGCTTAAGAGCGGTTGACCAATTAAGTATTGTTATAGTTGTGTTGTTTTTAACTCTTTGGAGTCATTATGAACAGTAAATAAAAATAACATTTTACTACATAACAGTAAACAGTTGTATAATATAATATGACACAATACACCAATCATATCTATTACAAATGTTTTCACCTTACAAGTTTTAAATGCTCAAAACATTGCTCATGACTTCAAATGTATCATCTAATACTGTTCAAACTAAGGACTCAATACTTTTGTGGAATATTATACATATACACAACCCAAATTTGATATGAACAATCTAATGAGCATATACCTCAATCTAAGAGATCGAAAAGCTTTCGATATTCATTTGCTTCTTGAACCCTCTCATCGGGGCTTCTATCCTTCCGCTCCTTGTCCAAGTCTAGCTTCTTCTTTAACTGCTTATCCGACTCATCGATCTACAACCACCAAAATAACAAACATTTATAACAACTCTAGCCACTGCGATCTTATGATCGTGTTTGGATCAAACTTGTAGCAGTTTGATGAACGATGTTAATAGAGCTTACATCATCATAGATCTCGTCGTTATTCTCATAGTCTCCAACTTTTCGTGGGACGATATGTATGTGAACATGTGGAACTGATTGTCCTGCTTCTGGTCCATCCTGAAATGAGAAATGGAATCCCAAACTCCCCTTACATTTCATGTTTTGGATGAGTTACACATCAACACATGAATTAACAAAGTTTCACTATAGGTATGTAGTAGATAGCTAATTACTTGAATTGTAAATGTGAGGGAAGATGCTTTGTGGTAATTCTCAAGCATAATACCAATTCTTTTAGCTGTGATCCACATCTCACTACTCTCCTCATTCGTAAGCTCGGCAAATCGCTTTACTTCACGCTTTGGGCACACGAGCACATGTGCAGCTTGTATCGTCAAGTCAACCAAAGAAACATTCGGGTTTCAAAAGATTATACGGTATGAAAAGAGCGCATCCACCACGTTTATGAAAATTAGAATTTGGTATAATCAAATAGTATTATAGAAGTGACTCGTGCTGTTAGCAACGCCTAACTTATGTGCTAACTACTAGACTGATTGCAAACACTTATATGAGTAAACATTGTATTGTGCATAGCTAGTTGATATCACAAATCAACTAAAACGAGCATTACCATAAGCGAAGAAAGAAAAAAACATATTGTTAGTTTCAGCCAAAAGATGTTTACGAGGTCAACCCTACGCCCAAGATCCGAACCAACCCTTCTCTAAGGACCGGCCCGCAGACAATTGATCACCTTTCTTAATCTGCTACCCGACAAGGAGTCAGAATTAAGCCCGAGAAGTTTTCAACAAAGTTTCCCAGGACCCACTAAACATTTACGGTGAGGAAATGTATCAGCTCGTAATCGCTAGAAGGATAACAGCCGCCTTATCGCTATGCCACCTTGTTGGTAGTAAATATATTCAGTTTGATGATAAAATAGGTAGCCATAAATTTACTATAATACTAAGGATTATTATTTCAACTCTATCTTTCTTGTATCTTTTTTATAAGTTATTTTCTAATGTACAAAATTTAGTGGTTTTGTATACTGCTTTCTAATTTTGATGTTTACTGAACAAGAATTAAAGATCACTTCTCTTTCTAACACTTTCCAGTCCACCTATATATGTTATCTTGAAATGATATTAATTCATGGATATGACCTGAAAAACAGATTGAGAATTTATCAGAATTATATCATGTAAAGTTCAATCAAGCTAGACAACATATATAACCACAGGTTCAATAATTGTGAGCTAAAGCCTATTATATCATATCTTGTAAAAACTATATATGTGACCATTTATAAGTAAAAAAAATATAAAAACTAAGACAAAATTTATTGTATTTTTATGCAATTTACACTTATTAAAACCCACTTGTATTCTCGCATATATATATATATATATGTGTATGTATGTATGTATTGAATGAAAAATTACCAGGAAGAACAGGGCGTAGATTCACAAAAGCATATAAAAGATCAGTTGAGTAGAACACATCCTGGTGATCAATTTTGTGGGGTCCAAAAGTATAATCCATCTGTAACCATCATTTTTTTAATTAATTATAAACATCACAACAACAAAAGCAGCAGTTAAAGTTCATAACTGAAGCCCCAAAATCATAAAATTTACCTTCACCTGTGTTGAATATGATCTTATTCGAGTGACACGATGAGGACGAAGATCAATGAATATATCCTCGTGATTTCCAACGACGATCAACGCGCAATAGCGATCGGTCGGAGTTTGAGGGAGAAATCAAAAGTTGTAATGAATTGCAGTATATAGTATATGTATATATGCCTATCAAACAATGAAATGGTAGGGTTAGTTTTAGTTCATACTTTATTATAAAAAAATAATCATGAAGATTAAAAGAAATCAAAACAAAGAGTCAAATGGTCATTAGTTTAGACTCATAGATTATTTTAACAATTAAATAAGGGAAAAAAACAAATCAAATTTAGTTGGGTTTGGTCATGGTATGAATCACATATTTGTATTATCATAATATAATTGATGATATCAATAACTATGTCATTTTTCTCAAATGTTAGTATAACTAATTAACAATTATTTTAATTTGAAAGAAAAACAAATAGTACAACATGTAGAATGTGAACTATTCCAACCAGACTGCTAAATAGCTTATGATATGCAATTTAATTAAGATTAAAATAAAAATATATATGATTCTTATAGCTATAATTAAGATTTGAAAAAAATGGAAGTTAATTGTTTTTCTTTTTTTATAAAGAAAACACATCATGACCGTGATTAGTATGATCAAAAAACAGGGGTGTAAACGAGTCGAGCTTTTATCGAGTAACTCGAGCTCGGCTCATTCGAGTCGAACTTTATCGATCTCTAGTTCGAGTTCGAGCTCAAAAACAAGCTCGAATTATTTAACGAGTCGAGCTCGAGCTTCTAAGAGCTCGGTTCGAGTCCTTATCGAGCTTTTCGAACCTTGAATAGTAACTGTATATTTATATATGATAAACTAATATTAAAACATGTTAAAAAGAGTACTTATTGAAACAAATCTACTTTATATACTATTTATAATTACTAGTTACTAAAAAATCATTAATTTCAGATTTTATCTATATTTTAAATAATTTGGATTTTGAATTTAATTTTTTATATTATTTCGAGCTTTTCGAGACGAGCTCAAGCTAAATTACCCTTTTGAGCCGAGCTCGAGTTTCAAGTATGAAATCTCGTCGAGCTATCGAGCCAAGCTCGAGCTTAACATAAAATTTCGAGTCGAGTTCGAGCTTGATTTGACTCGTTTACATGAGGATCACATGTGAATGACTAGCGTGTTGGAGTTGTGTCATTGTCAATGGCATGCATGACATGCAAGGATGGATGTGCTATAACACACTATTGTGTGCTCTAAGGATATATATAATGTAATTAAAAGTTTTGTAAAAGTATACATGAAAATTTTCTATATATATAAGGATATATATTTATGTTAAAATATACATAAAAAGTGGAGTATGATTGAATTAAGCTATACTAACTTTTGAATTGAAAAGTGAAATGTGATATAACGCTAATGTGAATGCTGTGTCGAGGAACCCAAACCACATGCCATATGGATGGCCTTATACAGAACACACCCATAGAAGTTTTTGTATGGTAGAAATTAGGAGAACCTGAAAACAATTCTCCGTATTTTTTTGAAGGGCTTATTATTTGAAATCTTTTCGAAAAGAAGTGTACACACACTGTTTTAACAAGGGCCGGAACTGGACCGGGCACCGGGGCATGTTAGATTAAAACAAGTTGATATATATTTTTTGAACAGCGATAAATTTTATTAAAAGCTATTAGCAAGAAGTTTGGAGGTGGAATAAGCAAGTAGAGTGCATATAAAATAAAGAAAAGAATATACTTCCTCATAAGAGATATTACACCAGTTAACCCACATCAACTTCAATTCCTTTTCAAACTCCTCAGGTCCCTCTAGTGTTACACCAAAAAAAAAAAAATAAATGATAGACTTTGGACCAAACAAAAAAAGATTAGAGGAGGCCGCACCGGTCGAAGGAAAAGCTTTACTGTACCTCGAGAGCTCCAAAGCACCCAACACGCTAGTACGCAACACATTAAGATTGCTGATGAGAAGCCAAGCCTGTAGCTTTGATCCTTTCATGCCAAGTTCCTCTCCCAGCAGAGCAGAGAGTTAATATTTAGTACTCTGTGAAAACAATGTTTGAAGCTGGGTCTCAAAAGAAATATGAAAACAAGTCTAAAACTTATAGGGAATGAGAGGTGATCAAGTCTGTTAAATTTATTTTATTTTATATTTTTTTAAACAGTGGTCTAGTCAACTTACGAGTAGAGACACGACTCTACATCTTACCTTACTCATACCTTGTTCATACGGTTAATGTTGCTCTGAGCTTCAAAAAAATTATATTTTTTCTTTTTCGCTAACATTAAAAGTATAACTTCATTTCCATTTCACTGGAATTCATTAAAGTTAATTGTAAACTATTAATTGGAGAAACATGGAGCAACACACTCTTAGATGGGGTGCCATGGTCAAGTAGTCCGCTTAGATGGGATCGAGTATGGTTACTATCCGCTGTTATTTGTCATGCATGATCAAATCATCATTTTTATGATACTATGTTATCAAATGATAAGTTTGATAGCATATTTTATTGTATTCAAATCTCTCTATCTATGAGTAGATGTATGATTATCTATATTTTACCTCCTTCAAACTTCGCTTAGACTGGATTGGTTGGGTATCGTTATTGTTGTCGTTGATATTATCATGACAAGTTAATAGATGATAAATCTCAGTATCTCACAACCATTGAGATATGTATTGGATTAACACTCAATGTTGTTCTCTATCTACCAAAGATTTGCATGTGCTGTTTTTATGTATAAATACATTGCCATACCATAGAAGTTGTAGTTAATAGGAGTGAAATACATGAGAGGATTGAATCTAGATACATATAGTAAAATAATAATGACATTAGATAGCCAGATGCATAAACTTAGTGAACTCCTAAAGAACAACACAAGCTAAATATTTCTTTAAGTAGATAAAAAAATAAAAAAAGAATGAACCAATTGATAGTTGCTGCTTTTTATCAATGCTGTTTGGTGTTCTTGAAAAAGGGCAGTGGGAGTTTCTGGAGAACCTCCATGATTTCATTGCCTGCTTTTTCGCCATAAGCATCCACCAGATCTTCATTCCTCTCGTACAACAATGGCGCTGTCAGCAGTAGCACAAACACTGATCCAACAGTTGTGAGCATTCAGTATTTGCAACAAAACAGTTTTATTAGGTGACAATTTCCGCTCATTTATAAAATAAATGTGCGAAGAAGTGTTCGTTTAGAAGTCTTAGGAAACGGAGAAAAAACAGGAACCGATAATTTGAGGGTGTGAATGAAATTAACTCACAGATATACACAAGGGTTAAAAACTCAAACCAGCCACCGATGACTGAGACCACCCAAAGAGTGAAAATCACCTGCATGCCCACAATTTGCTTTTGCAGTTATAAGTAGTAAAAAAATTATAACTTCAGGTGAACAATTTCAAATGGGACGATATGAACATACACTCATAAATCTCTTTAAGTCCTTCCCTGAAGTCATTTCCCGTAAAAACAGGCAGGCCTCGTTGATATGATCTTTCAGAAACAGAGCAACACAATCACATAATTCTTGTGATAATCTAATGTCAGGGAATTTTGGAGGAGATCTATCAAAAATAAAAAAGTAATATGTTCATGTTACAAGATTAACATCCAAGAAATTTAGTCTTATAAGTGATTATACCATAATTTGTACATTAATAGATAAAAAGATTCAATTACTATATAGACTCACTGAAAGAAAATTAACTTAAGCAACTTACTTGTTAACAAAGGAAGACAGATTGGACCATAGGAATAATATTGCCAGAGTAAGTATTAGAAAGTGACACAAAAATGGAAGAAGATGGTAGCCTATCCGCTCAAACAGAAGCCATATTACTGTTGCAGCAGCAAAAATGGCTCCGGACATCTGCTTTTGCCGCCATAATAAAATATCAGCAGCTGAAAATAGAGATTTGAGTAGATTAGGATCTCTGAATCTGTATCAAACATTCTGTCAGCATTTAATGAAGAAATCGGTCACCATCTTGCTTAATATTTTCTCATTTCTTGTAAGAAAATAATTGTGTAGTTTACATTACTTTATACCATTAACATTATCATTTAATTTGTGAGTTCCAGCTTTAGTCCTCCTAACCTCGGCTAAATACGACACAGCTTCTGCCAACTTATAAATGGGACTAGCAATTATGCTTCTTTTCATCAAATAATCTTTGTTAGTGTGAGAAGTAAATATGGTGATAGCGAGTCCAATTTAGTTACCTGTGACAGAAGTGAATATATGATTCAAGAAATAGAGAATTGAGGTAAATTGTGTAGACAAAATCGAAAGTTTTAACTGTGAGATGATAGCTCCCAATCAAAGCTCAAACGCTATTCCAAAGAATGTTCTTAGGGTGAGAATAAACCATAATTCTACTTGTTGATATTCTCTGCCTTGCAGAAGCTAGCCACAACCTAGGTTTAAATACCAGAACTAGAAACTAAGACATGAACCTAGTAGTAACTGCCCATGATGTGCACTTTGCTTTGCTACAAAGTAGCAACATTTAATACTAAACTTAACTAAATGTAACCAAGTAGAACCTACTGATTGACTAAATCCAAATCATGCATGTTACCGGCCTATCATCACCCTCCCCTTTCAGACGAACCTTGTCTGCAAGGTTTGTAACTCGGATTCTTCATTAATCGGAAGACTGTCATCACATTCCCTCTAACAAAATAAGTTGAGTGACACAAAACGTAAGATCCGTTCTAAATTTATTGTTGCAACTGAGACAAAGTCCTTGGGCCTTTCTCTTCTGCATCTCTTTCCATAACAAACATTTTACAGATACATCAGGAATACAGGCTTTGGACTGCGGGGCAAGAAATTGTCGACTTATGCTGCTCATCTTTCATTTGGGCTAAACTAATAGCTTCCTATGGTGACTTTGGTTTAAACATATGAATCTTGTTTGCTATTTCTGCCTTAGAGTCCACCTATGAACATCACAACCAAGGCTTTTTGTGTCCATCCATGCACCTGATGTCTGTTTAAATTCCTTTTGATAATCCCTTAATGAACCAACTTGCTTAATTTTGAGCAAGGCGTCATTTGAAGTCTGAGAATCAGTGCCACCAAACCGGAACCATAATTCCTTAATAAATATTCCCCACGCACTACAATGCGTTCTTCTTTGCAAGCCCGGTGCAACCATTGCCACCATTTGTTTGCTTCTCTGGCTAAATGAAAGGAGGCTAGAGAATCCTTTTGTGATTCTGACGAGCCTTGGTAACGCGATTAAACCACTCAGTCTGGGCGTCACCAAAGTAGGCAGGAAATTCTAGCGTGACCAGTTTCGATGAAAACTGCAAATGACCTCCTTCCCAAACTCCTATGTCTTTTTTGAAGCAAGTCATGCTTATTGAGCTGAACTTCTGACAGTTTATTGATGATATCTTCAAGACGATGGAATCTCGGCTTCAAGACCTTCTGTTTGCTCCTTGTTAATTGCCGTCAAAATTAACTCCGATACCAACTGAAAGGTCCCAATCAAAGCTCAACCAGAAAATGAAAGAATCTTCTTCTTAAGATGGAACAGACACAATTTCTTGTCAATAATATCAGCCTTCCAGCAGCCACAAGCCCGGTTTAAATTCAATAACTTTAAACTAACACATGAACCTAATAGTAACTCCCCATGAATGGGCACTTTGCTACAAGGTAGCGCCAATTAATACTCAAATAAAACTAAGACTCCAAGAGTAGGCGGTGTGGTGGTCTATCACGGCGTGACTGCTCCAATCACCATGTGATCGCCATACGGGCTCACCATGATGGGCCATGCTTCAACGTGAGGCAGATCACGGTAATTGGCAAGTTCATTATTACATTTTTTCCAACAGCTACATATGAAGTCTATAAAACAATCAAATAAAGGCTCGATTGTAAGGGTAACCTTGGTTAATTTAAGTGTTTCAATAAGATCTTGTTGAACATATTTGACGACTTCCAACAACCTTGTATGTTTTATGTTCTTTTATCAATTAATATAATTTTTCTTTTTTATTTATTAATGTAACTATTTTATTTTATTAATGTAATTTTTATAATTAGTGTCACTGTTTTTTCTATTAAAAAAGTATGTGGGTCTCAAGTTCGGTGTGTGACCATAAAATGTTGGTCTATTCAAACAATGAGATAAAAGTATAAAACAATAGGAAAATGATATGTGCTACAGTACCTAAGTTAGGTATGATTACACTTATATACATGTATAATAAAGAGTAATTTTATAATTTCAATATATATTTATTAAAGAAGTATGTAAATATGATCTAACTACCGCAATTTATCATTTGCCCTAAGACAATATAAGTTTACGAGATAATCATAATTCATTTTATCTCAATCTCTTCCCGTTTTCACATTCGCCAAACGCATCATTTCGAACCCATAACACAAATAACAAATTGATCTCACTAACATGCAACATGATCAGATCATATAATCAAGCTATTAGCAGATAGATTTTATCAGAAATTAAAGAACAGATTGAAGAGATCGATTTACTTTTGCCAGAACCGAGAGCGGCGTGAAGAGGTTTCTGACGACCAAATAGATGGCGCCTTCCGGAAACAGATTCAGAGTGTTTCTCCTCAATAAGCCTTGGTTCCACCGGCAACTCTTCAATCTTCTTCTCCGTCGCCGCCATTATCTTATCTTCGACGGCCGCATCTAACATATTCCCCTATTTTATAATAAAATCGCCATCATTCTAACGTAAGTACGTACTAGTAAATATTGCAAAATCAATAATTATAAATGATCCAATTTCACAAATTGCTCTTACTGTATGTCTGTATCTTCAATTCAGAAACTGTATAAGCTTTTCCGATGACTGGCCGTTTTATCCGGTGAACGGAAAATTTCTGATCGGAGGAAATGAGCAAAGAGCAAAATGGGGAAAATAACCCCATAATATTACGACGCAATGTTAACCATAAACGTAACCAAGTAATTCGGAGTATATTTTAAGGTAGCCGTAAGTTTATTATTTAGCTCCTTGGTGTTCTACCAGGATATCTTGATTTATGAAACAAAAACTATATCTTAAAAACAGGAACCACTAATAAATCCACCGCTAACGGTATCTAACATAGATATAGTTACACTTACATACCATTTAAATAAAGAGTATTTCAGTTATTTAAATGTTTTAATAAAATGATATGTAAACTATGATGAAAGTTTTTGGGTCTGGTTTTCTGATTATATTTATCATACAAGATTAAATGTATTGCAGCATAAATTTGAACATACTCTCTTTGTGAAAAAGATGAAACTCGTTGATGTTCAAGAACTTCAAGACAATGGTCGAAAATGAAGTTGTAAAGAAGATATGTTGTCTCGGACAAGTGACGGGGGTGGCGAGTTTAACTCTAAAGACTTCCATGAATATTGCGGTTCCAATGGAATCGGAAGACGGTTTATGGCAGCTACTTAATGAACCACACTTAATAAGAGTCCCAAATTAGCCTTACGATATAGAACTGCACAAGAGAGCTGGAGTTACTTGAAACTTGAATAGTGTTTGGATGCATATGACAAGTGCATATTCCAAATTAAAGAAGGGTAAAACTTGATGAAAAGAGCCATGGATGTATATTTCTTAGTATAACTGAGAGGTCTAAGGCTGTCAAGATGTGTGATCCGATGAACAAAAGAATTATGGTGAGTAGGGACGTGATCTTTGACGAGGATCGTTGCTGGAATCAGGGAAAGAATTCAGAAACAAAAAGGAACGAGACGTTGGCAATAAAAGAGAAAGTAGAAACAAACATAATATGACAACCCAACAACGATAAAGTAATCCTCGAACAAGAAAATTCCAGCCATGAGGCAGAGAATGCTTCAAAGCAGGAGCATATAGCAACCCCTGCTGAAGAGGAACCAGTCCAAGAACAAAAAACAAAAATCTAATCAATAATCCAGTGTTGCATCATGGCCTAACTAAGTGCAGACTTAGAATTTTCTTTGATTATTTCAGCTTCTGTACATTGTAATTTTTTGTATTCAAAGAGCTAGCTAGGAATTTTCAATAAAGTGTCACATTCATGTTGGCCACTTTTCTGAGTAGTGTTCTGATTACATTTGTATTGAATGAAAACATGTATTTTCACTTGACATTAATTAAGGTGGAGGGTGGAACACATTTGATGACCAATCTCTCTAGAATTGGACTCGAGATCTCAATGGTATATGCGATGAGTAATGTTAGGGTGGAACACGACAACAAAAATGTAAACACGCACAAAGATAGACAATACAAGGAATTAACGTGGTTTAGTTGATCTAAGTGATGAGCCTACATCCACAAACACAAAGCGGGTTTCTTACTTTATACCAGACTCGTTTAGGCGGCACAGGCTATAGGGTAGCAGGCTCGTGGCTTTCGTGCTTGTTGGAGTTATTAAGTATCTTAGACTTCCCTCCACCATTCTATAAGCAAATGCTTGTATAGAGCGACTTCTAAGTTCTTACTTGTATATTATCTTTGTTATAGTGGATGAGACTTATTAAGAGCGGTGCCGAAAAGTCTATCAAATCACATAAGATGCAGTTTTCCTCTTGATTATATATAAGGCTTTCATAGCTTTATTTTCATAGTATATATATGATTGCAGGCATCTGATGTAATGGTGGATTCACATGCATAAATAATGAATTATTGGACATGTAATACATTTCTTGTTCAAAACTTTCTTCCTATACACATCTTGAACACTAAAATCCTGGTTTATCAATTGCTTGACACAGCTTCATTTGCTACTAATCCTGCAATGTCTTTGAGTGGCGTCCACACGAACTTCCTCCTGCAAATTTTGCCAAAAGTTATGAAACAGAACAAGAACGACAACCAAATTACATATATAATTTGTTCTAAACCCTGCAACCATGGGCTAAAACGATCATGTGTTCACTTTTCTGAGATCTAAAGGATGAAGATATTATAAAATGAGAATTTGGGTTTAGATAAGGTAGCATAGAGGCTAAGTGTTACTATTAGAGGTGGTAATTTCAACCTGATCGCGTTGATTTGGATGATATATAATTTTAAACGCGTCAAATGAACACCAAGACTACAAACCACACCATGCGTAGATGGGTTAGTATGGGTTATAGACCACATGACACTCGTGTTCAAGGGATACTAAAGTAACATACCAGTTGCCGCATTCTGCGATCACTCTAACTTTGGGCCGGAGTGTAGGGAGCAGAGCAAGAAACTGCAGCTCTGCTTTTGAGAGAACCTGTAACAAGAAAAACAGTTAAACAAGAAAGTTTCGTGTTTAAAATCGAAGACTAAAACTAAACTAGAGATTGCAAAAATAAGACGGTTGAGAGGATTAAGTAAAGAGTTAAAACGAGCGAGGTCAAGCTGTATTGAATCGAAACACTTTTTGTACATTTGAATGGCTTGACCTATAAAAGACCGGAAAATAATACGTGATGTTACACTCATGTTCCACTTAAATAAGAGTAGTTGAATTAGTCATTTTAAATCATTTCCCCATTAGAGACCAAAGAACTTATAGCTCAGTGGTATTTGTATTTCTCGGTGCCCCATAATGTTGTGGTTCAAGTCCCATAATAAATAAAATTGTGTAGAATTATGTTTAAAAAGTGTGTGCGTTAAGCTGTTAAAAAAAAATCCCTTTAAAGATATATAAAACAAGTACCAAATAGACCCATATAGCACAATTGTGTTCAAACCTTGGCTTCTAGGATCCAGACCACCAGACCTTTAGCATCTGGAGGAAGCAAAGATAACCGATAATCAACCTCCGGTGGAAAATACCACCTTGCAATCGGCTGCTTTCCTACATGAGGCTGCACTTGAATTCGTCGAGTTAGTTTTACCAAACATACCCAAAAAACTTACAAAAAAAATTCAATGGAGAACTTGAACTAAAACCAAAAACTCACAGGACAAACCGGATGAATCTTGGTTAAAGTAGTCTCGGGGTCACCCAGACCCCGAGCCGATAAATCCAAGAACCGATATCCCTCGTACCTTAACCGGTTAAGATACCGACCCTCGTAACCGCCTTCATGAGGAGAATATATAGCAATGGCTTTATGTTCTTCAACATCTGATAGCCACTTTCCAAGATCAAGCTTTAAAAGATCACCACCAACAAAATCTGAAAACTCTCTTGCACATGTTATGGTTGATTTATGGTACTTGGTTCTTGTTAATCCTTTGTTTGTTGATAAAACAGTAGTTTTTAGTGTTGGGTTTTTGTTTTTGTAATGGTGGTTGAAATAATGTGAAGAAGGTAGGAGGGATGAATGGTAAGAGCAGGTTGAGGCAGCCATAGTATTCTTGTGATATAATTTGAAGTAGGGTGTGAAGGTGGAAGGTAGCCATTGGAAAACATGTGTGGATTGATGGTGGTGGTGTTCTATGGTTGTCAAACAAGATAAGGGAATTTGTTTCTTCTTTAATTAATTGCTTATTTCATATTTACATTCATGCCCTTCCATTCTCAACATTTTAATTCTTTTTGAATAAAAAGTAAAGTCCTAATTAAATTATATACACACATGGCACATACATGTATACAAATAAGTAAAAAATGATTTTATTTATTAAACTTAATTGTTTAATTAATTCTAAATTTATATAAATTTGACATGTTATAGACAATCACACGATTCTTACTCTAAATTAGTTCAAAAGCGACAAATTAAATTGATTTTTATAAAAAAAACAAATATATTGTTTTCTGTCGCATCGCACGGATAAAAATACTAGTATAAATAGAGGGTAAGATTTCAAGGAGAACACTCTTCTCACGAAGTAGGGTTGCAAAAATAAAGAAAATTAAAACAAATATGTTTATTTTTAATTTACAATAACATAAAAATAATAAACAGTATTAAAAACGAATATAAAAAATAATAAATATAGATACATCTCATTTTAAAAGATGCATAATATTATTATAGCCTTAGATTAAAAAGTTGCACTCCCTTTATGTGCTTCATATTATAGAGTGCTAGCCCTTAAAGATAAGTCCGAAACTACACACATGACACTAACCGTGCGGGCCTAGTAAAATAAGAATAGTTTGATTGTCACGTTATTAATCAATTCTTGCCAAAATTAAAAATTATTGAGTTAATTATAAAAATGATCCATGTGTTGTTACTGATTTTTACTTTTAGTCCATCAATTTTAAAAATTACGAAATAGTCAATGTAGTTCTTACTTTGTTTCAATTTTGGTTCTTTACACTAACTGGTATTAACTTTGACAGTTAGTCAATGGGCATTTTGATCAATTTCTATTTTATCTTTATTATCAAACAACCTCTAACATCTTTTAACTATTTTTGTTAAAATTAATAATTAATTAACCTTTTGTCATAATTAACTAATAATTAATCAGTTATTAATAATGTTAAGTAATGCTTTATATATATAAATTACTGATTATCTTTTTAACAAATATTATATTCTTGGTATTATGTTTCTGTTGCTCATCTTTATGTTAAACAAATTTTAAGCTTCAAGTTTAAAAAAACCCAAATTTCAAATCGCACATACAATTGATCAAACTCAGATCTGGACATAAATGAACTTGATAAGAACAAACAAGAACACAAACTTGGATCTTGATTTACAACACAGACACAAAAAAAATACACACAGTATAAACAATAGCAACTATCAAAACACCCAAAATCAATCATATTCATCAAGGTTAGAACAAAATTCGAAATAAACCCAAATTAAGCAAACAAAAGTAGTGCAAAAATTCCAAATGATCAAACAAACTACTACCACAAATTTACCCAAATCTGGGTTACAAAAGTGGTTTTCAAATTTATCCAGATCTGGGTTACATACATAGATAGATAGAGTTACATTCAGAGAGAGAGAGAGGTTTATACTGTTTTAGAGAGAGAGTGTGTGTGTGTATGCGTGCTTCTAATCCGGGTACCATATGCTCTTGATTCAATCACCCCTGAGATTCTTGCATCTAGAGAGAGAGAGATGTGACGTTGGAGATTTGAAAGCGAGGTGCGGTGATGGTGGTTTTGAACTCCGGTGACGCAACAGAGATGGTGGTAGTCTTCCACGTTTGCCGGTGACGGCGATCTTCCAGGACTAGCGGCGGCGGTGGTCACAAGGTCCTTAATCTGCAAACAGATCTCAAATCTACCACGAAGACTGGAGTTAGTGGCGGTGTTCTTACTAGAGGCAACGAATATTCTACAAACAGATCGTTAGCTACAGAGATCGGAGGTGATGGTTGCTTGCTTACCGCAGGTGGTGACGACATGCTTATCGAAGATCAAATGTGGTGGAGGCATGTTAACTGGCGACAGGAGATGGTGGGAAAATTCTCACCGGTTAGAGAGGTAGATGGAAAGACAAGATCAAAGTGAGGTTAGAGAAAGAGTGAGAGTGGATCAGTTGATGATAAATAATATAAATTAGAAAACTTTTGTTTGGTTACAAGTTTAAATGGAAGGATAAAAAAACATGTTTGGAAACAAGGATAACAAATAATGCTTATTTGATTATAAGGATAAAGTGAGAAAAGATCAAAATATCTTTTTACTAACTATTAATTTTAACTAGAGTTAGTTTAAAGGACTAAAAGTGAAACAAAATGACAATTATAGTAATTATTTTTATAATTTTTAATGTTAAAGAACTAAAACTAAAAATCAGTAACAATGACCATTTTTATAATTAACTCAAAATTAATTGTGACGTGTCATATTTTTTTTTAAATATGTTTATTTAAAATAAGTAGAACTATTTCTTATGATCATTAATTTTCCACATAAGAGAATAAAGACAAGTTATTATATTAATAAAGAATAAGCGATTTTTATTAAATAAATAAAACTATTAAAAATTAAAACGAAGTAAAATTAATTTTGATAAGAAAATTAACAGGGGAATTATATTTACATAGAATAGTTAAAAATATAAGAAAAATTATCCCCTAAAATTAATAAATGAATTAACTAATATGTATTATCTTTAAATGAATAAAATAAAAATTGAAAACTAAATTTTCTTGGCCAAATCGACTAAACTAAAAATGAAAATAAATTACAAAAACACCAACTAGAACACATTATACCTTTTAGCGGTTTTTTCAACTTTTAGTGATTTTCCCTTAAAAAATCGCTAACCATGGTGATGTCAATTTCAACGATTTTCTAGTCATAATTAACTTCTTTTTTTTCCCCTTAAATTGGTATTTTCCTGAATTCATTACTTATTTTCGTTAAAATTCTGCATTTTTTATTTTTTGGGTGCATTTTCCCCTTAGTATTATGTTTAGTATTGGGTTTAGTTTATCAAAATATATTCAACTTGTCATGTTTTGTTATTGTATGTATCGGAATTTAAAATTTTCTATTATGTGTATCAAACATTTAATTTGTCGCTATTGTGTTTATTAAACTTTATATGATATGTTATAAATTTATATATTTTTTTGTTTTATATGTATTCAAAGTACATACAATAGCAATATATTAAAAGTTTAATACATACAGTAGAAACTTTTAAAGTTCAATGTACACAATAACAAAACGTGATAAGTTAGATATATTTTGATGAACTAAACCCATTAGTATTTTATGTTTACTGGTTTTCAGGATTAATGTTTTCAAGCGTTAAGAAACGTAGGTCTAGTCCGGTATTTCAAAGTTTCAAGCAATAACATTGAATACCGCATGCCATTCAAATTCTTTTTGAATTAGGTCAATCGATGACGCCTTATACAATTTGTTGCTATTGTAATAAATCACCGTCCATCTTTAATATCAAAATGTTCCACGTAGCAGTTATCTTGAAATAAAGCAGACGTTTTTATACTTTGTTTCTTTTTGGTCTAAAAATAAAGAATCTCATTATTAACCTAAAAGACTTAAATTTTGTGTAGGTAGGTTACTGTAAGACGTCTCTCTTTCAATTTCTCAAGACGAAAGAAAAGAAGAAGAGAATCGATCTACAGAAATTGCCCTCAACATACGCTTTTCGGTAAGCTACTTTTCAATTTTCCTAAAATGTATAGATTATATCATTATAAGCGTACTTAATTTCATAGTTCCTCTCTTAATTTGTTTAATTATTATACACGTTTATCGTCGTTTCTAATAATTGTGTTCTACATTCTTATAATCGGTTAAAATTAGGGTATCAATGCGCCTTTGGTCAAGTGTTATTATATAGTTATTAAGATGTTTCTCTATCTAAGAGTGCGAGGGTTCAAATCCCTGCGTAAACATAGGGGTAATAAGGTGAATGCGTGTATTTGCTGTTAAAAAAGTTAAATTAGTGTAATCTTGCAATTGTTTTGCTTACAATTTTGAGGCACTATCTTTTAAATATACTTTACACGCATTAGTTCGATAATAATATTTCTTTCTCGATGTATAAACTACTTTTCGCCCCTTTTAGGGTAATTTTGTAATACATGTTTTCTTTTTCATCGAATTTATTGCATTTTGACAAGCGTGTTTATTATGTAAATCTAATTATTTATTTATTATGTATCACTAAATTTTCTCTTAAATTTGACCACTATTTTCATAGTATAGTTCAATTTAATCACACTATAACGTGTTTCATGGAGACTAGGTTGAAGGAGAGTCATGATATTAAAAAAATGAGTATAAGCATTAGTATTTTGGATCGAGAAGTGCGTAAAACGTAGTAGGAATGATCATGGCATCTAGGTTTAAGTACAACATTTTTTGAAGTGCATAGATGTAATAGTAGGATTATGTTAATCAAAGTAGTCATAGATGAAGATATAGTTAATTTGGTTTACACCTATGTACCACAAATAGTCCCGAGAGACGTAAATCTTGTTTTTTGGAGTCACTAGATGGTCTTGTGAGAGGTATTCTGGAAGACAAACTCCTATTTCTAGGGGATTTCCATAGACATATTGAGGAAGGGGTTGAGGGTTAAATGGGAGTTCACTGAGGCTTTGGATTTGATGTTAGAAACGAAGTAGGGTGTGGCTTACTTGAGTTTCCTCACGATTTGATGATCAAAAACTCTTTCTTCAAGAAAAGAGTTAAGGATCTGTCATATATCATAGTGGCAGTCATGGCACACAAACCGACTATATCCTGGTGCGTAAAAGAGATCTTATGTCTTGTAAAGATTGCATGGTACTACTTTGAAAGTCTTGTTTCTCCTAACACAAATTATTAGTGATGGATACCTTCTTTAAGACAGAGAAGAGGTCACAAAGTGGTGAGAAGGCATTTAACCAGAGCATCTTAGGGAAAAACTTAAAGGGGGCATGTTTAGATAGAAGATCCTGGTAGATGCAAGTAGCAGTTTCTTCAGGGATGCTGGCCTTTTTTCTAGAAGTGTTTGGCTCATTCTATTAGAGAGGATGCCAAAGATACTATAGGAATGACTTCAGGTTCTTTGCAGGCACCGAGGGAATCTTGGTGGTTTAACAACAAGGCTTAAGCTGAAGTTAAGGGAAAGTATATACACTTCAGGGAGGTCTTGTTGGCTAGATTAATTTGAGAAAGGGATTAAATAGGGAAATAAGGAAACCAAAATGGAAACTAAGAAAGCGGCAGTCCTTGCAAAAAAAAAAAGAAGATTATGAGTACTTGTATAAGAAATTAGATTAGGTAGAAGGATGAGCCATTATCTTCGAGCTAGCAAAAGCTAGGAAGAGAATAAGACAAGGCTTAAGAATGGTCAAATTTATCAAGGGTGACATTTGAATGGTCCTAGAGGAAGACTAGGATTTTAGAGAGATATTAGGGGACTATTTTCTTAACTTATTTAAGCGTAAGAGGAGAAAAAAGTTGATGGGGACTGAGAGAGCTCAACGGACAACCTTTTTCCCACAACAAGCACTTGTGTAGGAGGATCAACCAAGAGGAAGTTAGGATTGCCCTTCGAAAATGGGGCAGGCAAAGCAACAAAACCTTGATCACATTCCAATCGAGGTGTGTAGGTGTCTAAATGAGCATGGTATTAGGTGGCTAAACCTCTCCAACTTGATTTTTATTTCGGATATGATGCCACATGAATGGAGATTCAATGTAGTTATCCCAGTCTATTGTAGCAAGGGAGGCACTCAACTTTTGTACAACAACCACGATAAACTAATTAGTCATACTATGAAGTTGTGGAAGAGAGTTACTGAGAACAAGCTACATTGAGAGACGAGAGTATCATATAACGAATTCTGTTTTATGCAAGGAAGGGTCTATGATTGAATCAAAACACGTGGTGAGAAGCCTCATGGCAAAATTGTGGATAGACAATGTGATTTTCACATGGCTTTCTTAGATCTGGAGAAGGCATATGATAGTGTGCCTAGGGGTTGATTTGGAGGACCCTAAACGATAAAAAGGATTCTAGAGAGATATATAAGAGTTACAAGAGATGTATATGAAGGAGCAATGACTTATGTCGGTACCCTTTTAGGTGACACCAAGTACTTCCCTATGTTGAAAAAGGTTACACCAAAAGTCTACTCTTAGCCCTTTTCTTTTTTAGTTATTCTTAATAGGTTGTCTTGAGAAATTCAAGGGAGTGCTCCTTGGTGCATGCATTTGGCAAACAACTTTGTTTTAGTTTTGGATAATAAAATTGAGCTGAATAGACAGATAGAACAATCGATTGTGAAAGTTAAAGGGAATAGAGTTTTGAGTTAGTAAAAATAAGACTGAATATCTTTGTCTATTCAACAAGAACAAAGCTTGCAACTTTAAGAGTATTTTAAGTACCTAGGCTCCATGTTATATAGGCCAGGGAGGATAGATGAAGACGTGTCAAACAATCTTAACATTTAATATTGAACTGAAGGCCATTGTTGTTGAAGCTGAAAGAATAGTTCTCAGAGTGACTGTTACACCAACTATGTTGTATGGGACGGAGTATTAGCTACTAAAGGAAGATCTAACGTAGAAAATAGAAGTGACACAAATAAGGATGTTAAGGTGGACTGTAGGAAGATTTTGCTAGATAAAATTTTGATTAGTGTCTTCAGAAACCGAATTAGGAGTGAAGCCTTTCACCAATAAGTTGAGGAAGGGAAACTTGTGTTGGTTTGGACATGTCAAAAGTTGAATACTGAAATCAAGTCATCAACAAATATCCCGTTAATGGCTTTGAATATTGTAAAAGGAGATTAATATGAATGCATATTCCTAACATTCTTTGAGGTCCCAACTATATGGTGGATCAATTAATTAAATGAGAACTATATGGTTCCTTGGAGCGATTGATTACATTAGGAATATATGGAACCTACAAAAAAAACAATTATAATAGGGAAGTAACATCACAACTTATTCTCTTGATGTGGTTTAGTATTTATATGTAAAATAATATGACACTAAATAAAAAGTAAGTGGTTAGCTCATTCTCATTCTTGGTTTACAATCAACTAAAGACGTTTGGTAAGCATTTCAATAAAAAGTTATTTGTGATTGTTAACCATATAATGTTCAATACCTATTCTCATAATCATTGAATATGTAGAAAGTAATTATCAAATACGAATATGATAATTTAAAACAATGTGCTCATACTTTACTAGTTAAGGTACCATAACACAAATTTGATAACCATTTAAATGATACATTGACTTACATTTTAAATGGTTTGTAAGGTGGATATACAAGCTTTCATATATCCCATTACATTCTTTTCACAAATTTAGGTTTCTAGTCTGCTTTGTAGGGTGAGCATGGTACCGGAACCGGTACCGGTACCGTTTTATCGAATATCAAGTTTGGTTTAAAGACGGTACAGAATACCGTACCGAGTATTCATATACGGTATCGCTACCGGTACCTATTTTACCT
Organism: Dittrichia graveolens; assembly: GCA_038502395.1. Taxonomy (NCBI): domain Eukaryota; kingdom Viridiplantae; phylum Streptophyta; class Magnoliopsida; order Asterales; family Asteraceae; genus Dittrichia; species Dittrichia graveolens. The sequence continues at coordinate 29,572,190 of JARJIL010000005.1, forward strand.
AGTTTTTTCAGTACTAGTCCTGAATACCGATTTAGCAATATTTCAAGTACCGAGTACCGGACCGAAAACTCTAACTCGATACCGGTATATTTCGATATTTTCGGTACCCATGCTCACCCCTACTACTTTGTTCGATGGTAGGTTAAAAAAAACTTTCATACGAGTATACAAAATATGCAAAACCGCTACACTAAATCTTATAGTTCTTTAAACTTTTCACTTAATCATTGACTGGGTATTTAGTCATATCAATCAATAAATTAATCATCATTAGTTAACTTCTTATTTAAGACCATATATCATTCAGCTTCAGTAATCTTTATGTAATATAAATGAAACGAGGATGAAAGAAAAATAGTGCAACATTACTTTTAATCTTTTCTTTATAACAATTTTGTTTAGGCTCATCTGGAGCATTTTATTAGTTTTGAACAGAAAAAATGTCTTGTAGTGTAATTTCTACTATTTATAACAACATATAATAAACACAAGTTTTTTACCAAACACGATTATAGATGGTCCAATCATGAGTCACAATAACCATCACTCTGATAGTTTACTGGATAGTTCATATGCCTTTCATAGAAAAAGTTAAGGGATCAAATTTTGGGGGACTTCATCAAGTGTTGGCTAGAGGGTTGTTTAAGAAAATGGTCACAAGTAACATCAATTAGATGACGTACGTCAAAATCTCGCACCTGTGGAGAACCTAAACAGGGAAAATCCCCACGAGTCACAACCATATATGAATAAAACATAAGCTAATCATGTTGTACAAGTGTACGATCTCTTATGGGATTTCATCTATTGCAGATAAAGAAAAACATTATAGATACAATAACCACTATGACCTGTAATTAATTCTACACAATCCTAATTTGTTATTATAATAACTAATTAATAAATAATATTAAAATATTTGTTAGTTTATTTAGTCAATAATATTCATATGAAAAGTTATTAAACATTTGTCACAATTATTATAATCTTTTTGAGTAGTTAAAATTTCTACAACACTAATTATCAGGTTGTATTTATTATTCTTATTTAAATAAACATACTACATCTATACCATATATGATATACCTCTAATCGGTGTGACGAGTCAAGTTAGATAAGAAGTCAAAACTCATTAAAGTCAAAATATATTTGCAGTATTTAATTTAACTAAAACAATTAATTGAACAACCATATTGATTGTTAAAGAACTTTTCTAAAAATTGTTGATGATTTTAGTGTCATTAAGTCATTTAGTATAATCGGAATTGACATGAGACTAGCTAATTCTAGACTTGTTATAATTCGGATTTGGAGGTGCGGAGTGCACACTCGAATTAACTAAGTTGGTATCAGGAATACGGGGGTCCAGGGGCTGGCCCTGGTGGGGTTCCAAGGGGCATCGCCCTGGCGGTAACCGCCAACGCCAGCCGCCGGCAGCCACCTCCGCCGTGTAACCGCCAATGAGGACGCCTATAAATAGGCTTCTCGGCTTTTGTGTTTTTCACGAACAATGAACGAAATATGGAAAAGGAGAATATGATTACGCAAGTCAATATTCCGCTGAAATAGTCTCTCATAAACGAAAAACAAAGCAAAGATATTATGTGTTTGGATTTGAATAAAGTCTGTAATTCAAATCAAGTTTCTTGGATTATCCTATATCTGAATTCGCGATACCCCAAGCAAAAGAGTCGAATTACAAATTGCGAAAAGTGTATTAAACACGATCCACGAAATTATCCAAGATATATTATTATTCTTAACCCTGTTTCAAACTCTTTCCTCCAACAAAAACAATAATAAGTATATATAGGCAAAAGTTCAAACGAGAACTGTTTTTCGTACGAGAACCGCGAGAACCAATCTTAGCCATCCAATTCCCCCTCCTTCAATTGGATTGCCCGCCCATTAATTCCTTACATGCACCTTGCCACACTCAATCCCCCACGCTCTTCATCTATGAATTCCATTATTCAAAATGAATGGCCAAGATTGGTTCTCACAGTTCTCGTACGAAAAACAGTTCTCATTTGAACTCTCCCCTATATATATATATTCATTTTTTTCAACACAACAAACAACTATTAAGAAATTATAGAGTCTACATTAATTTCTAATTTAATTATCATGTATTATCAAACTATCAACAAATTAACTAAGCTTTAATAATTAATCTATCAACAGGATATCAATTATCCAACAAGACATTAACTAAATAACTAGCTTAATTTCATGTAAACAAGAAATATTCAGTGTTGAATATTGAATTCTTCAACAAACTCATGTTTGGATCTTCATTTGAATGAAGACTATGCTTACTTTATACATGAAAGTATTAGTTACAATTCTACCTTAAAACACCTTCTAATCTTTAACCATCAAGTAATTTACCCTAAAACCTTTTTCTACGTGTTTTCTTCTCAAATAATCATATCTTGTTTTGAAATAAATCATTATAAATGATAAAGTAATTATTTTTTACTATTTAAGTTGTTTATTCAGAATCTTTATTAAATAGTTTCTCATATTCAAAACCAATTTAGTCTATAAATAAGCCGGCCCATTGAATCATTCAACATACAACCATTTTGTTTTATCAAATTGTAACTTAGTCACAAAACCGTAGAAATTTAGAATTTTGTTGAGCAAACCAAATTACTTGATAACATTTTTTAACTATACCGATCAATGAATTGAAGAACTACTTAAAGTATCAAACCCTGTAAGTTTAGAAATTTTGTTCAATTTAGAATCAAGATTAGACTATATGTGTTGCATTTTCAATCAATCAACCCTTGAAATGGAAAATTTGGCCCTTGAAATTGTCCCTCAATTCAGGGTTTGCTCGAGTGTAAGACGGAACTGCGTAAGTCTTACTTCCCTTCTTTCTTGTGCATTAGAAAAAAGGAAAGCAAGTCTTATGCGCTTGATTCCGTCTTACACTTGAGGAAACCCCAATTGTGCATTAGAAAGACCAACACCAATCCAAATGCCCAATAAACACTTTAGAAATCAAATTGGACTAAGCTTTGTGCTACTCACTACTAGGTATATATGAGATAAGTGGGCTTAAACAACCGATGTTATCAAGTGCACTTAATTGCTTAAGGTCATAAACAACAAACTAAACCAACTTTTAAATATTTTATACAATTCGGTCAAAAAACTAAAATCGGCTTCTCAATCATTAATCAGGGTTGCACTCGAAAACTTGAGGATCGAGTTGTACAATCTTTTAGTCATGAGTAGCACAAGCTACTAAACAAGTCTGCCTAAAACAAGAAAAACATGCTCTAAAACATATATTTCTTCAATAATTTTGATTGTTTGTTGCATAAAATTAAGTTAATAATATCCATTAATTTGTTGTCTGCATGACTGATCGACTACATGTATATTGTTACATATATGTATGTATATATATATATATAGGTACAAATCAAAATGTCAAGTGATGATGGTTTTAAGAGGAAAGGCAGACGTATGGCAGCAATTGAAGCTGCAAAGAGGATCAAGATGAATGCTGATGCCAACATGTCACTTTCTGGTGGTGAAAACAAAAATGATGAGTTTGACGAACTTAACATAGTCACACCATCGGCTGATAACAACAACCAAAGGATGAGAGATCGTAAAAGGACTCGTGTTTCTCACTCTACACCTGCCTTTGTTTCAGAGGTAAATCTTTTATTTTTATCGCATGTTTTATATATACGTCATAGTTAATTGAAATGGAAGACTTCATCCAAGCCCTTTATTTGATTTGATCGAATGATCTATATTTGGTCCTTCATTTTATTCATTATCCAACCATGAATTACAACAGCTGAACTGTGACCGTTAGATATAATAGATCAACATCTAATTCATGACTATTATTTATTCTCACATTCTCACCTAAATATTCGGTTCGTTCTTACACTTTCTTATGGGTGTTAGTAACTATATATAAGGACTAACATATTAAAAATCATATAAAACTTACCCAAAATCTAGAAGTTAACAACCCGAACTAAACCAGTGAAGTTATGAATATTAAAATGAAATTAGAAGACACAAATAAGCTCCCCTAATTAGATTATGAGACGTGTAACATAGATAACTGTTCAGGTTTCATGATTAATAGGAGTGCATTATTTTTAAATATGTTATATATATATATATATATGTCTAATAAAGAGAGGGTTCATTTGAGAATCAATTTTATTGCTAGTATCGCGATAACCGTTTGTAACCATTGATCATAACTAATTAGAGGTTAATATTAATTGTGATAAACATATAATTAATAAAAAAACTGTCATTTTCACTTTCCTAATATACTGGATGGGTATTTTTAGATAACTTGTTTAACTAAATAAGGGGGTCATTTACCCCACTTTCTTATTATTATTAATATTGTTGTTGTTGTTGTTGTTAAATTAATACAGTTTTTACAACTTATAATGTAACATCCTATTTTTTAAAAACGACACCGCTTTATTCAAATAGAGAAATAACCTTCATAACCCAAGAATCCATTTCTAAAATAATAACAAGCAAATCACAATAGAAGTCTTTAAACATAAGTAACTGGTCTCAAACATAATTTAAATAAAATGTTTCCAATGTTTATTGTCTATATTAACGCATGTTGGAGCTTTCCCTTATATTTACTAGAAGTTCCTGTAAATATCGTGTGTTAATATCGACAATAAATAGGAACTTCTAGTAAATCCATGACAAACTATAGGCAATAAACATCAGGAAAATTGTATTATTGCACGTGGGTATAGTTTGTTATGGATTTGGGCCACTAGCCTATGCAGGCCATACATATTATATGAACACACAAAACACATAGGCATTTGCTACAAAATACTACATACAATACATTAAAGAATAGTGAACTCACCTTGCGGTCACACAAGTATTTGCAACATGTAAGAATGCATGGCTACAGTTAAATAGAACAACCTACGAGTAGGTTATAACTACTTAAGTACCTAAAATTTACCTATACACATCCTAGGCAGTCCTTGCAATGCCATAACCTTAACAATGAAGAATGGGTCGAAACAAGTATTCAATGCAAAATATCTATTCTGCCTTAGGATAATGCATCGTGTTCTTGATATAGAACATGTCACGTTCCTCATATAAAATCTCAAAACTATAAGGTGAATTTGTTCACTTAATGAGTCGCATTCTAATGATCAACTCATTGCGTCCATGACAAACAACACAACCCTAAAACGGAAGATTCCAATACGATTTAGACCATTTCTATCCCTCCCTTAGGGCCTAAACACACTACATGATCTGGGAATGGAGGGCTAAGGTCGTAAAATTCAGTTTGAATACTAAAAACACCACCAAAACCCTAATCACATTGTAATTCCCTTTTCAAATGCCCTAATGGCTACAAAACGGAAACCTATGATCAATAATAGGATTCTTACCTTTTGAAAGTCGTGCTTTAAGCAAAAAAACGTGTACTTATGATCTAGGCTTCTTTCTTGCTTCAAAACCTTTAAGAATCACCAAAACTTCTCCCTTTTTACCTTAGTTTCCAAGAAACTATGTCTCAACTTTTAGAGGCTGCTAACGTGGTGAATTAGGGTTACCAGAACCCTAATCCCCGATTCTAACATATATGGTGTATAAATGGCCTTTTGACTCCTTTAAGCCTTCTAAAATGTAATAATCTCACTTCTACCCAAATGTAGACCTCTACGGTCTTTAGTTGTACATTTTACACCCCCTAAAATGCAACATTTCGTGCGTACAACCTACTCATGCATAACGGAATGAAATAATAGTAACTAATCATATTAACAATAAAAATCTTGGTTCGTTATAATCAAGTCGACCAACAATTAATTAAAAATAAATCAGAAATAATTCTTAAGTTATTAGAAATAAAATTTGGGGTAATACATGTAAGCGTTGTTATACCTTGTCTATTTAGACGTTTTGTTATTATTATAAGAACTATCATATATATATATAAAAGGTGAATGAAAAATAAATTGAAAATATAGTTAAAATAAACCATTATTATTATTATTATTATTATTATTATTATTATTATTATTATTATTAGTATTGTTGTGTATTACTATTATATAGTTATTTACTTGTAATAATATTAGTATTTTTCATTTCTAATTTTATTTGTTTTTAATAACAGTGTTATTATTATTCTACCAATTTTTCTAGTTAACTATCATTTCCAAAGCTATATATTTACAAGTTACAACGTGGTGTTGTAACTAGCTGGTTGAGACTGTTGACGCGAGAATGAAAACAAAATAATTAAGCATTGATTTAATGATTTTAGAAATTCAAAAGCCCTATATGAATTAGCTCTAAATATAACATGATGTTTGATAAGGATTTTAAATAAAATATATGAAAAATGAAAAATATTGTTTTAACCTTCATAATGATTTTATTACAATAACAAGATTAAATGTTTATATAATACACATATTGGTTTTAAAAAATGATAACTATTAAACATTAATATAAAAAAAAGTTAAAGTTTAAACAGTAATGAGACATTTCGTGAACATTAATAGGCGTAATGAAACTTCTGTAAACTTGGGTCATTTAGAAAAAAAGAGAGGGGGGGAGGTAGTGGTGGTGGCTGTCGGGGGAGATGGTTGAAACAATGAGGTAGATGAAAGAGGGAGGAAATATAGGAGAAAAAGAGATAAAGGCGTTGATGGTTGGTTGGTGGTTGTCGAGACGAACAAACAAATAACCCTTTAATTCTAGCACATATAACAATGTATAATGGTAAAAGGGTCGATTTCACGGAGACTGGCTCAATTTATATTTTTTTATGCAATCTAAAGATAAAGATGATTTTGTAACAACAATAAAATAAAAAAGGGGATTTAAGATTTTGTGTAATTAAAACTAAGACTTGACAAGTAAATAAAATTGCAATCAAGCAAGATGGTTTAAATCAATGAGAGGTGGATTGGTCAACATTGGTTTCATCACATGAACTATTAGCTAGCTTATCATCAAGGAGTATGGTGCAATACTTGTTCTTTAATTTAATTTGGCTATAGCAATTTAAAAGATTAAATCACCTAGATTCTTCTTAGTTAATATGGAGGTTGGAACAGTTCCTAACACACCTTTTAATCAAAGTCATGAACCAAACAAGCATCTAATTCACAAAAATTAATTAGCATTACAATCTAAGAATCACCAAATCCAAGAGGAGTCAAAATCTTACACTACCATGTTGGAGAATATCATTCCATGGTTTGAGATATGCATAAACATTCATGAAACCACTTGTTACTTGTTATTTTGAAGATATATTACGTAATCAAGATAACAATTAACATAAATCACTCAAATACTTGTACTCATGATATACAAACACAAGAATGATATAAGGATTATATTAGGAACAACATTCATAAACCTTAGATACAAGTTCATAAACCTTTCAAAGTTTGCTAATAATCCATGGAGTTACCAATGTCAACCAAAATTAGGGCTTAGCCACACATAACAAGAGTAAAATAGAAGAGATTAATTGTGCCAAACATTCAAACAAGTGATTAGAAAGGATTGAAGCTTGAAAAATCTTCCAAAAAGTACCAAAAATCGCCTCCTTTAAGCCTTAAGTCGAACCCCCTGTTTTGCTGTGTAAAACTGCTGCTTTCTTGCCCTAGATCCCCTTTAACAATGACAGCCCAAGTGTAAAATGTCAAAAATGTCCCTGCAGGTCCCACGTGGGCCGCGTAGAACCCGGCTCTGGCCGCGTCAGGGTGCTGGAAATTTTGTTCTTTTAGGCCCAATATAAAAATACAAATCTAACATTTTCCTTCCATCCAACAAGCCCAATTTCAAGCCCATAAATCATATTGTTTAAGTCCATACATCTAATCATGATTCCCCATTGCTTTTTGCTCCAAATATTTAGCCCAAATGGCACCCGTTCAACACCCGCTCGGCAAAAGTCTTCTAAAAATCTAAAATTAAACACGAAGACTAGAGAGTACCCGAGATAGACCAAAATAAATAAAATATGCAAATATAGAAAATGAAACAAATGCAAAACAACTAAATATTAAAATAAACTATAAAAAGAAGTAAATAAAATGAAAGTGACAATGGTGGTGGCTCCTCGGAGAGTGAGTATATAAAATAAAAGTGTAAAATATTAATTCCGATGACAATAACTCTTTATTACATTATTTATTACAATCATTACATTATTGTATAACGTAAAATATTAACCTTTAAAGCAAATGACCGTCATTATTTAATTCACTCTTTATTACATTAATTTACTCCGTGACATTTTTATAAAAGTTAAGGGACGAAACTTATAGTTTCTGACAATATACACGGACCAAATATTTAATTTACTCTTTATTACATTATATTATAATCATTACAAACAACTATTTGATATAAGATTTTCAAACAAATTCATTTAATGGTAACAACAATAATCATTTATTCGTTAATACGATATCAAATTCATAATATTATATATATAGAATTTTTTATTACGAATTAAAATCCGAACATCATATAATCATAATATACAAGTCCTATTTATATGCTTTCTCTAATAGGATCAATCATAAAAAAATTTAATTTTTCTCCGCAAGAACTTAACTTTATCTTGGCTCAGATGGTGCGCAATTTATCAAAAAACGTCCCCAAATTTATCGAAGCTAATCCATCGAAATCTGAAGACATGCTAAAAAAACGTCGAGGACGGCCACCTAAATCAAAATCAGGAAAATCTTCGTCGATGCGCAACAAAAATGCGAAAAACAAAGACCCAGACATAAATTGCGATGAAGAATATGATAATGGTAAAATGTCATTTTCTTAACTTGTTTCTTTTGATTTTATCATGTGTAAATGACCAATATATCCTTTAACATTACAGATGTTAATCTAAGACGAGAATCTTACAACATCTCTCGGATTAACAAGGAATCTGTAGTTGCAAAAAGCTTTTGTGGCCCGAAACAACTCCAAGTTGTAAGTTTCACAAACCTTGAATATAGTTTATGAAAGTGCATCAACGTGACTACTTATAAAACGACAATATAGAAAGAGGAATCAAGGTTTTAATAAGACCACTTAATTATGAAAAAAAAAAAAAAACTTAATGAATGCCATCCAACTTTCAAATCAATATCATTTATATAAATATTTTAAAAATACTAAGGAAAAAATAACTTTTGACTACAAAGAGTATGGTGGTGAATAAAATGTAAATTTAAAAAATAAAAAGTTGTAATTTAAAAAATAGAGGTGTACACTGTACAAGAAGGGACTAACATTTGGTTGTACATAATAGTATTTCACACAATATACATTTTATTTTAGTATAATTTGCCTATTGTTATATTATATTACATTATATTATATTATATTACATTATATTATACATACTTTAACTAATATATTTTTAAATATAAATATAATAATAAAAAACTGAGGCACTTCGAGTGTTTGCTCTCTTTCTAAGTTCTAACGAATGACTTTAAGAAACAATCTTCTACCTACACGTGGAAGTATAATTTATTTTTACATCTTCATACTATTATTACAAAATTGAGTGTTATTGTGATTGTTGTTATATGTTATGTTGTGATATTATTGTTATTATAGAATTACAATATATTATATTTTATATGTAATATCATAATATTATTATACTAAATATATATTATTTATTCATATTCATATTCATATTATTATTATTATTATTATTATTTTATTAATTGTCAATATTCTTTTACAATTCTATTTTTTTTCAAAATAATTTAAAATATGAAGCATACAACTTTTAGTTGTAAGTTATTGCTATTCTTCTATTATAATTATTACTGTTATTATTATTATTAATTATTTATTAAAATAAATATTAGTATCTATAATTATTTATCGTAGTAGGAATTTATTATAATTTGTAATTTTAACTATTAACAATATGGTCTATTTATTTATTATTATTATTATTATTTATATTTGAGTTCCGAACAATGTATATAATAACTTGTTACTATATCGGTAAACTTCATTCAATTTAACCGCCATTGCATGTTCAAATTCAGATAATTTTCAGTTCTTCCAAAACATTTTAACCTAACCTAGATAATGCTAACATCATCGTCTTTTTCTCTTAAAATAGCACTTTGACCAAACTTTCATTTTAATTTCCCTTACTACAAAAGTTATATTCTAATTATATATTTATATCAAATAATATGACCAGGAAAACAGAGATGTTAGCTACATAGAAAGCCTTAGGAAGTTTAGCAAGGATTTGGGCCCAACTGCTCGAAAGGTGGCTGGTCAAAAGCTTCAAACACAAGGCCTGATCTACCAGCCTCGATACTGGCTCGACCCGTTCTTGCCATCACCAGACACTCGGTCACAGCCGCATTTCATGGGTATGAATCCATTCAACAGTTCAGTCAAGAAAACCATAACAAACCAAGTTAGTCAACCTCTGATGAGTTTTGGAAATTCTGAAACCAATGCTGTTGCAAATCACAAAGGGAAAAATATCATGGTTGATGATGGAAAAGGTAATTTCAACAAATGGGATGTAGCTGAGAACCTGGAGTTCTTATTTGGTAAACGAAAAGGCGGAGTTAAAATCGGAAATGATCCATCAAACAATCAAGATTTTGTTCACAAGAATCTTGGTTATGACCATGTAGGTAACAGGGGAAGCATCAACCAAATGGGTTCCTTTTTTTCGAATTATAATGTGAATTCGAATCAAGATATCAACAAGATTTACGCGGTCGAAGATGTTCATGGTAAAAAAGAAGTCTCCCTGAATGCAAGTGAACTGACTCCAGGTTATGGAAAACAGAATTCATTTGTTTATCCTGGAACACACTTGCCACCTTCTAGTAATGTTCCTACCTCTTATCTCGGGTTTGATTCTAGGGCGAGGTCAATCCCAAGAGTCGCACCACCCTTGGCGTATGGTCAATCGCCAGTGCAACCACCACAAAACTGGTGTCCGCCACCTCCTGCGACTAAGATGAATCCGGCTGTGAATGATGATTTCTGGAAGGAGCAAGATTTGCAACTTGCATTGGATTTTAACATGCAAATGACAGATCAAGAACCAAACATATGGTCCCAAAGTCTTTGGGCACCTAGCCAACAAAATCAGTTTCTGCAACCATACCCACTTGGGCCAAACCAAGAACAGCCACAAGACACCTTATTGGACCTGTTGACTTTTGATGCACAAAATAATTTTGGGCATCAGATGGGAAACAACCCATACCCACCACCAGGTATATGATCAACATGCAGGGAAAGAGTAGTCTATTGATTAACTTTCCCTATCATAATACTTGGCTTTTGTTGCAAGTAAATTATAATCTTTTTTTTGTGAAAGCACTTTGTAAGAATGGGCCATTTGGACACATTGTGTGATTCTAAATGCAATAATAAGAATCATTTTTAGCAATGTTTGTCCAAAATGCTCAATCTATGGTGTTTTCTTTGTGTTTTTACTTTAACAAAAATGGTTTCTTTGCAACAAAATCAAGTACCATGAGTTGGAAGTTAATCACTTTTAAATATATGTGAGAGTTTGTAAGAAACTTGGCTTTTTGGATAATTTTACAGTTGAATTTCTTTGTTGAAGATGTTTTTGTTTGGGACAATGTTTTAGTTTTGGTTTACAATGAATGTTAAAAGACTTGTTAGTTTATGCATGTGTTAATATTTTGTGTTATACAACTTATAAGAATAGGTATAGTCACCCGGCCCCGCCTAAGAGTCGACATGGCGTGTTGGGGCCGGCACGAACACCACCACGCCCATCTTTGGGCCACCGAAATGTACCACTCTTAGACCCTCCGCATCGGAAGAGCTACCCGAAGTTGAGTTGGCTCGGGTTGCCCGGGAACACCATCGCCCCAAGTGGGGTTCCGATGGGTTCGTGGCCCGTCTAGCCGTGGAACCCGACGGGTGCTTTTTTTTTTTCTCTCTTTCTCTCTCATTTAATATACATATATATATTATTAATATTTGATGTGGGGTTGAATAGGGTTAGATGTGGGGGTTTGTGGGATAAGTTGAGTTGAAAGGGAAAGATAATGTGAATGTTGATGTGACAGTGGGTAAATTGAGTAACATGGATTGGATGCAGATGGTGTTGGGGTCTTCATGTCATTGTGGGATGAGAGGGAATGTTGCTTAATATTTAAATTTTGACCGTTTAAATAAATTTGAAAATTTTTAGTTCTTTAACCCGATTAATACCAGAATTTTTATCAACAATTTTCACACAATCTTAAAATAATCTTATGTAAAATTTTCATCTCAATTCTATACAATTTCATGCTCGGGTGATGTTGGTGTTTCCCTTATTAGTCTATTATTGACACTAGGGATGAGTTTTTTTACCAAAATACCGAACCGAAACCGGTTGGAACTGGATTAGAGTATTCGGTCCGGTTATCGTTTCTCCTAAAACCTTATTTTCAGTTTTTGGTTCTTTCGGTTCCGGTTCCACCGGAAACCCTGTTTTTCGGTCTTAGAATCGGAACTCGTTGGTATGTGATTTTGTATTTGTCATATGGTTGGCTATTAACTATTATTTTTGGTGATATGGTTGGTTATTGAAATATTATTGTTGGCGATATGGTTAATGGTTATTGTTTGTAAGAACGAAGTAAATGAACTATTATTTATTGGTCATATGTTAGGGGTGTTTGGTAGAGAAAAAAAATGGAAATACAAAGAAAGGATAGAAATGGAAATGGGTGGAGAAACCATTTTTTCTCCCAAAACTATAGTCATTTCTCCCAAACAAGATAAACCAATTCTCCCTATTTTTTTCTCTTTACCAAACAAGAGAAACCAATTCGACGATGCGTGCATGCTCACTTACGATTTCAAGTATTTTTAGTATTAACTTTAAACCGTTTACTTTTTTTGTTATTAGTTAACCTTTATAGGTAAAAAACAACCAATATAAACGTGTCATATTTGCTTTTAATAAGAAAAAATATTCACCGGTTATCGGTTATTTTGGTTCCACTCTTGAAAGCAATTTTAAAGTAAATTTTCTGTCTTATCCGATTCTATACCCGAAATAACCGGAACTGAAACCGGAACCGGTTCCCTTTTATCGGTTTGATTTTCAGTTTTAGTTTTACCAATTTCGATTATCGTTTATTTCAGTTCCGGTCCAATTTAGACTGGTTCTAGAACCAAACACACCTATAGTTGACACAGATAGCTACCATGTGCAAAACAATAACATAGTGGATTATCCCCCACTTGAAAGTAATAACTTAAATTAATTTGTGGCTAATAAATCGAGTATTTAGCAACCCAAGTTCAAAAAGTTTTCTCAAGATATTTGGTAAAGTTACGATATTACAAAATGGTGTGAGTTAGGAATTAATAACTTGCAAGATATTTAACCAATCAGGGACAAATAAAAGTAATTAATTATATATAGTTGTTTGGTAAAAAACATATTTGTGATTAACTAGTTATTTTATAAATCGATTGTAAAAATTAATTCATAATTTACAAAAAACCGAATTTGGAAAAATGGTTTGGTTAAAGTTTATTTATCAAAACCGTTTTTATATATTTATAAATACTAGCATCATACCCGCGCAATGCTGCGACGGTAAATAGTTTTTGGTTTACAATATGTCGCTTTCAAGAATGTAATGATATGTTATTCGCGCGATTCAATATCACGAAAAAGTTTTCTACAGCAACATGTCCGTTTTTTTTTCAAATTTTCTTTTATTTACATTTAACTATTTTATTAATTTTAAAAATAAATTATAAAAGACAATAAAATAAGAAAAAAGATTTATATTGATGAAATAAAGAAAAGAGTTAATAACATTTTAAAACTTATATTGATGTGGGTGGATAATTGTGTTAGTATGAGAGAATATTTTGAATAAAAAGTTAAAGTAAATTATGAGAGAATAAAATAGTTAAAAATTGAGTGGATGAGATTAATTTAGATTAAATGAAGGGTCAAGATTTTATATTGATTGAATTTTAAGAAGTCTTAAAATTTAAGAGGAGAGAATGTTAAATGGTTTATATAGTAGTATAGATTAAACCTCATTTTAGGTTTCTTCAACTATAAAGAAAGTGTTAAGGTTTAGGGTTCTAAGAGTTGTAATAATCGAAAAACCTTCTCGGTACGTCCTCCCTCGATCTCTCTCAAATTAAAGTCGACGGCCAAGAACCTTGATCACGGGTATCCGACTTGTCTTTTTTTCTTAGTTGATATTTATTACGATTGGACTAAACTTGAGCATCGTATAATCACCCTAACCATCTTAATTAGTAGGTTATTTTGATGTGTTCGGATCGAGAAACAACGACGGCCTTGGATATAAGGGTTTTTACGGTTATAAATTTGGTTCTTAAATCTTATAAAATTGGCTAGCTTCGGTTGTGTTTGGTTTTTCTATCCTAAAATCGATTATTGCAAAGTAACTTGAACATCAAGTTTAGAACTTGGTGACTAGTTGCCGTAGGCTTAATTGGTAAAACCCTTCAGTGACTCTTATAGCTATGAATACCCTATGTTGCTTAGAATTTTATTAGTAACCTAGTTATGAGGAACGTTGTTGCACTCTATGTATAGAGTTTAAAAGATAAGGAAGCAATTAATAGTTAATACTCGTAACTAAGCGCTCCTAAAAATGTCGGAGGATACCAACCTTAACTCCTCAAAGCATTCTGAGACTTCTGAAAAGTCGAAAGAACCAGTTGAGGTTTGAGTAATTCTAAGGTGGTGGCCGGGTGATGAAGCTACTACCTGGAACATAAGTTAAGAAAAGGCTTCATGATCTTGAAGTTAGGCTGCAACAAACCCATGATCTCTTGAAGAGGCATGCAGGAGGAAGATAATAGTGTTGCTAAGAAATTCTTAAAAAGCTTCAATTAATTTATGAAGAGATGGACTCTGGTCGACGATTCTATTGTGCATCAATTTGTGGAGACTATTCCATTTAGCTATCGGCTTTCTGTGAATATAGTATGGGAAGAATTTGAGTGAGCCACTCTACACTCGGTAGGAATGTCAATGGGTCGGATCCGATCTGCTCCATTTATATGATCTAATGGGTCAAAAAAACTATATCCATTGACCCAATAAGTGATCCAATAGGTCAACCCATTTAATTGGATCATTACGTGGGTCGATCCAAAATGTGTCTGGGTCTATTCATTTAATATTAAATTACAATTTTATTTTAACAACCACCAACCATCATCAATTTATTATTCACCACCCACCACCTACCATTGACCGTCACCGCCACTGCTGCCACCGCCCATTACCTCCCTCACCACATGTCACACACCATTACCGCCCCTAACACCCGTCGCCGCCACCACCACCATTACAGCCACCGCCGCCCGTTATTGCCTCCACCACCTCCGTCACCGCCGCCGCCACCACCACCGTTTGTTACCTCCCTTACCACTCGTCGCCGCCACCACCGTCACGGACACCGCTGTCACCACATCCGCCCATCATTACCTCCCCTATCACCCGCCGCCACCACCGTCTCCGCCACCAGCACCACCACCACCGTCACTGCCGCCACTATCACCGCCGCCACAACCACCGCCGCCACTGTAGGGTGGAGGTATGGTAGGGTGGGGTGGGGTAGGGTAGGGTAGGGTAGGTAGGGGGTAGGAGCGGGGGTGGGGTAGATATGGGGTAGGGTCGAGTAGAGTAGGGAAGGGTAAGGGTAGGAGCGGGGGTAGGGTCGGGTAGAGTAGGGTGGATAGACTATAAGGTGGGGTAGGGTGAGAGTAGGGGTAGGGTAGGGTAGGTTAGGGGTAGAGTAGGGTAGTGTAGTGTAGGGTAGGGTGGGGATAGGAGTGGGGGTGGGTAGGTAGGGTGAGGGTGGGGTGGGGGTAGTAAGGGTAAGATAGGTGGGGGTGGGGAAAATATTTGATTTACTTATTCTATAAATGATAATTAATTAATATTAAATTGGTCGATCCGGGTCAAGATTCAATAGTAATTGATCCGATCCAAATCCAAATAAATGGATCTCTATGTTATTGGATCAGATATAAATCCAATTAAATGGGTCGACAGGTCAGGTCATATATTTAAAAGATCCGATCTGATCTGCTCTATTGACAGCCCTACTCTAGATGCCAAACTAGTCCAAGATGTGTTGGATCTTGAAAAAGAAGGAAGGGTCTTGGGTGTAAAGAGAAAGTTGAAGGTCGGGGAAATGATTCAAGAAAGGGCTCGCGTGGTCATCAATCTATGTGGAAGGATTCTATGAAACCAAGTTGATGTTGTATCGTCGATCTCATCATGATGTGAATGTTTTAAGGATACCAAGTGTTAGTCTCAGATTGAGTACACAACAACAAATGTTTGTAGAAGGGAGGTTGAATACAAAGTTTAGCTTTTAAAACTTAAAAACACACGATTATACTTTTATATAATTCTTATTGATTATGAATCAAGTTTGTTTGCATGTCCACCATGCATGGGAATTTATAGAGACTTTGCGTGTCCAGATGGCTAAAGGAAGGAGATAAAAGGGCTAAAGAAAATAATATAATATTTGTAAAGTTAGTAGGTGAAAAGTAGACTTACTTTAATCAAGGTTGCGTAAAGTAAGTTTGTTTTCCAGAAAAGTAATGCCCACTAACATTAAAATAATATTATTTCTTTTGCTTTTATGATTAAATTTTTATGAACAGTCATTCTTCTTTCAGATTTGATTTACCAAGGATAGAATTGTCGGCCATACTTAGTTGAGGTAACAAATCTTCGAGATCTTCATCTTCAAAAGTATCTTTCTCCTTTTCTAGAGGATAAGATTTATCTTATTTTTCTCTTGCTTGAACCAAAAAGTGCTTTGTACTTTTACAAACAAAGATTTAAAGGCATAATAGAACAATACATGTTCTGTCTTTTACATATGAAATATACAAACTGAAATAGTGAGCAGATCTGACATTTTGCTCGACTCAGTTAACCGAACGGACTAAGTACTTTTAAAGTTATACTGCTCAATTGAAGGTAATGATCAATTGATCATTTTGCAAAGGCTCAGTTGATAACTAATGCTCTGCTTAGTTGATCAAATAGTTATACTTGGAATGTATAAGCTCATCTATTTATATGATCAGTTAATCAAGTATGCTCAGCTGATCATTTAAAGAAATAAGTTTATGTAAGATAGTAACTTGTGTTTGTAAGACTTATATAGCTTAAGCAAGTGGCCTCAGCTGATACATATTCCACTCAGCTGATCGTTTTGAATCTCTCAGCTGATCAAAGCTCTTTGCTCGGCTAATGGTTGTAAACGCTCAGCTGATCAAATTTCTTCACTCAGTTGATGGTTGTAATTCCTCAGCTGATGGCCTTCTACACTTGGTTTTTTTTATCTTGAAATTCCTCGGTTGATGTCCTTTGGCTGATGCCTTAAGCAGGGGCTACTTCTCAGCTAATGTTTTCATATTTAGTAAAATTTCAACAATCTGATTCAAACAACACATGTTTGAATACTTTCTAAATCATACTGAATGTAAAATTTGGTTATTATCAAATTCTATATATCTTAATAGACAGAGTTGATTATTAAGGTAAAGTAATTATCTCTCCAACATCAAGGCTTGTGCTAAGTGCTGGAATATGGGTCAGCATCCAAATCATTCGAGTCAACGAGCTCGGAAGACGATTGCTTCACCCATTGTTCCGAAGAAGCAAAGAACAAGCAACAAGTAGGAAGGAACTAAATAGGCAAGCTATGCACAATATTGACAAAAAAAGTTAAAAAAACTAATATGTATAGTATATGTGTGTATATAACTATACAATATATTAAGGTAACTAAAGTAACATGGCTTTTCTCGGAATTATCGTTCCCCGTCAACAACACCAAACACTTGACGTGTGCTGTTAGTTATAGATTTTACATTATGAAACACAAGTGTACCTATTAGTAAGTATGGCTATCAAACAAGATGAATGGTATCTCCTAATACTTAACCATTGTTGTTAGTTATTCAAAATAATTCAAGAAGTTCAATTATAATCTCGATCAATATGAAAAACATGATAATAAAATTAAGTCATATAAACATGCATGCAATAGTAAGGTAATCAAGGCAAGAAGGTATTCACTTAGACTCTAATGGTCCTGGCTAAATATAACGAAGTATATGCTCTTATTACGTGATTATGTCAACTTATTACCCTTGACAAATGTAGGTTAGGTTCCTGTCAAGGTTACCCAACCATGAACGAATTTTTTTTAAAAAATAATGTATTTTCTATAAAAAAAAATTATTAAAAATAATTCAAGTCTCTCAAAAATTTCGAAAGTAGAGTTTTTTGGATTTAAGATCCCGAATTTGATGAAGAAATTGGAATTTGGGATCCCGAAATTGACCAAGCACAATCATTAAATGCATTGAAAATGACAAAGAAATAGCTAGGAAGTACACCTATGTGACATAATGCAAATTCGAGATCTCAAATCCTAAAAACTCTACTTTTAAAAACTTTAAGAAACTTACATTACTTCTGATAATTTCTTTAAAAAATACATTATTTTTAAAAAAAAATCACCATGAACCATACAATCCTTTGAAAAGTTAACACAAGGAATACATGCTAACTACCTCGAATTGAACCATTAATAGATTTATGTTTATTTTATCAATTAAGAAAGCTAGATCAGCCTCCTATTAATTTTACTTAATCATATAATTCTTTGAAAACCCAAAGGGGCTTGCCCTGGTGATAATGGAGTTTTTCCAGTGAAAGAGAGGTTTTGGGTTCAAGTTTCTCTGGAAGGTTTCTTCCTAGGAGTAGCTGAGGGTCACTCCCTCGTTGGTGAAAGCAGCCCTACCGAATTAATTAGGGGGTGTAGTTGGAGTGGTTCGAAACCGGGGCCCGAATTAGATCAACCGGTTTCGATCCTGTACCACTACCGCTAAGACGAAGTTGTTCAAAAAAATATATAATTCTTTGAAAGTTAATACGATAAACACACATTGACCACCTCAAACTAAAAGATGAAGCGCAATGAAGATCGAGTTTTATTAATTTTCTAATATGTAGTTCACCAAATCAAGAGTTTATAAAACATTTACAAATAACAAACCAAACACACAAATGACTTGACAAATCAAACCAAACACACAAGCTTTTTAACTTGATGCATAAGAACATACAAATAACAATTGTAAAATATTTAAGTCTTTTACTTAAACTTTTAAATTTTAAGTATTTTAAACTTACTAAATTACCATTCATATAAACTATTAAATGGAGTAACTATTTAATAGAGTTAAAAATATTCTTATATTTCATTTTAGTAACTAAACTTTTCATATTAAAAAAACAACTCAATACAAATTAATTTAATTATTAAAAAATAATTTCATAACAGTATCTTTTATTTTAAATATTCTATCTTTTAATAAATACTTTAACTTAATTATTATAAAATATAGATATAAGTAAAACCCATTAACCTGACTAACCTATAACTAGAATTTATAAACATTTTTAAATAGCTCATATAATCAAATCAAATAAGATAATTATCCACTATTTTACTCTACTTTCTTAATCGTTTAATTTTTAATAGTTTCAAATTTCTAATTTACACTTTATATTTTCATGCAATTTATCTTATTTTATAAATAGAGACCTTTTTATTATTTTATTATATTTAAAGTTTATGTTACAAATTAATAAAAGAGTTGATATAGAATAGAAAAATAAAGAAAATGGAAAAAAGATAAAGAAAATAGAGATATTTTAAAAAAAATTATTCGTTATCACCGTATTACATAAATACCATACACATACGTCTTGAAAACAAACATATTATCAAGTAGAAACTATTAGTTCCACATTACACGGGTAATGTAACATCCGTGAACCCGGCCTAGTCGTTAACGGGTCGGTGGTAAGTTATTTTTTATTGTTTACGTGTTTATTAGATTATATGTGATTAAATAAATATTTATATCATATGTGTTTATGATAATAGACAAATTCGTTTTTAAACGAGGGTCGTATATAATACCTCGTTGCATGCTAATTAATTGAGATAGATTGATTAACTGTATGTTAGTAAACAATGTAGTATACTGTGTTTGCAAATATCTAATATGTTATATTTCACTGTGAAGATAATCCTTCATGTTAGTATGTGTGTACATGTGTTTTTGAAGAAAGAAAGCAGAGGACTCAAACTTGAATTCTTGAAATTGTGATTTGGTGTTGGATATTGCAAACCAAAGGGAACGCGAAAACTCAGTGAGATTAGATAACTGAGTACATAGATTGAGAACGGAGGTGAGTGGATGTTTACTTGCGTATGGTATTGGTTGTAACTGATATGGTTACATTGAATTGAGATGATTGATGCTATGATAGAATGCTTAGTCTGATGATTGATGATTAAATAACTATTTGTCTGTTATTTGATCGAGTCAAAAGATATGTGCTTATGGTATGAGTACAGAGATTGAGAACGGAGGTGAGTTTGGAGCAAGTATTATATATTCTATCAATCGAAGAAGTTTTTGATGCAATATCTCGCGAGAATTTAAGGGACAACTTTATAAGTTTACTTAAAAACACGAGAAAATGATTATACAGTCATATCTTAAATATCATGACATATTAAGTGGGACACCAACATCTAGAGCATTAATTTCCCCACTTCTAACTTTCTTTTTTTCGTTCTTTCTATAACAATAGGTGTCCATTTCTTTGATTATGTGATAATGTTTAAATTAATGACTTTATTTTACCAATTTTTATATCTATGTGAAAGAGGAAAAAGATGAGTGGTGCGATAAACCTTAAAAAAATAAAGATAAATTTTTTTGCGCATCATTACAATAATTTTTACTAGAAAAATAATATATCCTCCTACTACTTATTTTTTCATATTTTATCCTCCTACTAATCACAAGATTATATTTGGAATCTACTAATTCTCCTTTTACAACTCCTACATAGATTTTTAAAGTTATGTTGATCTTCTAAATAGTAGAAAATAATAAGAAAATATATCACCTCTCTTTTTTCTAATAAAGCAACTAATTCTTTTTAAGTTTCCAATCTTATAATAACGAACTTTTGTGGTATATATATATTGTTAGTGGATATGATATATTTTTCTAAAACATTTTAAATGAAAATTATGTTAGTTATCGTTATGGATGTTGATTACAGAAAATGTTAATCAATTAAGTTTTTAATAATTTATGAAAATTTGCACAGTGAAAAAAATATAAAAATTAATTTGTTTAATTTAAAAATGTTAATAAATTTTGTGTAACAACGTACAAACTAAAATTTATTATTATTATGTGAATTAAACGTATTAAACAAACCTAGGAAACTATATAACTTTGTTTTCATACCCGCACAAATACACGGGCAAACAAAAACTTGTTTAGATCAAATGAGGTAATCTTGCTTTCTAGGACTTGCATCTTTCTATCCAATATTCATGGTTCAATTTGGTTAAGTATGATACAAGCGAGAGAGGATTGGACTGTCATATTATATTCTATTAATTATGCCCTCCGTAAAGCATCACCCGAAGGACTCGGGTTCCCTTCGGGTTCCTCGGGTGCCTTGGGGAACAACCATACGGTTGGTGTTTCAGGTTTGGTGGCCGGGTCCGTGAAACCGAATGTTTTCCGTTTTTTTATTTACTCGATGAACGGCTACTTTTGTTAAAAAAATTTCAATCTTCAACGGATACAAATCCTTTAAACACACACACACACACATATATATATAATTTTTTTTAATTCTCCTATAAATACCCAAACAATTCCTTTAACATTTCATCCAAACTTTCAAACTCTAAACTTCCAACTTCCAACTTCTCTTCCAACTTCAAACTTCAAACTTTCAACTTCTATTCTTAATATATATTATAATATAATATTATCATTACTACTATATATATTATTATTATATATATTCATAGGGGAGGGTTCATGCGAGAAGTCTTTTTTTTGCGAGAAGTGCGAGAAGTAATTTCAACCATTGATTGATTTTTAATCTTGTGGTTTACATTAATCATAATTAATCTTTTTATTTAATTCAAAAAGGTAAATTAGTAACAAAAATATTTTCTCTCTCATCTCTCTAATTAATTTTTTCGCAGATTTTTAGGATTACTTTATTTTATTATTCAATACGGTGTTCACTACTAATCACAAATTTACCATTTACAAAATTTTCGTTATGTATACAATATTCATTAGCGAACACAACCACTCCCAACAATTATCAAAACCAAAAATTAACTTGTTAAACCCTGTAATTCGAAATTCACTAGTGAGTATTTAAGATGCATAATACAAGATTTTTGAAAGTTTTTTCTGGTGTTTAGACAAATTTAAAATTTTGATATTATGATTAGATAAAGTTAACAACTAATAACTGTGTTCAACAATGAACAGATAAAATAACAAATTAAACTTATTTCAGTAATAAACACCCTAACATCAATAAATAGTAAGCCTAAAAATTTCAGAGTTCATCAATAAACAATTGCATAAGTCAACTTAAAATCTTAATAAAAAAATTGTTCATTAATAAACAAAACTCTAACTTCCTAGCTTAAATTATCTGTTAATTTAAGAAAAACCATCAACTTAATACATGTTCACTAATAAACAAAAATCAAGAAAACGACTAAAGATAAGAAGACCTTTTCATTTGTATAGAAAGTGCCATGGGTGATATGGTTCCAAGAGACAAAAGCATATTCGATGTTCTTTCCTAAAAAACACAAATTCCTTAAAAAAAATAGATCACAGGTGAAACACCAAGAAAAAATACAGAGCATATATGAACAAAAGAAAAAAACAGATCGGTGGTGTTGAGCCACCAAAAAAACACAGATCTATGAACACAAAGAAAAGAAAATGAAAAACCCTTTGATGTTGATCAAAAGAAAAAGAAAACCCTCGTGATAGATCTGAGATCTGTGAGGGTGGTAAACCGATTGCCGACCCAACCCTCCAACGACCAACCATCGCCGACCAACCCTTGCGCTGGAGGAAAAAATCAGACTTTGGTTTTTTTATCCTACCACCATACTAGTTGTTGTAGCTCTTCAATGGGGAGAAAGAGAGAGAAACATGAGACTTTTCCAGACTTAGAAGCATAGGAGGCGGAAGCAACCATGGCTGTTTATAGCGTTGGAAACAACCATGGCAGCCATGGCGATTTAGGAGGGTATGCAACCTTCAGTCTTTGTGGTCATCTCCGATCTGTTAGGGGTATCAAACGCAACCATGGCCGTTTGTGGAGTTGGAATCATGGGCAGTGGAGGTGAGGCAGCAGCCATGTTTGTAGTCTTTTGGAGAGAGATTGAAGAAGACTAGGGTTTTTAATTTTAAGAAGGGGAGGTGACGCATGAGCCATGTTTGTAGTCTTTTGGAGAGAGAGTGAAGAAGACTAGGGTTTTTAATTATAAAAAGGGGAGGGGACGGTTTAAAAGGAATGGGAGGAGAGAGGAGAGATGAGATGGGTGTATGGAAAAGTCAATTTTAACCCTCTATTTATTAAAAGGAAATAATTTAATTTGCTTATAATTACGAAAATGCCATGATACATCATAACCATTGATTAAATGATCAAACGATTCAAAATACTTCTCGCAATTCTCGCATAAATATTGCTTCTCGCATGAACCTCCCTCTATATTAGTATGTATATTATTATTCTTAATATATATTATTATTCTAACCATTTTTAATACGTTCAGATGGCTTTTAGACGAGGGTCGAAATTTTGTTTCACGCTCAAATGCAACGTGGAACATATAGAAATGTACATCAAATCACCTCCAAATACAAGGACATGAATAAAAAAATAACGACTTTCGCGGGCATCTACAACAACCTTAAAAATACAAGACATAGTGGTCAAAGCGAAGCCGATATCATAAGTTTGGCCCACCAACGTTATCGGGATGATAACCACGGGACAGCTTTCACGCACGAAAACGTATGAAACGTCCTTAAAAAATGTCCAAAATGGTGCACGGTAGAACCGATGCCCTCTTTTTCTTCCCGGCCCACCAAACGTAGTAAAACGTCTTCGACCAACAACCCACCAACGCCAACTCCGATGCACACATAAACTTTAACCTCAACGACGAAGACGACGATATCCAAATCGAGGAGCCTGAACGGCCCATCGGGAGAAACAAGGGAAAGACAACGAGTACAAGAAATTCCGGCGTACCGTCAGGAGACAAATTGATTCGTTGGTGGACCGAATATCTACTTACGAATCGTGGGTTGAAAAAAATGTCATATGGAAAGAAAAAACTTGAAGTCAAGGAAAAAGCATTGTTAGTTAAACAAGACGAGCTCGATTTACAAAGACAGATAAATACTTTGAGTTTTATATTACCCCGCATGATCACCTTAGCGAGGAAAAAATTAATTAGCGAAAAATATGGTTTGGATTAATGTATTATTATTATTATTGTTAATGAAATTTTTATTTATATTATTTTGTTATTTTTTATTTTTTATAGAATTGTTTAAATATATGATTTTGTTTAATATATAAATGTGTAATTAGATAAATTAAAAAAGTGAAAAAAGTTTGGGTTGATTTGGGAAAGGCTATACTTGGGTTTTGGGTTGATTTGGTTTGGGAAGGAAAAAGTAAAAAAAGCTGATGTGACGCTGATGTGGCATTTTGGTTAGTTTGGAAAAAGGAAAGTCCTACGGATGGACTTACAAACTTATAAAGAACTTGAACCTTGTCAACTTGAGTTGTCATATTCTATGATGACATTCAACGTGTTTTCATTCCAAGATTAATAGTAGAGGTGTTCACTAATCGGATAAAACCGGATTACCGAATCGAAAATTTTGGATCGGACTATTTGGTTCGGATATTTCGGATTTTTGGATTGGATTGGGTCAAAACCGAATAATTACTACGAAATTCGGTTTGATTCTGGTTACCATTATCTAAACCGAATAAACTAAATAAACCGAATAAGAATATATATATATATATAGGGAGGGTTCAAACGAGAACCTGCTTTTCGTACGAAAACTGCGAGAACCAATCTTGGTTATTCAAGTGGTAAGTGGAATTCATAGATGAAGAGCGCGGGGGATTGAGTGTAGCAAGGTGCATGTAAGGAATTTATGGGTGGACAATCCAATTGAAGGAGGGAGAATTGGACGACTAAGATTGGTTCTCGCAGTTTTCGTACAAAAAACAATTTTCGTTTGAACTTTTGCTTATATATATATATATATATATATATATATATATATATATATATATATATATATGTAAAACACTACTTGATTAAACTAATCCATATATGTCATGTCTATGTTTATTTATAACTAACTTTTTTAATTATATATTTATGTCAAAGCTACTAGTCCCACTAGTTATTGTAACTTGGACAACTCATATTTTTATCTTTAATACTATATATATCAAGTTTTTAAAACATCTTGACTCTTTAAACATGTATTTATGTAAGAATGAAAATCGAATTGTAAAAACCGATCCAACCAAATTGTAATTTAGATGGTTTGGTTCGGATCTTAAGATTGTTTGAATGGATCGGATCTCATTTTTCAAAACCGAAATCCAAACGTATTTACTCAATCGGATCAGATTAAACCGATCCATCCGAACGTACACCCCTAATTAATAGTGTGGGTCTAGTTTGACAACAAATGCCTATTAGGATTGTGATTAGTTTGACAATAAATATTATTCATAAATCTATCTATTTAATTAATAAAGATGGTTTGCAAATTATCAAAGATGGTTCATGAAGAAATTGCCAGTTGATTAAAGATATAAATTGGTTATTTACACAATTACAGGGTTTCCTGCTGTATTTTCTTAAGTTTAGAATCAAGATGAGCAAAATTGCTTTATTTGATTATGTAGATAGTGATGAATCATGAATGACAGTTAGTAAAGAGTTGTAATA
The DNA here is from genome assembly GCA_038502395.1 of Dittrichia graveolens. Taxonomy (NCBI): domain Eukaryota; kingdom Viridiplantae; phylum Streptophyta; class Magnoliopsida; order Asterales; family Asteraceae; genus Dittrichia; species Dittrichia graveolens. The sequence continues at coordinate 29,598,217 of JARJIL010000005.1, forward strand.
TCACCAAGAAATTCCATGAATGACAGTTAATAAAGAGTTTTAAACTTCAGCTTTTAGTTGTTGTTGAAGTTCTTATAGCAATGCAGTTGGTTATCTCATCAAGAAATTTCAGTTGGTTATGATTTTCTTCTTGTATTTGTGATTTAATAATTTATATCTTGATTAGTCTCTTGATCTGATACTACTTTTCTTTCCTTATTTTTTGTATTGTTAACTTGTTGAAATTTACTTTATGTTTCTCATTTGTTTTATATCTTGTGTCTCAGATTCCATTACTTATTATTTAAATGGACATACTTGGTTTGGTTTACACGAGGTTAAAGTGGCAAATTAACTAAATTAACTCTGTCTTTAATTGTAATGTAGATATGTCGAGCAACACTCGACATCAAGGTATAGGAGAAGAGAATAAAGATGAGGTTAGTTCGTCGGTTTCAACTAAACAACGTTCTTAAGTGTGGGACTACTTTGTTAAGTTACCAGTTGGACCTGATGGGATTAAAAAAGAAAGTTGTACTATTTGTGGGAAGGTGTATAGATCCAACCCTAATGCCGGAACATCCAATATGAAGAGACATATTCCCAAATGTTTTGACCCTGGCGAGTCCGGTCCACCACAAAAACGACCCCTTTAGATCAAGAAATATACAAAGAGAAAATGGCAATTACCATCATCAAACATAACTATCCATTTAGTTTTGTCGAGCATGAAGCAACAAGACAACTACATAAATTTTTACATCGGGATGCGACTCCTATAACAAGAAACACGGCAAAGCCAGATGCTCTAAAAATACACGAAAGAGAGAAAATGACACTTAAATAGAACTTGAAAAAAATTACTAGTTGAATTTGTCTCACGTCTTATTTGTGGAGTTCTATCACAACAGATGGATACATGGCATTAATAGCTCATTACATTGATGATGATTGGGTTTTAAGGAAAAAAGTTTTAAACTTTAGAGTTATACCGCCTCCTAACAATGGTTTTGTGTTGCAGAGTACATGATCAAATTTTTGACTGATTGGGGCATCGAGAAAAAGATTTTTACCATCACATTGGATAACGCAAAATATAATGATGGTTTAGTAGATTTCTTAAGAAGTCATTTGTGTATGGGTGGTGCACTAGTTTGTAATGGAGATTTTATGCATGTGTGTTATGGAGCACATATATTAAATCTTATTGTTCAAGTGGGATTAAAAGTAATCAAGGAAGCAATCTGCAAGGTTAAAGAATGGGTAAAGTATGTTAGAGGTGGTTTAACAAGAAAATATAAGTTTGCCGAGTGTATAGCACAATTACTATTACAATGTGGGAAATATGTGTGTCAAGATATCACAACACAATGGAAATCTGCGTATCTTATGCTTGAGAGTGCATTGAGTTATCATTGTACTTATGCCCGGTTAGAACTAGTTGACTCTAGTTTTAAGACTAATCCATCTGAATAGGAACGGACAAGGGTTGAAAACATCACAAGGCTTCTAAACCCTTTTTATGGTATCACGACGTTGTTTTCTGAAAGTTCTTATCCTACTTTCAACTTGTATTTTCACAAAGTATGGAAAAGTCATTGTTGATTGAACAACTAATTCGCAATCAAGATCCCATTATAAGTATGATGGCAAAAGACATGAAAGTGAAGTTTGATAAATATTGGAAAACTTATATGATGCTGTCTTTTGCCATCATTTTGGATCCACGGTATAAGTTTAAACTTGTTGAGTATTGTTTTTCAAAACTTTCCATGGGAGATATAGTACGTGAAAAGAAATTGGAAGATATTCGTGATAGCTTGAATAAGTTATATAGTGAGTATGAGATTATTTCTAAGATGGTGCATGATTACTTAGAGGCGAGTTCAAATGATAGTGTTGACAATCCATTGGATGATTTTGATGGATTCAAGTCTTTCGAAATTCGAATGTTTGAGCCAAGTAGGAGCCAACTACAAATGTATTTAGAGGAACCCGAAGTTGATAGCAGACAAAATATTGATATTTTGTAATTTTGGAGAGATAATCAAGGAAGATATCCCCATTTGGTTCTAATGGCTCATGACATATTGAGTGTTGGAGGTCGGATAATAAGCAAATATCGAAGTTCGCTATCATCATCAAGTGCGGAAGCATTGTTATGAAACGTGATTGGTTATTTGACTTAAAAGGTATTATATTTGTTCTTTTTTGTAATATATATATATATATATATATATATATATATAGTTCTTTAACTCTTCTAATATATTTCAGACGAGGATGAACTGAGGAAGAAAATTAGAAAAAACATTAAAGCGTTGATCCCAACACTAAATATTGGCAATTATTTATGTATGTTTATATGTTATTAATCATTGGCTTTTTTTTACATTTTTAGGTGAGCATGGAATGAAGGAAGAAGAGTAAAGAATGAATTTGTATTTAATTTTATTTTATGGTATCTGAACTGTATTTTCATGGGTTATGTCTTGATTGATTAGTATGCTTGTAATTGGCTATTTATGGAATTTAAGATGATATCTTCTTAATTGTAGTGAAAATCCGGTCATTGTTAACTTTTTTTTAAAATGACCTGAATCCATTTGATACCGTTTTCAAAATTACCCAATTTATGTGAACCCATTTCGACCCATTACTTAACCTGACGGTTTTACTGGTACTAGTTTCAGATATATCTGTATATTAGATCTAGAAGCATATAATCGAAATGCATATAAATCTTTATAGATGCATGTGAAACGTGTGATGAAAATACTTGTACTTATGTTCATGCACTATGTGTAGTATGTATATATGTATGTATTTGTGTGTGTACTATGTAGGGTGGTAGGGATTAAAGTAAAGAAGAAAGAGGGAGCATCGGGTGATGGCCAATATAATTGTGGGGAAATGAAATTAAAAATAATAAAAAAGCTAGAAAAGTTGTACTTTGAAATCTCGAAGCGCGTAAAGAAAAGTGATTTAGATTAATCAGAAGTACATAGCCACTTCAGGTTCGGCACCTATATATATAACTACTTGTTTATTCACTTTGCCTCAAACAAATACAACTTTAACCCGCCCTTCGATAACCGCCCCAACATTAATCTTAATTAAATTAACTAAGCTGATTCGTACACAACAGTTTTTAGTTATATATAACAAGATACAAGTAGTTAATACACATTATATAAGCTGATGATACATATAGTTGTTAAGTATGATCATTTTTTTTGTGTGCCAGTCATTAGGGTTTTGGCTTTAATTCGGGATTATGATGCTATACCCGACCAGCCGACCTTGAAATTAAATTGGGTTTGGATTATTGTACTCCTCACTCTATAATGTATGTGCAAGAGTTGACATATTGAGGTGATATATATACGTAAGAAGGATGATTGTACACACAACATCCAAGTAAATTTCACCTTCATAAAGTAATCGAATCACAAAGATATAATGTTTTTTAATTAAAAAAAAAGAGGTTATATATTCTCACTATATTAAAACAAATTTAAAAACCAAAAGATAAAAAATGAGAAAAAAGAATTAATAGAATAGTTTAATAGGAAAAAATAGATTAATTTTTCATTAAAAAATTTGTGCTTTGGTTATACTTTTTGATGTTAACCTATATTTAGTCAATACAAGATTATTATTATGTTCATTTGAAATGTAGCACATTATTTGTCCACAATACTTACTTCTCATACATAATAAAAAAATAACTTGTTTGGAACATAACAACATCAACAATGTGCATATGAAAAACCCAATTATAAGTTTATATGGACATAAAATTCATATTTATTGTATATATTAAAATAGTATCATATGTAAATCAGCTCTTTAAAAAATAGATAAAACTGGAAAAAAAATATATATATCATATAGAATAGAGATGTTCGGATTAACTTTTTTTCGACTTATAAGCTTATTAAAATTTCAAAAATAACTTATATGTCAAACTTCTTACAATTCTATCGGTTTATCAACTACTTATAAACCTAAATAAAAAAAATCAAAAGAAAAAGAAAAAATAATATTAATAATAATCCCACTATTAATGTGAACGCGCTTGGCCGCTATATCTTGGGTTCTATAACAAAAGGAGTTGTTTTTTAATTTGCGTACCTTAAAAACTAGAATATACACCAAAGTAACATCTACTAACTCTATAGTGTCATTAAGTTTAAAGTTGTTCTACAAATTAAGGTTAATTAATTAATTATTTATATATATATATATATATAGGGTCTACAAATCAAGAAAGCAATAACGAAGATCATGGGCTTGTTGGTCTATATTATATACACATTTGAATTACTAGAAAATAACCTTTAAAAAAACAACTAGTTGACCCAGGTGTGCTAGCTACAAAAGATGGTGCAAACGTACGGATGTTAAACAACCCAGGTTGTTTTAATTAAGGTAAGCAATTTATTGTCCTCTTGATCATCTTCAACATGTGAATCTTGAGTCTTTTTGTTTATATAGGCATTTCCTTGTGTGTTTGGTAGGCCGGTTTTCTAGTGATCAAAGTCGGGTTCTACTTTGATGTACGTAGTTTGACTGTTTTATTTACTCTTGTTCGCCTTTTAATATGTTTACTAGGGTTGATAGATACACACAATGATAGAAGAATCATCATTCAAGGTTAAAGAGGAAGACGAATTGATTTTAAGTTCATGTGGAGGAAATCGTGACGGATTTTAGTACGATTAATTAGGAGATAGCTCTAGTCTTTCGAAACAAAATCTAGTTTTAACACGGCAAATGGGTCCCTAAAAATGGGGAGCGTGTCAAAAACACTTGAGAAACTCGGAAACGAACGTAAGAGTATGATCGGCTTAAGAAGTTACAAGGCGCCTTCATGAAAGCTTCCAAAATCAACTACTACAAGTTCAAATCTGAAGGAAATGCGAACGTATGATCATTAGTGTCTCCCAAAGGTAATGTGTTGTCGGTGGAACATTGATATGGCAAGAAAAGGATAGCCTTTTGTTCAACATAAAATCCATATCAGCCGGCATAACACATCTTAGAAGTGATTAAGGTCGATGCAAATGACTCGAGATAAGCAAATTTCAACAAATATAGTGATGATTGTTGTCTTCTCGAGCTCGAGCAAGGATGTTCTTGGAGTTGCTTTAGCTATCATAGTCCGATCTTTCAAATTTACTTGGTTTTTTAGAGTGTTTAGCGCTTTTTTCTCGTATAACAATATGTATCGCTCAAGGTGCTCTCCTCGGGCTCACCTCGAGTAGAGTATTTTCCTTTTCAAGTCGAAGTACAACACGACCTCTTTATACAACTTAAATATTATTAAATAACAAGACTTTATAAAAGGTACCCTCTTTTAACCAAATAAAATAATTCATTAGTAACCATACTGAACTTGAAGATTTTTCAGAAACTACAACTTTAACTTTCAAAACTTTTCTCTTGATTTTAATACTTTTATGATTCAGTAAGAATCCATACAACCTTTAATAAATTAACATCATGTCTTCTTTAACCACAAATTTAACAGTAAAGTGGTTTTGAAGGAAAATGTGTGAATACCAAGAAAGTAGAGGATTTTAAATAAGCTTCAAGTTCCAACATGGAAATGGCCTAAGGCTGCTTCTTGATTTGTGCAACCCAATAAACAAAAAATAACTCATAAAACCAGGTTTTACATTTTTAACCAGAAGTCCAAAAAGCAACATGTTAAAGCAAAACTTCGCTAGAGGTAAAAATAATAATAATAATAATAATAATAATAATAAACCTGATTGCAACATCCTTAAAATCAAGATCTATAGTTGATATAAAGAGAAAACAAATATAATATATATATATAAAGATCTAAAAAGTTTCTTTGTTACCCTCTCAATTACATCCCTCGCCTCCGGTTTAGGGTTGTAATCGAGTGAATCAGGTTGAGCTCAATTAGAAATGTCGAAGGTTGAAGCTTGACTTGACTTGACAAGCTTTTATTTTCAAGATTGAGCTCGATCCAAGCTCAAACAACTAAGCTTTGCTCAGCTCGAATCATCTACCCCAATGAAGCTATGAGCCTATGTTAAATGATGATATACTCAAGGTGATCAATGTAACTTCACTTGATATTTGCAAATCCAGCCTAACTGCCTTTGAGCTTGGCTTGGCTCAACCCGAACTTGTAAATTACACAAGTTAGATGTGTTTCACAAACTTCACAAGCCGATTAATTTAACATGCAAACTCGAAAACCTACTTGAGTAGCTCAAGCTTGAACTCGACTTAAACCTCATGGGTTGGCTTCACCCGTCACACCTCCAGTTTGGTATATCTTTAAAAGCGGAAAAAAAAAGTGAACCTGAAATGAGAGGTGATAGAAGAGCATCTCTTTTTCTGTTTGTCAAAAAGATGTGTAAACAAATGGCTACCCTCCTTCATACGGTTGTAGAGCATAAGATACAATTAGTTCTAAACTTCTAATTCACATTTCAGTAGAAAATTTAAGCATTTATCACCTTATCTATATATATATACATGTAGACTTGTAAGAAGTTTTAACATTTCCAAGCATGAACAAATATGCACATTCATTAAGAAAATGTAGAAAGCTTGTTTGCACTTAGAAGCCCCAAGAAATATAAAGTTTATAACTTAGAAGCCCCAAGAAATAAAACTTTATAACTTAGAAGCCCCAAGAAATAAAACTTTATTTACAACAAGAAGTAACGATATATTTGCTATAACCAATATCTTCATGCAAAAGCATTGACTTCAAAATTTCCACATTTAATGCAAAATGTCAAAAGGAGTTTGTACATTTAGTCGATTCATTATAGTGAGATTCGGGTTTCGATTACATGATTTAAGCAAAGAAACGCATCAAGCCAATGGAACTCAAGCATAAATGGAGGTGTACATAATTGCTCGTTGCTAAGTACATAAGGCAATAAGAGTGAAGGTGTAGCGTACCTGACTTGGGCAATGATTAACGATTCGGCTATTTCCATTGTATGGTTGAAGAGGTCTCAATTAAGAGTCTATAACCCATAAAGTCCATATCATACACATGAAACTTGAATGAGCAACCCTAGGAGTTACAGACTTACAGGTAAATGAGATGTGTAGTGAATCAGTAGATTAACAAGTAAAAACACACAAAATAAGCCAGAACTTGTCACTGCTAGCTCACAAGTGAAAATCGGTTGTCAATTGCCCTATCATTGGATCTTGAAGAGCAATGGTGATGACCAAAAAACCAGACACAAGTAATGATAAAGAAAGTATGGGATGTTGATTACATGCATTTCAAAACAAGATGCACAGGTAAACACTAAATTACGTACTTTTCTGCCTCCGGAATATATCAAGAAATAGTGTTTCATCATGAGTAGAGTCAAACTCACAGAAAGCAAGTAACTTCTATATAAAAATACCAACAATACTCATCTGCAGAGGAACCAAGTAGGATTATCGACAAACCAACAAGTTTAATTAGTAAACGAAAATAAAAACCAAAATCCAATCTTGATATGATAATCACGTACAATTAGCAAGTGAACCGCATAGGAGGAGATTAAAAGGAGAAACTAAGCATTCAATCCCATTATGGAACTAAGCACCAATATTAGAAACACTAAAAAACATTTAAGCAAAAGCCAGGAATGAACATGCAGATCGCTAAACCCATTTTAGATCTTACCTAACGTGTGATGGCAATTCGCGTTTAACTAATCGATGGTAAAGGGAGCTCCCTTCAGTCCAAGCACAGGAAAGAAAGGATTAAATTTGTCTCCCGCATCATTCACGCATTCACAATAGGTCCGCTTACATACTTTCTATTGTGTTTGACTGAATGAGTCGGCAGCAAATCCGTACCCTCTACCCACCTATGAGTGGACTGAAGAAAGCTCCTTTTGAACCATTTACTATAAGATAAACAAACATATATTCATAAAACCTAACCTACAAATTATTCTTCCATCCAAACTAAACTAGAATAAATCCAGTTCATGCAACAAGTCTTTCAACTCAAAGTAGTTAGATTTTGCAACCATAATGAGGTTAAGCCTAGGGTTAATCAGGGTTATTTGTCAAAAAAAAGAACAATGAAATCAATTAGCAACATAAAACAAACTAAATTGTCCCAAGACAATCTCTACTCCCAACCACAAATAGTTTGAATATCATGTTTACATATTATTGCCTAAGGGATCAATTATTGAAACTAGCAATGCCCTTTAACTGTTCCAAAAAAAAGAGAAAAAAAATTACTGGGCATTATAAAGCACCTAAACTCAATAGATATATAATTTCAAAATGAAGAAGATTCCAAAAGGATAATGATCTATAAATTTTGGGGACAAAATATAAATCTTGAAATCAAGCCCATATATAATTAGATTTTAGTAAGAAACAAAGTCCAAGCAAATAATTACAAAATATAGATAAGGTAAATGCTAGTTGTAATTTGCTTGGGTTAAAAAAAATTAGGATTTTATGGATTAACATAAAAACTATTTCAGTAGTTTAATGGAAAATTAAATCTTGAAAAAAAGAAACAAAATCCAATATTTCAAAAAAAAATACCTACCAAGACCAGCAGATTGGCAACTCTTGAATAAACCCTAACCCTAACCCTAAATATAAATTATTTTATTACAAAAATCCAAGAAAACAACACTTAAATTAAGCATTCTCACATCATAATAAGAACAATTATAATACAAGAAAATGATCACAGATAATTACACTATATCACACACAACTTATCTAATAAATGATCACGTAAGATCATGCATCATAAAAGGTGTCTGTCTGTGTGTGTGTGCGCGCGTGAAACGATTGAGCTTACAGAAGAAAAATAATAGGTAATTTGATGTGTTGAACCGCCATGGAAGCTGCTTTATGAAGCTGTAGCTAATTACAGAGATTGAGAATATTAAGAAGTGAAACAGCAAATTAAGAAACATGAAAGGTGTAATAATTTGGAGTATAAAGCAGGAAAGTGAAGAAGAGTAAGCAAAATTATGATGAACAATGAGGAAAGGAGAAAAAAGAAAGAAGCAGAAATCACGGAAGGGAAAACTGGGTTTTTATAGAGGAGGATGAAAGATGATGGGTCGCTGTCCTCATGAGAGTTAGAAATTATTAATTAAATAAATAAATAAATAAAAATTTTATTAAAAAGGACACACACATGAAAGAAGATCTTTACCAATCTAAAGAGATCAAACTTGTTTCTTTTTCTGCATTATACTCTCCATACATATATAAATACCAAAACTGTTTTTAACACAACTGTATAGATTCAGTAGTAGGTTTATAAACCGTGTGAATTCTACTAAAAAGAATAGAACATATATAAAAATATATTTTTATAAAAAAAATTCAATCGAAAAATGTTTTCTTTTTATGTGAGAACTATTTATAACATATTAATGACTCGATAATAAGAGGTATTTTAGTCATTTATATATTTATATAACTATAAATTATGTTCAGATAAACCATTAATGAACGAGACTTGATTTTACTAGAATATTCCTCGTTAATTAATATGTCAAAAAATAGTTCTCGTTTAAACTGTTTTATTTATTTATATATATAAATTAAGTGGTTTGAGCAAAAATCAAGAATTCTAATGTACATATAATATAATAATAAGTTATAATTTATTACGGAGAAAAAGTTATGGGTTTTCTTTTCGAAATATATAAACAGGATTCTGAGGTACAAGATGTAAGCAAAGTACACTGGCTAAAGTTTAAATATTGTAATGTCTTTGATGTGTATATTATATGTATTCTTTTGTACTAACTGAAATATATATAAAAAAGAATTACTTTTTAACACTTTTATAGTATGATAAATTATAGATTATAGATACTACACAACTTTTATATAAACTAATTAGATTAAAACTAAAATAATTTTATATCTAGTTAGGATTTATGAAAAAATTTATTAAACAAAGAACGATAAGAACAAATCTTAGTTTTTGATATAAATCTAACGGATAAAATTTTTTAAGCATTTTTAAGTTCAAATTGCGAATCCCGTTCCCACGGCCACCACATGCTTCCAATTTTTCATTTCAATCTCATCTCTCACCAACGCTTTCTTCTGCTAGGAATGGAAGCCTCCTTCCAACAAGTGGAGGATCGAAGTAAAACTTGAAAACCGTCTCTTTATGGTTTATTTCTCTCCATCCTTTTGAGCTCACGTTTACACTCTTCTTACCGCTAACCCCAATGCCACCATTGGATCTCTTTTCTCATCACCATGATGCCACTACTACAACTCTTATTTTTTTAACCTCTGCACCCACAATACCGATTCTCTATCAGATGTTTGTTTTACGGTTTTTAAAGTTTATTTATGAACAATGTGCATAATGATTTTGGCAATTTGCTTTCAACAAAAAATGGGTTATTGCATGCCACTTCGACTTTGGTTTATTTTATAGTAGTTGTTTCATAGTTTCAAATATAAGAGGTAATTTTAACTCGTTTATTTAAAAAGCAGTAAAACCAGGGTCGTATGGTTTTGAATAGGAATGGCAACGGGGCGGGTTTTGGTCGCCCTATCCCCGAACCTGAAATAAAAACCCGTTCCCGCCCCGTTCCCCGTCGAGGATTATTTCAAGGCGCCCCGTCGGGGTGTCTGCCAAACCCGACCCCGACCCGAACCCGAAACCCGACCATAAAACCCGACCCGACTAAAAAACATGATAGTGAAGTACGAAACTACACAAAAAACTTAAAAAGAACGTGAGATGATCATTTTATAAATAAAAACGTAAGTATCATCATTAACTTTAATAAAAAAAACTTAACTAAATTAGAACTTAAAAGAAGTTAGGGGACCAAAATTCAAAATTTAACAAAAAAATTCATCACTTTAGAAACTTCCTCATTAATAGATATACAATTGTTCTCTTTGTATATTTATACACATTATTATATACATAAATATATAAAACATATATGTATATAAATATATAAAAATATATATATGAACATATATCAGGGCGGGGCGGGGCGGGGATAGTGTGCCCCGGCCCCAGACCCGAACCCGAAAAATCCCCGAAAAAAATCCCCAAACCCGACCCTAACCCGAAATTATAATCCCCGACCCGACCCCGAAACTTGTCGGGTTCGGTTTTCGCCGTCGGGTTCGGGTTGTTTTGCCATCTCTAGTTTTGAAGTCAAACTCTTCTTTTTGGAAAAAAAACTTATCATATGAGTTGAATGGGTTTTTTTATTATTGTGATACATCTTTGTACATTCATATGTGGTAAATTTTTAGATTAGAAGGAAATAAGTTGTTTTGAGTTATGATTAATGTAGATGAAATATTGTATTTTCATTATGATTTGAAGATGCAAGATGCATACTATTCCATTTCTTTTATCATTTGCATATGCATTTCTTGTTTTATTTTTTACAAATGGTTTATTTGCATATGTTATTTTAGTTGCATCTATCACAAATGTTTACAAATACTGAAATACACATCCTGTTATTGTTTACGCCTATTCTCGAGTTATTTTAATAGGGGAAAGGAAAGGATTGCTAAGAGCGAAGGGTGTACTCCCTTTGAAGTATCATATGCTTCGCGCCACATCAACGCCACATCATTATAACCCACTTCATGCTGTAGTTATGCTTAAACTCCCGTACTACCCATGCTTCGCACGCTTCAAAAAAAATTATTAAAAAAATATCATCTTTGTTCTCTCTTTCTCTCTCCTCTCTCTCCATCGGCATTTGAATACCGAGTATTCATGCTTTGCTTCGATACTACATAGTGAGAGGTGGTGTTCAATTTGGTACTTCATGGACACATAAGCATGGCGAACTTATACACCCTTTGCTCTAAGGATGGGAGAAAGCTGTGTTCCTAAGTTTTTTTATTTGCAAGGGAATAAAATGGTTTGAAAGGATTAGAAGAGCAGTTTTTGTATCTTTTACTTTCATCTTCTCCATCCCCTTTCATTTCCATAATTTAAAAACTCAAGAATAGGTCATAAAAGTTTGATTTATTTTAATCTTTTATAAGTATTCCCTTGTTTTTAGGTTGTTCTATGTGTATATAGATGGTAGATGGAGGAAATGGGTCAGATTTTTTATTTTAAAGATAGTAACATAAGTGATAAAGTTTTTCTTTTGTGATAAGTTGCAGGCTCAAAAGTAAACCACAAGTGGATGAACGTCATTGAGGATTTGCATTATATATATATATATATATATATATATATATATATATATATATATATATATATATATATATACACACACACACTTGAGAACCGTTTTGTTTTTATTGTGAAAACGCGAGAACCAATCTTAGTCGTTCAATTGGTAAGCGGAATTCATTAATGAAGAGCGTGGGGAGATTGAGTGTGGCAAGATGTGTAATAAGGAATTCATGAGTGGGCAATCCAATTGAAGGAGAGAGAATTGGACGGCTAAGATTGGTTTTCCCGGTTCTCACAATAAAAACGGTTCTCAAATGAACTTTTCACTATATATATATATATATATATATATATATATATAGAGAGAGAGAGAGAGAGAGACAAAAGTTCAAACGAGAACTGTTTTTCATACGAAAATTATTTTTAACGCCATTAATGACTCATTAATAGGGGTATTTTGGTAATTTCTATATTTACCCAACCGTGAATTGCGTCCACATTAGCCGTCATTAATTTACGAAACTTGATTTTCCCGAAATAACCCTCATTAATGCGTCATTAATGATCCATTAATGAGCCGTAAAAAAATCTTAGTCATTGATTAAGTTTAATCAAAGGCTAAGATTGGTTCTCACGGTTCTCGTATAAAAAATAGTTCTCATTTGAACTCTTCCATATATATAGGGGAGGGTTCAAACGAGAACTGTTTTTCGTACGAGAACCATTCTTGACCGTTCATTTTGGATAATGGAATTCATGGATGTAGAGCGTATGTGGCAGGGTGTATGTAAGGAATTCATGGTTGGGAAATCCAATTGAAGGGGGGAATTTGACGGCTAAGATTGGTTCTCGCGGTTCTCATAAGAAAAACAGTTCTCGTTTGAACTTTTGCCTCTATATATATATATATAGTGAAAAGATCATTTGAGAACCATTTTTATTGCGAGAACTGCAAGAACCAATCCTAGCCGTCCAATTCCCCATCCTTTAATTCAATTTCCACCCATAAATTCATCACATGCACCTTGCCACACTCTATCCCCCACGCTCTTCATCCGTGAATTCCACTTACCAGTTGATTGGTTCTTGTTGTTCTCGTAATAATAATGGTTCTCAAATGAACCCTCCCATATATATATATATATACACACACACTAATCTTGGTGTTCATTAGATAATTGAATGGTTTTTCACTCAATTAGCTGAAGACCTTACATTTCAAGTTTGAATGATGTTAGTCCATCCGTATAGCAACCTCAACATCTTTTCCAACCCCAATGCCACATCAGCGCCACATCAGTTTTTTTTACTTTTCCCTTCCCAACCCAAAGTAACCCCAAACCCAAGTATAGCCTTTCCCTTTTCAACCCAAACAACCTAAATATTTTTTCTCTCTCCTCACTCTCACTAAAAAACCAAAAAGAAAAAAAAAACAAAAAGGCTGCCAGGTTCCATCGGGTTGGCAGACCCGAAGTGAATTTTTTATAAGCTACCCGAAACCCCCGTATTGCATATCCCGAAGAAGTTGGCCTTACCCACATGAACCCGAAGGGGCTCGGGTAAGGCTTTACGGAAGTCAATGTATGGAATCGAAGAATTAAGATTTGGCGACCGCCGTCCATTTATGCATGTTGATTAGAATATTTTGGTCCCAAGCAGTAGCCCTTACGGGCATAAAGAAGATGCTCTTATGACTGTGAAGGTATAACTTCACGCCCATCAAGGTTTGGGTTTTGTCCCGCAGAGAATGAGTACGACCGTGAATTTTGAGTGTACCATAAAAGTTAGGTGTAAAGGGGCTTACAACTATCAGGATCCAGTATGGAGACCATATAGCTCCCAAAAGTTCAGATTTAATAGCTTGTTATATATATATGTGAACTGGTATTTGGTCTAGCGGTATCAAGGGGTTATTTAAGGCATTCATTTTTTCCTAACATTGAGGTTTCAACTCCTGTTATAGATATAGGAGTGGATTAAAGGGGTGTGTATGTCTTTTTTGTCAGAGTTATGACCGGTTTGACCACCAATTTTCAGAGAAATGGATTGTAATATCCTAAATTTTGTAATTATTATGCTATGAAATGATAGGGTGTTTTCCAAGACTCGTTAGAATTTGTAATATGGAACTTTATGGAACTCAATTTAAAAATCTTGATTATTATATGATAATTGATTATGGATGATTTAATGATAATTTGTTAAAATTTTATGAAGTTTCATGTAAGTTTATGTGGTCAAAGTGTGATAAAAATGAGGTTTTAGGGCTGAACGTGAAAACTGATAATATAAATACCTAATTTCTTGTTTTATTTGGAGAAAGATTGAATAATTCATGACTAATTCATGAAACTTGATCATTGAATGTTGAAATTGGTTATGAATTGAGTTATTATGCTTTGACTTTTCACTCTTGGAGGCTTGGAATTAAGGAATTGCATAGGGGCCAGATTTGAAATGTAACACCGTAAATTCTTAAGCCATTTTTTTAAACCGCTGCGGAAGCGTTAACTGATTTCATTTAATCAAATACAAAGTACAAAGTACTGTTTACAAACATCACGTCAAGTTGTGTTACAAAATATTTACAAACGTGGCTCGTCTCTTCTCAAAACATAATATCAGAGCATTGGTCAAATTTCCCTTCCTCACAAACAAAGCTAAACAGCCAGACCTGCAAAAAGCAATCAACTGAGGGGAATTAGCACAGAGCTAAGTGAATGTAAGCTACAAACAAGCATCCTCAAACAACAATCACAAGCAATCACCAATTGCACAAGCGAACCGATCTCAACAGATCAAACAATTAATCACAAGCCAATCCAATCTCCAGAGGAACGGCGGTTCAACAAAACCTGCAACCGATGCGGGCCAAAGCAAAGGTTTACCGTTAGCTATTTGCTACTTGGTACAATTAAAGCTCCTTCTACTGCAACAAATGCATAGAAAGTCTAGAACTGTGCAACCAATAGCAGATAGCTCAGCCCAAAACATGCGATAGCTGACCCCAACCATGCACGCATATAATTAACCATGCATACAGGTCTCGCCACGTGCACATATAATTAACCATGTACACCGGCCACGCAACAATCCAAACAATCCCAATCAACAAGCAACAAACAACTATCAATGAACAACAATCACACAATCTGTCAACACATACCAAATACACATTCCATACTGGCAATTCAACTTAAACGGTTCATCATGGCATCTTGGATTTATCCAGTCTAGCATGGCATCTTAGACTAAACAGCCTATCAAAGCATCTCAGACTAAACAGTCTAGCAAGGCAACTCAGACTAAACAGTCTATCATGTCAACTTAGACTAAACAGTATATCATATCAACTTAGACTAAACAGTCTATCATGGCAAATCCAAATCATAACAATATCTCAATTCATGTAACCACAAATGTTACCGCCATCACCACTCGTGAGTACACTTCCACTCACCTCAGTCCACGTTCCCGTCTGCTCAGTTGTCTAATATCACTGAGTCTTTGCAATTCCTGAGAACACAACAAACCGAAGTCAATCTCTAATAAATATATATTCACAATATATATTTATATCTCTATATAACTTGTAAACAACATACAATAATCATATAAACAATAACTCATCACATCCCACATGAATACAAAGCAAAAACACAAAAATCCTTAAAAATTGGCCTGTCGCGCCGCGACCAAGCCATGCGTCGTGCCGCAACACTACTCGGATTTGGGTTCCGGATTTGAGTGTCGGATTTTCGGGTTCCGGATTCTAGGGTTGCAGATTTGCTTCTATCGGATTTCAAAGGATCCGGATTTTGGAGTGTCGCGCCGCGACCCCCACGCGTCGCGCCGTGACGCGTCACGATTTTGTTTTCTTCCTCCTTGAACTGTCGGATTTCCAGCCATACTCCACATAACATTTCATTTCCAACTTCCATTTTATCCATCCAAAACACTTCCAACACATAGGAAACTTCATATAACATCACAACAAACATATATAACTCATCAAATCCAATTAAAACTCATTATTCAACAAAACCCATTTAACAAGTTTTGAGCTTTAAGCTCCAACAATGGTGATTCTTCATTCTAGCATGTATTTCAACATATAAAAACATCAAAACAATCTGTAACATCATATGAACACATACCAATCTTCAGTTTGAATTGCAAATCACCAAATCCTCAACTTGAATTTCCAAGTTTCTTCTTTCTAGCTTTCTTCAACACGAGGTTTTTGACACACAAACACACACTTTCACACTCACTATGTGCTGGTGAAATCAATCCCATGTATACATACTCACTTTTATTCAAGCAGGAGGTGTCCAACATACATCCATGCATACATACATACTTACTTACACATACATACATCACATACTACACATCACATACCTTTTTCTTTTAATTCTTTTATTCTTTTAATTCCAGTAACTAAACATACATATATATATTCATAGATATATACATTCAATTCCAATCAAATATTTATTCAATTTAACCACATAATCAACTTACACAATTTAAATATGAAACCACTTGCCGCTAGCCCCTAATCAACTAGCCCGGGTTTGCGGATGTTACATGAAACCTATCCTCAAGTAAGTTCTAAACTTAATTGATTTTTGATTTTAGTGTTTGAAGTTGTATTTGTATAAGGAGACCCGTTGATGTATTTTATGAATTCATGAGCATATGGGTCATATTGCATTAGTTAGAGTTTGAATCACCCAATATTTTTATATGATCATGTTTATGTTTCTTTTGGGTCTATTTTAGAGGTGTTATGAGTTTCAAGTAAGCTGCAATTAGGTTATGACCAATTAAGTAGCAAATTCTTTTGATTTAAAAACCTTGTGAACCTTACATGCATAACGTATGTGGCACGGCGATGATGTCATCGCAAACGATGTTGTTGGTTCATTAAATGATATTCTTTTATTATATGTTTGTGGTGTGACCTTTTGATAATCACGATGAGGTAAAGTGACCTAGTTTTCCAGATATTGCAA
The DNA here is from genome assembly GCA_038502395.1 of Dittrichia graveolens. Lineage (NCBI taxonomy): Eukaryota > Viridiplantae > Streptophyta > Magnoliopsida > Asterales > Asteraceae > Dittrichia > Dittrichia graveolens. The sequence continues at coordinate 29,615,404 of JARJIL010000005.1, forward strand.
ATCTTGAGACTGTGGTGCGATGTGTAGGGCATCATGACGCGATAATACCCTGTACAACTCTTGATCATATTTTAAGCCTTGAAACTAGTTTAATTTAATGGGGTTTGGTTCTATTCACCATAATTGTTTAAGGTTGGGTCCTTGACTTGTTCAAACATGTGTTTGAACATAGTTAGGACTTGATACATCCTATTTAGGATACTTTGACTAAGTGATATTTGTCTAACTCTAGTAATAAGGTTAGAACCCAAGTGATGCTTCTTGTGAAGTTGATCCATTGGTTTGTGTTGTGATCCTCATCACCACGGATACCTAGTTTTTATACAGATTAATAAGTCATCATGTTTATTTTATGTTTAGCAATAGAATTGAGGGATGTAGTATATCAATGTGATGTCAAAGCTCCAGGAGATGTTAAATGCTTACTGACTACAAGTGATTAATTCATGATCATGCTATGATATGATATTATGCTATATACATATTCACTATGGGTGATTAATTAATGGTCATGTTTATGTTTATTTCTATCATATGATATTATGCTATATGCTATGTGATATTATGCTTCATGTTGGGGATAAAACATACATTGTTCTTTGAATTGTTTTGCTATAAATGTTTCTATATGTTTGCTTATGTGATAAGCGTCTTAGTCCGGACTAGTATTTATACAATTCCACATTAGTCATGCTTCCTTGTCATTGATTGTCGTGTTGGGTTGAAGGGGCCTTGGGCGAACTAAACCAAGTCATACACGTGTAGACATTGAAGTTGAATATTGCAATAAGTGGGGATAGGTTGGTTCAACAAATGCTTCATGTTAATGTGCCACGTGGTTCAAGAGGCTAGCAAACAAACTAAACCGTGATAACATGTGTGGGCTTTTTATGACGTTTTATGGTGCAATGTTTTGTGTACCCCGATTGTAACACCCGCAAACCCGGGCTAGTCGATTAGCGGGTTAGCGGTATGTAATTATGTGTTTTATTTGTTATGTGCTTTAAATTAGAAAATATACCATGTATAATTAATATATATATCTATATGTGTGTGTATATATCTATATAATTGTGAAGGATAGTTGTATGTATGTTAGTAAGTATGAATGTATGTATTGGATAAGAAGGTGGTGACACCTCATGCTAGATATTTAGAATTTATATAAATATGTGTAACATAAAAAAGTATCAGCTCATTTGAAACCATCTTGAAAGGTGAAGTGTGTGTTTTGTTACTTCATTGTGAAGAAACCATCAAAGCTTGCATACTTGAAAGTTTGAAGTGAAGATTTGTTGATTTTTAAATCAAAATCAAGGTTATATTATGTTCATGATATGTTTAGGATCATCTTACTATGCTTTCTTGTTGATTTACATGAATATATGAAGATTCACCATTAATGGAGCTTGAAGCTTCAAGTGGGTTTTGTTTATTTGATGATTAAACTTGAGTTTGATGTGTTATTAATGCATGAATACATGTTATTAGATGTTTGTATATGATTTTAGTAAGTTTTGAAGTTCTGGAAAAGATTCATAGAGGATTTGATAAACTGTACGTTGAAGAAGATGATGATGATTCTGGAATTTAGAAGTTCACGGCGCGACACCCCCTTGGGTCGCGGCGCGATCCATGCACTTCACATTCGAAAGGATTTGTTCGAAGTAGTAGACTTCACATTCGAAATAGAACTACTCGAAGACTTGTCGCAATGCGACGCGTCGGCTTCGCATTCGAAAGGGGGCGCTCGAAGTAGACTTCATATTCGAAGAGGGGGTCTGCTCGAAGGCATGTCGCAGCGCAACGCTTGAGTAGGTCGCGGCGCGACCTCGACATTTCAGAATTGACTGATATTGTTGATTGTTTAATGTGATGTTCTTTTTAGTATATTTATTATATGGAAGTTGTACACTGCATTTGAGGTTTATGCGATATAAATATATATATATATATATTTTTATGATTCAGAGATTGATATTGTTGATTGCAGTATTTTCAGGCAATACCAAGGCTCAGTAATATTAGATATCTGAGTGCAGCTTTTGAGAACAAGAGGTGAGTGGACGTTAATCGCGGATGGTAAAGATTATGGTTGATGTTATTGATCTGATGCATGCGTATGTGATTGATAGACTGTTGAGTCTGATTGTTGATTGATTGTGATTGTTGATTGATATATCTGTTGCATGATTATTTGGCTGATACGTGCTCGAGGTATGATATCGAGTTGTGTTTGAGAAGTCAGCTATGCGTGAAATTGGGCTGGGCTCGTCTACTGGCTGGTTGAACAGTGGTAGTCTTACTGATGCATGCGTTGCATCAGAGGGGAATTTCACTGTGCCAATTCAGTAGAGGGCTATCGGTAAACCTTTGCTTTGGCCGGCATTGGTTGTAGGTTCTGCGCCAAACCGCCGGTCTTCTTGATTGTGTGATTACATGCTTCGATGTTGACTTGATGCTTGCTTTTGTGTTTGACTTCTACTCACTTAGCTTTGTGCTAATTCCCCTCAGTTGATGCTTTTGCAGGTTCGTAAGTTGTTGAAGGAAAACTTAACCCCGCTCTGATAGATTTTATATTCAAAAGAAAACGAGCCAGTTTTTTTGTAACACCATGACAGATGAATGATGATTTTGTTGTTTGTGAACAAGTGTTTGTGGTTCGTAAATATATGAATTGTATGTAAAGTGAATTTGTTTAATTAAGCTTCCACAACACATTTTAAATAAAAGGGCTTTGGTTTTCAGGTGTTACACCGATCTTGACTAGAGATGTGGTTTATTTCCCCATGTGGGCATTTGATAACCATGGCTAGCTACCATGTGAATATGCATATGCTCAATAAGCTTACTCCCACATACTTTTGTGTTTATGCATGTATTCACAGATTATATATTGCCAGACTTAATTTATAAATTATGATGACTTGGTTTTGATAAATAACTATGTTGTAAATTTACTCACTAGTTATTTTATAACTAACCGATTGTATTTCAATGTTTTGTATTGCAAGTAGTTCAATAGCCAATGTGAGACGGATAGATGCTTTAAGGTTTTATTTGGATTTAAAGACATGTTTGGTAGCCTTGGTACTTTTAATACTTTGGATTTAAAGACATGTTTGGTAGCCTTGGTACTTTTAGGGGGTGTTTGGTTCAAGTATTGTTTTTGAAGGGATTGGGATTTCACATGGGATTGGTATTTGGTGGGATTTGCATTTAGTGGGATTTAAAATCTCATCTTGTGTTTGGTACATATTTCTTAGGTGGGAATTCTACCACCACTAAACTCCATCAACAGCCAAAGACGGCGGACGATGAACAACGGCGACGGCGGACGACGAACGAACGACGGCGGACGACGAACGAACGACGGCGGACGACGAATAACAATGGACGGCGAACGACAGTGGACGACGAACGATTGGACGACGAACAACGGTGAACGACGGCGGACGATGAACGACGGCGACAACAAACGAAGGCGGACGATGAACGACGGCGACAACGAACGAACGACGACGAACGACGGCGACAACAAACGAAGGCGGACGATGAACGACGGCGACAACGAACGAACGACGACGAACGACGGTGAACGACGTCGGACGACCAACGACGGCGGACGATGAACGACGGCCACAACGAACGAACGACGGCGGATGACCAACGACGGAGACAACGGACGGACGACGAACGACGGCGACAACGAACGAACGACGGTGAACGACGGCGGATGACCAACGACGACGACAACGAACGAACGACGGCGGACGACGGTGAACGACGACGGATGAGCAACGAACGAACGACGGCGGACGACGGTGAACGACGGCGGATGACCAACGACGGCGACAACGAACGAACGAACAATGGCGAACGACGGCGGACAACGAACGAACGACAGCGGACGACGAACGACGAACGAAACACAGAATTTAGAAATCTCTCATCTGTGGGATTTGTAAATACCATGGGGGGTTGGGAGATTTAGAAATCCCTCATTTGTGGGATTTCAAGGATTCCTGGGATTTGAAATCCCATCCCATTTTTACAAACCAAACACAAGATTTCTCAGGATTTGAAATCTCAATCCCAAAGATTCCCAGAAAATACCACGAACCAAACACCCTCTTAATACTTTGGATTTAAAGACATGTTTGGTAGCCTTGGTACTCTTAATACTTATTGTGTTAATGGTCATGAATGTCATTAGTTACACCAAAGTTTTAACTAAGTCACACTTATTGATAAATTTTTATGAAACCTATGTTAAGATTTTATAGTATGACTTATAAATGATTTGGTAATAAACACTTGAATTTAATAAATGATTGTAAATGCTTCCGTTGTAAATGTTTTTATATAAACCATGTTTTAATGTTTTAAGTTGGCCTTGAAAAGTTCAAATTTGTACGGCAACTAGGGTGTTAGAAGGATAGTTGTTGACACATGACAAGTAGGTGGAAATTAATAACCGATAGATGTGTTTGTGTTATCCGGTGACATTTTATTTACGTGTTTCTACTTTTTGTTGAGTTATCTCGTGATTTTGTTTAATATAGTCCTAATAAAAACCATAGTTTTGAGGGATAATTTTTAACAATTAGATTTCAAGATCAATGGTCTAGATTTAATCTTATATAATAATTAAAATTGATATAAGAGATGACAATTCTGATTTTTTGCATATTGGTCCCCGCTTTCTCTTTCCTCTAATTTATTTAAAATTAATTATCTCACAAACCGTTAATCGTTAGACAAAACGAATTATACCGTTACGATCCTTATGTTCCCCTCTTTTATTAAAGAGGTCACTTGATATACTTTTGACAAACTTTTTTTTTTCATTTTGTTAGGTTGGACTTAAATTTTATTAATGTATAATCACATGTGATTCATAACAATATTACATGTGTTGTTTTATTAATTTTTTTATCTTCTTAAATTATATATCATTTGACGTTTATTAATTTTGAATATTTGCTTAAAAATCAACGTTTGCTTAAAACCGTTTATACATGTATGTACATATTCAATTTCACCCGATCCAATTGCATTGTCTACCCATGAATGCATATATTGTGTATTAGCAACACCATATCCCCTCTATCAAAGGTCCAGATGTGTTCTCCTTCGAATTCGGTTTCTTTTATATTGGCTCTCGTAATAAGAATGGTTCTCGTTTGAACAATCCTCTATGCAATCACATAAGATTGAATACCAAATCTCATGTTTTTTGGTATTCAATCACATGTGAATCTGTACAAACTCTCGTGTGATTACAAAATCACAGGTGATTAAATATGCAATCATATGTGATTGAATACCAAATCTTATGTTTTTGGTATTCAATCACATGTGATTCTGTACAAAATCACATGTGATTGAATACGCAATCACATGTGATTGATTCTGTTAAATATGTGACATAAAAATATTACATCTAATCAAATCACTTGTAATTATGTGCATGTATAAGAGATAGATAATCACATGTGTTATGAAACAACTAATAACTTAGAATCACTTTCAATTGTTGATTTTTTGTTACTAAACCATAGAATTTCGCCGGATTATCAAACACCAAACTATGATTTTATAAAGACTATATTGATCACATCTCTATGAATCACATATGATTATACTTTAATAAAGTTCAAGTCCAATCTAACAAAATGAGAAAAAAAAATTTTGTCGAAAGTATATCAAGTGACCTCTCTAATAAAAGAGGGGAACACGAGGATCGCAACGATTAACGGTTTGTGAGATAATTAATTTCAAATAAATTAGAGCAGAGAGAAAGTGGAGACCAATAGTTAAAAAGTCATAAATGTCCTCCTTCATATAAATATATCAATTTTGATTATAATCTAAGATTGAATCTGTACCATTGAATCTTAAAATCTAATGGCTATAAATTGTCCCTCAGGACTATAAATTAAATTAGGACTATATTGAACATTTATCCTTACGAGGTTTTTAATTCTTTTTCGAAAATGTGTATATTCCGGGAGGTCGTTAACTTGTAGGGAGATCTTTATATATACACGGTGAATAAAGTATTTTTGTAACATGTACTAATTTTAATTATTTCATGCTTGTTTGTTATCTATGTCCCACATGTTTATATATCCTAGCGAGGTCCTTTTATGTTTGTTTTCTGTGTGAATAGGTTATTATTATTATTATTATTATTATTATTATTATTATATATGCTAGTAATGATGTTTGTCGAGCTCCTGCTAACGAAGAATCAATCTTCTCGGTTTGCAAAATGAAACTACATTTTTTGATCGTGAATTACCGTTTAATATACTGAAGTTTTAAAAATATACTATTTAGTGTATTAAGAAATATGGTTACATGCTAGTAACCTATTATCAAAAGTCTGTGATACATTAAATCATAGATTTTTATATTTTAGTACATTAAATGGTAGTTTTTAGGATACATATACAATAACAAAATGTAACAATTTCGATTCATTTTTGAAAATGGAACCCAATAAATAACTATGGTATTAATATTATCCATATCTATATTTAATTCACGGATAATTATCAAATAATTATTAATATTTTTTTGAATGATTTAGATAATTAATTGTATAATTATCTTCTGAAAAAATAACAAAATTATTCTATTTAATACAAAAATCAATTTCCATTTTTAATTAATACATTAATTTCTAAAATTAATATACTAATTTTTAAAAAAGAAACCTTAAGATATATACTAATTAATAAGTAATACACTAATAACCAGTGTTTACTTTTGCAAAATAAATTCGTATGTAGTTTATTTAATTATCCAACAAATAAATATATCAATTAAATATGCTATTAATAATAACACACTATTAATTTTAAGTTAAACAATTTAACTTTATTATTCATAATAAAATAGGGTTTAGTTCACTAAAATGTATCTAAGTTGTCACGTTTTGTTATTGTGTATCGAACTTTAAAAGTTTCTATTGTGTGTATTACACTCTGAATTTGTTGCTATTGTATGTATTTTTTGGTTATATAAAAAAATAAAAAAACTTACAACTTTAGTACATACAATAGAAAGTTTAATACACAATAGCGACAAATTAAAAGTTCGATACACACAATATAAAATTTTCAAGTCCAGTACATACAATAGCAAAACATGACAACTTTAATACATTTTGATGAACTAAACCCAATAAAATAATAATAATTTTATAAAATGAATCCTCTTTCGATTTGATTGATCCAAAATCAGTCCTCTCAATTCCAAAAATTGTTTAATTTTCTTATAAACATTTACTAATATGACATAGATATTACACCATAGTTTAGCTATGTGTCTTTAATTCACTAAAATCACTATCTTGTATGATCTAATTTCCAAGACATATTATGTCTTCTAATTCTGCTTTTAAGGCAATCAAACAAGCATCTCATTAGAGAGGTTATCCAAAGAGAGAGGGAGTGAACCCTTATGCAGTGTTATCGAGTTTAAGAATGAGAAGAAAGAAAAGTGTTGGCGATCCTTTTCTCTTAAATCCTTTCATTTTTTTGGAGTGAATGATTCAAGGTAAATTAGCTTAAGTTCCATCTCTAAATCCTTCTATATCCGTTACTTTCATTCCTTATATAAAATTGTAAGAATGCCTCTTTTAAATTCTTTTAAATCCTTTCTTTTCCTTACTAAAAAAACCGAATAAACATAATGTTAGAAAGTAATGCATACAAGTATTACTGATAGAAGATGAAACATATGTGTTATGACTTACTTTGTCAATGAGAAATGATATATCCTTCTACTATTTGTTTCTACTTTATCTTTCTACATTCTTAATGTTTTACATGTGTAATGTACTCATTCTCTTTTCTCGTATCATCCCTTGATTTTAAAATTTGTATTGATCAAATGAGTAAAATGATAGATATGAAAAAATAGTAAAAATCCTTTGTCAATATGTAAAGATGTATCTAGCTGACATTATTGAGCTCTTCTTGTGTGGCAAAAGAACCAACTTAGGCTATTAGATCATCATAGCTATATACAGGGTCATCTCTTCATTTAGTCCATGCGTAGCAGGTATCCCGAATGGTTTCGGGTAACATTGGGTTGGGTGGCAGCCTTCGGGAGCACCGCTACTGGTGCTTTCAGGTTCTACCTCGTTTTTTGTTTTCGGTTTCACCAACCCGAGCATCATGGCTTTGTTCTTTTTTTTTTGTTTTTGTTTTATAGAGAGAGTAAGAGAGAGAAAATGTTTGGGTTGATTTGGGAAATATGCTTCTTGGGTTTTGGATTAATTTGGGTTGAGAAGGAAAAAGTAAAAAAAACTAATGTAGCATTTGGGTTGATTTGGGAAGGGGAAGGGTGCTACTCTTGGCCTTATAGGAGTGTGTAATGATACTTTTCTTTATTAAGGTTATTCTTTGTTTATGTGTATTTTCCGTATGTAACTTTTTAAAGTTTTTCAGACCTGTTCGGAAAAAAAAATTGAAAAAAAAAATTCTTAAAGTAGTTTTTAAAACTAGTTGAAATTTTTTATATACAAAATTACCTAAATACCCTCTTTAATTGTTTTACAATTCTTCTTATCTTTATGATTTGTCATTTTTTTTAATTTTACACTATTCAGCTCCAACTATCAGTTATTTTGACAAACACATATACAAATAAAAGATACATTTTCAGCTCTAGTTACTAGTTTCTAGCTTCTAGCTATCAGCTTTCAGCTATAGCTACCTAGCTAATTCGGTCAAACATAGTCTATAAAAAGGTTATTCAGGAATGTAATTATTTATTCAGCTTTATATATCAATTCCATATGAATATTGTAAACGACATAGGCCAATCTGATTCTTCGACGTTGTATAAAAATACTTTTTCTTGTTTTCAATTAAAAATATTTTAAACTAATAAACATGTTCATATATCATTTGAAACACATGAGATTGAAGTGAGGTGGGGTATTTAAATTAGGGAGAATTTCTTCTATATCCTTATAAAACTTATAAATTACTTCTATATCCTTACAAATTTTTAAATTAATTATATATCCTTTCAAACTTTTATAAATTACTTCTATATCCTTCCAAACTTTTAAAACTCTCATATATGTCCAAATACCTATTTAATATTTATTAAATCATTTAAGGATGCGGTTTGATGACCTGTAGAGTGGTGGCTTAAGTGTCAACCGAGACCAACGTTGGTCCTTCAAACGTCGGATATGGTTATGACCCACATTGGCTTGGTCCTTCAAGCATGGGGTATTGGTGACTTGTGGAGTGGCGGCTTGAACCCGAAAAAAGGAGTGTCGACCGAGACCAACGAGGACGTTGGTCCTTCAAGTGTGGGGTATGGTTATGAGAGTTTTAAAAGTTTTAAATGATTTATTGATATTTAAATGATTTAATAAATATTAAATAGGTATTTGGACATATATGAGAGTTTTAAAAGTTTGGAAGGATATATAAGTAATTTAAAAGTTTGAAAGGATATAGAAGTAATTTATAAAAGTTTGAAAGGATATATAAGTAATTTAAAAGTTTGAAAGGATATAGAAGTAATTTATATGTTTTGTAAGGATATAGAAGAAATTCTCCCTTTAAATTATGACAGGCTTAACTCAAACCTACCTCACATCCAAAGTATAAATTTTAAAGCATAGCAAGAGTTTGTTTGGTAACGGGCTTACAGGGGATTATAAAAGGTTTGAGATTCTAATTTTCAGCTCTCTAATTTTGTTCAGATGTTAAAATCTTGAGGGGATTATTCAAAATATAATCATCTAAAATAAAAGTCTTTCCAGGTAGTTTATAGATGGGGTTTGAGATTATCAATTAATCAGCTTCAGTCTTAGCTCCAGCCCTAACCCTAGCTAGTTTCGCCAAACACACCTCAAGGCTCAAATATCAAAATTAATAAGAGAAATAAGAAAAGAGAAATAGTGAATTTCGCATTCCATTTTATGATAAATAGAATGATGAATGAGAATAACTTAGCTACATCATCATGTAACCAGTTAGCTACATGATGTATATACAAACACTTGATAGGCCCAACTTATACACTATGCATCATGGTGACCCCACCAACTAAATATACGTATATTATATAACTATTTGGCTATATGATAATGTAGCTAAGTTATTCCATAATAAACTAAGAAACAATAGTATGAAGAGAAATAATTTTCCTTAAATTATTAAAAGAAAGGAGAATACTTGAAGACCGAAGTGTAGTGAACTTTGGTGGCACAACCGTCAGGAAGGGATGGTTTGTGTTTGCTTGTCTTGTAAAAAGACACGGCCACAACCATATGTTCCAAGACTATTTCATTTTATTAGTTGGCATTTTGTCAATTTGTCTATTGCTTTCGGTGATTTTTTCACAATATACAAATTGTATTTTATTTTATTTTTGAGTTAATTACATTTTTTGTCTTTTAATAATTTTACAATTTTTATTTCTAACTTTTAGTTTTTATAAATTTTGTTCCTAAATATATAAACCTCTTATGATTTTGGTTTCTCGTCAAACTAAAGTAACCAATTTGTACTTGTCCCCTTAATTTTTAATTTTATTTAATTTTAAATATTATTGAATATTAAATTTTTTTATAAAAATAAAAACTACTTATAAGTTTTTATTAAATATTATTTTTTTAAAAGAATATAAAGATAATTTAATAGACACCACCCATCCCTCTCTCACTATAGTCAACACCACCACTACTTGCCATACCTACCAGCACCTTCAACGCCACCATCACCCACCACCACCACCTATAGCCACCGTTGCCAAGTTCAATCACCACCGTAAACAGCATAGCCGTTGTGAACACAACCACCACCATTGTCACCTCTCTCTTCCACGGGTTTGGTCTCTCACACTTACCTCTTGTTCTTTCCTACTCTCTTTGCCAACCATAGCACCACCGCGATCACCTTTGCAAATTCCTTCACCCGCAGTCCCGCACCATCGCGATCACCTTCGCAAATTCCTTCACCCGCATTCCCGCACCACCGCGATCACCTTCGCAAATTCCTTCACCCACCACCGCCACAGTTGCCGCCTTCATTTCCTCCTTGCCGGTTATGGGATAAGGGATCCAATTAATGAGATCGAATAAATTGAAATGGAGAATGGCATTGATGTTATATCCTTGGTTTCCTTCAGTGATCTATACATATCTCATTCTTGAACAAGGGTTTCTATACATATCTTATTCTTAATTATTGGTTTGCACTGATTTTAAGATTCCCTTTAACGATTTACTGATTTGTAGACTTCCTATATATGTAGTGTTTTTATTAAGAGAAAATGATCCGTAATGTTATATATGTGATCAGGCTCGGCCCCATAACTGTGCAAAGTGTGCACTTGCACAGGGCCCAACAAAAATAGGGGCCTCCTTATATGGTGTCCACATATATATATATATTAGCCTGTTAAGTCACTTAAGTGTAATCCAGTATTCCAACAAAAGCCCAAGCCCAAGGCGGCAAGCCCCCAACTCCCAAGCGTGAAGCGCCCCCATATTAGGTTAGGCCGACCGGAGAGTTTTGTAGGTGAAACAAAAATCGAAGAGGCGACTCTGCACTTCCCAACTTCCGAGTTCCGATCTTCAACGAAAAGTCAAAAATCGAAGAGGCGATTAGGCGAGACGAGTACTCGAGTAGGTTGTAGGCAACGATTCCTTTTCTCCAGAAGAGAAACAATTTTCAAGATGAAAGAGTTGATTCAGATCATTTGGTTGAAGCCTAATTCAAATCGATTAATCGAAATAGTCTCTGTTCTCTACTTCTCTCAGCAGTCAGCACTCAACAGTTCTTGTATTCATCGATTCTTCATTCTTGCCTTCTTGGCTTCAACTGATCGAATCAACAGTTCAAGACTCATAACCGATTGAACCGATCGAATAAAGTAATCAACAGTTCAAGCATTCTATATTCATCGATTCTTCATTCTTGGCTTCAAGTATTCATATCAATTCGAGTATTCGACGATTCTTACACTCACAAGTCACAACCGATCGAGCCTCAAGGATTCGACTTTCGAGGTAACAGTAGTCTAAATTTTTGTAATTCTGTGTATGAATATATGATTCTAAATTTCTAATTTTTAGTTTAAATCATTAAATGTTAATGTCTATAGCGTATTGCCTCAATGTTACAGAGCTCAATTTCTATTTGAGATTTGGTCCATTTGGATTAATACTATAGGGCCTATTTTTGTTAAATCATACAGGGCCTTTAAAATCTCAGGACCGGCCCTGTATGTGAATCTATAAACCAGTTTAATGAGTAAATATGTAAATGACTAAACTACCTTTCATTAAACTGGTTTGGTTTGTGAGTGTTACATCACCTAAGTTAGGTGATATTAATATTACGGATATTTCCCCTTTTACTAATTTGAATATTAATTTTGGGCATTGTTGATTTTGGGTGTTCTTATAAAGAAATGTCTTCTCCGATTGTGCAAAAATTAAAAGTTAGGAACTAAAACCGTAAAAACCACTAAACTACAAGGACCAAAAATGTAATTTATTATTTGTTCAGCTACATACTTAGTTTTAAAAATAAGAGTTAATTACATTTTTGATCCCTGTGGTTTACATGAAATTTCATATTTGGTCCTTAGGCTTCATTAATTACGACATTCATCCTTGTCCTTTAACATATGTTTCGATGTTGGTCCAACTGTCTAACCTACGTCTATTATAACGTTAAAAGGCCTCACGTGTCCCTCATATGAGGGCATTTATGTCATTACACCTCCTTTATTTACGTTATTCAACGGTTTCTTCATTCAATTCTCCTTCTTCTCTCCTTCGTTTTACAGAGAGCACAAAGCTCAAACAGACGAAGAAAGCTTTGGCCATGGTGATTTGTGGATGTGGAAGGTATGCAATCATTTGCACATCATGGACTACGAAAAACCCTGGAAGGCGATTCTACTCTTGTCTAGTGTGATCTTCAAATTGTAAGTTCATAGGTTGGGTTGATCCACCTATGTGTCCTCGTTCGTGTGAGATCATCCCTGGCTTGTTGAAGTCCAAGAACACGTTGGAAGCTAATCTCAAAGAAAGTGAACAAAAGGTTAGCAAAATGAAGATATATCTCATTTTAAGTTGGGTTTTTTTTGTGGTTTATGTAATTTTTAACTAATTTAGGTAATTGGAAATGTAAGATGGTAGTGTTAGGTCGTTTATGTCATGATTTTGTACATTTCAAGACAGATTTGTAGAAGGAATCTAAAGATTGAATTTTTGGTTTGTATTGTTATATTTTCCATCACTATGTATCTGTTCTATGTATTTTGGGAACTATCAATGGAAATGACATAGGAATTGATACAATATTCTCTGTTGTCTCCTGTGCAAGATTCTTTCAATATCTTCTATGCAATTTTCGTTGTTGTCTTCTTGCAAGAAATCCTGTGCAAGATTCTTTGTATATCTCCTATAAATAGTGTGCATCAGATCTTTAATCCACACTTGTGCTTTGAAAATGGATGCCCAGTCAGCAGATAAATACTTCTTCATTCAATTGAAAAAGCATGTGAGAAAATCTGGTAGATTGGTAAGTTTATACAAAAGTTAATAGATGTAATATTTGTGAACTTTGATTTGTTTATAACTTTCATTCTTTGGCAGACCATACCTGCTTCTTTTGTGAGGTTCCATGGCCTTCATGCTTATCAGAATGCTACTTTGATTGTGAAGGGTTGTTTGCATCGTATGATTTTAAAGGCTTATGGTGATAAGAGGATTGAGAAACCAACACCTGAACATGTGGTGATGAAGGGGGATTTCGAATGGCTCATGTCTGGTCACCACTTTCACCCCAATACATGGTTCAAGTTCGCACTTGATAATCAGGCTCTCCAAAATGATGGGAGGGTTGTTTTCAAAGTCACACACTACTATCATTAAGTTGGGATTATGTTGCTTATGTATTTCATGTTTATGTATGTTTCCCTCCCCTGTTGTTTGTTAAGTTATGGTTTGTTTGAAGTTCTCATGGTTTGTTTATGTATGGATTATGTTGTTTAATGAAAAATGTGTAATGTGTTTGTTTATGTATGGATTATGTTGTTTAATGAAAAATATGTAATGTGTTTGTTTAAAAACATGACAAAAGTTCACAACCAAAGAGTACATAACCAAAAAAACGACATAACCAAAAATAGTACATAACCAAAAAGAGTTCAAGATTCCACCAAAAAGAGTTCAAGATAGATATAACCAAACATAGTTCAAGATAGATATTCATTCATGAAATAAAAAAACAGTTTCCACCCCAAGAGTTCACAACCAAAAGTACAATAGTTCACAAGTACAATGTGTTATGACTAATATTGTTCACCAAAAGACATAAACTTTCATAATTCAAGATGGTTGTCCTTAACTTGATCCTTGGCTAGTGCATGTCCTTGATTGTGGCCACATGTTTGTGATGATTTGGTGTAGTGAGTGTTGTTGGGCATTCTGAATGTGGCCACATGTCTCTCCCATTAATGGGATCTATTTTGAAGCTATAGGTATCCTTCCATGTCTGCAACCAGTAAACTTGATGAACCCATGATTCAGGTATCCCCACATCTTGCCCATTTAAAGACATATTCCATATAACAGCCACTACATGCTTACAAGGGATTCCAGCGATCTCCTATTTCCTACAAGTGTGTTCCTTTGCAGTGATATAAACCACACATTGGTCCAACCAAGGTCCACTCACTTGGTATTTGCACCCACCATTCCATATAATAGTGTCTTGTGCAGCATCATTTTTATTTTCTCTAATAATTTAGTAGCTGTGGGGGTAAGAGGACCATCACTTTTATCAATCACCCTTTGCACAATTGCAATCCTTCTCATACAATACTCCCTAATGAACTCTAAACATGTAATGATTGGTTTGTCTCTACCATCAACCAATTGTTTGTTGAATACTTCACAAATATTATTTAATAACAAATATGTGCAAGCCCTACCAGAGAAGTGGGACCTAGCCCAATGTTGAGGTGGTATTTCAGATAGCCACTTACCAGCATCTGCATTGAAGGATTTCAAGTTGGACATTGCTTGTTCAAACTGTTGGACAGTAGTAGCTGTTCCACACATCCACAATAAATCCTTGTATGCCTTTCCTTTCCATCTTTGTTTGAAGTTCTCATGGATGTGCCTTATACAATATCTGTGTTCAGCACATGGGAACAAACTTTCTATGGCAGGTAAAATGCCCAATTCAAGTAAAGTATGAATGGTTAGTATAACATAAATTAAAACATGTAATATGAATTTAAAAAAAAAAGTATAACCTTCTGTCTATCACTGATGAAGGTGAAGTTTGATTGGCTAGTCAAGTCTAGGTCATCTCCAATGCATTTTAGAAACCATGTCCAACTAGCTCTTGTCTCTGCTTCAACAATTGCATAGGCCAGAGGGTAGATACCATTGTTTGCATCTAGTCCCACAGCTGTCAAAATCTGACCTGGAAATGGGCCTTTCATGAATGATCCATCCAAGCCCAAAAAATCCCTCTTGCAAGCTTTAAACTCATTTTTTAGTGGACCCAGGCATACATAAATCCTCCTAAACTGTCTACTTGTTGAATCTGGATTACCACATGGTTCAACATCAACCTTTATAGTGGAACCAGGATTACACTTCATCAACTCCATGCAATAATCCCTTAACATCCCATAGTGTGAGATGTGGTCCCCTTTCAGGTATACCGAAGCCTTTTCCTTTGCCCTAAATGCTTTCATTTTAGAAACACCAACCTGAAACTTCTTCTGAAGTTGATCCTGTAATGCACTCACTGGTATACTTGGGTTACCTTGAACCAACTCAACAAATTCTTTTGAAAGGAAGTCTGCTGTGCAAGCCCTAACATTTCTAGACTGTAGACATTTATGTTGGGGAAGATATGTCTTCACTTGCCATGTTTCAAAATTAAATAATTTAGAAACCAATAAAGCCCATGGACAAGTTATTGATTTTACACTACTACCCTTTTTTAATGCTCCAACACTTTTACTTTGGGGTCCACTTTGACTACATTGAGTGTCAGCCATGTCATTAGTGAATTGTGGACAACTACCCATGCAAATGGCTCTAACTCTGGTTTTATCATTTTTTTTTCTAATTTTAAGTCCCTTCTGGTTTCCACTACATGTTTCTTTACCAAATCCTTAACTTCCTTTGAAGTAGAAAATACTTGACCAACATAAAAACAACTAGCACTACCCTGTTTTTGTAATTCCCTAAGCTTCCTTGCCCTTCTGTTTTCAATTTCATCACCAGACTCATCTCCAGAACTAAATTTATCATTATCAATAACCTCAATATCCATATCTTCATCATTCACAGTAGCATCTTCCTTCTTTCTTCATTGTCCCATCCACTCTACATTTTCATCTATATGTAAATTAAAATCTCTCATGTCTACTTCAACATCAAAGATTTCATTCTCATCATCAACAATATAATCAGTGTCTTCGCTATCATCTCCACTCTCTTCACTTTCTTCTTCTTCAATTACTTTTCCCTTTTCAGATGTATAATCCCCTAAGTTAATACTTCTGTGATCTAAAAAGGGTTCAAAATTGAAGAAATCATCATCAAATAGTTCGTGCAAATAGCCCTGATCATCTTGTGCTACACCCTTACCCTTAGACTGGCTACTATGATTTAGTTTATCCATTTCATTTCTAACAGCAGTATTGGCCTCATTAACAGGGTCTTTAATCCATTCTAAATATAATCTTTTTGAAGCTTTGCTTTGATTAAAATCACTCACTTGACTTTCATTTATTTCCTTAATAACTACACCAGATGACTTGGTGGGGGAAAAGTATGTGTCTAACTTAGTAATATGATGCTCAATGTAGACATACATCAACTTATGGTTCACAATATATTTTGAGAATTCAAGACAATCAGCATCATTCCCAAATGCATGTAACCCGAAATCAAGGTCAGACCCAGGCTTAAGAAAATGATAATACAATTCCCTACCATCATCATACCCCAGTTGTACCATTAATTCATTAAACTCGATGATGGAGAAACAGTCTATGTCAAATAAATCTACATAAGTTATCTCACCTTTTCTATACCTCCTCCCAGGAGTATTAGAAAATTCCCCTCCATGGTGAATGCAAAGCGAAAACGATCTGTCACATCCTTCTGAAACAGAACAAGAAAATAACTTAGTCAAACACTTTGGGATATACAATAATTGCAATGGAATAGAATCACTCACCATATAACTTTGAACAATCATATTTTGGTTCATCTTTAGGCCTAATCATCCACGCCTGAACCACCATCTTCTACAATTAGGTTTTTCTCCACACTTCAAGCTGTAATCTACAAAAATGGAGGGAAGCTTTGCTTTGGGAGGGGGCGAAATCAACTGACATGGACTAAGTGTGATACAACTTGCAAAACTATTTTGAATAACGTAAATAAAGGAGGTGTAATGACATTAATACCCTCACATGAGGGACACATGAGGCCTTTTAACGCTATAATAGACGGAGGTTAGACAGTTGGACCAACATCGAAACATATGTTAAAGGACAAGGATGAATGTCGTAATTAATGAAGCCTAAGGACCAAATCTGAAATTTCATGTAAACCACAGGGACCAAAAATATAATTAACTCTAAAAATAAACTGTAACACCTTAGGATAAACTTCTACCTTTAACTCTTGGAATAATGGATAATCATATGAACCGTAGGATCATAACATCGTTTGGTGATTCATACTTGCAAATGTGCTTAAATTTATACTTTTGGCTCTTAAAAGTTAAAACTAAACTTAAACTTATATTTTGAGCGGTTCATATGTTTATTTGGACTTATTAGATGTATTGTACTATTGTTATAAAGTTTGAATTTTGAATATTCTATGAAATATCATATAATGAATATTTAATATGAATTGCAATATATGTGAAGAAACTAAAGCATTTTAGTGAGATCTTACCATCTAGATTTGTTCTAACAATGTAGATCTTGTTAAGACAAAAAAAATTTATGTATGATATTGATCTTAACAACCTTGTTTCATTTTATTATGGGTGTTCATAGATGTTAATGATTATCGATAGCCAAAATTTCGTTTACAACTTTCTTGAATCTATACTAAACCTAAACCGAAAATATCGATTAACCAACAATCAGTTAACTATTTTTCTGGTTTTATTTCAAGGGTTAACCAAATAATCATCTAATTACTAAATATATTTTTAAATTAATATTTCTCAAAAATTTATATCCAAACATTCAAATGAAAAGGTTACAAAAAAACTAAAGCTAATCTTGAAAATTCTTCATAAACGAAAATATTTTAGGTTTTTAATATATATATATAATATCTATTTGCAAATTTAGGAAAATAAAGAATTAAATTCATAAATGTCTTGAACAATCGAACAAAATTAAAGATTTTGACGATTATATATGACTTTCATAAACAACCATTATACATTTTATTAAATAGTACAAAGAAACCCATTATTTGTCAATTAATTATTATAAAAATATCGAGTGAAGCTAAATAAATTAGTAGTAGTGAAGATAAAGATTTATAAAGAAAATTGACTCGTAAACCATAATAAATATAAGATACAATTTATCTCTAAATATAAACAAAAGATCAACTTAAACCATCTCTATTAAATAATTCTATCTGTTTATTTTGGTAAAATTAAATCTCAACCAATCAATTACTTTAAAAATTCAATTTGAATTTGACTTTTAAGTTAAAGTTTCTTATAAGTTATGAGTTGTGTTCAATAAAGTTAATGTAAAAACATATTACTAAAATTTTAATATTCAATCACAGGTGATTCAGTATATAATTACATGTGATTTGTAAAAGCATCAAATGTGAATTATGAAAATGTCACTCCATCCAAACTTTTAAAATACAATCTGGACCATTGATATCATTGATCCAAAGGCTAAAATTAGTCTCTTAGGACTATGAATTAAGTATGAACTATATTGAACATTCTTCTATAAGTTATATAATCTAAATTTCTATATAAATCATTTAATATTCTCTCTCCTTCTTAACTTTAAGAGTTCTTAAAATTCAATCAAGACAAAATTTTGACCTTTCATTTTATCTAAATTAATCTCACCCACTCAATCTTTAATCATTTCACTCTCTTCTAATTTACGTTAGTTTTTTATTCATTTATAATATACTCTACCACTAACAGACTCTATCACAAAAAAACAATTATCCACTCATATCAATATAATTTTAAAATTTTTATTAATTTCTCTTTCCTTATTTTATAAATATAAATATTTTTTATTTTAATGTCTTTTAGAATTTATATTTAAAATAATAAAATAGTCGATTTAAATAAAGAAAATTTGAAATAAATGAACATGTTGTAGAAGAATTTTTTTTCGTGATATTAAATCACACTAATAACATATTATTATATTAGATTTCATTTATTATTTATTCATGTACTTACATATTCTTATTCCTTAATTTAAAACATCTAGTCATGGGGCCATATGTTCCCTTCCGTATTCATTGTTATGGATGATGTTAGTGTTAAAATAAACTTAATGTAACTTAAATAAATAATGTCGTTTGAATATTATTTTAATTAATAACTAAATTAAACGTCAAATTATAAATTAATTTGATGAGGTGTTATTCTATAATGATGTCATGTGGTACACTAATATTCTGTTTTATATATATATATATATATATATATATATATATATATATATATATATATATATATAGAAAAGTTCAAACGAAAATTGTTTTTCGTACGAGAACTGCGATAACCAATCTTGGCCGTTCATTTTAGATAATGGAATTCATGGATGAAGAGCGTGGGGGATTGAGTGTGGCATGGTGCATGTAAGGAATTCATGGGTTAGCAATCCAATTGAAGGAGAGAGAATTTGAAGACTAAGATTGGTTTTTGCGGTTCTCGTACGAAAAACAATTCTCGTTTGAACTTTTTTCTATATATATACATATATATATATATATATATATATAGTGAAAAGTTCATTTAAAACCGTTTTTATTACGAAAACTGCGAAAATCATTATGGACCAATCAATTATAATCTTGTCTTAATTAATTGAATAAAATAAACAATATTTGTAATAATAAAAAATATTTTACAACTGCGCAGCGCCAATTTCACTTAACAAGTGATTTTTTTTTGTAGTTGTATTAATTAAATAGTAATAATAATGGCTGCGTCTTTTTTTTTTATATAGATAGCAAAATATACATTTTTTTCTTTTTTTTACTTCATTCTTTATTTATTAATTACAATCATTTACATTTTTATTGAATTTTGTGAGTTATAGATTAAGTATTTATATCTCACAGATTTTTTTATTAGAATTTTTTGAGTTGGTAATGAGTTTGACTAAATCAATTTTGAGTTGCACGTGCACTAGAGTTGTAAACGAACTGAACAAACACAAGCGGGGGCTTGTTCGTGTTTGTTCGTTTAACTTTATCCGAATAAAAAACGAATATAAACGGATAAACAAACGAATATTCATGTTTATGTCCGTTCGTTTAACTTTAGCCGAACATAAACGAACACAAACGAACGAACACATACACAAATATTAAACAAATCAACATTATTAAATATAAACAGACACCAACTACGTGTATATGTTTGTGTGTGTGTGAGAGAGAGAGAGTATGTATATATATCTATGTACACACACATATATATACACACATATAAACGAACATAAGCGAACATTCACGGACATAAATGAACGAACGATGGCCTTTGTTTGTGTTTGTTCCTTTAACTAAACGAATAAATATTTTTGTTCGTGTTCGTTTGTTTATTAAATAAACGAACATAAACAAACTTCCCGCCAAACAGTTCGCGAACGGTTCACTGAATGTTCGGTTTATTTACAACCCTAACGTGCACACATGCATCTAGGTGTATATGTGCATGTGCATATATGCACGAGATACAAACATGCAAGGTGCATATATTCACCCAGACGCACCTATGCTAAAACAAAACCTAGTAGTATGAACAGGTTATGCACATCTGTGACTTTACTGTATATGCTAAAAAAATCTACTGCAATACGCACATGTGCACCTATCCGTGCTCGTGCTTAAAAAAAACGAGTGGTACGTGCACATGTGCAAATATACGAAGTTGTGTTGAAAAAAAAACAAAAAAACGAGTGGCACGAGATGCGCACGTGCACGGTGCTTATATGTACCCAGATACACCTATGTAGTATGAATAGGTGGTGCACACATGCACGTGTGCTTGAAAAAAATCGAGTGTTACGTGCACATGTGCATACATCTTATGTTGTGCTACAAAAACAATCCGGCAAAAACAAAAAAAAATCTTTGAAAAAGTATAGCAATATGGATGTCATATTAAAAAGCATATTTTTCTCGTTAATTTGGTATGATTTTCGTACTTTAATACCATTGCTTTTAGGAGATGTTTTAGTTTTAAAAAAGTGGGGGTAAGTGGCCCCCCCTTTATTTAGCCAATTTGCCTAAAATACCCATCCAACATGTTTGAAAATTGAAAATGACGGCTGTGTTTTTAATTAATTACATGTTTGCTACCATTAATATTAACTCTTGATTAATTATGATCAATGGTCACAAACGATTCTCGCAATAAAATTGGTTCTCAGACGGACCCTTCCCTATATATATGTATATATAGGGGAGGGTTCATACCGAGAAACTCTTATTTTACGAGAAGTGCGAGAAGTATTTTCATCTAATGAACCACCATATATATATATATGTGTGTGTGTGTGTGTGTATATATATATATATATATATAGGGGAAGGTTCAAACGAGAACTGTTTTTCGTACGAGAACTGCGAGAACCAATCTTGGTCATTCAAGTGGTAAATGGAATTCATAGATGAAGAGCGCGGTGGGATTGAGAGTGACAAGGTGCATGTAAGGAATTCATGGGTAGACAATCCAATTGAAAGGAGGGGGAATTGGACAGCTAAAATTTGTTCTCGTAGTTCTTGTACGAAAAATAGTTTTCGTTTGAACTTTTCTATATATATATATATATATATATATATATATATATATATATAGGGGAAGGTTCATTTGAGAACCGTTTTTATTGCCAGAACTGCGAGAACCAATCTTAGCCGTTTATTTTAGATAATGGAATTCATGGATGAAGGGGGTGGGATGATTAGGTGTGACATGGTGTATGTAAGGAATTCATGGGTGGACAATCCAATTGAAAGAGGGGGAATTGAATGGCTAGGATTGGTTCTCGCAATAAAAACGGTTCTAAAATGAACTTTTCACTATATATATATATATATATATATATATATATATATATATATATATATATATAAATATAAAGGGCAAATTGCCGAGAAAGGTAACCTAAATATAAAAAATTGTCAATAAAGGTAACATCCAATTTATTTGACCGGAAAAGGATTATAAATTTTAATTTGTAACAAAAAAGGTATAATGCGCAGAATTTATATCTTTTTTTGTTACAAATTGAAATTTATAATATTTTTTTATTAGGTCTAAGAGGTCATTATACCCCTTTTTGTTACAAAATGAAATTTATATATTCCTTTCTCGGCCAAAAAAGTTGGACGTTACCTTTATTGACAAGTTTCGATATTTATGTTATTTTTCTCGGCAATTTTTCCAAATATAAATAAACGATTAATATCAATCATCTTTATTAGACAATCTTATACGTTCGCTTTGATAAAATTAAATCTCAACATCTTATTTAAATTGAAAATTCAATTTCATTTTCGAATATTTTAAACACCCGTCTTAACCAGTCACACGGTGATTTAGAAGATTGAAACCATTACTAAATGGGTTTGATAGGAATTCACTGAGGCCCATAAGAAAGCCCAATATCATATAATCTCTCTCGGATATCGTCATCATATGAATATTATTACACTAGACGTTAGTGACAGACAGTGTGAGGGTACGACTGCAAGGAGCTTTGGATCCACTTCCTTACACCGGCCTCTGTATCTCCACAGCGGCGTAACGGTGGCGCTGGAGGTAAGCGGTGGTGTGGACTGTGGAGTTGGAATACTTCAGATTTCTATTAACTTGTTATGGCGTACAGGAGAAAGCAAGGATTCGTCAGCGATTTGAACTTTAGGGAAGAAATTGCAATCCCTAACCCTAATTCAGTTAGACGTAATGATCCTCCATCTCCTCCGGCAGAAATTTCATCTTCTTCTGCTTCCCTGGTGGCTGCACAGTCTCTCGCTGCCAAAGCGATTAGAGCATCTTCTGCTAATCGTGATTCTTCTCTCTCTTCTGCTTATGGTGAATCCGCTCTTTCACCAAGGCCAGCCAAGTCAAATCCTTCTCGGTCTTCTTATTCATCTTCCATTAAGGTATTTTCGCTGTACGATTTGCTTCTGTATACATATAAGTCTTGTGGACATAATTTTGTAGCGGGTGGTCTGTGTACATATGTGGAAAATTTCTGAGCGAAATCCCGTATGATTTCAGCTATGTTATGTATCGCTTTCTTCTACTTCCGATCTAATTGTTGTTCTTCACGGAGAAGTATATTATGTCAAGCTAAGAGTATAAGATCGAGAGAGCTACTCAACTTTCTAATATCTTGGAATTCATTCCGTCTAACTTCAAAATTGATGATAGATTTAAAATTCTTCAGAAAAAGTAACTACCTACGTTGGCAAATGTGTAACAAGTGCTGCGAATAGAATTTATCATGTTTATGTTGCCTAAATTATCATATTATATATGCATTTGAAGATTCTTCTCATATGATTATATGGAAGGAAAGTGTATTATATTTGACATAATTGTGTGGGTTTATGTCCGCCTTTTGCTTTAAGCATAGTTATTGTTTGTAAGCTTTATGTGAGCTTAAGAATCATAACAATAGTGCACTCCCCCACCTCTTAATGTAAACTCATACTGCTTACCAATACCCACAGAATAGCATAAATCCAAGATTGACAAGCTAGTACAAAAACCTTGGCTTTTGCTTTCTAGTTACAGATGCACTACAGTGCGGGAAAAAATCAAACTAAGAAAGCATTTGAAAGTTTCTGGAACTGTAAGTTTCTTGTGTTTGATAAACACAGAAGAAGGTTTTTCTTCAACATAATGTCTAGTTGAACATAGACATTTTTCCCCTTCACTGCACAGCATAAATCTTGATTTATAAAATTGTTGGACAGTTTGAAACTGAAAGTTTAGAAAAAGTTCCGGGTTTGCATAGATTCCAAAATCAACATCAAATGATCGATGATTTATTTGTTATTCTTATTTCAGGTTAAAACAAGATTTTCCTGTAATATACTAACGTTATCAAACAATAACTGATAAAGTGAAGTGAGCTCATGCAATAGGGTGATAAAAAATTCAAAACATAGTATATGTTGTTAACGTCAATTTTGTGTAAAGCCTAAAGTTAAATTCATTGTGCTTTATCAAAGAAAGACATTGATTTAGTAATAACACTTGAGCTAGAACAACAAGTTCTGGCCCTAAACTAACACTGATATGTAATGCAATGATTAAAATACATAACTACAAGAGGGGTGGGCATTTAGTGGTGCATCTATAGCCATAGTGAACTATTAGGTTGAGCTGTAATAGACTGTCTTAGAGGTGAGGGCATCACACACAGGATGCATTTTCAGCATCGCCTCGCAATGCCTCGCGTATCAGAGCACCTCAGGTGCGCTTTTTTAAACCAAGGTTATGTGGAATTAAATTACAAGTATTTTGTCAATAACAAACGCCTAGGTGCATGATGCGAGCGCATCATGCATCACTTATCACGCCTTGGCTTCTGGACCCTTAACGCCTCGGAGAGCATCACGCTTTTTCAAACCAAGCTCATGAAAGCTAGAGGCCTACAAGAACAACAATAACAAATAAAGAATGGATAATTTGCATTTTTAAGTTGATAACATAAGGTGGCCTTGGGTCTTTAAATGTTTCCACACAATACAGTGCTGCAATTGAAGACAAAAGACCTTCACTAACAAAAGAGGAGTTTCTGTAGTTATATCAACCAGACTCTTCTTATTCCAGTGAGACAGATCAATGGTCCGCTACTCTCTCTCTCTCTCTCTCTTGCTTGCTAATTTATGTTCATTGTTTGGAGACTTGATCAATTGAGGTTGATATCAAATAACAATGTGATATTGTATTTGCTATTGTGTTCTTGTAATTATATGTGAAAATATGTGCTCAAGTAATCATGTAGTTTCCTTAGCAGATGGTTACTCATGGTTGTAGGATGATTCAACAAGAGACGGTAACACATCGATGAAGAATTTGGATGAACCCAAACGCGGATTTTGGGGTGCTCTTGCTAGAAAAGCCAGGGCCATAATTGATGATGATGATGATGTGGCCCAACAGTATGAAACACCTGAAAGGAGGAGACAACAGCTGTCTGATATGGAATCAAAGGGCCAGGTAATCAATTTAATATTGGCTTGGGTTATAGATTAGTCTTTTCTGATGTCATTAACTCTTACCTGTTCAAAACTTGTTTCTAATTTCTTTTGTAATAACCAAGTGTGAATTATTAGTCTTGTCTTTTGCTAATAAAGTATTCTGGTCAATATCAGTTGCCCGAAAATCGTCGAAAGGCAGATAATCCAGCATTGCAGAAGGGGCTAAGTGCGATTACATCATCCCTCAGTTACATTGGTAATGCTCTAGAGGTAAGCTTTGCCTCACCTGTTCCTTAAAATAGATGGATATAGAACGTCGTTCCAATTATATCTTGTACTCTCAGAGAGTTTGCTTTTTTATTTTTTTTAACGAAGAAGAAACACAATCATCTATAGGAGTAGCGTACAGTTCAAAGAAATTATTGTATGGTGAACACAAATTTCTGTCATTTGCTTGAGAATTTTTTAATGTAATCTCACAGGAGGGCATGACAGTTGTGGAAAATCGAACTGCAGACATAATTCAGGAAACACGCAAACTAAATATAAAGAAAAAGTCTGGTGTTCCTCAGGAAATTCCAGCTTCAACTGTTGGGACTACCAGGCAATTACCGCAGATGCATGCTCACACTCAACCCCAGATACCGACTGATACAGAAATTCAACTGAAGGCCTCTCGAGACGTAAGGTTGCAGATGTATATCACTGGTTTATATAATAAATGTATCTTGCATGTCTATGTCTTTCTTTTCTTTTCTTTTTTTGTCTGTGGAGTGCTATACATCACCATTAGAGGTGACAAAATGCATGGGTTGGTTGAGTAGGGTAACGGGATAAGACAGGTACTTTTGGTACATGTGAGGTTGGGTTGAAATGGAATACTTTTTGTCCATTTTTTCATTAAGTTTCTATAAATACTTATTGTGTTAGATGTGAATACAAAATTTCATACTTTGGGTAGTAATATAACTTTTTGAATAAAATTGATTTCAGAAGTGTGATGCCTTAAAATACAATTTGGGCAAATTTGACCTAATCCAACCCTTTTTCTTTAAGCTGCTTTTTATTATTTATTTGACCTGTTTAACCCTTTTTCAAAGCATAGCTCGTATCCCCTTGGAACCTGTTTAATCCCCAATTCCCTTAAAAAAACTAGTGTAAAAAAAATCTACTCGACCCATTCATAAGCAAATGGGTCAAAATCATCACCCAGGGTCACAATCATGTACCATAGAACCACATATGAGATGTATGATATGCCTATTGGTGGCATCACAGGTTTCAATGGCGATGGCAGCAAAAGCAAAGGTTCTACTTCGGGAGCTAAAAACAGTGAAGGCTGATCTTGCTTTTGCAAAGGAGCGTTGTGCTCAGTTAGAAGAGGAAAATAAAATCCTTAGGGAAACTGGTGATCCCCCTGAAGATGATGATCTGGTATGTTATTTAATCTACTCTCACTAGTAGAGGTACCATTACACCCATTTACTTATGAATTCTGTTAATTTGGGCTTTCTTTTAATCACAACTGATCAAATAAAAAGATTAGCTAAAAAGAAACGGGTCGGGCAAAGTTGAAAGTCACAAACTATTCTTTAATTGCATCATGTCAAATACACAAGAAGTATTATCAAAGCTAACTCTTTAAATAACTATAAAATGAAACTCTCTCCATTGATAGGCCTTTCAAACCTTAATAGTCCATTGTGCTGCGGAAATGAGGAATGACAAATAGTTGCGACTAGATAGAATATACAATGAATAAAATTCATTAATTTGGACAATTCCTATCACCACGGAAATACAAGGGAACCTTGAATTCCGAACTCTACAAGCCCAAACTATAGTAAAACTGTAAACTTTAGATGTAACAAGTTGAAGGTAGGGGCACAAATATACAATGATGTCAGAGGCGAACTTCTTTTTTTGCATGATTTGTGTTTCCATCTTTATATTATACCGAGTTAAAGGTGAAGCAGTCCGATAAACGAACATTATGATGCAGATTCGACTCCAACTGGAGTCACTTTTAGCAGAGAAAGCTCGGCTGGCACAGGAGAACTCGGTTTATGCAAGGGAGAATCGTTTCCTTAGGGAAATAGTGGAATACCACCAACTAACAATGCAGGATGTGGTTTACATAGACGAGAATAGAGAAGAGGTGTCGGAGGTGTACCCAGTTAACGCCCTCACTACCAATAGTAGTAACAATATTGATCTGGTAACACCGATTCCTCGCAGCACAAACCCACACGTGATGGGGGATATATCATCTGCACCTATTACGCCCACTAGCCCCTTCAAGGATCAACGCAAGATGTGAATTCTTATAAAAATTTTCTTTTATTTAAATAGAGAATATTATTTGGTTCAAATGACTCTATACCTAAATTATACATGGTAAAATGTAATTGTTAATTCACGTATTTTTGTTTATTATTTTTTGTGTTATAATACATATGCATGTCTTTCTGCTTTAGTAAAATTTATTCAATGTAAACGCATATTAGCATACACACATCGTAGCGTCAAACCTAGAGAGCTAGCATTTTGAAACAAGTACAAAAGTAGTACTTTGTAAGACTATGCGTTGTGGGTTACTTGATGCCATCGGGTTCCCCAAGGAACACCATTTCACCTACATCGAGTAAGCTAGTCGGGTAAGGACATCGGGTAAGAGAACTTGAGCGAGAAGCCTTCAATCCCCCCCACCCCAAACCCCCTTTCAAGCTGTAATATGTTAATATAAAAATAAAATAAAAAGTGGGGAAAGTTTCGGTAGGAAAAATAGAAGGTATAACACTTAAATTGGATAGGGAGAAGGAAATGGAAAAGGGAATGATGTGACGTTGATGTGACATTGGGTAAGGGAAAGAAAAAAGAAAGATATAACTCATGACCTAAGGGTATCTGGAGTAACGGATCACGAGGCTTTAGTGATTGGGCATCACTACTAGTCCTCTATGCAATGGCTTTGCGATGTTCCGGATTTGCTTCGTCTATTATCCCATCACGGCCTGTGATGGCATTCAGTGATGACATGCATTGCATAAATCCAAGTAACAAGTAGTTCATTGTATGCCCAAATCTTTTAACTTATGTATATGTGGACAAAAGGTGGCCAAATCATGTAGTTTGCCAAAATACACATCATTACATACATTTCAACATCATGGGTACATTATAACCACATTTTCAAGAAAAGGGATCACGAATACACATCCATCTATTGATAACTAAAGGGGTCAATGTATCCAACACCTGATCGACGGCCCATGTGCCACAAGACATGCAACCTTGTCGATACATGTTGATCCTGCAGTTAGTTGTCACTGGACATTGCATATCCTAGAAGAAGAAACTAACCAATGAATTACATCTCACCAAGGTTTTGATGAGATGAATCCATGGCTGCTGATGAGAGCTGTACAAGATCGATTGTTTAGTATCAAAAGAACTGGAAAAAGAGACTTGTTGATCCATCACTATATGATTTGATATCTGCTGGTTTCACAAGCGCTCTACATAACGGGCACGTCCTCTCCCTATCAAACCTGTGGAAAGGATACATTATAAAAGAAATCAGCTTTTTAAATACTCTACATAGCACATGGGCAAAACGGGTGGGTTTAAGACGACGGGTAGTCTTTAGTGCAGGTCCAAATGGGTTAGACCTATCATTGACCACTTTTAATCCATCTTTAATATTTATATTTAATTAACGTGGTAAATAGGATCATAAAAGCTATAGTATTACAGTAATAACTAACATCGCTTTAAGAGTGACGTTTATGAATTGCAATATACTTTGTATGACTTTCAACCTATAGAACCTTTTCTTTTTTGGTTAAATCTTTTAGCTTAACCCATTAGTGGCTGTCAACTCATTTAGAATCAAATTTGTTGAACTTGCCAACTGTAGCTGTCACATGATGAGATAAGTCATAAGTCTTCCTACAACTTCTTCCACCACTGTTTCTCAAAAAATACTGTGCTGGATTTGAGCAATCAATATCAAAAGGCAGGCTTGTGAATCAACGACCAATCAGAAAATGTATTTCAAAATTACATGACTACTAAAGGGGAGTAAGAATGAATAGAGATAAATAAGCAAACTGACCATTCTGATACACACTCTTCACAAAATATGTGCTTACACCGTAGCACAATTGGAGAGTGCAACTTTTCCTGACAAATAGCACAAAGATCTCCAGCAGCAGTTACCTGAACATATGTAATTACTCGTGTTCATGTTGTTTGATTTCAAGCAGCATGTGTACAAGACGATGACCAAAAGGTATGAATGTGAGTGCCAAAGAATTAATTATACAGCATCCATCCCATACCATAGAAAAATAAAGACACATCAATTGAGTCAAATGTTTTGCTATAAGCCAAACACAAAGGAATTGGGTGATTTTTTATTTAGAATTTCTGTGTTGGCAAATTTCATAGCACGTCATATGACCCAAATTATTGCAATTTTCTATGTAAACATTTTCTGCTTACTTGCTCGGTAGATGCAGATGACCCATAATGCAGCTCTTTACGAGACAAGGCCCTTAATGCAGCAAACACCAATCGAACCTACAAAAAAACAGCCTCCACCTTGAATAACGAGTATCGTATATGAAATCAGCTATCATTGTTTAGAAAATTCATCATGTAAGTTATATAATATACCTTTTGTATGACAGATGTAAGCTTAAAAGTTAAATACAATCCTGCTGTAACTGATGAAAAGACGCTTCCATATTCTTTGTTCAGAAAGAACCGATACCAAACTGGGGTAGGCAACATAGTGCGATATAGTAGTAATGTGTACTCAACCAGAGTTAACATTTGACCCTAGAAAAAATATTGCCGTATCAATCATTTCTTCTAGAAGAAAAGAGTTGTAAAACATTAAAATAATACCAAGATATTCTTTTGAACTATACACAATCAAGCATGTATGAGTTACCTGCTTCCGATAATTATGACCTCCGGTGTTTTTGTAGTACATTAAAAGTAGACACTTGACCACCATTGCCCCCTGCCTTGCCATTGAATCTGAGGGGAACAAATCATTATACTTATCTTGAATGTTTAAAATTTCGACTTTGTGGGTCTGATCTACTCAACGAAATGGAGAAGGAACCCATCCAAATAAAACTTGGATAATGAAGAAAATGGTAAACAAATGGAGAAAAAGGTCATAAACGTGGTCCGTGTGGTGAAAACTTTAACCTTTTTTAATCGATCAAAGCTTGCTCTTGCTCGGGTCTTAATAAATTATCAGGGATATGAATATGAATGATGAGCAAAGTACGAAAAAGATTATAAATAAATATCATTGAGTTTAAATTAGAAACCCTTTTCTTCTGTCATTTTAAACTTCACACGACAGCAAATTAGAACAAAATTGACAAACTCAATTCTGATTATGGCAGCAAGGAAGCATGTATCAGTGGGAATTGTGACCATCTGGAGTCTATATTGGGCTTAGCAATGAAAATGTAATTTCAGATCCTGTTATAAATAGATATCTTGAAAGTGTTTACAAAGTTATTTATCGATATCATTGCAGGTGAAGAACTTACCATTAACCAAGATGATGAACAGAGCATGCCAGAATGGCGGGACAGACTTTGGAGGAAGCAAAACCAATGGATACATAAGATCATCATTTTGATACCACCAGTAAACAAAAACTACATGAAGCATAAACATCACAGCAATGCTGATAAGAACAAAAAACTTCCTCTCTCCCTACACAAAGTGACGTTAAAAATGCTTAGCGACAAGAATAGGAAGAAACACATATCCTCCATGGACAATAAAACATTACAAACTTCAAGAATACCTTAAGAGCAGTTTGCTTTTGCACAATGTCATTTGATTTGAATAGGACTGCAGAAATCCAAATTGTCCCAAAAAAACCTGAAAGAGCACATGGTTATTTAAAGGTGAAACATTACCCTGTTTTTAAGACAACCGGTTCTTTGTCCCTGGTCAAACCGACGATATACTCGTACGGGCTTGTGAGGAATCGGTAAATGATTATACGGCTACGAAAACATAATATTTCCAAGCAAAATCAGATCCATTACTACTAATGATCACCTTATCTTCCATATAAAACCAAAATGCAGCAGATTAATATAGGGAGAACACGTTAAGATCACAGAAAAAACAATCACACAAACTATAAACAAATAACAAAATCAACAAAAGGAAGTAAATCAAATACCTTGTAGATGTTGGCGTATTAAAACAACCAATAGAAGCAAAGAGAAAGGGAGAATCTGCTCAATCCATTGTGCCGCATTCTGAATATCATATCGATTATTATTCGAAGCAGGTGAAGGTGTCTGTCCATCAACACCGATCCCACCTCTTAACTCTTCTACTCCTCTCTCACTAAAATTATCTATCTGTTCATCACCATTGCCCACCACCCCACCACCATCGACCAACACATTAGGCGGCGAATCTTCATCAACGGCACCCAGAATTCTGATAGAAACTTCATCTCCTCCGTTAACTACAGCGCCGCGTTCTCTATACTGAACCAAACCATCATTAATTACATTTCCATGTTGCATCTCGAGATCAGAACTAGAAACTGATTGTGATTGGGTCTGAAAAATGCCTGAATGCTCCAAAAAAGCCAACAGCGGCGCTCGAATGATTTCGCGTAATCTGAGCCTTAAACCACTTCTACTACCATTTGAAGATAGAATACTTGCAGAAGGAGGTTCCATTTCTACCCTCCGATTACCAAATATAATATAAACGCCAAAGGAATCACAAAGATTTAAGAAAGAAACAATAACAAAACCCTAATTTTGACCAGATTGATAAACGAACTTGGAGGGCACGTCAATCCCTCTCTCCTTCAAGGATCAAAACATTATTCAATGAAATTAACAAGCAAAAGGCATCAAGCGGACATATGATGCTTCTGCGCATCCGCAACAGGTTGTGGAGTTGATAAGAACTGAAGAAATGGAGCTTTAGATTTGGGGAAAAGCGAATTCCGATAAGACGTAAAGAAATAGTGGTCTGTAATTGGGGAAAGGTGGAATGAGGATCAGCTGAAGTGGGTGTTTGAGGTTGATTATGCGTGATAGAAAGAAGGTGTGTGTTGAGTGTGAAGATTCACATAGTTATCGTCGGGGATGAGATGAGAAGGTGGTTGCGAAATTTTGGAACAACTAGTCTTTTGGCCCAATCGCACTGCGCGCGCAATTTCCAACTTCCTCCCTCTCCCTCTCACTCTTTACTTTCTTACTTTCTTTAAGCGGGTAGATGAACCTTATCAAATTCACTTTCATATCAGTATTCATATTATTTTCATCTTTAACCTTTTTTATCTTACAAATTCTTACATCTAATTCTCTACAACCCACATCAAATATTAATAAAAAATATATATTAATTAAAAAAAAGAGAAAAAAGAACAAAGAAAAGAAAAAAGAAAAAATAGGAATGGGTTTGAGAACCTCTATCACCATCAATCAACCCCATGAAGAGTGATGGTGTTCTAGCTCTAGATTGGAAACCTTATGAGGAACCCCATCAACCGATGCGGTTGATCTTATATGTTTAGTTAAGATTCACTCATGTTTAGTTAAAGAATATTACTATTTAGCCCCTCTTCTCTCTCATATTCACATGTCAGATCATCCATATACAATTTTTAATATAACTTTTCACTCACAAATATCATATCAAGTTGGTCATTTAGATGATATGAGAAATACTAATAGAATCACCCTAGTTAAATACTACTTATTATTTTCTTTAATAAATATAAAAACAAGTTACTTATTTTAAGTAAAAAAAAATAAGTACCTTTGTAAGAATCACTCTTATGTTTGTGAGAAAACATAATAGATCATGTTTAGGTAACATGAGAGAATCTTAACTCTTATATATTATATGTCTGTATTAAAAACTATAATTAATGTAATATATTTGATATGTTAGAGAGAATGATTCTGAATAATAACACTATTTCTTTAATATATATTTTCAGTTATTTAATCTTATTTAAAATTCATGAAAAATAATACTAAATATATTAGCTGAGTTGCATCCAGTTAGCATTACTATTATAGAGTATATTATTTTTTATGTACAAATATTAATATTACACTCCACTTTATTTCAATAATGATTTTTGAAGAGTACAATTTTTAGAAGAAAAAAGGGTGCTAAAAGAGACGTATAACGTAATTAGCTAAAAGAGAAGTATTTGTTTCCATGTTTTTTCAATGACCATAAGTGGTAGTAACTATAGACTCAAATTCATGAGAAGATACATATGTCAAAAAGTCATACCGAAAAAGAGTTCACGTCAACGTATTGGATCAGATAAGAGTGCACGTAAAATGTTTTTTTAAGTACACGTAACAGAACAAAAAAACTTATTCATATTGAATCAATTTTCAATAATACTGTTATGACTGCTATAAACTCTATAACACTCAAAATAGTCCTTCTCTCTTTCACTTTTCATAAATTTCATAACATAATTTCTCTACCTAAACTAAATTAGCTTTGGCCTTACTCTAAGAGCGCAATTTATTTTGTTTTTGTAGGTATTGCGAAACTTTTATGGACATGTGATAGCATTGTGTTTAATTCTTGTTACTTTTCACTCACTTATATTTTGACTCTTTTAATGATATTCGGTTTAAGATGTTTTCTAAGTTCATTTACTATTCTTGCCAAACTAAGGATGTGTTTTTCTAATGACCTTTTGATGTTTATAGTATGTTTCAAATTTGGAGGCTAGTGTTGTACTCATTATGGCTAATATTAACAACTTAAGTGGAGAATGTAGGGTTGAGTACACTTAATTTGAAACAACTTATGAACATGGATAATACTTTGAACTTTGTTGTATATTGCATTTCACTTTAATCTTTACAACATCATAATCAAAGATAAAACTAAACTTTGATTTGTGAAAAAAAAAACAAAAAAAACTCTATGCTTACTAAAAGTTATGAATTATTCAACTCTTCTCACTCATAAATTAATTATGAACTAAACTAATATTAGCCTATTTAAGGACCATGATGAAAATGATACAACTTATCCTAATCTAACTTGAAATCTTATCTACTCTTTTTTAAAGAAAGGAAAACTTGATCCTGTTTTGCTTGAAATTCTTTAAACTTGTATTAATAACTCTTCAAACATACCTGGTGTAGATAAGAGAGATAATATCGAACAAAGACTTTGAGTAAAACTCAATATCTTCAGGTTGACTCATTCGAACTGAGCTTTACACAACTTGAGCAATTCAAGTTGTTTCACCAAACTTATTTTCGGTTTTCAAGTCTTCACTCCGAATACATTCAAAAACACCTAATTAGCTTGAGAAGTCATCAGATTAACTAACATATACACCTAAAACTGGAAAGGTATGTTCGATCGTATGTGTAAGATTGTTTGAAAAAGCTTCATTGGCAGATTTAGTATTTTAGTAGTAGAAGCATCTAGGGAAGCACTAGATGGGACCGAGAAAAAGATCAGACCATCAAGACCGGACTGGAAAATGTTTGCCTCTAAAGATACCAAACAACTAAGTTTTAGAGCATACTGATGGAATATGGTGGGTGAAGTCACCTATAGTGTGGTGAGGTGTAAATCAATTACATGACAATGTGGTGGTGTCTTACATATGGTGGCCATCACACAAAAGTAGATGTGTGGTCTATTAGTTTTTAATCTGTTTATTGGGTATTATGTGTGTATTAGAATTCATTGGTAAAAAGTGATCGGTCTAGGGCTGTAAACGAGTCAAACTTTTATCCAGTAATTTGAGCTCGAACACGTTCAGGTTGAGCTTTTATCAAGTTCGAGATAGAACTCGGGCAAAAAAATGAGCTCGAAATATATAATAAACAGCGTTCGAGCTTATAATGACTCGGCTCGAGCTCTTATCAGGCTTTTCAAGCTTTATATAATATATAAATGTGTATATAAAGCTCGAAAAGCTCGGGCTTGTTATAAATGTGTATATTGAAATTTAACTTATGCTCGTGTTTTGTTGTAATGTTTATACACATTTAAAATTATTTTGTTATTTAATATAGTTTTTCATATATTTGAAATAAGTTTGATTATTTAAAAATTATTTTAAAAAAATATTTGAGTTTTTTAAGTCGAGCTCGAGTCGAACTCAGACATGTATCATGGCTCGTCAAGCTCAAACTTAGCATAAAGTAATCGAGCGAGCTCGGTTCGACTGGTTTACCATTTACCCCTAACTGATCTTAATACAGATCAAGCGGTAGATGCGAGGGTTGAGACTTGAGACTCCCGCTGGGCGCTGGTTACAATATACAGCCCACTTGGCCCAAAAGAACGAAGGTTCTTGAAACCTGGATCAATACTATTCTAGGGTTGTCAAAACTCAAACGCAATCTAAAATCAAAGAATTCGTTCAGCAGATCCGAGCAAAAACGATGGGGAAGATTCCGGTGAAGGTGAAGTCTGTGACTTACGCTCTATCTCCGTTCCAGCAGAAGGTGATGCCCGGTCTTTGGAAGGAATTCACTCATAAGGTTACTCACAAGGTCACCGATAACTGGATTAACACCATCCTTCTCGTCGGTCCGGTTGTTGGCGTCTACACGTAATTCGCAACTCTTTCTTTATTTAAATCAGTTTGATTATATCAATCGCTTTTAATTCAATGCATTTCGATTTCCCGATTCTTTACAGATCCATTTCTATGCTTAGTTTTGCTCATCAATTTATCTAACTTGTGCGATTCTATTTGTGGTATTTAGAGAGTTTTTATACGATCCTGATTAGTAGATTTGATCAATTTGACTATCGATTTTTACGCTTCGTTAGTAGTTTTTTTTTTCTCTTGTCGTACTTTCTACCCTGCGATTGACTAGGAGTAGTATCGATGATATGAACACATACTCTGCTAAGCTGTAGCCGTAAGTTTATTTGAAAGAAAAAAGGACCCAAACAGTTGAGCTTAAACCTGGATCATTGTGCTGACTTAGGTATTACAATTATGACAATTTAATTACAGTATATCAAACATCAAGAGTATAAGCAATTAATTACTTCATCTACAAAAGCCAAGTGTTTAAGAATATTATGATGCTTGAAAGTTGTATTCTTGTAGGGTAGTGGCTTGTGTGGTTTTGCAAGTTTTGATATGATGTTTTAGAGAGATTTATTTGGTTTGTCTAGGAAATTGCCTAAAGATTATACATCTAACAGCTGCATAAAATGATACAGATTCTTTGGGGAGTAATGGTAGAATAAAATTGGAGAACACATTAAACGTATGGCATAATGACTAATGAGAGTATAGTGAATATGTGACATATTATAGGAGTAATCTCTTTTAACTTGCAGCGTAGTTTCTTTAGTAGTATTTTACATGCTATTCAGGGGGTGTTTGGGATTGTTTATTTTGAACTGCTTATAACTAATTACGATTTTGAAAGCTAATAAGCAGTTTGCCAGTTTGTATATGCTTATTCTTAGCTTATTTTACAGAGAAAAACACACTTTTTACTAAGAGTTTCACATCTACCTCTTCTCTAAAAGTGTTAGGAGTGGTCACTTGATTACATTTTAATCACACCGCCATGTAAAATAAAACACATCACATTAGTAAATAAAAATGACATCAATAAAATGTTTCATTTTGTTATAAAAGTAGCATTAATTAAAAAAATATACATTAGTTGTAAAAAAGCATCACCTTATTAAAAAAGTCATTACACTAAACATTGTTATATTTTTGAAAATTTCCAGCTTTTGCTTTAAAATGTACTAGAGATCTTTTCCCGTCACTTCCCTCGTTGGGGTGGCTAGATACTTTGTTTCTCTTAAACAAAGTTTCTGAATTTCTATCTCTTTCTTTTGTTCTCTAATCCCTTTAGTTTTGTCATAACTTTCATTTTTAAACTGGTGCTGGCCCATGAAGATCCTCCCCCTAGCTACTAGCCGGTTGAAAATGAATGTCTACTTTCTTGTTTTCTTGGCTTATCGGGTGGACATAATCAAATAGATCATAATATTGGGTGCATTTGCAACGAAAGAATATTTTGAAGCTTTCTATTTTTTTGTTTCCTTTTTTGGAACTACGTTAAGGTGTAACCATGTAAACTTTTGGTTTCTTCTTGAAAACCTCCCATACGTGTAGATGTGCAAAAGAAGCAAACTTATTTTTTCTATAGTTTTGGAGGGCTAGACCTAAAATGTTCGTCTCAGATTCACCACTTTTTCAATGATGTCAAGTTGGCGGTGATGGCGTTGAACTTACTAACCTTATTATTCATATCTTGTCATTTGCTTGATAATCGTCTTTCGTTCTTGGTGCGGATGTGGCATCATTGTAGACTCCTTTGCCATCTCCATCCCATAGTCACATAGTTCGCGGATCGCTTCGGTACGGGAACGAGGATCGGGAACGTGGTTCGCTAGGTTGGACGTATCCGGTACAGAGGGGGGTAGGTTCATTTCGGTACGGGTCCGGTACGGGTCCGGTACGATGTACCTTACATTTCGGTACGTTGTACCCACTACCAAAAACAGATTTCATAAACCAAACCTTAAATAACATTCTAGTATTAAAAACCAACCAGAAATCATAAACAATTAACATGCTGTTATTCATTAAAACAGTGCATAATTTCACAAAACAGTGCAGAATTGCACAACACAGTGCAGAATTGAACTGCAGAATTACAGGAGCCCGAAACATTGCAGAATTTCAAAAAAACAGAAGCATAAACAATACATCACTTAGACCCAAAACACCAATTTTAGTGAAGAAAAAAATTCTGCAAAAATTCTACAAAAACAGAAGCATAAACAGTGCAGAATTGCTGGAAAATTAATACAAAAACATCCAAAACAAAAACAATACATCACTCAGACCCAAACACCAATTTTAGTGAAGAAAAAAAAAACCCAGTAGCTATATCACAAAATTGAAGCGGGAGAGTAAATGGAGAGTAGAAGAATATGATATGAAATTGAACATACTAAGTCCAGAAATAGTAGTTAAAAAGTCAAATTGAAGCATTACAACTGTTGAGGAGTGTGCAATTTTGCCAATCGGGACTATTTTTTTCCCGATACGTACCTGCAACAGGTCGTAATAGATTCAAATCTCGATTATTTCTTCAATGGATGGTTCCAAATCGCTTTCCAGTAGGCGAATTGAACACTCAATTGATCGATTGGACCATTGATTTGGATCGATTTGACCATCGTCCCAGGTCGCGATCCACCTAGCGACGGGATCGCTTTCGTACCACGATCGGGAACGCAGCGATCAGATCGCAGATCGTGGCTTCCTGAGCGAACTATGTGACTATGATCCTGAACACCAAGTTTTAATAAGGAGCGAGGAGAACGTATTGTGAATTTGAAAATTAATATAGAGAATGTATATTTGATGATAGAGGATGGAGAAAATTTTGTTCTATGCATATGTATGTAGCCCATGGACTTAGTGGCCCAAGGGGTTGACACTTGACCCGGCAAATTTGAGCCAAGTGTTTAACTTTGGGTCAATTTAGAAATCAACTTAGATGTTTGGCCTATTATGGGCTGTGGACGTTTTTCTTTCGGGTATGGTTTCATCTTCAATTTTTTTGATTTTTGCCATTGAAACCTCTCAATCTCTGCTTTGATTTGGTGTCAACCACTCTGGTTTCAATTTATGTTGTCATCCATAGAAAAAACTTGAAACAAAGATTAGGCTATTCATCTTCAATTTTTGGCGTCGAAGTTCTGACTTCAATCTCTCATTTACTTTGATTTCTAGCATTAACCACTGTTCTAGCTCCGATTTGCGTAGTTGGCATGGACCATTGTTCTGGCTTCGATTTATGGATTTGTCGATATGTAGACCATTGATTTCTAGTTTATAATCTTTCCTTGTTTTACTTTTTAACAAGGTATGAGAAAGCTTGTGCGTTGTGGCAATAATCGAAAGATAAGGGATTTGCACTGATGATGAATCATTTGCATAGTTTTCCAAATGATGAAATAGTCCTTAGATGATGAATTAATTCATGAGAGAACTATAATAGCAAAACTAACTCTTCTGTTCTTTATAATAAACTTGATTCATATTTTATATCATATTTGTAATTATCATTTACAAATCAAGAATTACTTTCCGGGTGAATAAAATATGGAAATTAACATCTAAATACAAATAAATATATTCGACATATAATTGGAAAAGCTTAAAAATTTATTATTGTTATTCGTCATTTGGTTCAAATTCAGATTGCTTCAAGTTTTGTTTCTCATATTACATCCAACATAACCCTTAAGCATTATTAATCCTTGTGAAATTTTATTCAAATAATTATTGTGTAATCACGTCATTTGCATTAGATACAAATCATTTCAGGTATTATTTTTTCATATTACGTCAAATATAACATTTGGTACTATCACTTTCTATAATCAAAAAAACATTTTTACCAAGAAAAAGATTCAATAATGTGATTAATTTAAATTTGGTATGTAAAAGAGTTAATATAATATCATGAAAATTAAAAAATTAAGAAATAAGTGAAACCAAGATTTGAAATAGGTAGTGAGAAAATGACAAAATGCTGATGGTATTGGTAGGCCCTTCATTAAATGAGCCATGATTCAATCTGTCACTTGGACACTTCAAGGCTTCAAGCCAAGGAAAAGAAGCATAAACAAAAGAAAGTTATATCTTTGAGATTAACCACGCACGTATAGCATCCTTAAGAAAGGCCTCCACCACCCCGCCAAATAGTTTTCGTTTTATATTTGCAACTTTCAATTATATAGGGTTTAGTTTACTAAAATGTATCAAACTGGTCACGTTTTACAATTGTGTGTATCGGACTTAAAATTTTCTATTTTGTGTATTGAACATTTAATTTGTCGCTATTGTGTGTGTTAAACATTCTATTGTATGTACTTAAACTTATACATTTTTTATTTTTTTATGTAACCAAAATACATACATTAGCAACAATTTAAAAGTTTGATATATACAATAGAAACTTTTAAAGTTCGATACATATAATAGCAAAACGTGACAAGTTGGATATATTTTGGTGAACTAAACCCAATTACCCAAATATATATCTATAGCAGGGAAGTCACTGTTTATTGAACAGTGCTTTCCTGATAAATTTTAGATATATAAATACGTGGTTGGTGCATTATGCACCAAATTTGGACCAATTTCTTACTTAGTGATCTATAAAAGCAGTTAACTAGGAATTTACAGTTGGGTCAATTAACTGTGGTTGAATTAGCACTCCAAGTGATGGTTTGAGATGTTTATTATGGTCAACAATGCTATCTGTTATAGTGTTCTGGGCAATTGATCTTCATGGAGTATGAGTTGTACTTAGTGAAACATCAATAGAAATAAATGACCTTATTGTTCAAAAAACAAAGGAGTTTATATGCAATAAGTTAAAAAAGATATAATAATAAGATGAAGAAGATCATGTCTTGTTTTAGTGATGAGGTATCTGATTTGCTTATAATTAAAATAAAAAAGCATGTTATATTTAAAACACTGAAGCAGTTAACAAGCAATTTAGCAAGGTGTTTTCATTTTGCAGCAACCATTTCGAACATTACCCATTCGGGACCTTTTTTTAACAGTCCTTTCTGACCCGAACCAATTTTGACCCATTACACCAATCTGACCCAACCTGTCCGTTTTGCGGGCACTCATTGACACCAAAGTTGTATATACAAACAAAACATATCCTTTCTGCCTCTCTGTAACGGGATTCTGGTTCTTAAACCTTTCCCTGACTTGGCAATTTTTTCTGAATGGGTAATATTGGTGCATACATATAATTAGTTGCATTTCTTTTGTGGCCTAAAGTTAATGGTACTTTTAGTGGTTGCTGTGTATACACGTTAGAAATATCATTTCTTCTTTAGTTGTCTGTCTACGGAGTTGAGCTGAGCTGAGGTGGGTAAACCTGTATTTGTTTGCAGGTACGTAAAGAGTTACCAGGAAAGAGAGAAGTTGGAACATAGGTACTAAAAGCTTGTAGGGTTGAGTGATGAAGTCATTTGGCCTTTGAGAACAATAATGTGTTGTAGTAAATGCAAATGGATTTATATATCTTGGTTTTAAGAAAAACTATTTTCTATTTTGTGGTGTTGAATGGATTTGTAAGGGTGGTCTGTAGTTTGCTGCAGAAATTTCCTCAGTAAGACATATACTATTTTCTTTATTGTTATTATGATGCCCTATGTGGCTAATTAAATGCATTTGTGGTTAACTATGATTATGATCTATCCTGTATGGCTGTATATATCACCTACATCTAACCTCAGAGAATGCCGAATGAGATCTCGTATCTCTTGGTTCTCTTAGCTTTGATCTCCGAGTTTGTTTTGTCCGTCCATTGTCTTAATTCGCGTGTATGTCTTGGTTCTCTTACAAAAATCATTCGGCTTGCACATTGAGTTGGCAGAGTGAAAAATCTTGGTACTCTTTTAGCATTGCTACAATCAAATCTTTAGTGCTGCTATCAGTAAAAAAATTTAAGTGTTAAAGCTTAAAGTATAAACTAAATTATTAGTTTTTTATTTGGTTGGTTGTGCAGTACGTGACTTTGAATTTGATGTGATAGAGAATGGTCACATAGACTTTTTTTTGTTTGCAAAGCAAATGATCACATAGTGACTAATGTGGTGGAACATGAATAAAACATTTTTGAACCCTAACCAGAGAGTGAAGCTAATGAATCAATAAATACGATGCATACTATTTCACATGGCGGATCCAGCCCACTAACATAACTTCGCTGTTCAAAAAAAAAACATCCAACAATAGATATTTTGAAGACAGTGAGGAGTTCAAGGGGCTGATGGTAGAAATACACAAGGAAATTGTAGATTTTGAAGAATCAACTCAAAAGGATTAGTTGTTGGAAAGGTAACGAAAACTTGTGTATTTTTTTGTTTTTGCAGATCGGCCCGACACCTGTAGTTAGTTTGATAATAGATTTTCATGATATGATCCAAGTGATCACAATCTGTTATGCAATGAATTATGTAATTATTACCGAGTAAAATTTAAAAAAAAAAAGTACATTTGAACATGTAACTAAATATATGGGACAATGATGCAATTAGTTAGCTTGAAGTTTTGTCATTA
Organism: Dittrichia graveolens; assembly: GCA_038502395.1. Taxonomy (NCBI): domain Eukaryota; kingdom Viridiplantae; phylum Streptophyta; class Magnoliopsida; order Asterales; family Asteraceae; genus Dittrichia; species Dittrichia graveolens. The sequence goes on from JARJIL010000005.1 coordinate 29,658,075, forward strand.
TATGACAACAACTGAAGTCAAGCATTAATTACTTGTGTAGATGTGTGTATATATAGGGTATACATATAGAAATTATGATGTTTAAAAATATACTTAGAAAACAGAGATTGTGTGTCTCGAGCTGAGTAATCAACTCCAGTCCTGGTGACTTACATCTACACGCAACATATCTTATTATGAAGACTCTCAAATCATTATCCATATAAATATGAAGATAATGAAGACTAATACCAAGTTCGGTTCAAATAAAGTCTTATCCTCCAAAAAAAGTGGACAAGATAAAGAGGACCAATCGAAAATCGATAGTATTTAGTTACTATCATGTTTATCTACATGTGTTGTGTACATGGTTCCTCTATGAAATAATCAAAGATTGGTTGTATGCTAATCGTATTTGGTGAAATCTAGATTAACTAAAGATTAAAGAGAGTTCATATTTATCCATATGATTGTAATTGTGATTCCGGAATTCATATTCAAAATCTTAAGGCACTTTTTGATAATAAAAAACACTGTAAAAGTCTAAAAGTATGACTTGTGTTTCAACTAGTATTGACGTTATTAAGGGACCAACACAAGATTCATCATCATAATCTTCTTTTATCCCCGCAATATCATGAACACCAAAGCTATAACATCGAGTATGAATTATGAAGCCGCTGATTATTAAGCTCAAACATAAACATATCGTAACTGTGAAATAAAATTAAACAAAATTCATCAACAACTATTGAAATGCACATGAATACACTTAATAGTGATCTAAAATGTGATACATCACCACCATGTGCACCCGTCATGAGTGTTGTTACTCATGGGGATCTAAAATGCAGCAAAGTTCCAACATCAACAAGAAATTAATTTTATTCGAGACATAATTAATCAAGAACATTTTTTTCCGCAATATGTATAACATACACAAAGTTCTAACAAACAAAAAGTTCCATACAAAGGACCTAACAATTGCATTAGGGAAAGATGAACCCGAACTCACTTCATATCCAAAACCCTCATTGCTATGAACAAACTTGTAAGAAGTGCCCACTTTGCAAAACCTGCAAGCAAAGAGCATGCAAGGCCTTCAACCGGCTAATCTACCACCAAGGTCATCATTTCCACCACCGCTAAGAGAAATAACATTATCAAAGCAATTCCTCTTGTGTAATTCAGTGTAAATGATGGTGTGTAGCTACACAATTACCTCTACCTACACTCTAATCAGTAGTGCTATTTGAATACAGGAACATAATTGAGTCATTTTGAACACCAAGACTCACAGTCAGATCCAATAATTTGTCGTTTTTAGAGTTATCAAGGAATGAAAGTTGGTCTGTAACAACTTGAACAACTTGTAGCCCTACCAATCTACCATACTCGGGATGAGGGAAAGCGAAAAGGGAGGGTTCATGTGAAAATACCCATTATGCGGGATGGCGATTCATGGGGATGTTATGTGAGTAAAAGGAGATGGAGGCTAGTGTGCAGATGAAATGTTCAATGAAATGTCAAATGGAGGATAGTATGCAGATAAAGTGTTCAACGACATGTCTAAGAAAGCTTAGGTTTGCAAAAAGAGTTTCAGGGCCAATAGCTAACCTTATCATCTCATACTCCGTACGGTCATATAACCCATAATTTTAAAAGCATCATTTGAACTTACATTTTGAATCCTTTAACATAATTTTTTTTTCTTTGATAGCATCTGTAACTCCTAATTAATCTTTAGAATTGCTTTCTAGCTTCATTGCAAGTGCTGGAAAAGAGATACAAATATAAAGTTCGAGAAAAGTAATAATAAAGGTAATTATTGGTGAAAGAAGAAAGAGGGTAGGGTTCATCATACGTAATCCATTTCTTTTCTAAATATTCTAATAATGAAATTAAATTTACCCAACCAAATTTATATTTTCTAATTAGGGTAGAAAGATTTGATTTCATATTCTGAGTTTTGCAAACACAGCCGCACATCTGTCACCTTGTATCATCTGTAGTTAAATTGGTTTAACCTAATTACTGTTTGTCTATTTTTGCATAAATCATTATTCAATTTCCTACATCTAAATTTAAAATTGAAAATGCAAAAATATACGATGATATTAGTGCACGAAGTCGTAGAAGAAGAACAACATGCAAGCATATACCCCTCGATTCTCTTTCTGGCACAGGAAATGAACTCATGATCGATCAACTCATATCACAAGTCACGAATCATCCCAAATTGCCAATTACACACTCAAAATTAAAAACACAATCCCTTCTCCTATTAATCCCCGATACCCATTTTCAAAATCAGCAATCGATTTCAAAGAAACGCGATACAAGATTTACAAAAGCTGCGAAATTTTAATGAACCTGAAGGCAGAGTGATAATGGCAGTCATCGGTTATAAATAAAGTGCGTAAACCCTAATATGGTGACTTCCTCATTTTCACAAATGGGCTTTTTTACGATCCAAAGATAGAGTTGTATTGGGCTTGTTTATTAGTATGATCTGGATTTTGGACTATACTTATATTATTACACGATTTTTATTTTTGTTTTAAATTCATGAACGAGGAGATGAGATTTTTTATTTTTTCTAATCATTGTACGTATCTTTTTACTATATCTTTTCATAAGATTACCCGTAAGGCATACGATTCGGGTTATTCAATTCAAATGCTATAGTAGCGTCACATTATCATCATCTTCTTTTCTCCTTTCTAACTTAAAAGCTACTATAGCCTAATTTAATATTACCCCACATTTTATTTTTAGTTTAATAATCTATATATATATATATATATATATATTAGAGAAAAAAAGAGAGAAGAAGTAAGACAGAGAGAAGGTGGGGGTGGGAAGCTATTAGGTTGTTGGACTAGAAATGATCACCCGATCGGCCCGGATCGGGTTGCATTTGGCCGCCGGGGGGGGGGGGGGGGGGGGGGAGAGACGGGTGTTTAGCTTCTACCCAAACCAACCCAAAAGTTATCTGAAGGTCTGAGGTCTGGCCATATGCATGGCCAAATATATTAACATTTTAAGTTATTATGTGTACGGTAAACTAGTCGTCACAAGTATAGAATCAATAATAAAGATTCAAATAGCAAACCTTAACATATGTACTTACTTACACAATTACCTCGTCTTCATTAGCCATAAGATATGTTGGTGGAAGCACTCAACAAAGCATGAGTTATCGTTTTATAGTAGGGTTTAAACCGTAGTTTTTTTAGTCTTGTTGCAAACAAAACTATTTGTCTATTTTGCACTATTATGATTTATTGTATGACAAATTCCAAGAAAAAAATGTATAAATATAAAAAAAAACTTTATGAAAAGATTGTAAATTATTATTTATTATAAGAAAGTGTATAATGAGCTAAGAGCCTTGATATTTGTCATAACATCATACATTTTGTTTATAATAAACTAAATATATGATAGTGACTCTCTTGTAATGAATAGAGATTAAAGTTCTAGTTGTTTTGTTCTTTCTTTCTTTCTTGTAAGCTCTAAGAGCCTGACATTCATTTTTTTCACGAATATTTATAGCTGAGTCTACTAAAAGAGGTTGATCGAGAAACCTTCGCCCAAAGGTGCTTGAAAGCCGGTCACCGATAGGCTGTTGGTATTAAACTGGCTGAAAGCTAAAGTTTTATAATTCTTATGTAAATTTGATATTTTAAATTCCTTCTTTATAACAAATTAAAATTTACATCTTTTAGCAAAATAAATTATACGTTATTTTAATATTTATATTATTTTTCACGAAAATATACAAGTCCATGTAAAAATTTAATCCGTGTACTAAATCATTCCAATTGAACCTGACATTTTTTCCAACTTATTTTTATTGTAATCTCATTATTATAAGAATTTATAGATAAAAGAGAAATAAAGGAAATAAAAAAATAGACATGAAGCGAATATAAATTATTCAATGTCATCATAGTGCTTGAATGTCATACACATGTATTATCAAAAACAGATATGTTATCAAGTAAGAATTATTCGTTACCAGCACAGTATCCAGGTACCATGCTACTTAGTAAAAAGTTAACACACTGAAATGTATAACGGCTGTGTCATTTAGATTTTAGATGCTACAAAATATTATTTTTTTAACAAGTTACTTAAAACAACAAACTTTTATAAATTCCGCTTTAGATGACGTTCAATTGAGTGATGAAGTTACTAAAATGTGAATTTTTGTATAGGTTTGCATTGGTAAAATACGAATTTTTATATATAATCTACAAATATTATCAGTTTGTCAAGAAGCCAGTAATTCAACAACATTATTAAAGGGCTTATAGTTCAGTAGTAGCAACTAAGGTGTTGGAAATTCGTTTTTCATAGCCTATGATTATGGATTCTAAGTTCTAGTATAAACAAAAGATGTAAATTTAAAAATAGTTCGGTATTACCATGTGTTTTATTGTTCACAAGTCACAAGGAAAATATTTTTATCCAATTCCCATAAAATCCAGTGTTTGGTTTGCTTTGGAAATGGAATGTTAAGGATTTTAAATCCCTTAGGTAAGGGAAAGTAGAATCCCTTAAAACATGAAAGGATTTTAAAATCTGGATATGAGGGAATCTGCTCACAGCTACCCACACCTCATCTATCATCGTCTGCTCCCCCCACGTCGCCGTTGATAACAAGCTCATCGACCTTCTCGCCGCCGCCTTCTACGTTCGCTTCTCGCTGGTCGTCGTTCGTGCCTCGTTCTTCGTTCCCTTCTTGTTGGCCGCCTTCTCGCTAGTTACGTCGTCTCCCGTTCGCCACCGCCTTCCTCAGTCCGCCGGCCGGTAAGTTATCTTTCTCTTCTCTCTCTCTCTCCCTATCTCTTTTCTCTCCCTTTCTCTCTCTCCGTCTAGGTCGACGTTCGACTTTCACCGACGACTAGGGCTTCGATTTTTTACAGTGGGGTGGCGGCGTTTCCTTGCTTTGACGGTGGCGATATGGTGGGCGGCGGCAACGAAAGTGAGGCGGTGGTGAAGGTGGCGATGGTGGTGGGATGGTGGTGACATGTCTGATTAGGGCATTTTGTGGTGGGGGAGTGAATTTCAATTCTTGGAACCACCAAACACAATAAGCTAGGATTTAGATTTCAAATCCAATTCCTTTACATTCCAATTCCTTGATGAATTCCAATTTCATTGAAAAACAATCCGTGAACCAAGTCCCCCCTAAGTTTTTGTCACATAATAATTGTGACTTTTATATCCATAAAATCTCACTATTTGTTATTCTGATACACATATTTAAGGGTATAATGGTTTAAACAACAACTAATTGTTATGTATTGTAAAAATTTGTTGTGTACAAATCATTTTCATTATAATTATTTAATTAATACATTAAACATGTATTTAATCACACTGAAATCTAAGACGTACATACCTATGATGTGCAACTATTTTTACACTTTTTTTCAATTTACACAATATATATATATATATATATGTATTTTTTTTATTTTTTCTAATCAAATCAGTGAAATATATATTTTCTTTCAATTAATCCAACGGATGACCTGCTACATGTAATACACGTAATATTTTCAATTTTATATGTAAACTTTTCAATTTTTGTAACATTCTTTTCTAAAAATTTCAATTTGAGTAACATTAGTTTGAATATATATATACACACACATATACATACATTTGAAAGTTTTGCTAAGTTAGTTCTTAATTTTCAAAAGTTGAACACAGATACTTACCGGGTGGGTGATGATATAACGTTTACTAAAAATGCTAGCATGTGTTGTTCAAGATAAAAGATTGACTTACTCCTTAAATTTCATGGACCTGTATAGGCTGCTTGTTAAGGTTCAGAGTAAAAGATTAATTACTCCTTAAATTTCATAGGTAATGATAGAACTTGTACTTAAAAAAATAAAAATAAAAGATAAAGTTAAAACTAAAAGTTAATTATTTTTATTTATTTTATATTTAAATGACTAGTCATGTAATATTAAAACGGTAATATTGTCATTTTGATAAGTCTAGCGGTAAGTCCGTTAAAGTTAACGGCTAAAGAACCGTCCCAACTTTTGAAAATCAAGTACCGACTTTACAAGATTTTCAAATAAAGAACTAAAAGTATGATTTAAGCATATCTTAAAGTACTATCTGTGTGATTATTTTTTGTTTGAACTCGTTTGACACCTTATTATACTTGCCATCTCTTAAAGAAATGATAAGAAATTATGGGGACAATAATAAAAAGTAGACTTTTCACATGAAGTCTAGAAAGGGAATTGAAGGTCAATATAAGAGAACCTTTTAGAGGACAAATAGACAACAAAGAAAAAGTAGACTTCTTTCTTTTGTATTGTATTGTATGCTTTTCTTTTTTCCATTTTGTTGGTGTCATTTTCTCTTCTTTAATTCTTTCTTATATATAATGAAAAATTACAAGACTTATGTATCTTTCAATGGCTTTCTTTTTCTTTTTTCTTTTATTTTTTTACTATAATATAAAGTGAAATTAAAAACTATTCTTGATTTTATTTTTATAATAATAGTGAAAAACATATGCTTTTTCGTTCTACTCTTTTATACTATGAAATAACGATACTAGAAGACAGGGTCATCTTGTGTATTTCTGTAATCATATCATATGGCGTGTTGTACAATAATTAAGCTATGAAAACATTAAAAAATTATAATTTATGTAGAAAAATTAATGTTTTGAAACAATTATTATAAGCATAAAAACGTTAGAGAGATGGTGATAAATACTTGTTAACTTATCGTGATAATATCACAAAAAGTTTGGAACATTTATTAAAAAAAATTTAATAATATATCATTTATGGCAACTTTAGAGCGATGGTGATAAATAATTGGTGTGTAATTTTCGTTCTTAATTACTCATTAATAATTAATAATAATAATAACAATAAATGGCCCTTGTCTTTTTCGGTTGATATTAATTCATTAAAGTACTTCATCTATGGCAACCTTGAAGTTAGTATGATTGTATCTGAGTAGAACCATCTAACGATAAATGTTGATATACGAAGAGAGCTTGAAGCGGAACAAGAAATGACAAAGGCCGAATTAGAATATGAGTATAAAAGGAAAAAGGTTGGGCTAAAAGCAATGAGATAAGATCTTGACAGCCAACGAGACAAAATAGTTAAAGATGTTGTGCACAAGCTTATAAAGTTGTTAGCTTGAATTATCGGCGATATGTAATACAAGTATGCTTCATCACTCATTACTTATCCGGTTATATAATTTTATTTTGAAAATTTATAATAACAATTATATTTAACTTTTTTTCTTTTGCAGAAAGATATGTTATTCTACAACTTGTGAAAGATGAGTTGATATTTACAACTTTTACAAAATGAAATCACATTATTATGATTTTGATTGATGGATAGCTTCACTGTGTTGAGTATACTTTCTTTGTGGTTGTTATTTTAACATTGGATTAGTTGTCACAATATATCTAGATTTTATTTATGTATGATATGTTTATTATTATCGGATGAAAAGAAATAGTAATTTATGACATGATATGTTGTGTATTATATAAAATCAACATATAAAGAAAATGACTAAAATGTTATGTTAGAGGACGAAAAGTGTAGTACTTAAATGGTAAAAAAACCAAAAAGTGTCACATTTGATAGTTAAATATATTGCTATAGCTAATTGGAAGTTAATAAAAATGTGGTGCACACTGGTGTAAAAAAATATTGCATTTAAAAACGGTTGCGTCTTCTGAATATTGGCAACGCTTTCAAAAGCGTTGCATATTCAAATAAAAGTGTATTTTAAGACCAAAGACAATACAATATAAAGCAACACTTTGTTAAAATGTCACATTTGAGAAAAAAAAAACAACATTTTATGTGTATAACGTAACATTTTCTCGATGTTACCTTAAGGGGGTATTTGGTTGGATGATTGTTTTCCAATGGAATTGGAATCTATTAAATAATTGGAATGTGAAGGATTTAGAATTGGAATCTAAATCCTTAGCTCATGTGTTTGGTAGTGCCAGGAATTGGAATCACTTCTAGCACTGCCCCATCACAAACCACCCTAATCGGAGTTGCCGCCACCATCGCCACCTCTACCACCACCACACCGCAGGTTGTAGCTTTAATCGAAGCCAGGTCGTCGCCGCAATTGAAGGTCGCATGTCGAAAGGTCACGAAGGTGAAAAGACGGTCACAGGTCACAATATCGTAGCCCTAGACGGAGGTGAAAAGACACTCGTAAGTCGTCGATCGCCAGTCGCCGCTCCCCGGTTGCCGGATTGCCTTTAATGGTGAGAATGAAGGAAGGAACTTCAATTCCTTAGCTAAATGGAATGATTTTACTTTCCCTTGTTTGAGGGAAAATTTTCCATATCAAAGATTCCAATTCCATAGATTAAAGACGAACCAAATATGAAAATGTCTAGAAATTGAATTCCAATTCCTACAAATTTTTAAGGATTCCCTCCAACCATTTTGTAGTAGTGCTTTGGGTGATTTTGGTGAGGAGCAATTTCATTTCAGTTTAAAGCATATTTGGAAAGGAAAAAAAATAATGAAGTCATGAGATTTTTGTTTAGTCCTTTTAGAGCATTGAGTATAATTCTTGTCTTTTATTTTCATATTCCATATCACGTTAATCTCACATTACTCACATTTCTCTATCATTTAATTATCTTTCAAAAAAATATATCAATGTTCAACTCAATCACCTTTATTCCATTTTTTTTTAATTTTAAAAATGTGTATGTGTACGTATGAGATAGATAAATAGAGAGATTTTCTTGTTAGGAAGGTTGCATAAACACGATGTATAGTGTTTTGGTGTCTCATAACATTGTGGGTCCAAGTCTCATAGTAGACAAAATAATCTAGAAATAAATTTAGGGAGCATGTATATTTAACCGTTTAAAAAAGTAAAAAAAACCCCGAAAACATGGGTGTGTTTGGCCGAAGTAGTTGGTAGATGTAGCTGGAAGTTGTATATTTTATTTCTAGTAAATGTAGCTGGAAGCTGATAGCTGGAGCTGTAAGTTGTATGTTTTATTTGTATATGTGTTTGACAAAGTAACTAATATCTAAAGCTCAATATTGTAAAATGACAAAAAAGGACAAATCATAAAAATATGGCGAATTATAAAACAATTAAAAAGTGTATTTAAGTAATTTTGAATATAAAAAAGCTTTTAGCTAGTTTTAAAAGCTCCTTCAATAAGCTTTTTATTTTAGAGTTTTTTGTTTAGAAAAAACATCCAGCTTTTTCATCCAAATAAGACTTTTAAGTTGTGTACCTAACAAAAGGCTATCGGCTTTTGGTTACGAGTATTTTTCTTTCAAAGCAAAAGGTTATCAGCTATAAAAAGCTCTAAAAATTACGTACTAAACACACCCATCATCACCTGGTTAGGGCACCTCCACTAATTAAATATCCGATACTCTTAATTACAAACCGTTAATGAATGCTCTTTATCTCCGGAACATTATTTTTACTAATGGTTAGACAATGTTACAAGGGATCATTATCTCGTAACCATTAGTATACAATTGGTAAATCATCTATCTCTCGTTACTCTCTCATCTAAATTAATAATTTTTTATTATTTATTAATAGTTTGCTACGAAAGAAGATAAAAATATGGTAACCATATATATAAAAATAAGTAAAGCACCAATTTAGCAACCTTTATATATAAAGTGTCATTAGTGTTCGATTTTGGTTTATATGCAAATTTATATGTGTATACGTGCATCTAGGTGTACGTGTGCATGTGCACACGTGCACCTATCTGTATTTGTGCTTGGACAAAACCTAGTTTTATATATGCAAATGCACTTAGGTGCACATGTGCTAGAACAAAACCCAGTAGTATAAACAAGTTGTGCACATATACACCATGTATATGTGACTTTACTATATTGCTCGAAAAAACCCTGCAAAAATGGAATTTTTTCTTCGAAAAAGTCTAGCAATATAGATATCATATTAAAGAATATACAATTCTCGTTTTTTGGTATAGTTTTCGTGTTTTAAAACATTTGCATTCGGGAGACATTTTAATTTTAAGAAAATGGGGTAAATGTCAAATATCCAAATTACCCCTCATTAGTTACCTTAAATATAGGATTTTTTTTATTTAATTCAGGTTATCCATTAACAATGATTTAAACTAGACCCTTATTTTTTTATCCATTAACAACTATTTAAACTGGACCCTTATTTTATTATCAATGACTATAATTAGTTCTAGCGGTACTCGCAATAAAATGATTCTCAAATAAACATTCCCCTATATAATATGTGTATATATATATATATATATGTAGAAGTTTATTTGAGAACCATTTTATTACACGTATCGTCAGAACCAATCTTAGCCCTTGATTAAAATAAATCAATGGCTAATAAGTTTCGCGGCTCATTAATGACTAATGTTAATGATTGGCTCATTAATGACTCATTAACGAGAGGCATTTTGAGAAAATCAAGTCCCGCTCTTTAATGACCATCCGGATGCATTGCACGGTTGGGAAAATATATAAAAAATCAAAATAATCATATTAACGAGTCAGTAATTAGCATTAATGGTGGTTACAAATGGTACCGGTGGTACTCGCAATAAGATTGATTCTCAAAGGAACTTCTCCATATTGAATACCAAATGTAATGGTGGTTACACATGGTACTAGTGTATAAAGAACCCAAAAACAATTTACAACCACCAATAAAGGGTTGTGATTAATAACCTAGTTTATATTGATCACCGAACGTAATATACGGGGAAAGGGCATTTTGAGTATTAGATACTAAAAGCTCCTACGTTGCCTTCTTATCTTAGAACTCTCTCCACCGCCTCTCATCTGTCTCCCCTAGCCGACTGGGTTGACATCTAACTTCGACGGTCCCCTAATAGCTGGGGATATATACCATCAACACTGCACCAAATTACCTAGAGGATAAAGAAATCGTGACTAGACCATCGATTTTTTGTTGTTGAGCCCAATCTAGGGTTTTCTGTAACATCATGGTAACCAGTCGAGTTCTAAAGTGATTATGATGTGAGGTTTTTTCTTTCCATTGTTATTGGATTTGAATGATGAAATCAGATTGAGTATTGGTTGTGAGATTTAATGAAATTGGCTATGAGTATTTGGTGTTTGAATTTGGATGCATTTTAGTGGATGCATTTAAACGTTTTTGACTTTCTTCGTAAGCATTTCTATGGCTTGTGATTTGAATTCTTTTTATGATTAAGCTACTGGAGATGAATGATTTGGTTGGATTGGGTTTGTTAAGTGTTCAATTTAAGGTTTTGTTTATTAAAGATATTTTTTTTTTCTTTTTGCATTTCAAATTAGCTAAATTTTAGATCTTTTTAGATGATTTATTTGTATGTACATTGATATGAATGTGCATCTTCATTTGCATTTTTAGAGTTATGGGTGTTGGTATATGTCACTAGGTGCATTTGATTGCATATGTATCAAGTGGATATGCATACTTGTAGTGTAAGGTGTATTTTAGACTTTTATGAGTACATGATTTTCTGTATCTTCATCTATTTTATACTTCTACTACTTGTTTTTTCTTTTTTGAGGAACCTACATTTTCACATAACCATTTGCAATTTTGATAGTTTCAAATTTAAAAAAATTCCAAAAACATATCAAGACTAGTCTTGAATTAAAATGATAGAATATTAAATTTAGTGATATTTTTTTAAAAATAACTAAACATAATTCCTACTACTTATGCGTTTTCTTTTTCTTTTCTTTTTCTTTTCTTTTTCTAAACTTAAGATGCATATGCATCTTCCTAGATACATGCATTTTTGCATATGCATATTGAATTTTTTTCTTTAGAAATATGGCAAGAATGATTTTGATTTAAAGAGGATAAAAATTGAACGTATTTGTATAACTTTTTTCATTAAATTCTTAAAAACGAATAAGTTATGATTCATTAAACATATGTTAGGTATTGTTTTTGAAAAAGAAAATGTGTTTGCATGGTTTTAGAAATTTTCAAATTTGTATTTTTGCCATTTTCTACTGTGAGATTTGCCTTCTTCTAGTTACTTCTTTAAGTTCTTCATTTAAAAGTGTTTTCCCATTAATCATTACCATATAAACAAAACTTACAGAATTAATCTTAGTCTTTGGATTTGAATGATCAACGGTTTAGATTAAATTGCATATTTGACTTATTTAAACTGCATATTCGGTAAAGGTAAACACTGGTTCTGTAGGTTCTGTAAATAAGAGTGGTTTAGTATCAAACCTTTCTCTCTCTTACACACACACACACTATATATATATATATATATATATATATATATATATATAGGAGAGGGTTCAAACGAGAACTGTTTTCCGTACGAGAACTGCAAGAACCAATCTTGGCCGTTCATTTTGAATAATGGAATTCATGGATGAATAGTGTGGGGGGATTGAGTGTGACATGGTGCATGTTAGGAATTCATGGGTGGGCAATCCAAGTGAAAGAGGGGGAATTGGACGGCTAAGATTGGTTCTCGCGGTTCTCGTACAAAAAACAGTTCTCGTTTGAACTTTTGCATATCTTACTCTTTTATAATAGATTTACAATCTTAAAAACTCTTAATTTTAAGTAACTTGAAAATCCCAAAATACTCCTTAACCATTTGGTCCATTTCATTCTCTCTCCTAATTTACTTTAACTTTTAAAATACATCTTTTAACCATTTTATTCTCTCTCCTAATTTACTTTAACTTTTTATCTATTTAAAATATTCCTCTAACACTAAAACACCATCTCACACAAACACAATTATCCACCCACATCAACATAATTTTCAAAATCTTATTAACTTCTCCCTCCTTATTTCATAAATATAAATCTTTTTCTTATTTTAATGTCTTTTAGATTTTATTTTTAAAGTTAATAAAATAGTTTATACAAATAAAAACTAACATTGTACGATATTTTTCGTGACATTAAATTGCGCGAATAACATATTATTAAATTTTTAAAAATAACATGATATAAAATAGAAATTATTTGCCGTCGCAGCATTGCGCGGGTACCTTGCTATATATATATATATATATATATATATATATATATATATATATATATTCTTGCATGTAAAGATGTCTAGAAGGATTCTGAATAGTAAAAAACACGACAAAAAACACCAATGCTGGATTATTATTGAATTAGGTACGAGTTATGTTGTAGATTATTATATTATCGTTTTTTTAATTATTTAAAAACATATTAAATAGATATTTGAATATGGTATTCCAAAGCCAAAAGGCTAATTGCCAGCTTTAATTAACCACTTTTTACCCACCATCTCCAACCTCCAATCCTCTACATTCTGCTCATTAAATCCAAAAAATATAATAATAAATTATCAAGAAGGCATATAACTTTTCTATTGGCAATTAATTATTAATATTAATCATGCTAGGTTTTTAATTACATATTTAAAAACCTACATTATTAGTTTATTTGGTTGTTATCCCTATATATACTAAAAATAATTTTAGAGAATGGAGGTTTGTGAATTGATAAATTATGCTGACATTCTTTGACTGTGAATGGAATAAATCAATTATTAAGAATTTAGATCATTGAGATGAAAGCTAGATGGAATATATATTGGATGATGTAATTGATATGTTTATAATATGTTTTGAATTATATTAATGGAGTAAACCAACTTATTAATTTCTAAAACTATATCTTGAAACTAATTTTTTAGTTTGCCTTTTTATTGGATTTAAATATAAAGCATCACGTGTCTTTCTTTCTATCATTCTATAAAAGCAATGTGCATGAAATTAAACGATAAACTTTTTCTAATTTATAAATCTTTCTATATAAATAAAAGACTAATTACAAGAAATTTATTAGACGATATAAACTATTTCTTTATAAAAATATTTAATCTTGACCATTCATTTATTTAAAATTAAAAAATCAATTTTAACTTTTTGAAGTAAAATAATACAAACTTATGTGGATAGACTTTTGCTTTGAAAAATTTGCATTGGGTTTTCATTAACAAAGTTTACGTGGATATACTTTTTAATATCTTTATAATACTATGGGTTTTATCAAATCAAAATAAAAATAAATACTAGAACTATAACTTAAACATCATTCCTACTTATAGTCAAAATCGAATATAAATATAATATATTATATTTGTTACATAAACATAGATATTAAATTTTATATGTATTTATTATAATTATTCGTGCTTAAAAATTACAAAAATACTTATCCTTTATTAACTACAAATAAATATAAAATGACTGATATACCCCTTATTTATTTACCACCCATGCCACCTTCAAGGTCCGGCGAGATGGTCGATCTGAACAACCACCACCCTAAACCGGCAAGTTTTGGGTTGAGATTTGTTCATCTTCTTCATAACTGTTTGTTTGAATAGTTTAATGGGTATTTAGATGGGGTCTGGGTCGATTCAGAGTTTGTGATTCCAAGTTTGATTTCATTTCTAGATCTTGTTTGGTTTAAGGTTTCTTGTACTTGCTATTTCTAAACACATAAACAATTTAGGTTTAGGGTTTAAGGTTTAAAGTTTGTAATTTTTCTAAAATATAGACAAGTTATTTCTAAATAACTAATGTAAAAAAAGTTCAACATATCAACGAGTTTGATTCAACACAAAGTATGTTAACTCTAAAAACATGTTATTGCTAGAAAGCTTAAACTTGTTTCTAAAATATTTCTTTAAGAGTTGTGTAGATTTCAACATATGAGGTATCTTGCATGTCCAACATGCAAGAGTATATATAGAAGTCTTTGACATCCAGTTGGCAAAGAGGAAGGAGACACAAAAAACTAAGGAAAACTATATTTTAATTATAAAGTTAGTGGGTGAAAAGTAAGCTTACTTTAATCAAGGATTAAATAAAGTAAATATATTTTTTTTAAAAAGTGCAACCCACTCACAATATGAAATATTAAATCTCATATCTTTTGCCTTGAAAGTTTAAATTTCTCTTTCCATGATTATACTTTTATCAACAGTCATGCTTCTTTCAGATTTGACCTTACTAAGTATAGAGTTACCAGCCAGACTTAGTTGTTGAAACAAATCTTCGAGATCTTCTTCTTTTAAAGTATCTTTTTCCTTTTTCAGAGGATAAGATCGATCCTTTTTGTCTCGTACTTGATCTAAAAAGTGCTTTAAACTTTTACAAAGAAAGATCTAAAGGCATAATAGAACAACACATGTTCTGCCTCTGACTTAAGAATAAATACAAAGTAAACAGTGAGCTGATATAACATTTTTAACAACTCAGCTAACAAATGTACTAAACTGCAACTATAAGTTTGCTCAGCCTAAAGGTAAGATGATCGGATGATCATAACAAATCTCAGATAATAACAGGTTCTCGGATGATAACAGATGCTCAACTGATCATATAAATGCTTAGCTAACCAACTATTAGGCTTGGGTGAGGTGTAAGCTAATCAACCTAGATGATCCGTTAATCAAAGATGCTCAGCTGATCATTCAGAGTGATAAGCTTATAGAAAACATAGACTTGTGTTGTAAAGTTTACTTAGCTGATGTGAGTTGGCCTTAGCTGATCAAATGGTTGGCTCAGCTGATCAAAGTCACTGCTCAGCTGATCAGAGTAATCCCTCAGCTGATGGTTGTAAGTGCTCAACTCATCAAAGTTGTTGCTCAGCTGATCGTTGTAATTGCTCATCTGATGGTCTTCTACTCTTGGTCTTTTCTTCTCAGCTGACCTCAGTTGTTGTCCTTCGGCTGATACTTAGTACTTAGCTAATCCTTAGCTGATACTTCATACTTAGAAAATTCTTCAAGTCTGATTCAAACAACACATGTTTGAAAATATTCTAAGTCATACTGAATGTATGGTTTTGTTATCATCAAATCATATGTATTTCAATATATGGATTTGATTATTGGGATGAAGTGATTATCTCCCCAACAAATCAAGATTTGAATTTTAAAATATATCTCACACTACCTAGATGTATGGTACATATACTAGCATTATTTCATAGTTTGAAATTTGGAGATACTGAAAAAAAAGGACAAGACAACACAAAATTTTTAAATTTCAAAAGTCAAAAAGTGGGTTATGGTGGCCCCTATGATTGAACATGGGTTGCTACCGTCAGCAGCCACCTTTTGTCATCTTTTGTCTTGCACATTCAAATTCTCTCCATTTCTAAGCAAACTTAAGATCATTCAAATATAAATTCTAAGTGTGATTATTAAGTTGTTAACAAAGATTTATATATTGAAGATTAACTCCAAAGGCAAGAATAGAGCAAGGGAAAGAGGGCTTCATATACATATCTATTTTCATTCTTGTTATTTATTGTGAGGAAAGAATGTATTTTATTGTAACAACCTTCTTGGTTTTGAGAGTTTGTTGTTTAGTCTTTAGGAAGAACTAGTTGTGAGAAGTTATTTAAGGGAGTCGCTACATTGTAAAATTAGTGATGCATTCTTAAGATGATCACTATCTTGAGAAATTAGTGATAAGATGCTTAAGGTGATCACTACCATGAGAAATTATTGAAATGTTGTAAAAGTGATCACTACCTTTTTAGTCCGACATCTGTGATCTCTTCCGTTCAAGAGAAACGCCACTAGTGAAGACAACTATTGGATCGAAGGCCAAAGAATGAACGTAGGTTGAATTAGTTAACACTCAACTGAACCGCTATGCATCCGGTGTCATCATTTCTCTTCCATTAACTCTTTACATACTTACACGTTAATATTCTTGCTTTTACATATATTTGTTTTCATTGTGCACAAAAATATAATTTTTAAAAATTACAAGAAGATAATATATAATTTAAATTTTTAAAAGCTACCACAGAAAGTATTCAACATCCTTTATAGTTTCTACAAATATAAATATCCTAATAATAAAGTTTGAAAGGAAAACAAAAAAATTATTTATTGCCAGTTAACCATGTGCATACAATGGTAAACTTATGAAAGTTTCTCCTATTATTTTTTTAAGTTCGTTGTATATAATAATAAGAGTAAATTACAAATTCATCCACGTGGTTTGTATAAAATTTCAAGTTTTATTTTTTAGTTTTCAATATTACACCGATAGTCCACGTGGTTTAAGTTTTAGAACATTTTAGTCCTTTAACGTTAAAGATAACAGATGAGATATTAAATTTTTTAACATGACTATTTTAACACCTCATGTGTTACCTTTATATGGATCATAGCCTACTTTGCCTAAATATATTCTAGTTTTACTAGTGTTGAAAAATAGTTTATAGGATGCTAAAAAATAATAATATTAATAACAACAATAATAACAATTAAAAAAATAAATCATCGAGTATAAATTTAAAATAAAAATAAGAATTCAATAACTTGGAATATTTATATGGATAAAAGCAAATCACAAAACATTTATCAATTAACTAATTTATTTAATAAAATAATATTAATAAGACATAAAAATACTAAAAATAAAGTTATTTATTTAAAAGTAACAAAACTAAAACTATATCTTAAAGACTATTTATGAAACAAGCTTGAGAGCATAAGAACTATAAGTGTTATATGAGAAAAGGGTATATTAGTCATTTTTTAAATTTTAACACGTTCTCTGTTATTTTTAGGGTTTAGTATCGGAAAGTGTATTGAAGTTGTCACTTTTTGCTATTGTGTGTATCCAACTTTGAAAACTACCGTTTAATGTATCGAAGTCTCAAGAACTACCAAATTGTGTATCCATTCACCTGTTAGTCAGGTAGCCAGTAATTTTAACCTTTTTGAATTATTTTGTATACCTCTAAAAGCCACATGTTTTTCCATGTCAGCAAATCATGCAATGGTGCTATTTCTAATATTATTTTTTATTAAAGTTCTAAGATGATGATGATGATGATGATTCATCTTCAAGAATCCATTCTAGAACATGAATACTAGAGTTTATGAAGATGAAAATCAAACCCAAAATTGGTACCTAACTTAGATCGTAGAAATCCTAAATCAAACCCAAAATCAGAAATCCTAAATTGTAAAAGAAAATCGCAGAAATCGTAGAAATCCTAAATCGTAGAAATCAAACCCAAATCGTAGAAATCCTAAATCAAACCCAAATCGTAGATGATGGTCCTAACTTGGATCCTAAATCGCTGTTATTATTCCAAAAATCGCAGAAATCGCAATGGAATAACACAAGAACAAGATCTGGGTTTTGTTGCGTGAGCAACTAAAATGAAAACCCTCAAATCAGCGAAGAAATCGAACCAACAGTTACCTCAAATCGTGTAGAAAATGAAAATCGCGTAGAAATTGAACCAACAGTTACCTCAAATCGGAAATCCTTCATGAAATCGCAGATGATGGTCGAATAATAAGATCCAAAACTTGCGATGAACCAACAGATTTGAAATCCTACTGAGTGTTTGGTTCGATGAATAGATCCTTTATTGTTAGTTTTGAGTTCGATTTGGTTTCACAATTTTTAAGGTTTTCTGTTAGTTCTTGGTTTCCAGATCTATCGATCCTGTGAAGAACTTAAATCGAACTTACCGGTGTTCTTAAATGGTTCAAACGAAGATAAATATGAAGCATACAATCTGTTCAAACCTTAATCTGTTGAAATCGAATGAAGATGAATCCAAATCGACGAGACGATGAAGATGAATCCAAATCGACGAGACGATGAAGATGAATCCAAATCGACGAGACGATGAAGATGAAGATGAAGCAACTTTTGAAAAAGATGAAGATGAAGCAAATATGGTAGATAAGATCTGATCTTAAATCCTATTATTATTATTATTATTATTATTATTATATTTTCAATTATTTTTAAACAAAGATATTATATGTCAGCATCCAAGTAAGATGCCACGTCACCCGTAACCATGCCACGTCACCCGTAAACGTGTCACGTCACCTATAACCTGCTATCAAAGGTAACAGTACATTAAATGGTAGATTTTGAAACTTCGGTGTATTAAATGGTAGTTTTGAAAAATGAGTATACACAATAGCAAAAAGTGACAACTTCGGTACACTTTCGGATACTAAACCCTTATTTTTAATAGTCAAAGGATAAAAAATGTTACAAAACTTAAACTACATGGACTATTAGTGTAGTTTTGAAAACTAAAAGACAATATTTGAAATTTATGCAAACCAAATGGATAAAATTTGTAATTTAACCCTAATAATAACATAAGAAAATTGTTGTATTTTCATGTAGTTTGCACTTCTATAAATAACAATGCCATGTCCACTACGACCACCTTATTATTAGCATATCCTCATCATCCAAATAACATGTAACCCGTAAGAAATCATTTTTACCTCCAACAAAAATATTACCCTTTTAATTTATTTAATTTATAGTTTTTTAAACATGTTATAAATACATATAACACCTCCCTAAAATTTACATATCTCTTTATTTCATCCTCTTAATTTTGTATTCTTAAAATGACTTCATCTTCTTCCACTCCCAAATTCATGACCATGGACGATAAGTAAAAAAATGAAGAAGTGAATAAACTTGAAGAAAAATATCTACAAATGTTGACGATGAGAGACTAATCGATTTTGGAATATACAATGCTTGTCGATCAAGATCAATTGATCGAAGTAATAAGCCAAATCAACCTTAGGGTTTAGAGAAAAACATTAATTTTTAGTGTAACATTTTTCTCATTAATGATTTTTTATATTTAATGTAGTTTTTGTTTTACAAATTTGATGCGTTTTGATTGAAAAATAAAAATTAAAACATCGTGGTCTAATCATGACAATCACCACTTAGTCATGTTATTTGTCGTGGTGAATCATGCTGATATAACAAGTAGTCATAACAGTCGGTAACTATTATAAATGCTTCTTAGATTGTCTGTATTTTATGTAAATGTGATTTTATATTTGGTGTACTCTTCTTATGATGGTTCTATTTACTTTTGGTTGTAAGATTTACTAGATGAGGAATGTATGCTCGATCATGTGCTCATCTCAGATTGCAAGTGGTTTTAAAAGTTAAAAAAAATTACTTTGGTGTAATATTTGCTTGGTAAATATTTTAAATGATTAAGTAGAATATAAAAAACAATTAGACGGTGTATATTAAAACATAGTTCGACTCATCAGAAGAAACTACTATAACAAACTTAAAAAATTATCTAAATACAATGTATATAAAGTTTGTTCACATGATAATAAGTATGTTAATGAGGATATTGGTATTGACATAAATGCCAAGTGACAATAGCTATACTTATATAACACTTGTAATTTTATTAAAAAAATTAAGGCAAACAACATTTTATTAAAATTAATGAAGACAACAATTAGTGGTTACAATTAAATTAAAATCTTAAGAATCCTTACGTAGACAAATGACATTACATAATTATGAAATGGACATTTTGTTTAGGAGAGAATTTATGAGAAATAAATGAGTTATAATCAAATCACATATTCCTAAATTTAGCATATACAAATTAAGAAAATAATAACTTTAATAACAATAAATAACCAAAAAAGTGGAGTTGGTAGATAATTTTGAAGTGCCAAAGGCTTAAAGTAATATAAGTTGGTTAACATGTCATGAGATTAGAGTGTTGGTAGATAGTATTCAATTATTCATGCATGTTCTCAAGCTAGTTTTATTGGTAGCTCAAGGGTCGCTCTCAAGTGGGAGCTAGCTAGAGGGACCATATATGCAAAGGTTGGTATATTTATATGCCATAAAATGATATCATATAGCACAATCACTCTTTTGTGAAAAATAATTTAATGTGTTCATTATGATGATTATTAAAACTAAATAAAATAAGTTGTTACAACTAATGTTTGCTTTTATCATTACTAAGCAAGATTTTATATATCTTTTTATTAAATTTTTTTACTTATTCTTCTATTCACTATATTAATATAAGTGTGTCAACATTAAGAAAAAAATAGACAGAGAAAATTAGTAGAATTCATGTGTAGTTATCATTTAGTGAGTAGAAATGTAGAATAACAAAGTAGGAAGAAATATAATTCTCTGTAATGACCTATCAAACATTCACTTAACTAGTGCTATACTCGTGCGGTGTTCGGATACGCAAATAAATTTTTTATATTTAATACTTTTTATACATACTCTTTTAAAAAATAAAATTATATATCACGTCTAAAATTTTTTAATGTAATCTTAATATGTTTCTCGTGTTCACTATTATTAATAAAAGTAATATTTATATAATTGATAGATAAAAAAACCACTAATATCACATTAGAACGCATGAATAAAAAATATCAAGATAATGGATTTTTGTTATTTTAAAATTGTCCTTTTATGTATACGGATGCACGCTAATTATCAATTTTATATATATATATATATATATACTAGCACAGTACCCGCGCAATGCGACGGCTAGAAATAAACCCTAGTTGATAACATATCCGTTTTTAATAATCGAAGAATATTATATCACACATTATAATGATATCGACAATTTTCGTTCGAATTGTATCTATTTTCTTTCTCATGTTTCCATTTCTTTTATTTTTGTTTTCTTTATAAATCTTTTATTAATTATAAAAAATAATAAAATGAGAAACAAAAAGAATATTAAATATATATTATAAATTAAACCTTTTGTTTTGATTACACGAGTTATTTTAAAAATCTAAAAATGTCTATAAATTTATGTTACATTTTATTTAGTTTATAAGTTCTAACTATACGTATTTTCTAATACTTAAATTAAAATATGTGTTATTTGATAAAATATTTAAACTATTATTTTTATGAAAATCCTTTTTATTTAATTTTTAATTTATATTTAATATCATAATTGAAAATTAATTTGTATTGACTTGACTTTTTTAAACATTATTTATTATGGAAGGTTTAGTTATAAAAATGGTATTTAAGAATCTAATTAATTCTATATAATAGTTTCTTATAGAGTTAAATAATGGGTAAATTAGTAATTTCAAATTACTTAAAATTAAGATATTTTAATGACCTACATGCTTTATAATATAGTATAGATATATGATTCTTTAATCTTTATATTGATTGGTGTTCATTATTCGGATTGAGTTTTATTATGATAAGAATTTTTAACTTTAAGTTCGTACATGTACGCTTATCAATTACGCTTAAATATAAATTTTTATATATTTTACAACATGAGGTTACTAAACCATGACAAATGAATATAATATATTGAGTGCATCAACTATTTAACATACACCTTAGTTTATTGTAAGTTTTATCTATTTTTTATATAAACTTTATCTTAATACAATAAAATTTTAAAAAATAATATATTTTCTATTTTTTATCTAAAGACAAAGAAATTAGTTATTATATCGACTATGATATGTAGAGGGAATCAATATAAAAACTAAATTGTTCCTAGAATTACATATCCACTAGTACCGATGGATAACAAAAAATTAAGAATATACTAATTTTAAAAAAATGATATATTACGATAAAATTTATATCAAAACGTAGATAAAAATGAGACGGTCGCAAATTTATAATTATTTTTTTCTAAACAAAATATATCATAAGTTATTAAACATAATTTATAAAGAATCTTTAATTAATTACATTAATATATAATTTTTATAAAACTCCTCATATTTTTACAAAACCCCTTCACATTTTTATAAAAACTTAGCAAAACTCATCATTTCACCACGTCATATTTTTCGATCAGTATTTACGTGATATTTATTGCTGATAAAATATAGTTTCTCTGCTCGATCAACAATATTTATATAGTAAATTGTTACTTTTCAAACTTCTCCTACCGGCGAATAATAGATCGAAACAAAGTTGGTTGTTTTTTATAATTAGGATTACATTTGAATACATTATTTTAGATTTTATTAATGTTGTTTTGTGCAACTTTATAAACTATGGAAATGGCTTGCCATAAACAACCAAGAAAATAGATGTTAATGTCATGGCCCGGTTAACTTATTTTTTTTATTATAATATAAATACAAATTTCCATTAAATATTTTCTATTTAAAATTTTAAATAGTGAGTTGTGAATTGTCATAAATGTACCTTTCTAAAAAATATATATACAAAAATAGTTAAATACACACACATCACCGTACTTTACACGTCCTTTTTTTTGGAGAAAATTTGAGTCCTCAAATGCTTGATTAAGCAACATGTTTATTACATATTGTATACCGACTAATTAAGCAAAATTTTAAGTACCTATTGGATATTGTTACTTTGGTACACCAAAGTCCTATTAGTATATAAATATAGCATATATAGAGCTTATAAACTATAGGTTAAGAGGTTCTGAAAGAAGTGATAATACGGGGTTGATCGTAGATTTTAAGAAGTCAGATTAGTATGAAAAAAGGTACTCGTTAGTGAACAAGCAAATACTTATTTTGTTATATAAATTAAAGGTAAACTTTATTAAGTAGCAAGTTAAATTTTTTTTTAATTTCTCATTATAGTCAACTTACCTTTTCTATTACGGGAAAAATTATCATTTTTGTTAAGATATTATAACTTTTTTTTTGTCATTTTTACTAAGATACTATTAACATTTTTTATTTAACAATTTTTTTTAAACTAATTTTGCCAACATACTATTAATCTTTTTCTAATTTTACCAATGTTATTTAATTTTTTACTAATTACACAAATACATTTTTATTTTTTTTACAATAAAATACATCCTAAAATTTATCAAGCTTTCTTATTTTCTTCTTTAAAAAACAAAAATTCAAATTATTTACCTTTATTTTTATTGGGTTTAACTTTCCGAAATGTATCCTATACCCTAATTGTTAATTTGTTATTGTGTGTATCTACCTTCCAAAAATTTTATTATGTGTATCAAACTTATAAAAAATACATTATTGTGTGTATTAGACTTTCTATTGTATGTATTAAACTTATACTTCTTTTGTTCTTTTATGTAATAAAAATACGTACAATAATAACAAATTTAAAGTTCAATACATGTAATACTTTTTTCTTTATTTGCCACTCTCATTTCATTTTTCTCTAATCTTTTAAAGTTCTGAATAAACTCATAATAACATAATAATATAGTAAGAGTGCTTAGAGTGGATTGTGGAAATAAGGTAATTGTTGGGTTGAAAGTGAGTTTTAAAATTTGGTGTGTGAAAAGTGAACACTACAAGTAGGGTGTTCGTGCTTCGGATTTGTCAGTTTATGTTAAAATTGACAACAAAACCGGCAACCTTCGTTTAAAAAAATATTAAACTAGACCAAACCACTAAACTAGCCAAATCATACAGACTAAACCATGCAAATTACCAATATCCTAAAAACATATTTAAGATTACAAAATCAAGTTCGTAAAAACTTAAAAATTATTCATAATTTACATCCAAAATATCATAACACGACACAAATTAAAAATAAAAGTGAATTATGTTGAAGAGTAAAAATATAATCTATCATAAACTTATTTTTTGTGTTTGTATTTGTATAAAACTTGGTTTGGTTAGGTTTACACATATTATTATCAAGTGCAAACTTGAACCAAATCATTAAAGTCAATTTTACATAATAAATTTTGACTTATGATTATACTTAACAATAACAATATGTTTATATAAATAAGCATACATTATTCACCATAGTATAAAGCTACAATTAACAATTCAACTAATGGACTACGTGTTTGACTAGTTTCTTTAGATGACATGAGTTTTTTGCAGTACCATCATTTTCAAGCTATTTAAAAAAAACAATGGATTAAATAAAAACTAGCAGTGGAAACATACTTTAATAAGTAAGTTATTTACTAACATTTGGTAGATATTCACAATCCAAAAATGCCAAGTTCAAAACACGTTCCAACACATGGTGTTATTGTATCAAACAACCGAACATCAAAAAGATAAAAAATATGTATTGTGTTCCTTCACATCCGGCTTCCCAAAAGTCCATCTCAACGTCAGACATGAAATCAATACCCGTGCATGGGAAGTACAGGGGGTTAGCTATAAATAGCTAGTAAACTTAGATTTAACATAAGCATCAATAAAACATGCTATAACACATGGATTAGCAAACAATGTTATCATATCACATAGTGGTGTGCTAGCATAGTCAGAAGGCGTCATATCTTACAAAGTAGCTAATCCGGCTCAATGACTCTAACTGGGGAATCTAGCACACCTCCCGTGCTGGTGACCGAGCAGGTAGAGGTCCATCAAGCATTATTGGGAAGAAGATAACCCCTCAAGTCAAGGAATTGTGGTCATGTAGAACCTACGACCCAACATAGGTCACCACTGATCCCAACCTATAAGTCCTTCGGGATTCAGTCATACAAGCTGACCTCAACCATACCACTATAAAACATTGCATAAATGTTTGGATATGCACATAATACATATACAATCCAAGTTGGATCTAATAGCATGCATGCATTTGACAAATTTTGAGAATCATCAAATCATATATCATGTATCCTATCTTTCGATTAGCACATGTGAGCATCTCGTTAACATACATAGTTATATAAACTATAAATCATATCATAATCTTGAGGTAGAATTACTATCACTCATATCAAGCATAACTTACATTGGTGCCTTATTAATAATTTGTTTAATTGTTAATTTACCCTTTATTGGGTATTATGGTAAACCAGTACTCACCTTGGTCCAATGTACTTACAAACCATTTTAAACAAGAGCCCTTATCCCTTTGGTTAACAAAATAACATCATGCAACTTTGGTGCTCATTCCAAACTCAACCCAATTCAATGCCAAACTATCCCAAGACAATTCTCAGAAGCAGGGGCGGACCTAGGTACACAGGTGTGGGGGCACGGGACACCACTCAATTTTACGTGCGTAGTGTAAATTTTGATTTTTCGTAGTGTAAATTCCGATTTTTTAGAGGCAGTGCTACCACTCATTTCAAATCTTAGGTCCGGTGCTACCACTCATCTCAAATCCTGGGTCCGCCCCTGCCCAGAAGTGTAATAGTCTTTTAAGTTTTAACACTAAAATATAGTTACCATTATACATATAACCTTTTTCAAACATCCAATTCAAGAATCAAATGGAATTTAACCTATTTGATCCATTTGTGTAGGTTTTTAACAAATTCAATCAATCTGCCATTTTAGCTACTAATTTGAGTTTACTCCGGTGTTTAAAGGTAGTTGGAATAAACTTTTGGCATCATAAGCATTCTTTGAAGCAATTACATGTATTGACCATTTGACCTACTAAAACCACCAAGAACAAGAAGAATAACGGAGAAATTTACTTAGAAACAGTGGGGAGGTTGTTGGAACAAATTTGTTAAGGCTTAAGCAGAGCTTGATTGTAGATTATGGGATTGATCAGGTGTAGTTCACCCTTGAAGAACTCTTGAAACAAGCATATGGTGAGTGTGTGTGTTTGAGAAGACTTAGAAATTATCCCGCTCTTATAACCGACTCACAATATATCCGTGATACATGTATTGATTAGTGGGAATATATTAGAAATCATTATTTCAAACCTTATAATACTTAATAATTTATATTTTTTATCAATTATTTTTCATATCCAATTTATATAACAATAACATATAATATACTTATAAACTTGAATTTTTATTTATTTATTTATCAAGAGTACAAGTTTACAAGCACAAGATATTACTAGGCCCATTTTGAAGTGTTATATTTGTTAATATAATAGTTAAGTTTATTGATTTATCTAAATTTAAACAAAATTACGTTTACAATAAAAATATACTTATTGATATGAGCTATTTTACAATAAAAATAATTAATTTTACATATAATATACTTATAAACTTAAAAAATTTTTTACATAAATACCTTAGTTGATATGAACTATTTTACAATAAAAATAATTAAGTTTCAGATGTATATATTGTAAAAATTTGAAAATATATTTGTATAATTCATAAACATAAAAGAAAGTTGGTAAAATTTGAAAAAAGTTGATAGTATGTTGAAAAAAACAATAAAAAAATGGTCAAATTAGAATAAAGTTCATAGTATCTTTATAAAAGTGATAATTTTCCCTTTTATTACGAGTATATGTACTATATTCTTGACAAAATTTGAATATATATAGAGTTGTGTTTAACAAAGTCTATTTAAAAATATAGTCCATAAATGTTAATATTCAATTACATGTGATTCAGTATATAATCACATTTAAATTACGAAAAATTACGAAAATACCACTCCGCACAAATTTTAAAATTTAATCTGGACCATTGAAGCCATTGATCCAAAGGCTAAAATTAGTCTCTTAGGATTATGAATTAATTATGGACTATATTGAATACTCTTCTATATATATATGTATATATACACACAATCATTTTTCATTGACTTGGTGTTAGGGGTAATATTAATTATCTATGATGAGTTGTGTTTAATAAAGTCTATTTAAAAAACATAGTCCTGAAATTTTAATATTCAATCATAGGTGCTTCAGTATACAATCACATGTGATTTATAAAAGCATCACATGTGAATTATGAAAAATTACGAAAATGTCACACCGCCCAAATTTTTAAAATTTAATTTGGACCATTGATGACATTGATCCAAAGACTAAAATTAGTCTATTAGGACTATGAATTAATTATGAACTATATTGAATATTCTTTTATCTATGATTACTACTTTTGTTATACTTATTATTTTTATTAGTAAAAAATAATTTTCTTAATATAAATACTTTATTCCTTTATTTTAGATAACTTTAACCTTATAAATTAAACTTATATATTTCTGATCATTTTTTACATGACTATTAGTCAAACTGATTTATTATATTTATTTTGGAAACTTTGTTGATCTTTATTTTATCTATTTATTATACACAATATTTAATTTTAAATAACTTTATACAAAAGTTAGTCATAATTAATTACTAGTTAATAATGTCAACTAGTATCTTATTACTGTTAATTATCAATTAACTTTTCTCTCCGACTAGTTTTGATTTTTTTATATATATTTGTCAATAACCACCATCACTAACAATATAACACCATCCACCACCACCTTTTGTACCACCAAACAACACACACGTATACTCATTCACAACAAGAATACGCATCCTCATAGATACCAAAAACACTAAGAATGTTCATACGCTCATACACACAACACATAATTTGTAAAACTCAATATTACATACTCATACACATCGATTCTAGAAGAAATGCATACACAAGAGTACCAAGAACACACATGCACTCATAAACACCAAAAGCAAACATACACACTCAATCAAAATAGACCTGAAATCCCCCTGCTACATACATACACACCATATCTAGATCTAGATCTAAAATGAAAAAGAAGGGACGGGAGGAAAGAAGTTGTGATTCCAATTGTGATGTTCCGGTTATAGGTCCAATGATGGCAACTACGTATAGAGAGAGAAGGAGAGTGAAAGCAACATAGAGAGATTTAAATAAATGTGTTAAGAGAAAAGAAAATTTGTTGAGTGCAAGTTTTGACTAGATTAACATATTGGACATTACCCAATTATCCATATCGGAACATATGCTAAAAGCCCTAGATCTAAATTAAAGACAAAAAGGATTATTAGAAGAATATGACAAATGTGGAACGTGGCAGACGATGACAGGGAGGGAGATTGACGGGGAACGTCAAGCTCAGCGGTGATGGTTCTACGGAATCCTAGAATTAGATTGGTGATGGTTCTACGGAATCCTAGAATATCACCTAAAGTAGTTTTAGTAACTAAATAACTAAGTGAATAATACCTAGAATATCAACTAAATTAGTTTTTAATAAGTGGGTCGTTGTTTTCATATCTATAACTATAATTAAGTAATATTCTCTGTATCTCCAAATTATTAATCAATTTAACTATATTATTTCTACGAGAACTGTTTTTCGTATAAGAACTGCGAGAACCAATCTTGGCCGTTCATTTTGAATAATGGAATTCATGGATGAAGAGCGTGGGGGGATTGAATGTGGCAGGGTGCATGTAAAGAATTCATGAGTGGGCAATCCAATTGAAAGAGGGGGAATTGAACAACTAAGATTGGTTCGGTTCAAACGAGAACTGTTTTTCGTACGAGAACTGCGAGAAACCATTTATGACCAATAATTTAATTTCATGTCTTTTTTATTTATTTTAAATGGGAAAGAGTAGTATAGACATTTTTACATTACCCCCCATTTTCTAAAAACAATATATCCATCAAACGAAAAGGTGTTAAATTACGAAAATTATACCAAATTAACGAGAAAATTGTACTCTTTAATTTGAGACCGATCTTGTTATATTTTTTCAGAAAAAAATTCGCGTTTGTTGGGTTAGTTTTTTTACACAGCTTTCGATATATGCACATGTGCAAAATTTGCACAAAATTTACATATGTGCTTATCTACATCTGTGCTGAAAAAACTAGGTGAATCTGTGCATTTGCACAAGTGCATATATTTGCACATGTGAAAATGTCGACTGTACTAGAAAAAAACCAACAAATACAAAAAATATTCGAAAAAATATAGCTAGATCGATTTCAATTTAAATAGCATAATTTTCTCATTAATTTGTTATAATTTTCGTAATTTAATACCTTTCCATTTGATAGACATATTAGTTTAAAAAAAGTGGGAGTAATATGAAAATGTCCAAATTGTCCTTAATTAATTAAGGATAAATTTGATTAGTTTAAGGTTATACATTAACAACTCTTTAATATAGACCCTCCATCTTTTTTTATCAATGTCTATGATTGGTTCTCGTACAAAAAACAGTTTTCGTTTGAACAATCCCATATATATATATATATATATTTATTAGGAATGGCAACGGGGCGGGGATTGGTCCCCCCGTCCCCGCTTAAAAAACCGCGGGGATTAAACGGGGATCCTCGTCGGGGATCCGGGGAAAACCGCGGGGAAACGGGTATCCCCGTTTAATATAAACATGTGATTAAATAGGTAATTTTCATCGCAAAGATACCCGTAAACTAAAACTATGATTTTTCACTACGGGGATCGTCACCGTTAAGATTTTACCACGAGTTTTAGAAAATTATTATACTAAATTACATGACATTATCGAATACAAACATATCTTAACCGAAATTAAAGTCTTAAAGATTTTAAATGCATCTAAATATCAAAACCAAATAATTCAAATAAAGACTACGATTAAAATTTGGTTGTGTGAAAGTGTATAAAGATTTGTATATTTTATATTTAAAATTAATTTTATGTATATTTATATATATATATATATATAGTTAATCTTAAATTATAATCGGGTATGTCGGGTAATTGGGGCGGGGATCATCAAACCCGTCCCCGTCCCCATCCCCGTTTAACTAATCGGGTTTCCCCGTCCCCGCCCCGTTTATGTCGGTTTTCGGTTTTCCCCGGCGGTTTCGGTATTTTTTTGCCATCCCTAATATTTATATATAAGTGTAAAAGTTCAAACGAGAACAGTTTTTCGTACAAAAACTGCGAGAATCAATCTTAGTCGTCCAATTCCCTCTCCTTCAAACGAGAACTGTTTTTCGTATGAGAACTGCGAGAACCAATTTTTTTCATTCAAGTGGTAAGTGGAATTCATAGATGAAGAGCGTGGAGGGATTGAGTGTAGCAAGGTGCATGTAAGGAAATTATGGGTGGCCAATCAAATTGAAGGAGGAAGAATTGAATTGCTATTGTTGGGTCTCGCAGTTCTCATACGAAAAACGATTCTTGTTTGAACTTTTTCATATATATATATATATATATATATATATATACACCGTCTGTTTTTTGTTATTTGATCATTTTAATTCATTTTTTACTATTTTAATTTCTTATTATTATCACTTTTTTACTTATTATTATTATTATTATTATTATTATTATTATTATTATTATTATTATTATTATTATTATTATTATTATTATTATTATTATTATTATTATTGGTCTGTTTTTTTGTTGCCGAAGGTTTTTTGAAAAAGTAATCTTTCTATTAATCGTTAGAAGTATATTTGTGACAAGATTGAGTAACGTTATTGAAAAATAATTTAAATAGTATTTATACTTACCAACCCACTTTATTATGGTCATGTCAAGTTCAAGTGGTATTTATTATTTAAAGCCAACCACTTCTTCGTTCATGATTGTTGTGCGACCACCATAATTGTTTTCATTATTTTAGCATTTATGATACTTGATTTTAGTCGTAATTTTATGCAAAACCAATTAGAAAATAAAAAATGAGATATCCTCATACTATTTATTCTTACTTCATCCTCCTACTCATCACAAGATAACATGTGTACTTCACTAATTCTCTTTCCTCACCTGCTTCTTTGATTTTGACACTTGTCTTGATCAAGTAAGTAGGAGGATAAGTAGGAACAAAAAATAGGAGAATATATCATTTCTCTTAGAAAATACTTTGCCATTCTATTAATAACTTAGAATTAAAAATCTTAAGTTGAAAATGTAATATTGGACAGGAAATTAAATTATTATCGCACTAAAAGATAACTAACATCTAATTTAATTGGGTAGATGTTGAGTAAAAGGACCATTTGAGATATAAAATGTCAATTATAGAGACTATCTCACTAATTTTCCTTTTTAAAAAGATAAAAGCGTAGAAGTGTGACAGTCTATTGAATAGTAATTCTTTTTAAATGTGTGCGCACACACATCACTTGTGCATATATATGTATATAGGAAACGGTTCAAACAATAACTTTTGTATAAGAATTGTGAGAACCATTTTTTAGTCAATCATTTAATTTACTGTTTTTTTATTTATTTTGAAGAGAAAATGGTAGTGTGGATATTTTTACATTGCCCCAGTTTTTTTAAAACTAATATATCTATCAAACGAAAAGATGTTAACTTACGAAAAATATACCAAATTAACGAGAAAATGATGTTCTTTAATTTGAGACCGATTTTGCTATATTTTTTCATAAAATTTTTTCGCGTTTGTTGGGTTTTTTTCAGTACAGTTCGACATGTGCACATATGCATATTATGCATATTTACACATATGCATATCTACATCTGTATTAAAAAAAATTAGGTGAATCTATGCATGTGCACATGTCGAGCTGTACAGAAAAAAACATCCTGCAAACAGAAAAAAACAATTCAAAAAAATATAACAAGATTGATCTCAAATTAAAAAACATAATTTGCTCGTTAATTTGATATAATTTTTGTAATTTAAAACGTTTCCGATTGATGTATATATTAGTTTAAATAATATGGGGTTAATATAAAAATGTTCAAACTATCCTTAGTTAATTAAGGATAAGTTTATTTAATAAAGTTTTAATACAAAAATGAATAAGGGTATTTTGGTCTTTTGATATGATTCAATTGCAATTTTTTCAATAAATTTACAAACAAACATAAAATATGATTGGAATGGAATTCAATTTTATTTACTTTTTGCGAAACAAACATGAATAGGAATCTCATTCTTTAAGAATTTAATTTCTATAAGAATTGAATTCTTTAAGGAATTCAATTCCATTCTTTTGAATTCCATAAAACAAACACAGCCTTAGGTCTAGCTTGAGGGAATGTAGACATTCTTAAATGAGTTTTCATTTAAAAACAAGTTTATCCAACGCGATACAACATGGAATTTGATTTCAATTCCATTCCATTCTTTTAAATTCTGCGAAACAAACTGCACCTTAGGGTGATTAGCCGGGTTTTGAAAGCATGGTTTGAATCTTTAGGTATTAAGTTAGAAAAATGATATTATTGTTATTAACACTTAACTTAGTTGTCCTTATACTTACAAATGTTTTAAATAATAGTATTTTAGTATTTATTTATGGGGTAAAATATGATTTAATCTCTACACTTCATGTTTAAAAATGATTTTATTCCCTAAATTTTCTTAATAAATGTTTCGATACCTAAACTATTTTAAATATTTAATTTAAACCTTAATCTTAAAATATGATTTAATCTCTACACTTCTAGTTTTCATATATTTAAAAAAATATATAATAATTACTGGCTACGATAAAGAATATGAACAGAGAGACATCAAGTCCAAAGGTTTGGCTTCAGATTTCAAGGACATTATTGAATTTTGTGTGCTTTTAAAAGTAAACACTGAAGTTTGACATGTCTATTTTTCTCTCACACTTTATGAAAGATGCTAGAAAACCCAAAAACCCCCCATATGTTTTTCTTTCATTCCACGTAGGCATGTCACTAAAGTGCAATACCAACAGCGTAGCCAAGTAGTATAGAGGTTTTATCTCATAACTTAGGTATTGGGTAGTGGGGTTTTTCTATAAAATGATGGAGGATATTATTTTCTCATAATACGTGACTCGAGGCTCACACACTACTTTATATGGATGTCACTGCGGACCAGCCCACTAAATTCGCAGTAAAAAAAACTAAAGTGCAATACCCATTCCCTAGCCCCCTTTTCCTAGTTTCAAGAGCTAACTGCTAACCCCCTTTTTTTACAATGTTTCCGGAAATCTGATGGTTATATTTTTAATATATGTTTTGTTTAAGATAAAAAAAAGTTTAAGAATTAAATCATTAATGGTTTAAAATTCAGGAATTAAAATATTTGTGGGTGTTTTTGACGAAATTAGCTGGGGCTGATTAATTGATAATCCAAAACCCATTCCTAAGCTATTTGGAAAGGATTTTGTTTTAGGGGATTATGAGAGATTATGTTTTTAATAATTCCCTTAAGATTTTAACATTCGAACAAGACTAGAGATTATAAAAACTAGAATTTCAAACCCATATAGTCTCCAATAAACTCCTTATCAAACACAACTTTTATATAAGGTCACAAAATCTCTCACATTTGCCTCCCCGGACTTTCTGCCCGTCATTTTGTTAGTTAGTGTCAATTTGACACTCTCACATGAGGAGCTTGTGAAACTTGGGTGTTTCTTATATAAACTTTAACGTTATACTATGCAAATTGTCAAATGGATTAAAATGCGTAAACTTTGATGATGATGATGGTACACACATGTATATATAGAGAGGGAGTTTCATTGAGAATTTTATTGCGGGAATTTATATAAATTTATTATATTCATAATTATAAAACATATTTAGGAAGTGTTTGTTTTAGTTTATTTTATAAACTTTATAACTTATTAGCTTATTTTTTAGACTTATAAAAAAGATAGTGTTTGATCAAGCTTATTGGCTTAAGGGTATAAACTTGGTAAATAATTACAACTGCGGAAGCGTTTAAACACCAAAGTAATTATAACTAATTACAAACCACTGTTTAAAAATATCAGTATTACAAAACACGGCTCGTCACAATAATCTATAAGAGTCCTAGGTGATTACTCCCCAAGCTAACCACTCTCAGCCGAGCCGCTGACTTACCAAAACCTGTAAAAGAGTGAGAGGTGGGGGATTAGCACAAAGCTAAGTGAATGGAGTAAAACCACAACAGATATATCAGCAAATAACCGCATGATATCAACAACACATAACAGATAATCGTGCCCCGGGAAGACCGGCGGTTCTGCAGGAACCTACAACCAATGCCGGCCAAAGCAAAGGTTTACCGATAGTTCATTTGCTATTCTCACACAGTATTACCTTAAGTTGCAACAAATGCATCAAAAGATCTCAATACTGATTAGCCGATAGCAAACAAACCCAGCCCATATGCCCAGCCGAAGCTGACTTCCCAACCATCATGTATACATAGCACTGACGCAACAATTAATTAACAATCAACAGTTAATCAATTATCAGATGCACAATCTATCCATGCGTCAAACCAATAACAGTTGCAACCCAAGCCAGTTACAACTAATAATATCTGTGAGCAAACATCCACTCACCTCAAGCTTTCAGTTTCTCCACTCAGTGATCTTATATTACTGAGCCTTGTTTGTTCCTGAGAACACAACAAACTGAAATCAGTAACGATTCATAAATATATGTCAAACACATAAATTTATATCCTTTTAATCAAACATAAGCATGTATGATTCACATGTGTATAAACATATATCATATAACATTAAACCAAGCAAAACATAACAAAAATAAGTAATTTTCTGAAATGGGGTCCGCCGCGCCGCGACCGTATCGGATTTCAAATCCGGGAATCAACACTCGGATTTCGGTGGCGGATTTCTAATATATCGGATTTCAGTTTCGGATTTGCCAAGTTTCGGATTTCCAAGAGTCGGTTTTGCAAAATGTCGGATTCTTACAATCCGAAACCCAATTTGTCGGATTTCACCCCTGTCGCGCCACGACCTACAAGTGTAGCGCCGCGACACGCTACTCACAGGTTGTCTTCTTCGTTTGTGTCGAATTTACAATCATCTCTAACTTTCCAAATCCGATCCAAACCCTCAAAATCCATTATGAACACTTCTAAAACATATATAAACATCTTATAACATGTATACAACA
Source organism: Dittrichia graveolens (assembly GCA_038502395.1). Taxonomy (NCBI): domain Eukaryota; kingdom Viridiplantae; phylum Streptophyta; class Magnoliopsida; order Asterales; family Asteraceae; genus Dittrichia; species Dittrichia graveolens. The sequence continues at coordinate 29,693,542 of JARJIL010000005.1, forward strand.
ACAAGAACACATTAAACCCTTTTTAACATGGCAAATCATACAAAACCCATCAAGCAAGTTTACATATAACTTCTACAATGGTAACCTCATGTTATAAGCATGACTTTTCAAACAAAACACGTTAAGATGATCGGAATCATGCTTAGGATTGCAACCATATCTTTACTTTGAATTAACACACAACAAATCTGAACTTCCAACTTTCAAGTTTGTTTGCTTCTTATGCCTTCTCTCAAGAACACACACACACACACAATATCAACTGTCGGTTTTCAAGTGAGAAGCAATTTCAGATGATAAGTCATAAAAAACCCACGTATGGTTTTTCTTAATTCTTGTAGCATGAGGTGTCACTAGATATTAACATACTAACATGCATACTAACACCTATATATATATAACCGTACATATATATATATATTCTAAACACCTTGCATTATTTAACTTTTAATTAAATCAATTAATTGAAACCAAGTAATAATACTAACAAATAATTAATCACAAGTTAACATACCAAAGCCACTATAACTACTAGGCCCGATCTTAGGATGTTACAGTTGTAGTCGTCTTGCATCTACACTTAAGTATGATGGACGATTGTAAATGAACTTTATATGAAGTTGAAGCTGTTTGACACGTTTTTATCCGGAAAAACTATCCGACCTAACGATGTCTCTAAAATACCTGAAAGAAGTTGATTGTTTTCCCAATGCAATTATTGCATATAGAGTCTTGTTAACTATTCAGTAACAATTGTGTCCGTAGAAAGAAGTTTCTCAAAACTTAAGTTGTTGAAGTCCTACTTACGGTCTAAAATGTCATTAAAAAGGCTTAATAAATTGACAATGATAGTTATTGAGAATGGTGTGTGTGTGTATATCTATATCTATACTATATTATAAAGCATTTAGGCATTTTGCTTAATCTCTTAAATTTTAAGTATTTTGAAATTACTAAATTACCCCTTATATAAACTAAATGGAAATTATTATATAAAATAACTATTAAATAGAGTTAATAAGAATCTTATATTCTATTTTAATAACTAAACCTTTTATATTTAAAAAATTCAAATTAATTAACTTAATTATTAAAAAATACTTTCATAATCAAACCTTTTATATTAAATATTATATCATTTAATAAATATTTTAACATAATTATCAGAAAATATGTACAAGTAGAACTCATAAATTTGAATAATCTATAATAAGAATTTATAAACATATATTTTAAAAACTTTTAAATAGCTCATATAATTAATAGTTTCAAATTAGTTTACTATTTTCTTAATCTCTTAATTTTAAATAGTTTCAAATTACTAATTTACACTCAATATTTTAATGCAATTTAACTTATTTTATAAGTAAAGACTTTTTTCTCATTTAATTGTTCTCAAAGTTTATTTAAAAATAAGAAAAGAGTTGATTAAGAACAGGAAAATAAAGAAAATATATAAAGAAAATAGACATGTTACCAATGTAAAATTATTCGTTGTCATTGTATTACGTAAATTTCCAAAACGAACAAGTTACCGAGTAGAAATATTTGATGTCGCCGCATTGCGCGGGTACCATGCTAGTAATGTGTATGTATATATATATATATATACTAGCATCGTACCCGCGCAATGCTGCGGTGGCAAATAGTTTATGTTTTGCAACATGTCGTTTTCAAGAATGTAATTATATGTTATTCGTGTGATTCAATATCAAGAAAAGTTTTCAGCAACATGTCCGATTTTTTTCCAAATTTTTTTATATTTGTATCAACTATTTTATTAATTTCAAAAAACATTAAAATAATAAAAAAGATTTATATTTACGAAATATGGTGAGAGAAGTTAATAAGATTTTAGAAATTATGTTGGTATGGGTGGATAATTGTGTTTGTGTGAGAGAGTGTGTTAGTGGGAAAATATATTTTAAATAAATAAAAAGTTAAGTAAATTAGGAAAGTGAAATGGTTAAAAATTGAATGAATGAGATTAATTTAGATAAAATGAAGGGTGGGGATGTATTGTTGATTGAATTTTAAGAAGTTTTAAGACTAAGAGAAGAGAGAATATTAAATGGTTTATATAGTAGTATAGATATAGAGCCCATTTTTTAATTTCACACAGGGACTTCAAAATTTACGAGACGTCCCTGCTAATTACTACATCTGTCATTTCGGGAAAAATTAGTTCTGAACGTGTTTTTCAAGTTTAGTTATTTTATTTTATTTTATTTTTTTGTAAACGTGTTCCATTAAATATTGATTTAAAGTAAAAATCATGAGCTGGAAATTCCCTTACACATATAAATTTTTATGGCATTTACCTAATTAAAAATGGGGTTATACTTTGAAAAAGAAGAGAAGTTAATTGCAAAAATTGTTTTTTAACTAAACACCAATTTCAACTTTATTTTTTTTTCTTAAAACAAATTGCGAAGTCGGTGGTCTATTTATCAAAATGTTACAAGTACGGTTCTTTCTAGCGGTAAATGTTTAAAAAAATCCAATAACCTTCATATTGTAACTAAAGAGACTAAAAGACCTAGAGTACGTTTGACGGAAATAGCTGGTAGCTATAGAAGTCGTATATTTTAGTTATATATGTGTTTGACAAATTAGCTGGTAACTAGATTGTGAAATAACAAAATATAAAAATAGGAGGAATTATAAAACCATTAAAGAGACTATTTAGGTAATTTGGTATATAAAAAGCTTTTAGCTAATTTTAAAAGCTATTTTAATAAGTTTTTTGTTAAAAAAAGGTTTCCAGTTTTTTCAACCAAACATGAATTGTAGCTTTTTCTTTAAAATAAAAAGGGTAAATTGCATAAAAATACAATGAACTTTGTCCTAATTATCATTATATACAACCAACTTTATTTTTTTAAAAACAATATAATTGACTTTTATAATCCTCCCATTGTATGCAAGTTGTTGTATACTATGAAAATTATGAAAAAGTTTATTGTATACAATAGTAGCTAAAGACTAGACACAGAAAAAAGTTGTTTGCATACATTGAATTTTTTTTGAAAGTTAGTTGTATTATTTTTAAGAATTTAAAGTTAGTTGTATACAATGACAATTAAGACAAAGTTAATTATATTTTCATACATTTTACCCAAATAAAAAACTAACAGCTCTAAAAAGATTCGTAACCAATACAACCCTAATCCTATTAAATATTTTAGAAGATTATTGAATTACCAAAAAAAAGGACAAAATGATAGAAAAAAAGTCAATGAAAGTAAATACAAATTTTTTTTAACTCTCTCAAATTTACATGGGAGTCTTGGGCCATTGTTGCACAACTTCTTACCCAGTCATTCAAATAGTACAACTTCTTCACATGGTTTATTTAATGAATTCATATTTGCAATGTGGGGGACTCATCTCAATATGATAACAGATTTTTTTTCAGATCTCATTAAATTTCTTTCTTTTCATAACAAAACTAAACACAAAAAAGACATGTAAAAATTATGAAGTAAAAGTTTTCTGATGATCATTTTAATGTGATGATAAACAAAATAAATGTAAAAGTTAATTTTTTTGTAAGAAATAAAGTTATTTGCTATAAGGGTAAAATGCATTAAAATACAGGTTATAGGTTGTCTTTAATTTTTTTAATACTTATAATTGTTTGTCGAAACACAAACATTATGAATTAATAAAACAAAATCGCACCTTAATCAACCGGATGAAGAATCAAAATTGAATACATGAACCCTAACCCTAATTGAACATATCAATTAGAATCATGAACCCATAATGACATACTATATGAACCCTAAAAATAGCAATCAAAACCATGAACCCAGAACAAAAATAAACTACGTGAAATTAGAACAGAAACTGAAATACACGAATCCTTGACACAAAGCGAAATACATGAACATAGAATAATAATCCAAATCAAAATACAAAAAATTGATCCACTCATATTATTATTTTGGAGCAAATATATCCTAAGAGTAAGATATTTGAAGAAGCTACAATGAAGAAAAATCAGAAATGGAACTTACACTACAATAAATATGTTGATTTTTTACACATTTTTAGTAATATTTTCACACTTTAAAATGTAAAGACTTATAAGCAAGTGTGAAAATATATGGTGTGACAATTTTTTTTGTAAAGTTCGCATGTAAAAATATGATAAATATAGTTAAAGTATCGCATTTATTAATGTGAACAAGTAATTAAAGTTTTCATATTTTTAAGTGTGAAAATATTAAAAACATCTCTATATTATAAAAGTTCACGCTTTTAAGTGTAAACTTTTCTCAGTTTCTATTAATTACTATTTTTACACATTTAAAAGTGTGAACTTTTTAAAATCAATATTATACATTTAAAAGTGTGAGCTTTTTTGTTGTTTTTACCTACATTTTGTTAAACTATTTTACGCACTTTTAAGTATGTATTTTTTAAATATTCTACACACCTTTGATAAAGCGTGAGGAAAACACATATTTATTATAGTGTTAAAACACTACAAGCAAAATGGGAAATTACAGCAAGGTCAAATCAGAAATCCTTCATCAGGTGAGCTTGCCATAATCTTCTTTGAAACATTACATGTGGTTTTGAACACAAACATGCTCTCACACAAATTTGATTTCCATTTCTAAAAAGGTTAATTATAAAGTAAATAAATGAAAAATATAATACGTTTGAAACCCGGTTTGTTAACGGTACTCATAGATACCCAAAACATATAATGAAATATTTTAGAAAGTTACTCGTGTTATTTATAAAAAAATAAAGTCCGTCACGATAATTTTGTTTATTTTTTAAGAAGATCCTAATTGTCATCTATTATATTTTTATCTAATTTCGCCTTCCCTGCTTAGCTTCAACTCAACCTAATTTTCTTGCTCAAAACACGTCACTTAAGGTTTACTTTGTTTACATAATCATCCTAGGCATCTCAATACAAGTTCAAATCCATGGTCTTCAAAATTATTACTAGAAATTAAATTTTATAGGTTTACTTAACCAAAATATATCAAACTTTACACGTTTTGCTATTATATGAATCCAACTTTTAAAAAAATTTGACCATTTAATATACTAACCTTTCTCAATCTACCTTTTAGTTTATTCTAACGTGTGATAGCAAGTTACCACTGGTAATTTTACTTTCTTCGATGACTTTATTGATGTAGTGTGACTTTTTCAGAGTTTACTGCTGCTACTCCATCGCCTCTAGCAACCTTTGGCTATAAATCCATTAGCAAACGCCTCCTATCACATCCCACAAAGAAATTGTCTTTGTAGAAGATGACTGACAAATGTACCTCTGGTAATACGATTGCTAGAGAGGTGTTTACAGTGGCCAGAGATGGGGAAGATGACCGGTTACTATTTAAAGTGTTTTTGAATATACTAAATGGTAATATTAGAAAGTTCGGTATATTAAATGATAGATTTTAAAGTTAGATACATACAATAACAAAATGTGTAAAGTTGAATACAATTTACTAAACCAATCCCAATTTTATATATGAGATTTTTCATTGTTTATCGACGTATCTAGGGTTGTGAAATCACTTTACAAGCAATTCACAAAGATATTTTTGCTTGAAGATTAAACGAGAAGATTTCCCGGTCTTTGATCATGCATTGGGGGTAATCAAAGTAGATGAACACTACATCTACCTGATTGAAGCAAGAGAACAAGACACCACTATAGGCGACACTAATGGTGCTGGATGATTGTTGGCGGCATTGGAGGTGGTCTGCGATGGGAGGGAAGATAGTAGAAGAATGAGAAAAGAGAATGATGTAAATGCGAAGAGGGAGAGAGAGGTTTCTCCGGTAATTATATGCCTTTTTATTAATTTTTTTTATTCACTAAATAATTAGACGCGAAATCTATAAATTCTATTTTTTCCTTTTATTTTTTAATTTTAATATTTGTATTAATTTAGAGAGCAAGAAGTATACTTAAGGATTTAGCTGGAGAATATACTACACGATCTCTAAGAAAATAAAAGATAAACCATGCATGAAGATCGTAGTTGGCTAGTTGCTCAGTCGAGTCAAATACACTTTATTAACTCCCACATGGTTGACACCGATGTTAAAGGTTGTAATGTGTAATTTCTAAAATTGTAGGGTCCTTTTTGAAAATAATAACAAGACCGCAATATACCAAACACAAGAAAACAAGTATACTGACACGGTGGTAATAATAAGAATAACAAAAACATACTGTCCTCATGTGTAAATTAATTATTTATTTAAAAGCCCCGCTCAAAAAGGAATTATCATCATGTGTACTACACTGCACTGCACTCTCTCTTTCACACACAAACTGCGTGTTCTTTGCAGTTCATTTTCTTCTGCGATTTGAATATAAAATCTGAAATCCAGCTCAACTGTGGAGTATTTGATGTTGTTGTGCGTATAATTTAATGCTAATGAATTTCCAGATGGTATTTTTTTCGTTTTAAATGCTGTGTGTTAAAGTCAATTTCTGCGGCGTAACTCCAATTCTCTCTCAAATTGAGATCTGTTGTCGTCTTTGGTTTCGACGAATTTTTACGAAGAAAATGCCGGTGGAGCTTTATGTACGAATTTCTTTGAAAATTGCAGTCGTTTAGCTTGTTCGAAGCTCTGATGGCGACGATGGAGCTCAATATCCAACATAACTACTTCAAACGCCAATCTCTCGTGGAGTTTTAAGGTGCATTGTCTTCAGTGTTCTCGAAATTTCTTCTCGTTATAATTTTGTGAAATTTAGTTATAATTTACACAGCTTTGATTAATTACTGTGAGCGTGATTTTGTTCGGCGAAGAGCTTCATCTTACGTGTTTCAATTGTATACATTTGCTATGGTTAGGTTAAATGCATTTGTGTTTACAGCTTTATCTGGCTAGACGTTCGTGTGTTTGTGTGCAATTTGCAAATTAGTTACACTAGATTAAATCTGTTTGTGCTTTTCGGAATTTACATATTCTAGGTTAAATTGCCGTAAGGGTTATTGTTCAATTTGAGTATGTAAGGACGAAATTGTGGTAATTCTTGTAATTGTGTCTGTGTGGTTTAAATCAGGTTGCAAATGGGCAATGTTTGATCTGAAGTAAATAGTACTGAATTTTGTAGCTGAAACATTTAAAGTTATATCCTGGAAATTCAATTAGGATGTGACTGTTGTTTGTTAAAAATTGTATAGACTTGAAATGTGAGTATTTATGTCAAGTGCTTGTGAGTTTCTCCTAATAAGGTATTAGGTAAATTGTAGCTGTAGTGAAACAGAGGTAACTTGTTACAAGGCAACCAACAAAGCTTAATTGATTTGGAGTTAAATTTGGTGGATCACCAGATCCAACTAATCTTAAACCTAATTTACTTTCTTCAACTCAGTTTTACAACATAAGTTAGATAGGTAGTAGAAATATATGCCCTTTCGCCTTTAGTATGACAATCGTAAAAAATCTGAATCAAAGCACAATTGTGCAGTCTTATTCTATTATCTATAATGAATCCAAAGGGTATTACAGCTTTCTACAAGCTGAATTTTTGATTTGGTTAAGAGTTGTAGCAACACTGGATGTTCGGTGGTGAGTCTCCATTTGCAGATTTCGTGCCATAAATATTGTTTGGTTCATTTTACCAGAGTTGTGAAATAGTGCTATCTGGATAACAACATCATGGAATCTTGAACCCACTTCTCTTTAAAAAAACACACATCTCCTTTTAGCTTTTATTTCTTTTTGTTTGGTTGATGTTGATTCTCTTTTATCTTTCCAATTTTTCCTTCATTCCTTTTTTGCTTCTTGCTTTCTATGTTGGCTACCTTTTCCTAACTTTATTTTTCTTTATGGAGCCACGGATGCCTTGGGAAGTGAACTACAATATGATAATAATTTGTTTTCCTTGTATTGTCAACTGTATATTAATTTATGAGTTTTTAATCAATTGGCAAGAAACCAGGATTTCTGGCACTGTTGTGTCTGCATGGTTCACCAGGGACATTCTAATGTATCATGTTCTTATCAGCATCTTTCATAATTTTAGTAAGTTAATGAGAAAAATGTATAACATTTTTTGGCCTTTTGACAGCACAACTCCTGCAGGAGAGGGCAGGGCTACACTTTTTATCCTCTTAAGTTTTTTGGAGATAGACAATGCAGCTGTGCCTCATGTATCTCATCGATATTGTTCTTGGCTTATTATGAGATGTTTTTGTTGCATTGACTAAACATCTTGTCCACCTTTCTTCTCTATTGATAAACTTTCTGTGCTTCAAATGTCTTATTCTGCACATTATCTATATAATTACTTAGATACTTTGTTTGTCTAATTTTTTCTGTTGATGACAGGAACCTTATTTCAGTTGCATCGCCGTCAACTTTGTACATGTGAACGATTCCTCATGGAACTCTGCTGTGGTCAACTGGTCAAATTAATTTTCTTCATAGTTTTCCTTCTGCCTCTATCTTATGCCGACTTGAACTCAGATAAACAAGCTCTTCTTGCATTTGCTGATACTGTACCCCATGGTAGAAAGCTCAACTGGAGCAATGATACTGCCATCTGTACATTTTGGGTAGGAATCAATTGTACTTCTGATGGGACCCGTGTGCTTGGTCTTCGACTTCCTGCAGTTGGACTCAAAGGTCCCATTCCATCCAACACAATAGGAAAACTCGATGCATTGCAGATTCTTAGCCTTCGATCAAATCGACTCGATGGAAACATACCATCTGATCTTCTTTCTCTCCCTTCCCTCCATTATCTCTTCCTTCAACGTAATAACTTCACTAGCAAAATCCCAGCTTCTTTTCCTCCCCGTCTCATTGTTTTGGATCTCTCTTTTAATTCTTTTACTGGAAACATCCCGGATTCAATCCAGAATTTAACACAGCTAACTGGATTGAACCTCCAAAATAATTCCCTATCTGGGCCTGTTCCAAATATTACCCTCTCGGGACTAAAACGTTTGAACATAAGCTACAATCATCTCAATGGCTCGATTCCATCTTCCCTGCAAACATTTCCAAGTTCATCGTTTATCGGGAACTCATTTTCGTGTGGGCTGCCTTTGAGTCCTTGTTCACCATCACTACCTCCCTTTCCATCACCACCAGTTGGCCCGAAACAACATAGCTCCAAAAGGAAATTACCTTTATGGGCTATTATTGCAATTGCAGTTGGAGGTGGTATTGCACTGCTAATTTTTGTTATCGTTTTAGTTTTCTGCTGTTTAAAGAAAAAGAGTAGTGATCCGAGTCGTGTGACAAAAGCAAAGTCTTCTACTGGTGGAAGGGGTGATAAGCCGAGGGAAGAATTCGGTAGTGGAGTGCAAGAGCCTGAAAAGAACAAGTTGGTTTTCTTCGAAGGCTGTTCTTATAACTTCGATCTTGAGGATTTATTGCGGGCTTCTGCTGAGGTGCTTGGAAAAGGTAGTTTTGGGACTGCATATAAAGCTGTCTTGGAAGAATCAACAACTGTGGTTGTGAAAAGGTTGAAAGAAGTAGTTGTAGGAAAGAAAGAGTTTGAACAACAAATGGAGATCATTGGGAGAGTTGGGCAACATCAAAATGTTGTACCTCTTCGTGCTTATTATTACTCAAAGGATGAAAAACTTCTCGTCTATGATTATATTTCAGCGGGTAGTTTATTGACACTTCTGCATGGTATGCTTTTCTTCCTTCACCTTGGCCTTCATGGAACATTATAAGCTGCAACTTTTACTTGTTTACTTCCAAACGGGGCAATTTGGTATGTGTTTTTTTCTCGAATATGTCAAATCAAAAAGTTAAACTAAAAGGGAACGAGTCAAATGAGTTAAATGGTTTTTAAAGTTGCCCGAAGTCTGTTTTCAACACATAAAACCTCCTAAACCTTAGTCAAAGATTAAGATTATTACAGCAGCGATTTTGTACTCATAATAATGCATTACCTATTTATATAAAGTTGGACAAAAAGTGTTTCTGGGTCAACCCAATCTGACTTGACCGCTACTAAAATGATCTGTTTCAGTCGGTTACCCAACCTACTTGACCCACACATCTTGCCCTAGACGTCCTAAATAGTGTATATTACTAGATAAGTTACAAATGATTTGTCCCATGATTCCAAAGAAAGAAAATGTGCGCAAGTGATAAAGGTACAATGAACACTCTACCAGACAATACATAGGACACAACACGCTAATAATTTTTCCTGTACTCTATATTACATGATGCTATTAGATGCAATGTAAGCTTTGTTACCTTGCAAACTTATGAATTGAGAATTTGGTGGCAACTTCAACCTAGTTACTTGAAAATGAGTTGACTTGAGTTACAAAATTTATTATTTTTATTAAAAATACCAAAAAAGTATTTTTGTCATACTGTGCTAGTGTATTTTTGTTATTATTTTAATCGTTACTGGTTATAAATTTTTCTTATTACCAGTATTTTTGCGAATTACCAAATCGGATTGTAAAATATAAATGTAATTAGCAAAATGAACCAGTTAGGTACGTTGCTATTTAGTGACATTAAAGTACGATTTCCGTGGTTCAAGCGGTAATAGTTACCAAATGAACATATCAACTAGAATTATAATTACCAATATGCGACAAAAAGGGTATAATCAGCAAAACATATTAAAGAGAAAAGTAAGTTGCTATTTTATGACATTTCAAAAGAATTGGGCAAAAGAGTGTTGACCGGTCAAGACTACCTGATCCAAATGTACCGGACAGCTTGACCCACCCATATGTCCAATGAAAATGCAGGAAACAGAGGATCTGAAAGAACAGCAGTAGACTGGGAAACCAGAGTCAAAGTTGCACTGGGAGCTGCAAGAGGCCTTGCTCATATCCATTCAGTTGGAGGCCCTAAATTCACTCATGGAAACATCAAATCTTCAAATATACTCATCACCCAAGACTCAACAGGATGCATCTCAGATATTGGATTAGCCCCTCTCATGAACTTCCCCCCACCTTCCTCTCGGCACGCTGTCGGATACCGGGCCCCGGAAGTCCTTGAAACCCGAAAACACACTCATAAGTCGGATGTCTACAGCTTCGGTGTGCTCCTACTCGAGATGCTAACCGGGAAACAACCGATTCAGTCTCCCGGAAGAGAAGACATGGTGGATCTCCCGAGGTGGGTTCAGTCTGTGGTACGTGAAGAATGGACCGCTGAGGTTTTCGATGTAGAGCTCATGAAGTTTCACAACATTGAAGAGGAAATGGTGCAGATGTTGCAGATAGGGATGGCGTGTGTGGTGCGGGTCCCGGATATGCGACCAACGATGGATGAAGTTGTTAGAATGATAGAAGAGGTGCGGGCATCTGACTCGGAAAACCGGCCTTCGTCTGATGATAACAAATCAAAAGACCAGACCCCTTGATTTTCATCATTGATAATTGTAAGTTTGTGAAGAAACAAGAATAAACTTAATTTTATTGTCTTGATTATCTACACAACCATTTGATGTGTACATGCATGCAAGAACTTGTGCAACTGGTGAGATAGATTGAATTTGTTTTATTTGGTCATATTTAGGATGATTTTTAGGATTAGCTTTACTCTCTCCTGAGGGCTTTTTTGAACGAAGCTTTTTTCAATGATAAACATTCCTGGGTCTAGTTTGTTTCATAAAATTCAAAAAAATAGAATTAAGGAATTGAATTCCGAAAGAATTAAATTTCTACAAAATGAGATTCCGTATCACGTTTGTTTGTTAAAAAATGGAATTGAATTCAATTCCATTTTAATCCTATATTTTGTTTGGTTTGTAGATTTGTCAGAAGAATTGGAATGAAATTATGTCAAATGACGAAACAAACGAATATAGGAATAGAATGTCATTCCATTCCTTCGGATTTCATGAAATTCCTGCGAAACAAACATGAACTTTGGTATAATTAGAGGTAGTGATAGTTGGATCTTTTAGTGCCTGTTGCCTATCAATACTTTACCTTAAAATCAGTCTGATAGATGTTTTACCAAGAGTGTTGTTAATTGCATTTTAAGTCCTACAAAATACCAATTGTTTTATAGATTGTAGGTCATATGATTTATTACGTCACTATCAAACCATAGGTGTAATTATCCTTCCCCTTTTAGACCACTCATATGGCACCGGGAGGATGCTTCGGGTTGGTGTTTGGGTTGCTTCGGGTAGAGTAAAACACCGTTTTTTGTTCTTCAACACACCGGTGTAATTATTCGACTTGAATTGACAGTCTTATGTCTACCTTTATCACCCTCCTACATTTTAGTAGCGAATGTACCACCGTTTTTCTTGTTCAACAGATCTTAGACACAAAATAGACGAAACATCTACACCTTTATCTATTAGTTTTGTTAGTATTGGTAACCGATTACGATCCATCCTCCATGCGAAAACATTAATTTTCTTTGGAATGATTCTTGATCAAAATGTTTCTTACTGATTGTGTGATTCTTGTGTCTTCAAATTCTCAATAGATGTTCTCATTTCTTTGACCAAGTAAGCATCCATTTCTCTCATACTTCACTGCCACCTATCTGATCCATTTTATTGCAAAGATACTACAGATAAATCATTGAACAAATTTCAAAATATCATATTTATTAAAATTCTTAGTTTTCACATTTTGAAATATTTTTGTAATCCTTTTAAATTCTTTTTAATGATATCACATTTTTGTTGTCATGTATACTCTCTCCCTCGCGTAGATGATTCTACTACTGGTCTGGGTGTTGACGTTGTTTGTTACTCTCATTTTTTTTTAATTTTATAATTGTTTAATATTTATCATTTTAAACTAACTCGTGTATAATACAAATATTTAATGTGGTGTTCTAACATAATATTTCATTTTACGGTCTAAAGTCAGAATATAAAAAATACGACTGAGTACTTGAAACATGTAAATGTAACATAGAAAGAATTGAAGAAACAAATTAAGCATGCATGCATGGAATATGCAAAAACCAATTGAATGTTCAAATCCAACAATATATATATGCGTATTGTATTGCATATTAATGAAAAAATATAGATAAGTCACTTGTTAAATTTCATGATTAGTGCAATTTTTTTAATAAAGTAGTAGTAGATGTAAATTTAATTTATCAATTTAAAAAATAAAGATTTAGATATGAGTTTAAAGGTACTTATATTATTAACATGAAATCATTTAATTGTAATTTATAAATAAGTAATAAATTTAACAATAACAACTTAAATTATATTATTGTATGATTAAAATTAATATATATATATATATATAATATCTATATATATATACAAATTAATGAACATAAAAAAACGGATAACCAAACGTTCACGAACATAAGTGAACGAATAAAAAATTTATTTTACATTCGTTCATTTAATTAAAAGAATGAAAAATCTTGTTCATGTTTGTTCGTTTATTAAACAAACGAATATAAATGAACATCTCATTAATCTATTTTGCAAATGGTTAATAAACGTTTCGTACGTTTAAGGCACTAAATCTTTGACTTCCACGCTTGAATAATTAGGGGGTTCCCACTCAAAATTAAAAACAACACACCTATCATTTTGATCAAATGACAATCTTTCTTTTATTGAGCAGTTTGTTGGACTCTTGCGCAAAGAGACGAGGAAAAGATTTCTTCAACAACCCAGGCCATCATAAATTCAACTACAATTCTCACTAATTTAAACCAGAATTGTTTTTCGTACGAGAAATACGAAAACCAATCTTAACCGTTCATTTTAGATAACAGAATTCATGGATGAAGAGCATGGGAGAGGATTGAGTGTAGCAAGATGCATGTAAGGAATTCATGGGTGGGCAATCCAATTGAAGGAGGGGGAATTGGACGGCTAAGATTGGTTCTCACGATTCTCGCAATAAAAACGGTTCTCAAATGAACCTTTCAATATATATATATGAGTGCCAAAGCTATTCCAAACACACATACACTTGATTCTCTTCACAAAAGAAGAAGAAAGAACCGGCCAAGTCAAGATTCAAAGAAAACCAAGGAAAAACAGCAAGGTTTAACATCAAACAATCAACATATCAACTTTATAAGCATCAAGGTATGTTTTGGTTGTTTGGTTTTGGGTTTTTATCGGTCAAAGGGAGAAAAGGGGGAAATCATAGTTCAAAAGGTGTTATTGATGTTTGTTATTGTTCCTATGGATGTTTTGGAGTGTTTGGGGTGTAGGAAAACACTCCCATGTTGTTAAAAATTGAGCAGGGATTGGTTTGGTGTCAAAAACAGCAGTAGTGTTCTTCATGAGTCGGTGATGACCGAATTCGATCATAAGGCGGTGATCGAATTCGGTTGAAGTAAGGCGGTGACCGAATTCGGTTGTGGATAGTTTCAGGATTTCATGGTGATGTATAGATATGCATGTCGTATAGCTATGCACATGTTCAGTGTATGGGTATATGGCTACACAAGTGGTGTAGCTATATACCAATCTGGTGATAGGGTATATAGCTACGCGGGTGGTGTAGCTGTACAGAAAGTCAGTGTTAGGGGGTATGGCTATGCAGGTGGTGTAGCTATACTCCAATATGGTGATATTATGAACAAATTTGCAGTTCTTGTAGCTTGGATGAGAGATCCTTGGGAGATTTCATTCCTGTTATGTGTTTACTGAGTTAGCTAGTATGTTCACTAAGCAAAAGCTTATGTTTTATTGATGTTATTGTTACAGGTGGTTCAAGTTCTAGCAAGGGTAAGGCCTCAGCTCCGTGATGGTTTGGATAGCTCCGGGTGTTTGTAAATGATAATGTGACACATCTTTTGGAATTGTTAGCACGTATGTAATTATAAACAATCATTTTGTACCTCTGTTAAACTTTTTGGTGTTAACCGGTAAAAAGAATGCTTACAAGTTAAAACTGAAAAACTTGTAACACCGCCTTTGCAACATTACATTCTGTGAAAATTTGAGTTTTTAAACTGCGTGGATTTGTTTGTAAATCCAATGTTTACCTGTTTTGCTACTTAGTTATCAATTCAAAACAACATAGCGGAACTTTTTAAATAAACAAACCCTATTAAACCATTACATAATTAAAACACTATGATTTGACGATTATATTTACATATCAAAACTTGCCAAATCACAATATACAAGTGTTACCATATCATAACCGACCATTGTACAAAATTACCCACAAACAGTGTTCCAGTCAAAAGCTATATACAAATACTACAAGCATCCCAAGCTCACCAGGCCAACCTAGTCCTTATTTATAAAAGAGTAAATATCAACAACATTAGGAATGAGCATACAAAGCTATCCTATCACATTACGGTAGTGCTGACATGTCCAGCGGGTGTTATATCTTGCCGGATAGCTAGTCTAGCTCAACAACTTCCACCGGGGGAATCAGACACTGCCAACCGTGCTGGTTTCATCACATAAGTGACTCTACCTGCTCGTTATGGAGCCATAGGCTCAGTAGGCTTAGCCAATTAAGACGGTCACCCAAGAATATAAGGAACGGTACTCGAGTACCATTGATCCCGAACAAATGCCCGAAGGCCCGTAGGACCCAGCCGAAGCTGACCTTCACAAATACATATATATGTCCGGACACTCACATAGCTCATCAATAACCCTTTGCAGGGACAAGTGCATGCATGCATTCACAAATAACTTGTATTCATCAATATCAACTATATTCATATGTACTTAAAACATAAAGTTCTATTGTGCAATAATTAGCATACGATAGTCATTTAGTTCAATTAACACCCAAACCTCCCTTTATTGAATTCATGAGAGTCCGTACTCACCTGAGTGTCTAAAACAAACAATAATACTGTTCAGGCTCTTCCCAGTCGTTGGAATCACCTAAACAATATCCCATATCTCAGTATTACACGAAACTGCAAACTCTGTGCTGAAACAGGGCTCCTTACGGCCACAAGCAAGTTGCTTGCACCCACAAGGAGTGTACAATGCTTGCGCCCGCAAGGGCAGAACAAAGCTTGCGCCCACAAGGAATCCCTTGCGCCCGTAAGCAGCGATCCTTGCGGCCGCAAGGGTGGTCCTTACGCCTGCAAGCAAGTCTGTACAGACCAGTGTCGATTTCCAGCCCCTGTTTTGGCCATTTTCCAACTCAAATCTTAACCAAATGTTTCCAAACCGATTTCCAGCATTCACATATGAAAGAGTCATTCAAACTAAGCTATAAACAACTTTCAAAACATACTTTAACATACAATTCAAGAACTGGGATCAAAATCACATATTTTGACCCATTTGCACATTTTTTCTAATTTCAACTATAATCATCACTTTAATTCAAGAACTTGATTTCTTTAAGCTTAGAAATGGATTAGAAACATGTTGGAATCATCGACTTCAATTATAGAAGCCAATTTGGAGTTTTGACCATTTGACCTAAAAAGTCAAAAACAAGAACAAGCTTGAATGAGGCTTACTTTCAAGAACAAGATGATGATTATGAGTCAAAGAACATATTATTGACTTGATTTGAGCTTGATTCCAGCCTTGATGCTTAATCCTTGCTTTGAGTTCTCTTCAAGAACACAAAGAGAGTTGTTGTGAGTGTGTGTGTTTGTGCGTATGTGTGTGAGTGTTGTCTGTGAGAACAACATATGAACCGCCCTTGGGTTCTTAATTATCCACAAGGGGTATTTTGTTCCCCTTTTCAACATACAACACGACACCCGTTTACCCGTTTCAAACAACGAAGTTATTTTCAGAATCCTCGTTTGAAACCATTTAATATTTCATCATTTTTATCTATTTTATTACTATTTTAAAATTCACATTTAACTGGCCAATAGCACATTTTCTTTAAATACTTAACATATACTTTTAATTTAATTCATTTAAATTAATTTGCGTACCAAATGGAGCGCACGAATAGGCCCGATTGAGGATGTTACAAAACTGGTGTTACAACTTAGTATTGTAAATGATAACGTGACACATCTTTTGGAATTTGTTAGCACATATGTAATCGTGAACAATCATTTTTTAACTTTATTAAACTTTTTGGTGCTAACTAGTAAAAAGAATGCTTTCAAGTTAAAATTGAAAAACAAGTGTTACAATGTGTGTTTGTGGTCGAATAAGGAGAAGAAAAAAGAGGGGATGCCGACTTAGAGTCGGTTGGTTCAAATAGTGGGTATCCCGCTCCCCTATCCGACTTACAACTTAACCATAAGATATCCATAGTTCTCAACGAGGATATATTTGGAATCGTTATTTTAAACCATTTAATAATTTATAACTTTTGCTCATTTACCTCAACTTTTACTTATCACCTCATTTTAATAACTTTTATAAATTTAGGGTGTTACAAAGCTATGTTGATGTTCTTGAAGGTATGAAGGTCCTACGCCGTTGACCACCATTCTCCGTAGTTAACCGGCGTTTGACTGGCCAAAATGGCTAAAGATTTACACGCACAGATTTGTATACTTGAGCCTCAAACACCAACAAACACACATAGACTCAAAGTTGATTAACCGGATATGAAGAGAGGAAGAGAGAGTTTAATCTTCAAATTGAAAAAACTCAGATGTAGAGAGAAAGACAACATACGAACACTGATCTATGATTCAAATTCATGATCTTGTTCATCTTTAAGTCACGAAAACCCTAAAGTCACGAACGGATCTTATTCGTCGCCGGGTGGTGGTTTCACACTTTCACGCACAAACCCTAACACGTCGCCGGATCTTGTTCGTCAACAGGTGGTGGTTTCACACTTTCACGCGCAAAGACTAACACAAAATAGATCTTGTTCATCGCCGGTGGTGGTTTCGTCTTACGGTGATGGTTGGTGAGCGGTGACAGTCTTGTGGTGGTAGGGATGGTTTGAAGACGGTAAAGTGAGGGTAAAAAGTGAGGGTATAGAGAGGAGAAGTCAGTAAAGTGAGGGAAGAGAGAGAGGATAAGAGGGTAACGGTGAGGGGAGAGAGAGATAGAAGAGAGAAAGAGAGAAGGGGGTTAGGGATGTGTTTGCCAACTAGACATCCATATCATCATCATTTAACACCTTATCAATTTTTAACCGGTTATCAAGTTCCTTTTGTTGAAGAAATTGAATTTTATAATCCTTTCCCGGTAAAAAAATTATGTTACCTTTATTAGCAAATTTGAACATTTAAGTTACCTTTCTCGACAATTTTCTCTTTAAAAAATGACAATAACAACTCATGAGTCGGTTTGTTCAAATAGTGGGTATCCCACTCCCCTATCCAACTTACAACTTAACCATAAGATATCCATAGTTCTCAACGAGGATATATTTGAAATCATTATTTTAAAACATTTAATAATTTAGAACTTTTGCTCATTTACCTCAACTTTTACTTACCACCTCATTTTAATAACTTTTATAAATTTAGGGTGTTACAAAGTTATGTTGATGGCTAATGATTTACACGCACAGATTTGTATTCTTGAGCCTCAAACACACACAGACTCAAAGTTGATTAACCGGATATGAAGAGAGGAAGAGAGAGTTTAATCTTTAAATTGAAAAAACTCATATCTAGAGAGAAAGACAACATACGAACACTGATCTATGAGTCAAATTCATGATCTTGTTCATCTTTAGGTCATGAAAACCTTAAAGTCACGAACGGATCTTATTCGTCGTCGGGTGGTGGTTTCACACTTTCACGCACAAACCCTAACACGTTGCCGGATCTTGTTCGTGGACGGGTGGTGGTTTCACACTTTTACGAGCAAACACTGACACAAGACAGATCTTGTTCGTAGCCGGTGGTGGTTTCGTCTTACGGTGATGGTCGGTGAGCGGTGACAGTCTTGTGGTGGTTGGGGTGGTTTGAAAACGGTAGAGTGAGGGTAAAAAATGAGGGTAGAGAGAGAGGAGAAGTCGGTAGATTGAGGGCAAAGAGAGAGGATAAGAGGGTAACGGTGAGGGGAGGGAGAGAGGAGAAGGGGGGTTGGGGATGTGTTTGCCAACTAGACATCCATATCATCATCATTTGACACCTTATCAATTTTTAATCGGTTATCAAGTTCCATTTATTGAAAAAATTGAATTCTTAAATCCTTTCTCGGCAAAAAAAATATGTTACCTTTATTAGCAAATTTGAACATTTAAGTTACGTTTCTCGACAATTTGCCCTTTTTAAAATGACAATAACAACTTATGTTTTTATAATTAACTTTTCATAAATTTCATACATATCTTTTAATTAGGTTCTAACTTTCTATACATGAAACAAGGTTATCATTTTTAAAAACTAAAATCATATTTTTTTATTCTTATCCACAACCCTAAAGGCTGTGGTTATTATTCTCCTTAATTTTACTCTCTTGAGTCTCGCCCACTTAAAAATGTTGTGTAATTAATCTTTATCTTTAATGTATATTAAAAGAAAATGGTTATAACGTTATCATTTTATTTTTATAATTTTTTATCAATCATCCCCTTTTATATCCTTAAATAGCTTAAAAATCATTTTTAGGTGATTTAGTTTGTTAATACTTAAATATCTTAACAAAATATTTATTTATATCATTTAGTAGATACATTTATCTATTTCGCGGTTACTTATGTAAACACGTATACCAATTGAATTAAATTCAAAAAAATCAAAATTTATTATAAAAGAGTTCTACATAAAATTTGATGATGATGTTATGTATAAATTTCTGAATTCTAATAGATTTATTAATATTTTAAGAAATTTTATATTCCTATGTATCGTTTATAATTGTTTTACTAATATATATTAGTATTTTTTAACAACATAAATATTTAAAATTTATTTTAATCATTCTCAAGTTTATACATAAGGTGTTAAACTAATTTATTTTATACCGTAACAATTAAGACACACAAAAATAATTTAATTTTTAAACAATCCATTAATATTATTCATTCCAACATAAAAAATTAAAAATTCTATTGGAGTCAAGTTTAACAAGCAACTTAAAGTTGAAAACTCGTATCATCCAGACCAATAATCATGCTCGAACTAGGTTTGACTAAATGATAGTTTTTATTTATTTATATGCATACTCAATTATTATGATGAATTCTTCCAACCTTGATCATCTTATCTTAAAGTTACATACTGTATATACATACATTTATAATAGAATTTTTTATAAAAAAATATGTACCTATCTTTGTACTTTTTTTCTAATTTATTCAACATTTTCAAAAAATTTCTAATCAAGTCATTAAAGTATGCATTTTTATTCTATTATTGCAAAGTGACCTATTAATAACTTGTTGAACCAGTAACATTTTTAATTTGTGTAACAATCTTTTCAGTTTTTTTTTTCAATCCGTATAACATTTGATTTTTTTGTAAGTAAACTTTTGAATTTGTGTAACATTTGTTTCAACTTCTTAAAATTTGAGTAACATTTGTTTTTTAATAATAATATTATTAATTAATTAATAGTGTTAATATAATAATACTAATTATAATAGCTATTGTTGTTATTAAAGGATTCTCGTCAAACATTTAGATATGTAATGAATACCACGGTAAATAATTGAATTGATTAACGATCGATACTTTTTATTAGTCGAATATATTGTTATATTTTGTATGTATCTTTTTAATCTCTTGATTTCCTTCCTTTAATTATTGGGAAGTTTGTTTGTAACTATATATAAGTATCCTAATGCAATGGAAATCGGGTGAGAATTGACACCAATTAACATGGTATCAGAGCTAGTTTTTGGCGCGCGCTCTCTCTCTCCTCATAAATTCTTAGCCGTCATTAATCTTCTTCTTCTTTTCATTTCCGTCTTCCATGGCCAGATAAGGAAACGATTCAAAAAACATCAATCCACCTTTTCATCCTACTTTTGGTGTTAACAACATAAAGAACTCTATCCATCTAGTTCTTAATCAAACCGATGGCCACTGTGGTTTGTGAGTGGAGTTATTTCACATCCACGCATGTGCGTACGAAATTCTTGATCATGTCGATGCTAATGCTCCTTGCCCAGCTGGCATCTATCAACCTACTTGGACCCGATTAAATGCCATCGTAAAACAATTCATTCTTGAAATCATTTCTAGCGATCTACTTCAAACTATTATGAAACCTAGTGCTACCGGCTGAGAACTGTGGAATTGCCTCGCCGAAATTTCCAAGACAACAAAGCAACTCGTGCTGCTTATCTTGAAGAACTGTTCAACACGACCTATCTTGATGCTTTTCCAAATGCGACCGAGTATTGTGCACAACTTAAAGACCTTGCTGATCAACTTGCAAATGTTGGAAACCCGATTTCAGAAAATAAGATGGTGCTTCAACTCCTTTCAAGTATTCCAAAAGGTGACTATGATACTATTGTTACGTTTATACAACAGTTCGATCCGTTACCAAGTTTCAACAAGGCCCGGTCTCAACGTATCTTTGAGGAAACCTGTAGATCGAAGCAAGAATCACATGTTCCTCAAGTCTTGGTTACGCAATGATCTGAAACTCCTACTACTACCACCGAAACACTGCTTGCCGTGATCAGAATTACACAGACGACCATGGAGGCGGTCGTGGCGGGTACCCTGGTGGTCACAGTCGTGGAAGAGGCCGCGATCGTGGGGGTCGCCAACACTTATCAATCCATTCTCATATCTGATTATCAAGAAAACCTTGTATTTTTTTTTTGTCAAAATGCATGCATATTTTTACATTCATGCCTTTACTAGTGTATTCATATTGATATGTCCTTTGCTATACACAAACCAAAACTAATAACTCTAAAATCCGGTCTGGAAACTATGCGTGTTATCTCTTGATTGGTTACATAAAAAAAACTCTCTAGTAGAGAGTTAAGATTGTCTATATTATTGTTTTGTGTGGTTAAATAGGAAAACTATAAAGTAAACATACATGATTTGTGCACAATAAATTAGACATTTATATCTTTGTGTAATTATTATCTATATCTCTCATCCACGTATATAAAGACATAAGTATTCAAGTAACAATTTATTGTTATGAACGAAAAAAATAGTAAAATGTGTTATTTACAAATCATTCTCCAAAAGTAAATATCATATAACCTCAAACCAAAAGATGATGATTCGTACATAATAAAATTATCTATATATAATATTAATTTATGCATTATCAACTTGTATATATATTCTTAAATATTTGTATATATTATGTATAAACAATTTTTATTATGTACGAATCAGCTCCCCAAACCAAATAGTCGAGCTCCCCAAACCAAATAGTCGAGGGTTTAAAGTTTTTGTTGAGACTAGATTAGCATGAGTGAATTTGTTGTTAGAAAATTATACTATAAATAAAAAAATTGACTCACTCTTTCCCTTGATTATTATTTATTAACAATAATAAATAATAAATAACATATATAATGTAATGTTAATGTGTGAATTCATAGGACATCCCTTTTTCTCTTTATTAGCTGCCACCTTTCTCCATTCAACATTCTTGGGAATGCTCCATTTGATACCCCCATCACCAGTATGAGATCTTTAATCTACTCCATTAATCAACTGCACCACATATGAAGAATTAAAACCAATTACACAATGAAAATCAAGGCAAAATCATATGCATTTTTTATATTTGTTTGAAGAAAAAATCAGAAAAAAAAAAGGAAAATGATCACCTGAAAAACCCTAATTTGACATTGCATTCAGGTGCTAGAGCTTGATCAATCTGCGATTGTTCAATTCCTTCACATGAAACCTTGAGATATAACTTACTTATCACTCGCCCATTATACCAAAACTGGATCTTCCCTTTCATCTTCAAACTCAACACCATCTCATGATGTTCTGCACTCAATTTCAACTCTTTAGCATCATCATCATTCACCGCAGATCTCATCTCCTGCGGCCGGATCTTCAAATCGTTCGTCGTCATCGCTTTCTGCCTGAATCCATCCACATTAACATTCGGTAACGAAAATCCCTCAATCATCGTTTCCACACTCAATTTCCCGTACACTAACGTCATCTTCTTGTTGTTATTGGTCACATTAACGTAGATCTGAACATCAATCGCAAGTTGCGTATCCTTGTTCTTCGCTTGCGTTACGCTGAGCTTGTAAACATCGATTCTATGGACTTTAACATCTGGAAGATTAGATCTGACGAAAGCGAAGAAAGAGATACCGAAAATTAGGAGGAAGATGAGGAGAGTCCAGATGCAGAAGGAGGCCCAGGCGTAGCACATAGTACAACAGGTGGCGGAGGCACGGCGGTGACCGGTTTCGAGGTCGTGGGTTGGAGAATCCATTTGAAGTGGTGGTTGGTAGATATTGGTTGAAAAATTTGAGGGGAAATTGGTTGATAGTCGGCCATTGCAGAGAAATCGGGAGGAGAAGAAGAAGAAGAAATGGAGGACGGAATAAGGGCAATATGAGAAGGAAAAGGAAGAAGGGAGATGAGTTTGTGAGAGTGAATGAATGGTGTTCGAAACTATAGGAGTGCCCTACATTTGTACATTAAAATTGCTCTTCCTCAACAAATATAAAAATAGTAAACAACGCGTAGTATAAGTTAATAAAATATAACATTGTTATATATAAATGATTTTATTATGTATGAATCGTTGTTTTTAAAAGAAATTTATAAAGATGGGAGGGCGGGAGGCCATAGAGAATATTTGAAGTATACATACGGTATACCTATGTGATGTTCGAAGTATTAAAGCGTACATCAATTTTCTTGTGACAAGTGAGAGCAAGAGGAGAGCGAAAGAAAACGGAGAGAAAGTATAACACTGGAAAAAAAGAAGTATGAGGATTTTGTTTAGTTTGAAACATGAATGATACAAGTGTGTTTTTTTTTTAAAAATTATTTATTCCTACTATATTTTCCTACTTTATAATTTTATTCACCGTAAAATAATATACGTAATTCATTAATTCTATATTCTTATATTCTTTATTGATTTTGATAGATATTTCAGATTAATTCCATAAATATAAACATTTTGTAAAATAATATAGAAACTTTCATTTCTAGGATAGAGTATAAATAGGTACAAGTTAAATTTAAGATATGTAACTTTGATGTGACATAAAGAAAGAAAAATAATGGGTATTACACTCCATGTAATTAATTGATATAATTAATTTTTATTACTTTTTTATTGTCGTTTCAAGTAAAGATGTAAACAAGCTAAGTTACTAGTGAGCTATGATCGTTAAAATCTTCAAACGAGTCGAGCCTTAACGAACTCGAGCCTAGATTAAAGCTCATTTAATAGCCGAGCTCGAGCTCCAAAGAATGGGCTCGCGAGCTTAAACGAGCTCCGCATATAATAAAATTTATATTCTATAACATTTAATTTTTAATAATTATATATATCATTTTAATAAAAATATTAAAATACTACTCGAGCCTAAACGAGCCGAGCTCGAGCTTCATAAATATTAAGCTAGCCGAGCTCGAGCTCGAGCTTAAAAATAGCTAAACAGGCCCGGCTCGATAAGTGTCTAGTTCGGCTCGGCTCGTTTACATCCCTAGTTTCAAGAACAAGAATTCTTTTTTGAAATTAGAGTCACTAAATAATACTTATAGTAGCTTAGATGATCAAGTGATTTTACGAATTATTTTAAAAATAATAAATATTAAACATTAAATAATAATATTCACAATTAAAAAGCACAAGAAAAATGAGAATTAAAAAATAGTTACATAAGTAGACCAACGGTGGAAGCATAGACGCGAGGTGGAGCGTAGACGTGATAGCAGAAAACGTAGTATTATAATACAAAACGACGTAATTGTATTTTTTTTATAAATTATCGATCATTATTGTTACAATTAGATGCAATATGGTGAAATCTTTATTTGTTATAGTTAAAAAATGTAATAATTATAAAATATTTTAAAATAGTAAAACTAAAAATTTAATTAAATAAAATATTTTTAAATGTTCAAAAACTCAAATATGTAGGTCACTGTAAAAAACGTTGTGTTTTGAGGTTTATATATTGTCTCCGAAGTGTGTTTTCGAAAGTTCGTATCTTTGGTTATATTAAGTGGGCCTATCTTTATGGATTCCTCTTTTGGGCTTGTTAGTAGAAGCCCAAAAAATGAAGATACTCGCAGGCATAAATTATTAACGAAGTTTAGTTTTTAATTATTTTATAATAATATTTAATTTAATGGTTACTTAATTATGAAAATATTGTAATACTAATTAATCTATTTCAAGTAATTGTGTTCTCGAGTTTAACAAAGGAAGAAAACAGGGGAAGTGAAATTAAAAGAGAGAAAACTACAAAAGAATATTGGTGAGAATTCTCTTTCAAAATTCTCTCTTAAAAAACTAAAGAAAATGATGAATAACCATTTTTCTTCATAAATCCCTTCTTTCTCCCTTAATTTAAACAAAATAGATGGAAATATCAACGAGCTCGAAACAACCGGAGAAGGCAATGTGCTACATTCCCAACTCCTACAAAAATTCCATGTTCGAGCTCGTTGATATTCCTGTCTATATTCCTTGCAGTTACATTTCGTTTATGACTGTGTCATATAATCATTGTTTTGTTGTTACCGAAGAGTAATTAATCAGAGAATTACCTTCTATGAAAAAAAGAATCGACTATGATCAAGGAAGATATATATATATATATATATATATATATATATATATATATATATATATATATATATATATACTATCACAGTACCCGTGTAAAACGGCGGCTAGAAATAATTCATACTTGATAACATGTCCGTTTTTAATAACGCAAGACTACTATATCACGCATTATAATGACATCGAATAATTTTCGTTCGCATTGTATCTATTTTCTTTCTCATGTTTCCATTTCTTTTATTTCTCTTTTCTTTATAACTCTTTTATTAATTTTAAAAAATAATAAAATGAGAAACAAAAAGAATATTAAGTATATTATAAATTAAACCTTTTGTTTTAATTACACGAGTCATTTTAAAAATCAGAAAACATCTATAAATTTAGGGTACATGTTATTTGGTTTATAAGTTTTAGTTATACTTATTTTCTAATACTTAAATTAAAATGTGCTATATGATAAAATATTTAAACTATTATTTTTATAAGTATCCTTTTTATTTAATTTTTAATTTGTATTTAATATCATATAGGTTGAAAATTAATTTGCATTGACTTGATTTTTTAAAACATTATTTATTATGGAAGGTTTAGTTATAAAAATGGTATTTAAGAATCTAATTAACTCTATATAATAGTTTCCTTATAGAGTTAAATAAGGGATAAATTAGTAATTTCAAATTACTTAAAATTAAGAGATTTCAATGACTTAAATGCTTTATAATATAGTGTGTATATATATATATATATAAATTTAAAATCGAGTGTTGTAGATTTATCTAGGAAATTTTTGTGTCATCAAGTTTTTAATCTTGAAATATTTGCTCATGACTGATTATTTCATAGATTTGTGAAATTGGTCTTGCAAGGGTTTGATGGCTACATTGATATAGCACTAGAGTTGTTTAACGAGTACTACTATTTAGATCCTCTCTCTTACATACTAGATATGTCATATCAATAAATTACAAATTTGAATGCAGGTTACGCACTCACATACATCACCTTACAGAGTCGGTTGTAGAGTAACAAGATGGTCAAAATAGTCACATCGTTATTGTATCCGAAGCAAATGATGTTAATCGTAAGTTGAAAGTTTTGTGAGGCCACAAGATATTTGTAATATGAATACAGAGATCTACAATCATTTTAGTGATAACGTTGTTGTGTGAGATTATCTCTAGGAATTAGGGGTAGCATGCACATTGTCAACTTAGTAGGGGTCCAAGACTCCTAGTTATGATATATGTTTCGTATGTTTAAGTGTCATATGTGTTGGTTTAAAAAAAACGATAAATATTAAATACTAATAAAAAGATATTAAATAATTCACGTAAAAAAATGAAAATTTAAGAAATGGCGACAGACAACGTCAACATTCAGACCAACAGTGAAAGCGTTGAGGCAAGGGGTCAGACGTGACAATAGAAACGTAATATCATAATACGAAGAGATATGATTGTATTTTTCGTACAAATCATCTAACATTATTCTTACAATTATGGTTGTATAAAAAGAATTTCAAATGATTATAAAATATTTTAAAATAATAAAACTAAGAACTTTGTAAAATATGATACTTTAAAAATATTATAAATGGTAAATATGACATTTATAAATTACAGTGGACAAATACGATATTTTTAGGTTTAAAAATGACATATATGAAATTATAGTTAGTAATCTAGATTTGAATTAAAGTCAAAACAATTTTAACTCAAAAAAGTCAAATTTGGATTTCAATTTTTACTGATGGTCCATATTTAAAAATTAAATTTTAGGATTTTGATAACCACAACCACTAGGGCCGTGAATGGGAATAAAATACATTAATTTTTAGTTTTTAAAATGGTAATCTTGTTTCATATATAGAAAGTTGAAAAATAATTAAAATGTAACTATAAAAAATATGAAAAGTTAATTATAAAGACATTAGTTGTTATTGACATTTTTAAAAAGTGATATTACTTTTTTTTATCTTAAGGACTGTGGTTATCATCTTCCATTATATTATTTAAATCAATAATTGAGATTTTCTAATAAAATTTATTTATGTTAGTATTTTATATATAAAACAGATCTTATTGGAGAAGCCAATTCAATGTTAGATTTGGATTTTAAATATGTAAAGATAGAACAGGTCAACAGGATAGATATTAAACATATCATAATATAGAATAGAATAAAATAGTACAGTATTCTAGTTTAGTTAGCAATAAAAAAAGTATAGATAACTTAGAAGGTCGCTTTGTAAATCATAGATGTAGTATTCTCTGTGTAAATTCGTAAGTTTCCGACTCAAAACCAATTTGTCATAAGTAAAGTAGCTTATAACTCTTATCAAGCACATTATAAAATAACTTTTGATTTCTCATTTGTGCCTAACACGTAGATACTAATGGGTTACGTGAAATTTGTGTGACCTTTGACCAACCGCGGGTGAATCTTGCTATGATATCATATAAGTTTGTGGAGTTACAACTCAAAACCAATTAACCATGAGTGCAGTAGACAAAACTCGTATTAAGCGCATTACAAAGTCACTTTTCATTCATTATGAAACGTTACTAAACACTTTGAATTTGGAAAGATTTGAGTATAACATGGTGAAATATGACGTAAATGTTGGAGAGTGTTTTTTTGGCTTTGTAAACACCGATCTGCATTAGACGAAGCGTCTTTCTCTTTATCTTTATCTTTAATATATAATATATCTGTAGTTGTCAATGAACCGATCTTTTTTTTTTTGACAAGCTTCGTTTAGTGACTCCAGTCTATTTGTAATGTAATTAGGAAGTATAATGGTTGACCAACCAAAGGAACAAACTTAAGAGAAACAAACTTTCCAAGTGTCGGTTGACCACCAAGCTTTTCCTTTAAAAGGAGACATCCTTCAATCTTCATCACTCACTTTTTAAATAATTTTCACCAACTATGCATATACACACACACTTTGGGGTAATTAACTTCCTAGTCTCTTTACTTTAGTTAGTGACATTAAAGTGAAGTTAAACATACTAACTTTTAATGATTTTGGAAGAGGATCACCTACATGAAGGAAAAGTTGGGTCGTTTAGAGGGGAATTGCAAGGGCGCAATTACGGAAAGCTCTTTCATAACAAGGCTAGCGTTTATGACCATAATAGACACGATTAAGAGGATTTGAGCATGTTAGAAAAAGTGATTTGTGACGTGTATTGTCTTATACTTGAACAACATCTCAATTGAAGGACATTGGTTTTACTAGCAACCAGAAGACTAAGTACGACTCGTAAGGTATAGTTCAAAGGTAACACATGCCTATCCTATGAAAGGTTCAGCCATCGAAATTTTATCGAAACTTTCGTGCAATCAATCTCTATTATGTGTGGATTGTTATGAAAAAAATAAGTTTTCCTTGTTTTTAGACACACAATTATATATATATATATATATATATATATATATGAGGAAGGTTTATTTGAGAACCAATCTTATATGTTTATTTGATGAATGAAATTCATGGATGAAGAGCGTGGGGGAATTAAGTGTGGCAAGGTGTATGAAATAAATTCATAGGTGGGTGATGACATTGAAGGAGAAGAAATTGGACGACTTTGATTGGTTCTCGCGGTATTCGCAATAAAAACGGTTCTTAAATAATCATTTCACACACATACATACAAACATATATATGGACAAAAGTTCAAACGAGAACTGTTTTTCGTACGAGAACTGCGAGAACCAATCTTAGCCGTCCAATTACCCCTCCTTCAATTGGCTTGTTCACCCATGAATTCCTTACATGCACCCTGCCACACTCAATTCCCCCACGCTCTTCATCTATGAATTCCATTATCCAAAATGAACGGCCAAGATTGGTTCTCGCATTTCTCGTACGAAAAACAGTTCTCGTTTGAAACCTCCCCTATATATATATATATATATATATATATATATACTACATATCTTATTAGTGTTTGGTTGGTTCACCTACTCCTTGAAGAGAGTTACGCAACAACCTAAGATGAATGAGATCTCAATCTAAATATGAATTGCTTGGAATGAAGATTAGGAATGTGAAAACTTGATCCACACAGGAGTGAGATGAAACTTGAGAAGAGTCTATAGTCATGGACTTACAAGTTAGAATGCTTGGTAAGTTTTTTTTAAGTGGTTTTATCCCAACTCTTACCCGCGCACATGAGGTGTAGAATCTGAATTTTGTAGGCTAAATTCATTAAACTTATGTGCAAGTGTGTCCTACAAAAATGAATGAAGCTTTAAAGTCTCAAGCTCGCGCGACCAAGTTTTGCTACGAATCAAATATGTTTTCTTCTAAAAACTTACAACTCCTATATATATAGAATTGGTACAAACTTTGCAAATCAAGTTTGTGATTTGATTTTGCAAATAAAATCTTTGAGATATAATTCAGTATTAATTACAAATATTATTCTATATTTAACGATCCATTCCGATAATATAAATACAAGACTTCTCATTTGATTGTTGATGATAGAAATTGTTCTTCTTACTTTTATAAATCGTCCCCCTCCTTTGGGGTTTTGTTGTTCCATTGCCGAGTTTGTAAATCAAAGATCTCACATATTTAGGTTATCAAGCAAGTAGGTTAATTTCGGTAGCACACTACATCAGCTGTTGTAACCTAAGAAATAGACGGCGAATCTTTTTTAAGGTGATCGTGTCTAAAACGGATCTTGATCATCCGTTCATTT
Source organism: Dittrichia graveolens (assembly GCA_038502395.1). Classification (NCBI taxonomy): domain Eukaryota; kingdom Viridiplantae; phylum Streptophyta; class Magnoliopsida; order Asterales; family Asteraceae; genus Dittrichia; species Dittrichia graveolens. The sequence continues at coordinate 29,723,791 of JARJIL010000005.1, forward strand.
ATTCGATTATTTTGTCTTTTGTTGTTATAACTTATAAATGTCCATTCGCAACAATATAATATTATATCTATTTTATTTTGTATTTAAATAACCCTGATTTTAATGTTAACGGTGTATGACATTTTCTTGTTAAACTAATTGTATGACGTAACCCGAAGAAATCGGGTAGGCCATCACGTGCCTCAGGTTTGTGCTTCAACACCCGACGCCACCCTTTGTGGTACCCGATGGATGAGCCTATCGGTTCCTCACACCCGATCTCTCTTCTGTCTCTCATGTCCCTCTCTTCTGTCTCTCTTCTCTCACTTCACCTTTTCTCTCTTACATATATTAAAATAATAAAAAATAATAGGGAAAAAATCAAGTTAGTATGGATTAGACTATATTAGGTATTTGGGTAAAAAAATAAATTAAAGAAAAAGTGATGTGGCACAAATGTATCATTCGGTTAAGAAAGATAAAATAAAGGGTCATACGGATTGTACATAATTGTTATTTGAGAGGTGATATATATTTCTACTATTTCCTTCTACTCATAAGATCAACACAAGTGTCAAAATCAAGGAAGAAGGTAAAGAAATAAAATTATTGAATTTCATATGTTTCTTATGATAAGTATGAAGATGGAGTAGAAAGAAACAGTAAAAAGATATATCATTTTTCTTATTATTTACATAAATCATTCTCTTTTTATTATTAAAACTAGAGAAGGATGTTCAATATAGTTATAATTAATTCATAGTCCTATGAGACTAATTTTAGCTTTTAAAACAATGGCATCATTGATCCATATTGCATTTTAAAATTTTGAACGAAGTGATATTTTCGTAATTCACATGTGATATTTTTACAATCACATATAATTGTATACTGAATCACATGTAATTAAATATTAAAATTTTAAAATTATGTTTTTTCCATATACTTTATTAAAAGCGAACTCTATAACTAGAATATACACTTTGTTAAAGAGAAGCAAAAAGATGGAAAGAAGAGGAGAGATAGAGAGAAGAATGCGAGAGAAAGAGGGGTGAGGGAGCTACTTCGTGGTCAAGCCAATGCCTCTCCAGCCGGTTAGCTAAGGGGGTGCGATGGTAACCTCTCTCCCACTCCTATCCCGCACTCTCCAATGTGACGAATGCAGGTAGTCTAATCAAGACATGTGTTAAAATCAAGTGTGAAAGTAAAGAAAGATAGTAAAATACTTATGCCACAACTTAGTGAGTAAGACGATGAAGTACGAAGATATAGAATTTTTCATTGTTTTTTGAAAAATTCAATTCGTTCGTACTATTTTCTCCTACTTTATCCTCTTACTCATTATAGAATCACATGTATAATCCACTAATTTTCTTTTCTTATATTCTTTATTGATTTGAACACTTATGTTAATCTCGAAAGATTTTGTAAAAGTATTTCATAAAGTATTCAAATTCCATAAATAAAGGTATAAAACCTTCAATAGCTTTGTATATACAACCTCTCTCTTGTCACTAAAAACAATAGTATTCTTAGTTTACTTTGTTAATTTCATAAAGACAACAGTATATTACTAGTTTACTATATTGTTTTTCAGAAACATTCAAACATAATCGTTTACTAATTATATATTAAATTAAATAATATAATTGATCGTGACATATAAGTCTTATTTGACAAAACTAACTAAAGTTTTTTAAAGCTAGCATTTTAACCTCTAGTTAAAAACTTATACTTTTATTACATTATAGTTGTGGATAAAACAACTTGGAACTCAAAAATATCAAATACCATAAATATAAAGTAAAATATGAAACATAAAGCTATAAATAATTTGAAAGATAAATTTCTTTTTTGGAAGTTTATGTTTTTAAGAATATTGATGCTTCGTACACAATAAAATTATCCATACATAATAATTTTATGTTTCGTCAACTTGTATCATATGCTGTTTACTGTTTGTACCTGTTGTGTATGAGTAAAATTTGTTGTTTATAAATATTTATCAACATATGATACAAGTGACCTTTATACAAGTAAAATTTGTTGTTTATAAATATTTATCAACATATAATTTTATGTTCCGTCAACATATGATACAAGTGACCTTTATAGCTCCATTCTAAAAAGTTTTAAGGAGCATTTATCTGATTAACAAAGTGTTCCTAATAATTAAGGAGAGATTTATGAATCATAAGGTTTAGTCTTTAAACAAAACATAAATTTGTCTAGCGTTATCCGGTGTTTAAAATGATACTTAAGGTAAAGGTGTAATCAAGCCGAACCGAGCACGGTCAAGCTCAAAGCTCGACTCGACTTTAAAACTCGAGCTCAACCGAGCCTCAAATCTCAAGCTCGAGCTTCACTCTATGAAGTAGACAATCCACTAGAGCTCGACCTGACTCAACTCAAAACAATAGTAATTTCCTTTTTAAACACCACTACATCACCATATGTTACTCACGAGATATATAGGTACATAATACATGTATTTATAAAGGATAAAAATATAGTAATTTCCTTTTTCGAGTCGATCTTAAGTAACTCATCAAGTTATCTCGGCTCGATTATACCCTTAGCTCCAAAGATCTTGGGTTCAAATTCCGTAATAAACAGTATATATATATATATATATATATATTTGAGAGTAAGATTAGGATGTGTATGTATTTATATAAAAAAAAGTAGTTTATTCTTTGTAACAATGTGTTAAAGTATCTAGTATGCATGGGATGAAAATCTAAGTCATATTTTATTAATAAAATATCAAAATGATATGTGTGAGTAAAAATATATCCCTTGGTTGACAAGCAAGAAAAGTCTATAGTTGAAGTCATTGTCTATGGCAATTCAGAATGCACGATGCCATAATTATTAAATCATAAATAATTGCAACCATAGCTTCTTGTTTTGCTGTGCATCTTGTGGTGTGGGTCGGTTTTCTTCCATTCACCCAACCAATGTTTGCTGTATCTTCACGCCAGCCATCCCCCTTTTTTTTTAATTATTTGATTTATTTATTATTAAAATAATAATAATAATAATAATAATAATAATAATAATAATAATAATAATAATAATAATAATAATAATACCTCAAACTATCGAACAATCAACCATATCTTTACGTACGTTGTTTGACGTTTGTCAAGGAAATTACAACTATTCTTTTTTCTTGATTGGATTTTTTATACAAACATGAGCACGCAAGCGCGCACATACGCACATATATAATTTATAGATACTACGTTATTTTTATATCAATAACTAAAACAAAAGAACGGTAGTAAAATAGTTTATCTTATATAGTTATATGAATCATGAAGTTATCCTAGAATTATTGAAAAAGTTATGAATCAACTCTTCGTAATTAATATTATTCAAGATATCGTTTCTAATAGCTATCATTGTCAATTCATTAAGCCTTTCTTGTGATATTCTTGACGGTAAGTTAGACTTAAACAACTTACGTTTTGATAAACTTGTTTATGCAGATGTCAACGTTATTGGATAGTCAACAAGAATCTATACTCTATATGCAATAATTGCATTAGGATAATAATCGACTTGTTTAAGATATTTAACACATAAAATCGAAAACCGGGTTGATTGGTGTCTACTACGAAATAATCGCCAAGGTTCTCACAGAAAGGTTGAAAAGTGTAATCCTGAAACTCATATGGGAAGAGAAAAATGTGTTTATTGAGGGGAGATACATCTGAGACAGTGTTCTTATTGCAAATGAGGCGATCAACTATCTAAAAAGAAAAAACATAAGAGTTTGTTTTTAAAGTGGACTTCGAAAAAGGCATACAATAGTGCGAGTTAGGCCTTCCTTGCAACAACACTAAAGACAATGGGGTTGGGAAAAGACGGGTCTCGTGGATTGAAGGTTGCTTGAGGTCTTCTTCGGTGTCCGTTTTAGTCAATGGATCACCAATAGAAGAATTCAAGGTGACCATGGGATTGAAAGAAGGTGACCAACTTTCACCTTTTCTCTTTCTTTTTGGTGGTAGAAGGAATAAATATCCTAATGTATGAAGCGTGAAAAACAAAAATTCAAAGGAGTCACAATAGGTGAGGAAGGGAAAGTATCAATCTCTCACTTACAATACGCAGATGATATCATATGTTTTTAGGAAATGGTGCCGAACAATTTTAAGAATCTGATGACTTTTGAAGTGCTTTGACCTACAAGCGGGTTAGAAAATCAATATGTCAAAATGTAAGATGATTAGAGTTGGAGTGAACAAAGAGTTGGTGGAACAATGGGAGCGGATCTTACGTTGTGGTGTGGAGGATTTATCTATCTGATACATGGGACTCCATATCGGTGCAAACATGAGAAGTATTGAAAGCTTAAATTCGATATACAAAAGTTTCGAGTCCAAATTAGCAAAGTGGTATGTAAATTTCATCTCTTGGAAAGAATGTTGGTTAGGGAACTATAAATCGGAAGATAGATTTAACCGGTTGGCAAGATTAGAGATGCAAAATATGGTGACTATCAGACAAAGAGGAACCAGGAAAATGTGATTTGGATGTGGACTTGGAATTGGATAAAAGAACCAAGGGGGAGGGAGTTGGGAGAGCTAGAGGAACTTTGGCATTGATGGATCAAAATCTAGATATACCCGATATTAGTGGTTGGGAGAGAGAGGAAAGTTCAAGGTCAAGACGATGAGGAAGATAGTTGATGAGAAGGTCTTAGGATCCAAAATCTCACTCGCACCAACAAGTTGGAGTAGGATTATTCCAACGAAGATTGTAGTTTTTGTTTAGCTACTAAGGCGGGGGAGACTTCCAGTAAGGGCGGATCTAGATAAAGTGGGGGTAGAATTACACTATACGCTTTGTCCACATTGTGAAGAGTCTGTGAAAACAATAGATCATGCTTTCGTTACAAGTGAAGAAGTTAGAAGACTTTGGAAGTGGGTTTACAAATAGTGGGGGGCTGACGACCAAACAATGATACCATCAAAAACCTTGTCACAAACAACGAGCTGCTGTGAATTGGCTTTGGGTTACAAATTGTTAATTAGTCTCAAGGGTCCTTTTTAATTTTTCAACTTGCAAAAACCAAAACATATTGCTAATTAGGTGTATTATTTCTTTTCAGTTGGTAATAAATTTCTGTGTAAAATTTTTTTTTGGAGAAAATTATAAATAAATTACATTATAAAAAAGATTTAAAAAAAACTTTGGAGAAAATGTGTAGCAAAGAATTTTCTTGGATGGGCGGCGCATGCATTTAAGGTGTAAGCGATGAGTCAAAGTTAGCTTTTGACCAAGTAGAGGAAACAACATTGGATTTTTCACACCACCACCACCTGCTGCCCCGTCGCTCTCTCTCTTTTCCATCCGACACGACCACAAATGTCTACAGACAGACTCTCCTGCTGCTTCTTCTTCTGTTATTTATTAGTCATTCACCACAATATTTTCATTTCTCACCCTATTATTTCCCATATGTACATTAATGGCTACTAACTTCATCTTATAATCCAACTAAATCTAAATCAATTTACAATTATAGTTGTTATTTTTTGATGTAGATAAAATCAACTATGTAAAAATAATTTAATTTGAAATTCGTGAAAAAAGAAGACAAACTTTAGGAAAAAGTTTGATTTAAGATAATAAGAAGATTTTCTTTTAGTTTACTTAAAATCTACTTTAAAACAATTTATGTGTATTATTAAGCACTAAGTTTTTTCCTTAAATGATTTCAAACTTTATTGGCACAGTAAGAAGAAATAAAATATCTTGAGTTTATACATGCTTTCTCGAGCTCACTAACTATACGTTTACATGCATCTTTAAATATAAATAAAAGACTAATTTGGAATAATATTATTATAGAAAATATCTTGAGTCAAAGTTTTTTAATTTAAATTAAAGTTATTATAGAAAATAATATATATATCCCTATTAAACTTTAAAACATCGTATTTGTCAATCTTAAGTTATAAATATCATATTTACCGTTTATTACATTTAAAAATATCATATTTAACAAAATTCTTAATTTTATCATTTTAAAATACATTATAATAAGTTTATGTTTCTTCTAAATTATAACCAATAAATATTTGACATTACTATTTCTAATTGTTACAACAATGATCGATGGCTTGTAGAAGAAATACAATCACGTATCGTATCGTAGTATCACGTTTCTATCATCACGTCTGCCCTCCACCTCACGTTGACGTTTCAACCGTTGATCTGAATATTGACGTCATCTGTCACCTTTTTTTAAAATCTCATTTTTTCATGTTTTGTAATTATTTAATACTTTTTTTTATTGATGTTTAACACATGATATCATTTTTTAAACCAACCTATATATCACTTGATATATCCTCCTACTTCATCCTTCTACTCACCACAAGATGACATGTGGAGTCCACTAATTCTCTTTCCTCACCTCATCCATTGATTTTAACACTTGTGTTAATCTTGTGAGTAGGAGGATGAAGTAAAAAGATATATCATCTCTCATCACAAAGACATTTAGGGTGCGTTTGGTACAGAGAAAGGAATTGCAGAGAAATGATTACAGAGAAAGGAATTGCAGAGAAAAGGAATTAGTTTGGATAATGAGAATTGAATGTTCTGTTTGGTAGCACAGAGATTTTAGCAGAGAACCATTTCTCTTGTTTGGTAGCCCAAAGATTTTAACAAAGAATTGTACCAAACACATATAAAATTAACACATAATCAGACCCTTTCACCTAAATTAACACATTATCGGTTTCATTAGCTTCAATAATCAGTTTCACCAAGAAACACATAATCACCAAAAAATTAACATAAGATCTGTAAAATTAACAAGTAATGTAGATCTGTAAGACGATGGCTAGCAGAGAGAGAGTAGGATAGACGGAGATCTGCAAGTAGGAAAGCATAAAATAAAGATGGCGATAGCAACAACGACGCCGGAGATGGAGGGTTGCTGGAGAAGAAAGAGACACGTAGAGAGAGAGAGAGAGAGAAAGAGAGCTGTAGCGAACGCCGGTCGGAGAAGGAGAAGACGAGTAGAGCCTCCGGTAGAAGAGGGAGAAGGCGAGCATCGCCGCTGGTCGGAGAGGGAGAAGACGAGCAACGCCGCCGGGGTTTGTGGGCTGCCGGCCAAAGAAAGAGGAGGCGAACAGCGTGCCGCCAATGGATTACAGCCATCGGAGGGTTTGTGGGTTTACAGTGGTCAGATGTTTACAATGGTCACCATTGAGAGACGAGAGTAAAGTAGTGTTTTATTTCTCCCAGAGAATACCTCTTTTCAATTCCCACCTTTTCTTTCTTTGGTGGAGAGAATTGGATACAGAGATTTGGAAAAGATTTTTTTCTCAGCTCTTCTTTTCTCATAAGGAAACAAACAAGTGAAATGTTTCTTTTTTCCTTTCTCTATCCTCTTTTCTCTCTACCAAACACCCTCTTAGTGTAGTTTCTATTATGTGCTTAAAAACTATAAAATGGGTTGTTGAATCCTAGGGAGTTTGAAAAATGGCGGGTAATCGTGTAAGCGAATAATCTCTGAACTTTGGCTTTTTGTAATTGTGTTTATATATTATTGTCCTTTAATATTTACTTTGATGATTTGATGTATCAAAATTCTAAACTGACATTCGTTACATAACTGGATTTTTATCTAACATATTTATATATGTAGAATCTAAAGCAATATGTAACTAAATTAATTTCGAAAGGTAATTTTTTAATATTAACCAAATACATAAAAATATTTTTTTTATTCACTACAAAATTACAAAACTTTGATCAAAGTTTGATGCATTTTACATATATTTTCTTTTAACTATGTGTAATGAAATTACATCAATTAATAATAAAATGGACGTTGTGGTGTAATATGATAAAGTGTAACGGTTAGAATCGCAACCAGGGAACCGACCAACGATATTATTTGTTTTGGGTTGTCCCTCACGGCTTAAAAACGCGTCATATGGCAGGAGTAAGATCCTCCATCCTTATAAAGAGGAAGAATCCCTCTTGTCTCTTCGATGTGGGATGCTCCTGTATTGCTACAGGAGCGGAGGGTTTAAGAGTCAAGAATTTGACCGGCTCGAGGGAACGATAAGCCTCGTAAACCCAACAGTAACATAATAAAAATAGAAATATATATTAAATATAATATTGATTAATTGACCCATACTTTTTGCATATATTTAATCTTTCTTTTTAGTGTGACTGATATAGTTAATCCGATCATGTTTTATTATTTAAGGGTATGTTTGGTACGTGATTTATGAATGTTTATGAGTTACGAGGGCTTGAATAATTCCGTTTATAAGCTCAGCTCTTGTTATTAGATATACTATATTTGAATGTAAAAATATTTTTTTTATTTTTCGAAAAAATAAACCATCACTAAAACGTAAAAACTCTATCAAGTAAATTAATAAAATAGCTTAAGCTTTTACTTGAAACTCAAACTTAATCCTAACCCTAATGCCAATTATATTATTACGAACATACCTAAAGTTTTGTCACAAGTTTTATTAAATGAAGATGCCATGATGATCCCACCAGTTCACATGAATTCATAACTATGTCAGTATGTTGGACTTGTGAGTAGGGTATACATCACTTGGTTAGTTGGTTAAGTAAGTTTTGGGTAGCTTGGGCCTATATTTCTTTTCACTTTTTAAGTCCTCCTTGAAAATATTAAAATAGTGTTCAGTTGACAGGAATCTTTGTATTTTGATGGAATTGAAATTCAATTTTTAAGAATTTCTGTGTTTGGTTCGCTTTAATGAGAGAATCTGAATGAATTGAAATCCATCAAACGACGGAAAGTGAATTTCATCGACATAATACGTGAGCTGACTCTACTCTCTAAACACCAACGGCTTCTTCCTCCGTCTCTAAACTCTCCACCACAGTCTTCCTTCGTCGTCGCCTATTGATCCTCCGCCGCATCCTCCAAACCCTCTGCCGCAGCCTTCTTTAGTTGCCGCCTCTACATCCTCCCCCGCAGCATCTTTTTCATCAGTCAGTCGCAGTTGTCAGATTCCACCGTTCTATCACTGCCTTCCTCCACAGTCGCTGCCTTCCGCCTCAGCCTTGGATGAGTCTCCCTTCTTTCTCTCTTTATCTCCATCGCTGTCTTCCTCCACAATGTTGAATCTATCCGACAAAGACGATGATTTGAGACCGATGATAATTCATGTGGATGTGTATTGTAATGATTTTAACTTACGATATTTATTAGTGTGATTTTTCTAATTTATTTCTATGAATGCTCAATCAATAAAATGAAATTTTAATATTTTTATAATTTATATAATATATTTTTATATAAAAGTTATAAAACAAACTAAAAATATGTAAAAAAACAAAAAGGGCAATTTTGTTTACATTACCGAAACCAAATTTCAATTTCATTTTCTGTTAACCAAACAAATTACATATTCAGATTTCAATTCCTGACAGATTCTAATTCCTTCATAAACATTTTGCGAGCCAAACGCCACATAAAGATATTGGAGAGTAATAGATTTAACTTATTTTGAGGATCCAAGAATGGGAATCGAAAAAGGGTTTGTTAGACATCAGAAGCCTCAAAGGTCAAAACCTCGTTTTACTCACTAAATGGTGGTGTCGTTACAAAATGGAATAGGACACATTATGGAAGAAGGTGATTTAGTCTTTACATGGTGATAACTTAGGGTCATTTAACTTTAATTTTGCTGGAAAGTTACTGGTCTTGAACAAACATATTTGAAATTCAATCTTATTTTAGGATGGAAAACATACTGCCGGACAATTGGTTCTAAAGATCTGCTGGACAAGATGGGCTTTCGATAGAGCACATATAGGCTCTGAACTCATCATTTCAACTCAAAACCAATTGATAATAAGTGGGGTAGTCAGGACCTTTATTAAGCATATTACAAAGTCATTTTTCGTCCGATTTGAGACATCACTCAACATGCCCCTTACATGTGGCGTTCTTTTTTTCACACATAACACGTTGATACTTATGGGTTACGTTGAGTCTGTGTGGCCTTTGACCAACCACGGGTGAACCTTGCATTGATACCATGTAAGTTTATGAGGTTCTAACTCAAAACCAATTGACTATAAGTAGAGTAGCCCAGAAGCCTTATTAAATACATTAAAAAGTTACTTTTCGTCCGATGTGGGATATTACTCAACAATTGGGGTTATTCTCAGTTTCATCATTAAGGAGGCCCTTTGATAATTTCTACTTAAACACCACAACATGGAGTCATTCTCGTGGTGGAACAAGTTCCTTCGAAGGTAAATATGTTGGTTGACTAGGAGAATCATTCGTAGGATGCTTCCTACGAAAATGAATCTACTCAAAAGAGGGATTAATATTATAAGAGGAGAACGAAGATCATCTTTTTTTTACATAATTGTTGCCATCTTAATTCAATCCCGAAGGACATTGCAAATCGAGGGGTGTTGATTTTAGTGAATTTTAAAGCCTCTCTATTTTACTTGATGCAAGTTTGTTATCATATCACAAATGGTAAGCACCGAAAGTATTTATGGAAATCGTCTACACTTTCATTTGGTGTGTGTGGATACTGAAAAACGGCAAGGCTTTTCTAAGGCTCTTCTTAGATCTAGAAGCTTTAGCAATTGGACAAATTCATGTGTTCTCTATTTCTTTTTGGTTTAAAATATGTTGTCTTCTCTCAACTTCGTAAAAACCTCATATGATCAGTTCTTTTATAAAACTTAAACAAATACTAGTCTTCAGTTCGCTAATTAAATATTAAATATTGAATAATATTTGGTTGTTTCATTTTTTAAATTACTTATTTGGTTTTTGGATTGATTTTATTTCATATATGTTGAAATCAAACTATCCAAACAAATCAAATAGTGGATTTACATTTTTAATCATCAATATAATATCCTATAGTTTATTTTTATATATTTTACACTTTAACACATGCCCTTTTGTCCTATAACTATAATACCTTTATTCATTTATCAACGCCATAAGTTTAGACTTTACTTCAAAATTTACAATCTCTTCACCATTACTCAACCCTCAAAATACCAATCACAACTATTCACCTAAAAAATTTACCCAACAAACTTAAGTTTCACATCTTCGAAAACCATTAATACAATAACATATTCAATTAAAAGGAGCTTTCCTGTTTACGGTCTCTCCCGAAGAATCGAGCATTTACTTATATGTACATGACCTAATATTTATCGTGGCCGTTTCCTACTTTCCTTATCACCACTGGACATTCTTAATTAAAACTTTCATTGAACTAAAACCCTTAACCTCTTTTATGAGAAACGGATGTCTTACCCAATAACAAATCTAGTGATGGTTTTATACAATAACATATAGTACTATTAAATTTATGTTTATGTTCAAATAGAAGGGAGAGGTCATGGTACATATAAATCTTTGACACAACCAAAATTCATCAAAGGTTAAACCAATATGTGTTAGAATAAAAAAACACAGGTAAAAGTAAAAAAATAAATAAAAGAAATGTTATAGAAACAAATTATAAGCCCTAAAAAACGTTATTTAATATTATGTTACGGTATATATTTTTTAGTTTGTTTTACAAAAATGTGTTCAACTTTACACGTTTTGTTGTCTAATTTTCAAACTATTGCTTTATTGTATTGAACTTTCAAAACATATCCTTTGATATATCCAGTTTGAAAATTGAATACATACAATAATAACATATGTAAAGTTTAATACATACAGTGAAGGTTTAGTACATTGGAGTATACGTTTCTAGAGTTCAATACATTTAAAGGTAACTTCAAAAGTTAAATACATACAACATCAAAACATGTAAATCGAATACGTTTTAAACTAAACCCTATATTTTTTTTCCCTTGCAATATAAACATATATACGTACCTTTAACCATTACTCGGGCAGTCATGACAGGTGATCATTATCTGTGGGCCAGTCATTAAGGAAGGGTTGGTTCAGATCTATATGATCCCAGACACAAGGTTAACCCGGCGTAAACAACCTTTTGTTGAAATGGTCAGGTGTGTACAACTAACAAAATCAAGTAATTTTATACCTTTTTCTCAAGACGCGATTAATACAAGCATGAATAAAGTTTGTGTGGGTCTGAAATAATAAAAAGTGATAGTGTAGGGACCAAAATGGATTTATTTTCGGTCTGAAAAGTGTGTGTGGTGTGTGTAATTGGATGCTAGTGGAGTGGAGCCTTTTGTTCAGTCCTCCTTTATATAACCTCTTTCACCCCAAATCACTTCATTCCTGATTCTTCCCTTCTGGAGATCACGCTCCCAATTGGAGGGAAATTTTCCCGCCAAAAGGAGAGCTCACGAGCTGAGTCCACTCGGTGTTCGATTCTTCTCCTCGATCCTTCTGATTTGCCATAGGATCAAGATCGGAGCTCTAAGAAGCACTGATTTTCGGTAGGATCAAAGATCAGAGCTCTAAGACGCGCTGATTTTGTTCGTTTTATGCTGGAGATCTGGATATGGAGGTCGATCGTACGATGTCCGTACGATCGGCTGTGAAGTTCTCAGAGCACGTTGTAAGAACTTGTAAATTTGTTCACGGAGAGCCACCGGAGTCGTCGATTAAGCAGAGGATCGTGAGGATCACGTTAACGGATCCCTACGCCACCGATTCCTCCGGCGAGGATGAAGAACCAGTGGTTAAGAGAGTGAAGAAGCACGTTTCGATGATCGATTTCAGCACGCCGTCTTTTAATTTCGCTAAAAGGAGTAGTGGATCGACGGCAAAGAAGTTCAGAGGTGTTCGCCGGAGACCTTGGGGAAGGTGGGCGGCGGAGATCCGTGATCCGCATCGGCGAAAACGAGTTTGGCTTGGGACATTTGATACACCTGAAGAAGCTGCGACGGTCTACGACGACGCTGCCGTTAAATTGAAAGGTCCAGCCGCCGTTACGAACTTTCCTCGGGTAACCGTCACAAAAACTGTCACCGTCGACAGCCAAAGTCTAAAGGCGACGACTACGAGTAGTAGCGGCAGTGAAGAACCGGTAACGGCCGCTTTGTCGCCGACGTCTGTGCTCCGTGGTAACGCCGAGTTAACGTCGTTTGACTACATGGAGTTAGACTCTCATGGATTTGATACGGGTGAAACGTTCATGCCGTTTGATTTGCCGGAATTTTTGATGTCGGAAAATTACTGCGACGAGGATATCGGCGATTTTAATATCGATGATTTTCTCGTTGACTTTTGAAGAAAGTATTAATTAAATATTGTATGCTGGGTAAAAAGGGTTAATTTATAGGAGAACAATGGCATTATGGTAAATTTGAATATCTGGAGAGATGTACGGATTGGAGTGTATTATATGAGTTATTTTTGTATATGAAAATTTTGTGTACCCTGTCAGAGAATTTGAGACATTTGTTAGTATTTTAATTGTATTTCTATTTAAATTTTATGTTTTTTATATTTAAAATTTATTTTAGTAAGTTTAGAAGGTATGCATGCGCAACATACGTGTACATAGGCATCATACTTCCTCTTATTGATGTTGAAAAATTGAAAATAATATATATATTTAAATAATTAAAAGAATATTTATTAAATTACATAATAAAAATTGTTTATACATAATAATTTATGTATTACCAGCGTGTACTATGTATTGTTAAAGACTTATACCTATTTTATATGAATCGGTTTTATTATTTACGAATCCGCTCTCTTATTTAATATTAAAATAATTTGATTTCTTGATCTTATTCATTCTCATGCTTCTAAACTTACAAAAGTTGTCGTTATCTTACCATTTCCATCATATTTTATTTGATATCCACATACATACTCCAATGACCTAATAAAAAAAAGAAAAGAAACAAACATGAGGTTTGATTTATTTTTTTTTCAACGGCAAGAAAAGCAACTAGATAAGAAGTTTCGATATGGTCATCAGTATGATTTAGAAACCCAAATAGAGTGTCGCTTCGTATATCTCTTGGGCTTCAATCAACAACAGAGCCAGTATTAACCCATCGTAACGCAGTCGCATTCTCTACATGTTTTCACGATTTGATTCTTTTTTTTTCTTTTTTGAGTGTGGATTATGAGATTTGTCTTTTAAAAGCAAAGAAGATTTAGTATTATTCAAATATAAGTTCGTAAATTACGTAGTGGTGTCTAAGTTAGGGACAAAAAAAGATATAACGAGATGAAATAACCCAAAATAATATGCTTGGAGTGTTTAACTACCATGATAACAACCTATTAAACTATTTAACTCCTAAACATGAATGAATTTTGAGTACGATTGGAGACCAATTAAAGAAAGTCGCACAAGCAATTAAGAAGAAGACACCCTTTCTCTAATCAGTTTTAAATGTGTGGATTCTGAATTTAATTTGGAGTTGAGTTATGTGTTTTGTTCTTAAGTCAGTTTTGATCCATGTGTGAATTACTGCTTCCTTCAATTTTGTTTTTTTTAATTATGTTGTTGTGAATCATTGGTTCCTAAAACTAATAAGAAACCTAATTAATTATGATTTCTCATGGATTCTTTAATTCATACTTTTAGGATGTTTGATTTATATACGAAGATTGTATAAACGGACCATTAGAGACGGAGACAAAGAGTGTTGAAGGGTGTTAAGCCCAATCCAATGAGCCCAAAATCCTTAGAGGGTGTTTGGTATAGAGATTTGGAGACAGGGAAAGGGAAGTGGAAATATTTCCTTTGTTTGGTTATACCCGAGAATTAGAAAATGAGAAATAAACCAATTTCAAGTCATTTTTTAATTCTCTATTAGAAGAAGAGAAATGGAGAGAACTAAGAAATCATTTCTCTACAAAAAAAAGGCAAGAGAGTTCACCATAAAAAATTGTTCCTCTCTAGCCCTTGTACTCGCGACGCCTTCCCCTCCTCATCTGCGACGGTGACGGTTCTTAAGGCAGCGGCGGTGTTAACTACAGCGATGGTGGCTTCCGGTGGCGGCATTATCTACCGTTGACGGTGCTTTTAATTGTTCCTTCCGGCAATCAATTCTCAAGGCGGCAGAGGCGTTGTCTCTCTAGTAAAGGTAACACATGCTCTATCTTTGTCTATCTCTCTCTCACGAATCTATGGAATGGTTATGAGATCTGTGATTCATAAGATAGATCTTGAAATCTCTATGATTATACGAACTTGAAATTTATGAACTTGATCATATAATTTCAAATGATCTAATGTTAGGGTATGTTTGGCGGAAGTAGCTGGTAGCTGTAACTGGAAGCTGGTAGCTGATAGCTGGAAACTGGTAGTTGGTAGCTGGAGCTGGAAGCTGTATCTTTTATTTGTATATGTGTTTGGCAAAATAGCTGGTAGCTGGAGCTTAATGGTGTAAAATGACAAAAAAGGACAAATAATAAAAATAGAAGGAATTGCAAAACAATTAAAAAGGGTATTTAGGTAATTTTGTATATAAAAAGCTTCCAGCTAGTTTTAAAAGCTACTTCAAGAAGCTTTTTATTTTCGAGCTTTTTGTTTAAAAAGAAGCTTCCAACCTTTTCAACCGAACAAGACTTGTAGCTTTTTATTTCATAACAAAAGGCTACTAGCTCCAAAAAACTGTGTACCAAACAAACCCTTAGTTTTATGCTTATAAACTAGAAATTATTTTGATGTTATAAATGGAATGAATGACAAGAAGTAAAGGTAGAAGGCGTTAGGAGGGAACGGAGAAAGAAGAAGGTGAAAGGAATGAGAATACATGAGCAAGAAAAGTGAAGATGAAAAGAGAAGAAGACATATAATGAGTTTTGTTTTGTAAAGGTGAATGTGGTCAACATATATTGGGATGCAATGTTTAAGACATATAATGATAATAAATGGCTTCTTTATCGTTAATTTTTTTTTATGTTTGTAGAATTTTTTGTTGAATTTTTTATTGTACCAAACAAGAGAAATGATTATCTGTTATATTTCTCTACTAAAATCTTTATGCTACCAAAGAGAAGAGTTAATTTCTATTTTCTAGACTAATTCCCTTTCACTGTAATCATTTCTCTACAATTTCATTCTCTGTACCAAAAGCAACCTTAGTATTTTAGAAGCTCAAATTAAGCACATATTTATTAAACCCCTCTTATTAGAGTTGATTAGTAGCCAAAGTATAGCTCAAAATAAAACCAGCGAAGGGAAGACTCGAACTGGCGATTCTGATTTTTTAAAGGGCATTCTTAGTAATGAAAATTATGAAAACAGGGCTTTGTAATAGCATGAGTGATTATTATCTTTAAAACAGTTTGGTTCTCTACATTGAGAAATAGATTGATGATACTTTCTCTACAGACAATATAATAGATGAGTTCTATTAAAAAAACGAAGACATGTCCAACTACAAACACACGAAGTATGATTTTCTTATCGTTATTTTTCAGTTTCATCAAGATAAATCATTCGAGTTACTATTTTAGTTAATATTATGCTTCTAGCACTCTAATTCATGACAAACGAACTGGCGATCGTGAAAATTTTTTGATTGATTTTGGCAAAACTTAAGCGTTATTTTAACATGTAAGTTTCTTGTTTTTAAATAAACTTTCATTATATATTTATCTAACGAATAATGAAACTTCTTTATGTCGCTCATATATATTTGTATCATTAATATTATGATAAATTAAAACCGACCCCACTATACTAAAATCCTAGCTTCGTCCCTGAAAATGGTTGAAGGACAAACAAATCTTAATCCTCAAGATAATAAACCTTCATATCATCAACAAGTTCCTATTGGCTACATTACAAAATTTGTGTGATGTTAGACATTACTGAACAATGTTAGTCAAAGTTCATTGCATTTTAACACATTAAACCCATCAAAGTATATTTTTTTAACGAACCCATCAAAGTATATGACGTTTTTTTTAATCACACTAGTCATTTACTACATTATGCTAAAACCAAATCAAACATCAATGTTCATTACATTTTAACACATGTTAATAATCTTGATATCCGCGACGAAAAAAATATTGTAACATCAAAAGAATATACTATCTATCAAACATCTTTATTCTTGCACATGCTTAAGATTACTACTTAGCGAAATCGTTATTTTTTAATGGGTTGTTTGTTAAAACAGAATGATTAAGCACATAATGATTTTATGGACTGAATAATTCAAATACTCTGTATGAACTGTCTATGAATTTGACATGCTGTTTGATAAGGATTCTGAATTATGCAAATTACTATTTTAGCCTTAATATTAAATTACTATATTATAATATATGATTTTTTAACAAGGCAACGAGTAAAAGAAGGGGTATTAGGGTCACATACTTGTTGCTTAATGTTTTATAATGTACTTTAAGGTGAATGTTGAACGGTTGATTCAGATGCGGTAATCAAACACACTGAATGTTGAACGATTTAGTATTAAGCGTTAAATGGTAGCAGCAAATAAACAACCCGTAAATCCTTAGTGGAATGTATCATCGATGCACTAGAACCTTATGAGTTATGAACGAGGATCATTCAAGTAATGATATGGTGGCTTAGGCGACTTCTACATCCACGGTAACAAAAGGAAATAGAGTAAAGAAATTGATCTATGAGACAAGAAGTTGTAATGTGTGAACTAATGCGAAATGATGGGCGAATCTTAGAATTACAAGGGGTCCATTGTAAAATTAAAATAAGTGAGGGGGGTCCATTGTAATATTAAAATAAGTGAGGGGGTCCGTAGTAGTTGTAAAGTGATATTGCAAATGTGGAATTTCATTCTTCCATCCATTGCGTAGAAATGAAGACTAGAATTGTCAAAAGTAAACTATATTTTAGTGAAAGAGATATTAATCAATGGAGTTGGATTATGGTGGGGCCCAAACCCGAATCATTTTGAATATTTGGGTCTAAATGCATGGAACATTAATTAATTAATTAAATTATAAGTTTAATTAATACATATACATATTTGAAAAATACAAAATATATTCGTATTGCTCAAATATAAGAATGAATAATAAGTAGTTTAATTGCAATTAAATTTTAAATAATTGGCTTAAAGGTATAAAAGTATAGAGAAGTGCGATAACCTTAGGGTTATAAGTTCTAGTCTGTGATAATGGGTAATGGATGTGAATTAGAAATGCGTATGTAGCTGTTTAAAAATAGGGTAAATTGTATAAAAATACAATGAACTTTGCCTTAATTATCATTGTATATGATCAACTTTATTTTTTTAAAAATAATACAATGAACTTTTATAATCCTCTCATTGTATGCAAGTTATTGTATACAATGTAAATTATAGAAAATTTCATTGTATACAATGGTAGCTAAATACTAGACACAGAAAAAAGTTGTTTGCATACAATGAGTGAATTATGAAAGTTGGTTGTATTATTTTTAAGAATTTAAAGTTGATTGTATACAATGATAATTAAGACAAAGTTAATTGTATTTTTATGCATTTTACCCTTAAAAATATTAGCAACTAATATATACTAATTGCTATGATCTAATTTATCAAAAAAATAATATATTGTCTTACTATTTATTTCTATTTCATCCTCTTACTTACCACAAGATAACATATTAAATTCACTAATTTTTTTCTTACTTACTCAATTGATTTTTAACACTTATATTAATCTTATAAGTAGAATAAAGTAATATAAGGATATATCACTTTTCTGTCCAAAACAAAAAATTCCTGCCTCTTTTTGCTCTTCTCAAATGATCAAGCTAAGTTGTGTGACTATTTAGTTAAGGAAATTTATGTTTTATCTTAATAAATTTTCTTACTTTATTCTTCTAATAATCACTATCACTATATAATAATATATAAAATTTACTAATCCTCTTTAGTTATCGTCCCTCTTGAGTTTCACACATCTCTTAATTTTATAATTAAAAATTAAAAACTATAGAACCTATCGTTAATTAATAATCTCAATATCTCATAATTGAAAAATCTTAACTAAGTTCCTTAATGTTGGTGGGTGGATGCTTAAGGAAAGTCTTTAATTGCATTTTATTATCTCATCCTTCTTATTGTTATTGTTATTGTTTTTGACTATATTGTTTGAATTGGTTTGATGTACTAGACATTTTGATTATATTGTTTAAACTTTTTGTTATTCTCTTACTAGTCTTTTAATATAATTAAAATTGTCTTTTAATTATATTAAAATAAGTATAAATACACAAATTATCTTGCAGTCAATACCCCATATTTTTCTCTTCTTATTTAACAATAGTAGTGTCATTTAATTGAATAGAATAATTCCTAGCTACAAACCATCTATGTTTAAGAATAACAAAATCACAATTTTCATTATGAGTAAACATCAAATAAAAAATTTAATTTCTAATAAATACTAATAAGGATGAGCCGTGGTTGCCGGACTCTAGACACTCTGGATGTAAATCATCATCACATTACTCTCCTCTGTCATTGTCATACCAAAAATACGATATAGTGGTTCATTGTGACCATGTACCAATTTTTTTTATCTTCCCCAACATTTGGAAAAAAAACCAACCTTAGTTTACATCTTTTCATTGGTCCTCCACCCATAACACAAAAGGTAGTGGCACCCTGTTTCACGCCGAACATGAACCCCCCACCCCTCGATGTCATCCATCCCCATCCCTAAGTTTGCAGTTGAACATGAAGAGATTTAGGGTTTGTATTCAGACAAATGAGTTACAATCAACGCTTATTAAAAATAATATTATTTTATAAAAAATATGGTTTAAAGATATAATGATAACGACTCATACACTTAAACATATTCGGTCACGACTTGGATACAATCATACAATCAATATCATGGGGCATTAATAATAATTAGAAGACAAATTGAATGCATATACTATCTATTAATTCCCATATATCTTTTGAATGGTTGTATATATCGTCACATATAACTAGGAAGGAAACATGATCGATCAACTTCACGTCTTCACTTATTGACTTTCTTACATGTTTCCACAGTTTGATGTTACATTTTTATTTTCATAAACAATATATACTTAAAAACTATATATTAAAAACATTAATCAAAGATTAATATTAATTACACTTCATGTAGAAGAGAAAGTGTGTTGGTAGCATTCTTTATTTTTTAGAAATGATTTTGGAATTTGTAATGGAAAGATGACATATTGTATATTAATCCTAGATCATAGATGGTTATGGAAATATGGAAGTAGAGCCCCCAGCTACACCCTCGTATTCGGGTTAGCTTTTGGTTCCCCAAACCCGACCTACCCGTTTTTTGTTGTTGTTGTTGTTGTGTAAGAGATCGAGAGTTTGATCAGTTGTTTGAGTTATGCTATACTTGGGTTTCAGATAAAAGAGAAAAAAGATGAAAAAAAGGATATGACGTTGATGTGACATTCGGATAAGAGAGAGAAGAAAGATACCCGCTACTCATGATCTTACAAACTAATAGCAATCTATTGCATTTGCAAGTAGCAAATCAATTAGATATTTGTCTTTTTTTCTAAACAAAAACAGCAAAAATCTTTAAAGAGTTGTGAATTGTTTTATTGAAGCTATATATAAACTAAAATATAATATAATTATCAAATAAAGTAGCGATTAATTAGTATGAAAGTTGTATATAACATATATGATTTAGAAACTTTTATACAAGCTGAACCTTGTTTGTAAGTATTATCCATCAGAAGCACACTTGCAAGAAATAAATGTATTCCAAATAATTCAAAATATTAATCTTTAAATTACTCTGATTTTTTAGTTTAGTTTTAAGTTGTCATTTCTATGTAAGTATTATGAAGGATTTACTATTTAAGACACAGATGTGTTCATTTAAGTGACTTGTTAACACTTAATTTGGTAATATAACATATGTAAGGGTATCTCAAGGTAAAGATGTTAAAGTTATGCGTTAGCCCCTAAATTTATGTATGTATGTGTATTCGACTAGGACTTCTATCTGTTTGAATTTTATATAGGACCATCAAGTAGTAAACAATTAAGCGATTTTTTGGGCAAAAAAAAAAGAATGCTATAATAAGGGTCTTTAAGTTCTAAATGACTTTGCCATTCATTTTGTTTTTTCACTTTTTCTAATCGACCCCATTAGAGTACTGTCTCATAATCTTAAATTTTACTCTTGCAATTAAGTTTGCATGTCGCTTTTAACCCTCGTCATACAAGGATCATTAAGTCTTTTTGCTAAGGAGAAGGCTTTGGTGTTAAAGAATCTTACAATCGGGAATGTTATGAATAAGTGGAAGAACATTGCGGTCCGGATTCGGCTAGAAGCAATTAGCAAATCACTAGTGGAAATGTGCGAGAAGAATTTTGACTTTCCATTGGAAGAAAGGCACGCTAGGTTCCGCGAAATATGTTATAAGATGTTAAGATGTGGTGGGTCTTGTTAAATTTGAGCGGTTAAATGAGCTGTAGTGTTGTTAGTTGCTCGATGCGAACTAGGGGAGTTACAATGTGTAATATAAGTTGCACATCCAAATCTTTTGTAAGTTTGAGTTGTTATGTACTAGGAGCTATAGCTCTAATATGAACAAAATCATTTTTATTGTTCTAAAATATATATATGTATTTAGTTCAAGTGATGCTCCCCTTAGTCAAACACCTACTTTTGGTCTCATGTATGTTGGTTGAAGCTCTTATTGAGGGTGAAACATGGGAGACTTTTTGCGAATTCACTAATTTATAAAGAAAAAAAACGGAGTGTAAATCAAATAAGATTATATGAAAGTATTATGTAGTTTTGTGTTACATAAAGCATGTGTGATTCCGTGACGTATGTTCTCCTTCTTACGTTGACTCTTCCACCATTCGTTTGAGTGTTGACGTTGTCGTCTGTTGCAATTTTTTTAGTTTTAATTTCTTTCGTTTTTATAGTTATTTAATATCTTTTTATATTAATATTTATAATTTTTTATAACAAATCTGTGTGTCAAAAGAAAATTTGATCTAGCAATTAAATATATAAATTTGTGAAATTAAAGTTTGAAATTTCATGGCAAAGCGTGAACGGTGGTTGTGAGGTCAAAGTGGGCCGTGAGTGAATTTTGTGGGGTCCATGGTTGGTTACCAACAAAGATATGACGACGACGTCACCAAACCAAACCAAACTCATTAAAAGTCTCAAATCACAGCCTGCCGCCTCCTATATTAAGAAAGGATTTAGGACCACTATTAAGGTTTATTTATTAATAATTACTAGTGGGGTACCCGCGTAATACGGCGACGGTGAATAAAAATGGTTTGTAAGGAGTTGTTTTGGTAGGTATTGATCAACAGGACACACAAGACGTAATTTTATAATTTTTATTTAGCAGGTGAAAAGGGAATGAAATTTATATATAATTTTGTAATTTTTATTTAGCAGGTGAAAAGCGAATATTATATATTTTTCCTTTCTGAAATTTATGGAATGTTATTAAGTTTATGGAATATTCTGTTTCGTAAGTTTTGCTATGGAATTTATGGAAAGAGAATATTCTGGAATTTATGAAAAAAGAATGTTATTAAGTTTATTTAATGGAATCATTTTTTGGTAGATGATGGTAGAATAGTAATATTAAGTAACTTAAAATTTAAGAATTTTAAGAAAAAAAAGCTTAAATGCTTTATATAATAATATAGATTAATTAACTTTTTGAAGAAAATAGAAATTAATCAAATGTATTTTGGACGCTTAAGTGCTAGAGGAGGTGACTGTTAATCAGATCGTTCGTTTTTCATTACGGTGCTTATCCTAATTGGAATCAATAATTCGTGACGAAGTTGACATTAACCGATTATTGATAGGTGTGTAAGAGATCTTAAACTTTCTAATATACGGGAAGAGGTTGGCTGATGTATTGACTTGTAGAACTAATTTTATATTTTAAAAATCTAATCTAAACCTGTACATCATGAGTTTTTATGTGAGAGAGTTGATCTATTAATGTAATATGTGTTATGATATATGTTGTATGTGAGTAAGGAGAAAGTGCGCTCAGCAAAACCCATTCTATAAACTACTTTTCCCATTATTTAATAAGGTTCTAAATAACGTAACACGTGCCGTGGCGGCAGGGTCAAGTCTCAAGCCTTGGAAGCAATGGCGAGGTCACGGCATTTCATAAGGCGTGACTTAAGGCGATAATTTTGTATATAAATAGTAATTATGTATATAAAATTATACAAACAAATATAAAAAACACATGATTATAGGTTTATAACGTATTTCCAAAGGTTTTTTTTCTCGAAGGCTGCTCGGTGTGTGCCTAGATTGCACGACGTGGAACATACGAACTAATAAATTTGACTTTGTCCAGAAAAGTCCACGTCGTGGAACAAACCCACACAATGTGGAGCATGCGATGTCAGGGTTTTCAAGGATTTTTCTCGAAGGTAACACGTCGTGTGCTTAGTGTGCACGTCATGGAGATCAATGAACAAATTCCACAGGGTTTTCTCGAAGGCCTCTAGGCGTGCAACGTATATGTAAACCTCAGGGAAGCCATGCAAGCCACCACCATGTTTCAGCTTCACTTTATTTTGCGTTTTTACCAACTTTCACGTACATGACCCTGTTTTCATGCATTTCGACCCTAGCCTTCTCATTTTCAACTTGTACAGAACCACATACAATTAATGTACCTATATAATCGTATTAGCTCATTTTAAGGCTAGGGAAAGAAATATATTGTCGAATATTTATATAGTTAAATGAGACAATATCAATTCTCTCTAATCATTTTGATTCAAGTTAAAGTCAAAATTGAATCATTACACTGATGACGATAAATATTTGATACAAAATAATAACGAATAAATATTAGCTGTCTATTAATATTAAAAGATAAATAATAATTATATACTAAGATAAACATTATGTAAATAAACTATTATGAAGTTTAAAATTTGTACCGTGCAACTTTTTTTTTCCTTAACAATCGTATCAAATCTAACTATTAGTTATATAATACAATCTATAATTTAATTACATATTAAGATAAACTAACAAATATTATATAATATATTTATGCTATACCACATGTATATTCTTTTTGTGAGATGCAAAATGACAAAAGGACCACCAATAGGAGAACATTGCTAATCAAAACAAAGATAAGTTACCACAACATTAACATCTAATGATACCACAAAAGAAAATAAGGTAACCATAAACCTATCAATAGTGAGTCTAAAATTGATGACACAATATGAGTAAAGTAAAAGGCAATTGGGTAAAATAAATATTTTACACATAATAACAAAATATAAAGGGCAAATTACATTAAAACACAATAAACTTTGTCTTAGTTATCATTATATACAATTAATTTTATTTTCTTAAGAATAATACAATCAGCTTTTATAATTCTCACATTGTATGCAACTTGTTGTATACTATGGAAGTTATAGCAAAGTTCACTGTATATAATGGTAATTAAACAACAGATACATAAAAAAGTTGTTTGCATACAATAACTAAATTATGAAAGTTAATTGTATTATTTTTAAAATTTTAAAGTTGGTTGTATAGAATGGTAACTAAGACAAAGTTCATTGCATTTTAAAACAATTTGCCCAAATATAAAAGTTTATTTGTTATTTAAATATTATAAAAATTTGTAGCATGCAATTGTGAATACTAATCACATTTAAAATATTTTTCATTGATGACATAATATGAGGAGCTAATCTACTTAAATAGTTAAATCAATGTCATTAATCATTTAATCTTATTAATAATTAGGACGGAATGTAAGTAATGACCAAAAAGTTATTATTTTTAATTATAATTAATATCACTTTGTTGTAATTTTAATGAAAATCTGAATATTAAGGGAAGATAACATATTATGATAACCCTAAAAACTAACGTAATTAATGATTTACCATTATAATAATGTTTAAAATTGAGTTTTAATATTTTTTTGAATTTAAGATATATTTTATTTACATCCTACTTTTTCTTACGTTTGAATTGAATTTAAATAATATAATATTTGACCGTCAAAATTAATTTTTAGTTTTTATCAAAATAGATGATTAAAATTTGATAATTAAAATTCTTTATCTAAACTAGGATAGTCTAATAAAGTCTATTCAAGTTAATTTTTAATTTATCTTTAAATGTAAATAAAAGACTAATTTAAATAATCTCTATTAGATAATCTGAACCGTTCATTTTGGTATAATTAACTATCGGATTTCTCCACCTAATTTATATATATATCATATTTATTCCTTATAACATTTAAAAATATCATATTTAACCAAATTCTTATTTTTATTTTAAACTTTTTTTTAAATATAATCAATAAATATTTGACCTTATTGCTTATACTTGTAACGATAATGATCGATGACTTGTACAAGAAATATAATCATGTCTCTTGGTTATATGATACCACATTTTTGTCATCACGTCTGCCCCCTCAAGTCGATGCTTCCATCATTAGTGTTGGCGCTGTTTGTCAACAATTTTTAAACTCTCGTTTTTTTTCTTGTTTTATAATTATTTAATAATTTTTATTAGTTTTAAAACATTTATTATTTTTTAAACTAACACGTTTATCACACGGACATTTAATCTAGTATTAGAAGATCTAACTAAATATCGACATATCATTAAAGAGAAGTATTTTGATTTTGTTGCGTATTTTGAAGCACATGTATCTTAATCTTAATATCGAAATACCGTTCGTGTTCAACTTTTAAAAATTAAGGATTGACTTTGCAAGATTTTTAAATTAATAAAGAACTGAAAGTGTGATTTAGGTATATTTTAAATGACCAACCGTGTAATTAACTCTTTATAACATACTAACCTATATAATTTAGGTAAGAACTACCATTTCCATGAAACGCTTATTAGAAACTTTGATACTAAGAAGTTAGTTGGAGCTTAAACTTATACATAAGATATGAGTTTGTTAGTTGAATTTTTTACTAATTATTATTATGATAAATAAAGGGAATAATTACATCAAGCTAACAACATCTACAATATATTACAACCAATAATTGTACTTCTAATACATTCCTTCATTACAACTATCCAAATTAATCTTCTTTTAATTAGATAATAATTATTACAAATTAAGAAAAATATTAAGTTTCCTAACATCAATAAGATGACGCATGCAATATAATCAATTTATGAAGAACTAAATAGTTAAGTTATAAATTCAAGTAACATGAGCCTTATGGGATCACCAACTATATTATAGGCTCCTGATTAATTAAGTGAAAATCTAAGGTTTCAGGCTTATAAGTGTGAAAAATAGTTTATATATAAATTTTTATTATAAATAACAAAGCTTATATTTATAAGCATGTAGAGTTCATTTAGAAGTTATAGTTTTTTTTTAATGTGTAGATATAAAAATAAACGGAGAATTGGAGATTTCCACATTTTAAAGCGTGCACATTAATAATTTCAAAATTTTCACGTTAAAGTATGTGAAAGAGTTTAGATAACCTATCTATAATAAATGTAATGTTTTAAATATAATTTTCATACTTTTAAATACAGAGATTGGTCACACCAAAATTTCTAAGTTTGTTTATACTTTTAATTGTTATTAAGTGTAAATGTGTAATGTTACTAATGTTAACATTATAAAGGCTTCAGGTCCATTATATTAGCTTATGCCTGTTTAACTTAAGGCCCAAATTAGCTCATAGGATTTTTTTTTAATAGCATTTTTCCCTGTATCTTTCATTGTCCTTTTGATTTAAATAATACTTAGCATCACGTCAACTTTTCCTTTCGTTTCTCTTCCAACTCACAAATCTCACATCATCCTACACAATTCTTCTTTATATTGTAAAAAAAGAAAATACATGAAAAAAAAATTAGAGAGAGGAGAGAAAGAGAGAGTGGAGAGAGGCGTAGGTTCATGAACCAACTTCCCTTCCCATGGGTTGAGAGGATGAGACGGTGTTCCCATCCATCCCATGTCAACTCACAACTCCTTTCATTCCTCATTCAACCTATAGACCTCACATCTATCCTATGCAATTCTTTTTTATATTTCTTAAAAAGAGAAAAGAGATCAAATAAATAGAGAGAGAAAAGAGATAGAGAGAATGAAGAAAGAGAAAGTGAAGAGAGGCACAAATTCATTAAGAGGATGAGACGGTGTTTTCATCCATCTCATGCTAACCCACAAATCTCTCACAGGTTGGATGCTCTTTGGCCTAAGAGTAGGAGTGTATACTGATTGGATAAAACTGAATTACCGAACCGAAAATTTTGGATCGGACTATTTGGTTGGATATTTTGGATTTTTGGATCAGATTGGATCAAAACCGAATAATTTTTTCGGTTTGGTTCTGGTTACTATTATCTAAACCGAATAAGAATATATATAACACTACTGAAACAAAATAATCCATACGTGTCATATCTATGTTTATTTACAACTTATTATTTTTTAATTATATATTTATGTAAAAGCAACTAGTCTCATTAGTTATTATAACATTGACAACTAAATTTTAATCTTTAATAGTATATGTATCAAATCTAGTTTTTAAAATATCTCAACTCTTTAAACATACATTTATGTAAAAACGAAAACCGAATTATAAAAACAGCTCTAACGGAATTGTAATTTGAATGGTTTGATTCGGAATCTTAGAATTGTTTAAATGGACTGGATCTTATTTTTCAAAACCAAAATCCAATTAAATTTACTTAATCGAGTCGAATTAAACCAATTCATCCAAACATACACGCATACCTAAGAGCATGAGCTCCCAATAAATGCACAAAGAGAAAAAACAATGTCATCATGACGTCATGGATATGTCATGGTCTTTATGTGCTTTGACTATTATATATTTATATGGTAGTGGTCATGATTGATGCCTACTTATCAAGGTAATGAGCACAATTGTTTTAATGTTATGGCACTATTCACATCCAAAGCTATACTTAACACTCTCGTATACTTGAAATGATTTTTGAGTGTTTTAACTGTCTACTAAGATTTGGTCACACCCAAAGCTATACTTAACACTCTCGTATACTCGAAACGATTTTTGGGTGTTTTAACTATTTACTAAGATTTGGTCACACCCAAAACTATACTTAACACTCTCATATACCCGAAACGATTTTTGAGTGTTTTAACTGTTTACTAAGATTTGGTCACACCCAAAGCTATACTTAACACTCTCGTATACCCGAAAGGATTTTTGGGTATTTTAACTGTTTACTAAGATTTGGCACACCCAAAGCTATACTTAACACTCTCGTATAACCGAAACGATTTTTTGTTTTGGCAAGGTTTTTAAAATATTTAAATTATACTTTAGTAAATGCGACCTAATCATTTATATGATAGTTTTCTATACCTTAAACCATTTGAGAAGTATGCACCTTGAGAGAATTGAACTCGGATCTCTTTTGAGAATTTATATATATTTTACCACTAGACTATATTGAGATTGTTATACCTAAAAAATAATGATCCTTGAAATCATTTTTTCCCGTTTCAAAATCATTTAGAGGTGGTCACAACCAAACGTGACCATGAATTTTATGTTCTGGCGACATAAAACAATCATTTCTTTTCTCTCTAGCATGGTGGGAATTTGATCTAGAGTTCTTAACATGTTGTTAATTGTATTTGGCATGGTTTTGGCTCCGTCCTAGATACGAGGATGACAAAAACAGTTAGGTCAAGGTAAATCTGTGTCAAATACTGTTAGACATGGGTTTTCAGTTTTGAGCCGTTTAATGAGAGTATTTAGCATGGTTTGAAGAAAACGGTATCAAATTCCTATTTGGCATGATTCTCGCAACATGTACCAAATTCCTATTTGGCAGGCATTCAAACCCCGTGTCAAATGGGCATTTGGCACTAAATATTCCCGATCCTAAAGAGCAATTGGCATTAAAAGTTACTGGTCCCCAATAAGCAATAGGCACTAACACTTTCATGTGTCAAAGGAGCATTTGGAACGCTATTAAATATCGTTTCAAATGCGATTTTGTCACAATGTTATATGTTCCAAATATAATTCGTTACCCAGTACACAATCATATCCAATATACATGAACTTTTTTACACTGAAAAGTCAAACACATATTGAAAGCATGATAAGTCAAAAGGAGTTATTCGACTTCCTTAAATCATCCATAATATCGTGTTAAATATGATAATAGGAGATTATGAAATACATAGAATGAATGCATACATTCAATTAATTATGAATTTGTACTTGAGGAATTGTTATCCTTGTCATCTACCTATGCATTTTGTTAAACCCCATCACCACCATCGCTCGCAATGACAAGCAATTAAGAACTCATAAGGTAAATCAAAATCATAAGTATCAAATACAAATTACCGAAGTGAGGCGCAAACGCAGCTTCAGATTAATCGAGATTCTAGAATCGATGATGTTAAGGATTTGTTCAAGTAAGTCAAGCACGAATTGAGATGATCAATTAAGCAAATCCATAAGGCGCATATACACAGTTGGTTAAAATGGGTCGGTTATAGTCAAATATGGTCAAAATTGTTAAGTGTTAAACATCTTGGATCCAAAACAGTTTACTGCAACTTTGCCACCAATCAAAGAGGTAAGTCAAAAGTTTGATTTAACATATGCTTCATATTTCATTTCCCCCAACTTTTGAAACATAGATTGATTAATTGTTATTGCATAAGCATACTAGAAATCGTGAAGCTAATTGTTTACCAACTAAGACCTTTTTGATCTTTGCATTCTTACATACTAGCATCATACCCGCGCAATGCTGCGGCGGTAAATAGTTTTTTGGTTTATAATATGTCGCTTTCAAGAATGTAATGATATGTTATTCGCGCGATTTAATGTCACGAAAAAGTATTCTAAAGCAATATATCCGGTTTTTTTTTTCAAGTTTTCTTTTATTTACATCTAACTATTTTATTAATTTTAAAAAAAAATTCTAAAAGACAATAAAATAAGAAAAAAGATTGATATTGATGAAATAAAGGGAAAAGTTAATAAGATTTTAAATTATGTTGATTTGGGTGGATAATTGTGTTATGAGAGAATATATTTTGAATAAAGTAAATTAGGAGAGAATAAAATAGCTAAAGATTGAGTGGATGAGATTAATTTAGATTAAATGAAGGGTCAAGATTTTATATTGATTGAATTTTAAAAAGTCTTAGAATTTAAGAGGGGAGAGAATGTTAAATGGTTTTTATAATAGTATAGATTAATTATATCTATTGGTTTTGAACCCGCAATCGATTTCTTTAAAGGAGGATCTTGATGAAGCTGCAAAGAAAGTCAAGCTTTGTTTGGTTCACCCTCCATGTTCCCAAGCTAAGGGTAGCAAAATAGGCTGGTCCCTAGTCGGGTAACATGTCAAATGGTTATTTTCTAGCGTACGCTGAAAAAAGCTAAGTTGGCCCGACAACGATAAAACAAAACCATCCCCTTAATATGGAAATAGTTTGAAAATGCCGTCTCTAGCCTTTGTCAATTGTTTTGATCTTTGAACTTACATTTTCCTTGTAGTGGTTTGTTAGGACGAGTTTCAAGCAAAGGATGATGGTTTGTTGAATCCAGACTTCCATCTGAGGTATGTCATTGCTGACAAGGATGTGGATTTTGAGAACGTTTTGCGAAATGGTGGTGGAAAGGTACCCGCGGGTGGTGTTGTTAGCGTCAAGTCTAGTAAAACCAAATTTGAAAAACACAAAGATAAAATGAGAAGAAAAGAAGCAAGGATGGAAGTTCTACCAAATTTTTAAAGAAGAAAAGAAAATCTCAATGAACAAAATTGTATTCAACTCTTGAGTTTTAAATGCTGGGTATTAACAGTTTTTGACTTAACATAACTGTCATTACTAGTCGTTATGTCAACATCACTAACTCATCGCTAACCACCCGCAATGATAACTAGCATCACTACAATCAGTGAAAACACACACACATAATTACTTATCTTCATCCTATTAATTTAAAAGAAAAAAATAATAAAAAAGGTTAATGGGGACGGCTGCTCGTTACCATCACAACAAGGCACCCTATGACGAGCACCTCACGAGCTTGTAGCAATGGTCTTCACAAGCATTGGTGCTTGTTTTCCTTGTTATGCTACATAAAGAGCATGCAGGTGTTTTAACTTTGTAAGGAAGAACTGCATGTGTGGGCATAAAAAGGGTTTTGATAACGGACTTGGTCTTGTTATAATCATTTCGTCCAATCACGCTCATAAAATTGATAAGCTAAAGAAACAAATTATGAGAAGTTGAAAGGTAAATTAACATGAAGTGCTTGTTTGTTTTTTAAATAAGGTTTTATTTTAAGAAAACTTTTACAGATGAAAAGACATTTTTTATGAAGATCGTTTGTTTTTTTCAGACGTAAAAGATTCTTTTATCTTATTTTCACTTATTCTTGTCGCTTCACACGTTCAGACATTAGGTATCGCTTCAACACCCATCAAACATCGACCCTTCCATCATCAGACTCTTTCACCGCCGACCTTTCCACCGTCAGAGAACTCGATCCTTGCTGGACCACTCCACCACTTGATGGCGACCCTTCCATTGGACGATTGATCCCTCGTTGGCGGCAACCCTTCCATCAATTATGTTGTTGGACCACTCCACCAAGCATTTCTCTGTTGTTCAATCTGCTACAGGTATGTTATTCAATCTGTTATATGTCCTCCATCACTCGATATTTGATTTTTCTTTATTGTTATCTGATTTGGATGCAATCTGATTTTGGTCTACTACACATCGATAAAGAAGTTCTTCAATTTTGCATCTTTAAATTTGCATTAGACGTCTCTCTCTGTTATGTGATACAAATCTTATGTTTTTAAATTTGCATCTTCAATTTTGCTTCAAGTTATGAATTTCCATATACTTCTGCTTGTGCTTTTTGACTGTGTTAAGTGATATTTTTCTCTCCTCCAATGCTCACCAACTGTTTGGTATAATGTCTAAAAGAAATTTAGGTTGCCTTAGGGTTCGGTTCATCCAATCACACTACAATAATACAATTTCAAAACCCAAATCAACATGATCATAAAAAGAAACCAAAATCTTTAATAGCTTAAGTGATTCCTAAGAATATTGAACTGAATACTATAATATAAAACATACATCTAGTCCCACATTTATATGAGTTTACGTTTCAAATGGTCTTAAATTGTTCAACTTTCAGTATTTTAATTCCAGTTTGTTATAGTGCAATGGATGAACAAAGTAATAAATTCATTCAGTTTGTTACGTGATTTATCTTGTTCTTCATTCCCCATCTTAAAAATCCAGTTTTCATTATTGATTTTTGGTCAAAGTCCCTACTTTTATACTTTTCCTGAATATGAGCTTCCTATCTACAAATTGTAATTTATTATTGTTTAATAGATGAACCACGTAAAGATCTATTTGTTCTCTCAGTTTGTGTGATAATAAAGTGGTTGAAGCCACAATTCTTGATTCTTGGTATATATGTATGAATATAAATTGGTTGTTTACATGATTTCTTCAGGCCGGTCTAGAGGGGGGTAACCTGGGCACTGGCCCAGGGCCCATAAAATTCAGGGTAGTGTGTGTGTGTAAGTTTACTAAGGAGCCAACACATTGAAGAAAGCCCACTTACTAGGCATTGAGGTCCGCCGGCATTCATTTGGTGTGGTCGTAGATTAGGAAACGGTTGAAGACAACTAGACAAGCATTCATTTGATTAATGTTCTCGTGAACTGTGGAGGGGGATTAGGAAACGGCGAAAGACAAGCAACGATAGCCGATGCGACTTGCTAGACAACAAGAGTTACGAAACAACAGCGGTAGCCGATGCAACTTACCGCTTATGACAATACGACATACGAGTTACGATTTGGACGATTATGAATCTAAACCCTAAGTTCAACTCTGAGTGCCTGACTGATTGATGATTGACGATTGACTGATTGTGAATCAAGAATCAAAACCCTAAGTCGACTCGAAGACTCCTCAGTTGTCAACCTGTAAGTTTCTTAATAATCTTGGTTTATGAGTTTATTTTCCTGAATCTGAAATTCTGAATGACTGAATTCTGGCTCAACAAAAAATTTGTATTCTTGTTTTTGGAATAGTTGAATAGACTTTCTGTAATTCTGTAGACAGTGGCTTGAATCGGCAATTGAGGCAAATCCTTTAATCAGGTGTACAATTTCCTATATAATTATTAATTGTAGATAAACGATCACGAATTCACGATGTTTTAAATTTATAACTTGTGACTTTTTTCTTCAACAGTACTTATCATATATAACTATGAATTGTTATATAATCTTTAGTTTGATTATAGATGATAAGATAAATAAACATTATGTAATATACTTACATTATTTTTTAAATTTAAGTAATATTTTATTAACCTCTTATCTTATTTAATATTAGAATTAAATTTTACATTATTTTTTAATTTAAGTAACATTTTATTCGCCCTGCTAAAAAAGTAACACTTTATTTATCTCACATCTTATTTTATTTTGTAATTGAAATTGAATAATATCTTAATTTATAGTCAAATAAGTTTGATCAATCTCCTACCTTATCTCAAATAAGTCTTCTTTTAATTTTAAAAGATAAAGGATGTAAATAATATAAAATTTATAATATATTTATTTGGGAAGATTATGTTAATAATGAGACAATTTTTATGATTAATCATAAAAAATTAGTTTTGTCTGTTAAACAAAGTTTAAAAACCAAACAATGAGTTTTAAAGATGGATAGGTCAGTTTGAGTCGACCTTGACGGTTAAATAGATTTTGATACCAGGTTAATTGGTTTGTACAAACATGACTACACGAATTTGGAATTGATGTGCCTGTATTTAGGGGTGAGCACGACATGATAGACTGAAAAAACCAATAAACCAGATGGGGACCGGTCTTTACAAGGCTTGGTCGGTCCGGTCTGGTCTTTGGTCCTTGTTTTTATAGATTTCGAGTTTCAGTTTTATCCGATTTTATTTAATAAAATATATAAAACAATCACAATATATCAGAAAAACCGACAAATCAAACCGGACTAAAAACCGATCTCACCCCTTTGGGGTACTAAATCCTAGCACCCCCACAAAAAAATAAAAATAAATTAAATGAATTCCTGTCACAAGGACTCGAAGAGTAATTGCTTGCCATCTGCCATCACTCCACTGTTCGCCGCTCCCATTTACCGTCGCTCAACCGTTGCCCGCCGTCTTTCAACTCGCCATTGCGAATAGAAATCGTTGTCCTCCAACTGTCTACGCTGCTGGCCCTCAACCTTTCCCTAACGCTTCCCTTCACTGCCGCTGCCGGTCACCGGCACTCGACCTCAGTCCACCACCGTACAATAACCTCCAACAAAACAACAGTGGGTTACGTTCTCAGTCCTGACCCTATAATTAAGGTTAATTTCTAACCTTAAAAAATCTAAGTATGTTAAAATTACAAACTGTATTATGATTAATTGATTATTACTTGTTGATTTCAGTATATTAGCATGTAATTTTACTTAGTGATTGGTATTGTTACTTGTGAATTTTATCAATAGTTATGGAGATAGAGCTTGGAATTATAGTTTGATGAATCATGGATTTTAGTCGAGGGAAATAAGGACACTTAATAATTTCGTGTCAAATTAAGCACCAATACATAGTAAACCTAGAATACATGATTTGATTTTTTTCCTTCAAATTTTCAATTTGGTATATGCTGGTTTATGACTCTGGTTGTTCTTGTTGCTCACTGTGAAATTTAGTAGTGAGTTTGTGATAATTGTTATATTACTATTGTTTTTGCTATTTATTGTTCGAGCTGTTCTAAGGCCAAGCGTACTGGGTTTCCCAAATGCTTCGGGTAGGTGATCGGGTTGGCTGGGGTCCTTCGGGAACACCACTACGCCTACCCCTTTGGGTTGGCATTTGGTTTCCCACACCCGAGTAACCCGTTTACTTTTATTTTTTTGCAATTGTATAAGAGAGAGTAATGAGAGAGAAAATATTGGGTTGGTTTGGGATAGGTGCTACTTGGGTTTCGGGTAAAAGAGAGAAAAGGAAGAAAAAGTGATGTGCATGTGCAGGTGATGTGGCATTTGGGTTTGGTTTGGGAAGACTATTACTCATGGTCTAGCCGACCCGTTACCCAACAAACTCATATCGCCACCTCTAATGAGGTGCCCCCAACAAAGTTATATCCTGGATCCGGCACTGCCTACATCCATTATAGTGCAGTCTCTTACCTGTAGCAAGTAATATCTTACACATCCCGGCTTTTCATTCTCGGCAGAAAACTTCGAGTAGCGCTCTCGATACACAGTTTCCGACCACCTCTTTGCCGCCCATCTAATGCACCTGTTGCTGGCATCATGCAAGTTGGAACTTCCCTCCATCGCCCTCTACACCTATCCCGGCAGCAAGCTAATCGCAGTTAACTCCCTTCTTTCCTTTTCTTTTAAAATTTGGATTTTATTGAATATTTGTATGTGGATTACTTTTAATTGTTTATCTTTTATGTATACAAGGTCTCTAGTTTGTTAATTGCTATGTGTATATATGTGCTTTTAGAGACTATTTATGGTTTATGTTCTTCGATCACAACATAGTTCTCACTCGTAATTTTAGTATCATGCAACTAGGAGGCAGGAGCAATAGAAATTTGATATTCAAATTTGGGATTTCATTAGTGATGGTTATAAATTAATTTTAATTTGTTTGAAATTGGCAATGAAGAGGGAAATTCATAATTATCTATAACATAATAGGCATCTCTTAATCTATAAGTAATGATTTGAGTTATTTGTAGAGCTGAATATTTATCTCATCTTTCTCCCCCTCTCAGGTTGGAGATTGAAGGGTGCTAATGAGGGACCATTTTTGGTTTACCTTGATAAATGCTTTTTTCGTTTAGTCGCTACCTACCCAGAACCCTGTAGCTACTGTGCACTAGGCTAAGGAGCTTGCTCAGCAAAAGGGTTAAGGATTTGAGTACAATAGGGGAGCTGAACAGGATTGTGGACCCGCAGAGGGGCTGGTAGCAAAAAGAAAAAAAGGCAGAACCCAAGGTTAACAGTCAAATGCGATTTTTGTTAATTCGTTGTCGAACATACTACTCAAATGTCTCAATATCCGCAAATAGTCAAATTGCGCAGTATGGCCGCCTTGGCCAAATTGACAACGCTAGGCAAGTATTTGATCGTTTACCGAAAAAGAACGTCGTTTCATGGAACTCAATTGTCGCGTGTTATTTCCAAAACAACCAACCTAACGAAGCCCGCAGTATGTTTGAACAAATGCCTGAAAGAAGCATTGTTTCTTGGAATGGCTTGATTTCAGGGTATGTTAAGAATAGGATGGTAAAAGAAGCCCGAGATGTGTTTGACCGAATGCCTGAGAGAAACATTATTTCCTGGACTGCAATGATAAGAGGTTACATAGAAGAGGGCTTGGTTTCAGAGGCGGAATCACTTTTCTGGGAGATGCCCCAAAGGAATGTTGTGTCATGGACAGTGATGTTGGGTGGACTTATACAAAACAGTCAAATTGACAAGGCTCGTCAACTCTTTGAGTCCATGCCAGAGAAAGATGTGGTTGCTTCCACTAGTATGGTTGGTGGATATTGCCAGACAGGTCGATTGGATGAAGCACGGGAACTATTTGATGAAATGCCTGAAAAGAACGTGATTTCATGGACGACCATGATTTCTGGTTATGTCCAAAACCACCGTGTTGACATTGCTAGGAAACTCTTTGAGGTGATGCCCAACAAAAATGAGGTGTCATGGACAGCTATGTTGATGGGCTACACACAATGTGGTAGAATGGAAGAGGCTATGGAGCTTTTCAATGCCATGCCTTACAACTCTGTGGTTTCATGTAATGCCATGATACTAGGATTCAGCTACAATGGGGAGGTAGCTAAAGCAAGGGAGATATTCGATCAGACAAGGGACAAGGATGGCGCAACATGGAGTGCAATGATTAAAACTTATGAAAGAAATGGTTTTGAATTAGAAGCCCTTAAACTATTTTCATTGATGCAAGCACAATGTGTTACACCCAATTTCCCTTCATTGATTAGTGTCCTCTCAGTTTGTTCTAGCCTTGCTAGTCTTGATCATGGTAGACAAATTCATGCTCAGTTGGTCAAGGCTTTGTTTGATACCGATGTGTATGTTGGTTCAGTATTGATCACGATGTATGTAAAATGCGGTGATTTGGTAAAGGCCAAGAACATATTTGACAGATCTCCTACCAAGGATATAGTTATGTGGAATTCTATGATTACAGGTTATGCACAACATGGTTTAGGAGAAGAAGCTTTGGAAATTTTTCACAAATTGACTTCTTTAGGCATTGCTGCAGATGATGTTACTTTCATAGGAGCTCTCTCAGCATGTAGTTACACTGGGAAGATTGACGAGGGGCTTGAAATATTTGAGTTGATGAAGTCAAAGTATCTTGTTGACCCAAAAACTGAACACTATGCTTGCATGGTGGATATGCTTGGCCGAGGTGGTAGGTTAAAGGAGGCAATGAGTTTAATCAATAAGATGCCAATGGAGGCTGATGCTATCATCTGGGGTTCTTTAATGGGTGCATGTCGAATTCATATGAACCTTGAGATGGCTGAAGTGGCAGCTAAGAAACTTTTACACCTTGAGCCTAGAAACTCAGGACCATATATCTTGCTGTCAAACATATATGCTTCAAAAGGTAAATGGACTGCGGTTGCAGACCTTCGGAAAACAATGAGATCACATAATGTAACAAAATCACCTGGTTGTAGCTGGATAGTGATTGAGAAGGAAGTGCATATGTTCAGAGGTGGGGAAAGTAGACTTTACCCTGAGCTTATGGGGATGTTAGAATACTTAAAGGGGTTACTGAAAGAATCTGGTTACTCTCCGGATGGAAGTTTTGTACTGCATGATGTAGATGAAGAGGAGAAGGTGCACAGTTTGGGGTATCACAGTGAGAAACTGGCCGTGGCATATGGACTTTTGAAGGTTCCAAAAAGGATGCCAATTCGGGTAATGAAAAATCTTAGGGTTTGTGGAGATTGCCATTCTGCTATTAAGTTGATAGCACAAATGATGGGTAGGGAGATCATTTTGAGAGATGCAAATAGGTTCCATCACTTTAAAGATGGGCTATGCTCTTGCAGGGATTATTGGTAATTAATACCTTGGCAAAGGCCTGCAAAAGAAAATCTAACCTTACATATATCTTAAGGAAGAAACTGATGTTGGACTTTAAAAGGCTCGACAAGACAAGGATAGCATGTGTCTGTCCAAGAGAAGGACATTAACCAAACAATGAGAAGGCGGGCTAGCTAGCTAATGACCTAATGTTAGTGAAGCTTTGACAATGAGACTGCCCATGGGAAGGACATCATTATTTTGTTTGATTCCTTCACTCTCACATGATAATTTGATTCGAATTTGTAGTAGATTGATTTCGCCATCATTATCATTGACTATAGATCTATTTGTTTTTGGTTGA
The DNA here is from genome assembly GCA_038502395.1 of Dittrichia graveolens. Lineage (NCBI taxonomy): Eukaryota > Viridiplantae > Streptophyta > Magnoliopsida > Asterales > Asteraceae > Dittrichia > Dittrichia graveolens. The sequence continues at coordinate 29,762,242 of JARJIL010000005.1, forward strand.
ATTTACTTGGGTAAGGTAGGAAGATCTTAGTTGTCATGTGGGTACTTATGATGGTCGTATCATTGTTATATGTATTTATAAGATCATATTTTGTATAATATAACGGTATTATGGTGTTTTTGGCATAATCATATACTTTTATTATCCCACTTGCTCAAATAATGTTATGGAATATGAATACTACTAGTACCCTGAATTAATTTGCAAACATGGTCTTCTACCACCCACAAGGGTATAGCATAGTAGCCAACAGGTAAGCTTATTTTGGGGTCTGACTAACAAATTTGGTTACTTTTTCTCCAGTGACTTACTTGTGTTGGACTAAATCTATGGCAAGCACCCAAGCAGAGTATCATCAAGTAGAGGAAAGATACATTAAATTACATGCTTATTCAACAAAGAGCAGGTATTATGTGTTTAGTGGTAACTTTTGGTGGGGATCAAAATTAACCAATATTAGAACTACTTGGGGCAGTTTCTCCATGCTGATACAAGCACCTTAGTTTCAAGATTTTTTTGGAAGCCTAATAGTAGATATTGATGTCTTCATGTTTAATTTGGTGGGTTGCTTTCTTGATCAATCAAAGGTTGTGCTTTTCTTACAATATCAGAGGTTTATGATAAGTTGGGCAAACTAGTTTTGTTTCTTCAAGAATTAACTACCGATCTGAACACTGGATGCTTCAAAAGGTTGTGTAGTTATTGATATTGAACGATTAAAAGTATATTCGGCACATATCTTCCTGACAACCGTTTTGGGTAATTATCCAAGTGCCTAGTGCGTTTAACTAATTCAGTTGATGTGATCTTGTAAGCGTTCACATTATGTGCAATTGTGCATGGTCGATTAGATTTACTATAATTTCTTATTAAACCAGGTTTTATGTGCACAAATTGTTATCATAGTTCATCTAGCATTTAAGCATGTGACAGATTTCTTTTTCACTTTAAAGGTCTAGTTGTAGTTTTACAAATTCATTACGTTATTATCATGATTTACAGTATTGGGAATGGCGACCTTATCAAGAAATCTATTCTAATTTGTATATTTGTTAGAAGCTAAAGACAGTTTTTTGATTAATATATTATCTTGTTTTCAGATCAAACTTCTTTTTTTTATAACTCAGATGGGTGTTACTTGCAGGATGTTCATGAGAGATTTGGTACAGAATCTCATTCTTTAGCCACTGCACGCTTCAACTAACATTTCTTACTTTCTCTGCATCATGTGGATCTTGTATATTTGCACGATGAGTTAATATTGTATATTACCAATTTCATCTGGTATGGAGTCAATCAGACCAGTTCCAGCAAAAGAGGAGAATCTCTGGTCTCTTGAACGTTGTACCATCTCTTAATTTATCACATAGAGGAATTTTGGATTCTTTTATCTAGTCAAGGCTTTTGCAAACAAGTTTTTATTATGAAAAATCATAACTATTTCTTTATTTTCATTGGCGAAAGAGTACTTTAGTCTTTTTGTTGGTTCCCTTGAACTTGTAGTCCTAATATCTTCTTCTTGCTTCTTGTTGGCTATGAAATGACTCTGAGGGGATTCAAAAGCAGAATATGAGTTGAAAGATCTGAAACAGCAATTAAAAGATGATTTCCCTGTTGGTCCACTGATTGAGAAGTGGTACTGATTTTTTTATTTTATATGCTAATTATCTTCTTTAGGTCTGGAGGACATATTTCTACTTGCTAACATAGGTAATTTTGGATTTTTTATAGAATTTGTTCACTAGAGGACATATTTCTACTCTAAGGATAAGGACCTTTCCTTGTTCTCAATTTTGTAGCTTACTATCTATAATATCTTCTTGCCTGTATTACCTGTAGTATCTACAATATGATAGAGATGCCATGATACATCTTCTTAGAGTATTCAATTAAATAGTATACGTTTTGTTTTCTTTCAATTAACGGTATCCGTTGATAATGACTTTTAATTTTAACTTACGTATCTCTTGATACTGAATTTAAATTTTTTTCACTACACGTGGAGTCGACTTATGTTGAAAACTTTATTTATTCGGGCCTCCGGGAAAGCTGTTATTACATTTCTTGATGCGATTTTGATTAAAACACCGAGTAGCACAGTGGCCATGCTTGCTGGGCGACTGGGCGTGCTGGAGCTGTTGCTAGCTGCTACAGGGTAACAACTTCTCCACCCATTCTTTGTCATTTGGCTCTTTGAATACTGACGGGTATATTTTTTTTTTCATTTTCTTTTTGTAATTCTTATGAAGATATGATTCTGCAGGTATTCAAATATTTATGTGATTGCTCTTTAACCCAGAAAATCTAAAAACGCTCTTTGAATTTGTCTCAAGAGGGATTTTATATGCTTGAGTAATAGGTGAACTAATGTTATTTTATTTTATTGTGTGGTAAATTAAGAACTTTTTAATTTGTATCTCTGTTCTTTCTTTGGAGAACATGAGCTTTGGCGCTTGAATTTCTAAAATGTGCAGCATCACCGAACAAAATATATGGAGATCGACATTCACTTTGTTCGTGATCAAGTTGATACGGCTCATGTTCGAGTTCTTCGTATTTCTTCCGGGTCTCATATGTTGACAATGTTACAGAACTCGCTAGGCGTGAGCTTGGTGGTTGGCGGGGAGTACTCAGATTGGAATTTTCTATATATAAAATTTAAAATTATACATACTATATGTCTATAAATACTCAAAATTAAAAATAATTGTTCATAGGACCCAAAACAAAAATCAAATTGTGAAATCAAATCAATCTATTACTTAATTGTTTAATAAACCATACTCAAAATCCATCTAAAACAGTAAAACTATAGTTTTTACACTACAACAAATTATATCAATCTATTACTTTGATTGCTTAAGAAACTATACTCAAACTCCAAACCAACATTATAAAAGTGAAATCCAACAGCAAGTTAGCAACAAACAAACAAGAAAATCAATCTCTCTAACAGCAAGTAGCAACATCAAAATCAGTTTACCAATTGATTACAAGGCTGAAGTTGAACAAATTACAAGGGAAGAACTCACAGATTGTGAACATATTACATGGGAAGAACTCGAACAGCTTCACAGCTTAAGTCGAACACATTGTGAAGGAAGAATCACGAATAGCTTCAGTCGAACTCCAAGGGAAGAACTTCAGCCGTGGAAGAGAAAGAAGCCCTTGTCCTCCAATTTTAAAGATCGAGAGAGAGAGAGAAGCATGTGCGGCTTTGAGGGATTGAGAGTGGAGAAATATGGGCTGATTAGGGTTCTAGGCTTTTGTCGTGAAAAGATGGAGAAAAAGGACCCATAAATTCACGTAAAAAAAGTGTGACTTTTGTTGACCGCCTAGGCTGAGTTGACGGAGTAATCACCGAGTACCGGCCACCTAGGCCTAGCTTTGCAACACTCCAAAACCTGCTTCGTAACTTACCGCGAGAGCTCCGTGCATCGCCATCTAAAGCTAGCATTGTGTATTGTGATAACATTAACGCAGTTTGCATGATCTGAAATGTGCAGCATCAATGAACAAAACACATTGAGATGGACATAAACTTTGTTCATGATCAAGTCAAGTTCGAGTTCTTCGTGTTCCTTCATGGTCTCATATGTTGATATCTTCATGACGGGACTTTCGTTTTCATTATTTTACAGATTTCGTTCCGGCTTGAACGTTCGGAAATCTCCTCCCAAAAACATACGGGGGATGTTAGCCTGTACATTTCATTATGACTCCACACATGAAATGTTGCCATGCATGTTCCTACTTCCTATACATCCACTGTGTACATGTTTACTTCCTAGTGTTGGGGCCCATGCGTAATGAGGCCCTGGGCCCACCTATGTATTATTTATATCCCTATTGTTTTGTGAAATGAGATAAGCATTGATTTTGGTAAACTAATAGTAAGTGGCAGTGGCTAATGGACTCTTTAATTTGTAAAATAGCAAATGGTAGACACATTACTTTGGACCAATCATTTGCTGATACCCTTTCACTGCTCACTACATGCCTGAAGTACTCTAACCTTGTCTGACCGGAAGAGCATTTCGATTTCTTCAAGCCAAAGCACTAGTCAAGAGAAAAAAAAAGAACAATAGATCAAGAAAGTCACGTTGCTATTAAAATAGATAAGAACGCCCTTTTGTGATAGGTGGAAACGTCCCGTCAATTTTTTGTCTGATAATTAGAACGGGTGAATGGATGGTAGAGGTATAGCTTTGGATGATTTCATATGCTAGAGAGACCAATCTTCCCAAATGGTGATGTTGATAAATGAATTTGCAAGATAGACCCAAAAGGAGAACTTTTGATAAAGGTTTGGCCCAATTAGTTCAAAAGACTTGTCTAAATGAAAAAAAAAAAGAAGAGGGTGTCATATTCTCTTGAAACCCTTATACCCTTCAAAGGATCTACATATGGAGGTTAGGCACAAACCATTTAGAGACCAAAGAAAACTTGATAAATTGAGACATAGCAAATATTCGGTCATCCTGCGTTTTGTGCAATTTAAAGCTAGAAAATTTTTCAAGTCTGAACGAAAAATCTTAAAAGGTTGATCGTTGTTGAAGGAAAATTTGTGCTTGGTGGAACCATCCAAGACCCTCCTATCCATTCAAAATGCTTTCTTTTGGCCCCGGCGTTATTAATCAACTAAACCCTATTTCTAGTCGTTTCAAACAGTTTGTTATGCTTCTTGTTGGGTCATGTGAAAGTGGTGAGATCACATTCTTTTCACCTCTTCTTTGGATTGAAGAGGATCTCTTTCAAACAGTTCTTCATTACTCAAGATTGTGGATCTTAAATAGGAAAGGGTAGATTTAATTGGAGTGATTGGGTCATTAGTCCATGATAGGTTCTTAATTTTGCTTTGTTTCTACTCCTCTTGTTTTAGTTGGGGTTTTGTTTTGATTGTGTCAAGTTTTTAGTTTCTATATAAATTTTGCATGAGAAAACGATGTGTGTAGCTAGAAGCACTTAAATGAATAAATGATGAAATGACTAACATGTCCATTATTTTAATTGTTTGTGAGTATAGAAGCATCTAAGATAGATGCTACTAGAAACATATATCTTATCCACTTCGTGTATACCTTTAAAAAAACTATTATATCCCCCAACTAGTATTTAGTATATACATTTGTAAGATATTGTAATGACTATGTCAAATATTTCCTATTTTTTATAAACATTCACTTTCAGATCCTATAATATTGTAAACCTAAAAGACTTCTTCTATGCCTACGACTTTTATTTTCAAAGACTTTTGGGATGGTTAAAATTTTATTAAAAAAAATTATAATTAACAATAAGCAAGTGAATGTCAAATATATGATTTTTCTTTTTCATAAAAAAGTCATTGATAGAAACTCTGAAAATAAAAAATTAACTTGTACTATTTTTATTAGATAATTCTATTCATTTTGTTAATTAAATCTCAACCTTTTAATTTACTTGAAAATTCAATTTTATTTTTACTTTTAGAAGTCAAAATACTTTTATTTAAATCAAAATTATTAGAGATAATTTCATATATGACACCTTTAAAGCTTAAAATGTCGTATTTACTCATTCAAATTTATGAATATCATATTTACCCTTTATAACATTTTAAAATCTCCTCATATCGACGCTTCCACCGCTAGTCTGAATGTTGACACCATGTGTCAATTTTTTCACTTTCATTTTTTTCGCATTTTGTAATTATCTAATATTTTTTATTAATATTTAAAGGGAGCCTAAACCCGCGGAGGGGGGGGGGGGTAATCAACCTTGGTTAAAAGAACTTGGGCCAAAAAAAAGACCCTTTAACTCCAGTTAAAAGACCAGGTCTGAATGTATTTTCTACACCGGTTTTTAAACTAAAAATTTTGGATTACATAATAATATATTTACGCCAAAAATTACATCTAATAAATAAACCGTTTCAATTAAAAATTCATATACTAAATAACTAACCGGTTTTGAACTCCGGTAGTAACTAAAAGAAAAACACAACAAGAAAAAGTCTTTTAATCACTAAGCTGTAACAAACTATCACTAAATGTTCACAACATAATCATAGAAACTGACTTGCTCAACAATACCATTAAGTCAATTGAATCAAACACCAACTAATAGCCCTTGTTGGTTTTGATACTTTGTGAATTTGCTTTGTCTCTTCAAAATCTTCTACAATAGCTTTACAAATTGTTCAATATAAAAAAACAAGTAAACTTAGGTCCCATGTGTTCTAATTCAGCAAAACAAAATTTAGGTCCTTTCACATTACCAAAAAACTAGTACCCGACCTATTTAACCAAAAACGTACTTGAACCATATAGCCTTATTATCCGCACCGATCACAACTTTACTAGTAGTCTATTTAGAAAGATAAAAACAGATCACAACATCTTACTTGAAGGAAAACAAGAAATACCAATAGGGAGATAAAAACAGATCACATATGCATCTTATCTTTTGGTGAAAAAGACCACTCAATAAGGAGATAAAAGTTTTAAATTTTTTTTACTAGTAAGGTGTTTCCAAATACAAATTTTTGCACAATGCGATAATTGGGTTATCTTTTATAAACCAAGATAAAGAGAGAGAAAGAGACTATGAAGCCATTGTTGGTGTCGGCGGCGGTGCTACTTGTCGGAATGGGTAAAGCCATGGTGGATATGGAATCCATAATGTAGTTGTAGGTAGTGTTGTTGGTGACAACAATGGCGGAGCTAGTTTGCAGTGGTGGCTGAAGGGATGATTGAAACTTGAAAGAGGGGAGAAGAGAGACAGTAGAAAGAGGGTGTGGGTTGGAGGCGAGAGAGAGACAAGTAAGAAGAAAGAGATCGATTCTTGAGTTTTTGTTATTTATTTTTTATTAAGATTAAATATATTTTAATATTAAAATCAATTAAAATTAAAAAACTAAATAACTTAAGGGGAAAAGTATTTGATCCTTTCAAATTTGGAAGGGATTAAAGTGAAATAAGTTCGGGTCGAGTCAGGAGAGACTAAACTCAAATTTTTTTGGGTCTATAGACAAAAATCGTTATTTCTAACAAATCCCAGGGAGCACATATGTAATTTACTCTTTAAAATTTGCACATGAATAAATGAATAATGATTATGCTAATTCAAAATTTCAAGGACAAAAGGCTAATATCATTAATTGATATTTTTATGAATTTGATTGTTTAAGTGTTGGAGATATGAAAATACTGCAGTTTGGTGATCACTTTAACAAGGTAAAGCACACCATGTTGCATAAAAATATGAGGGCTTAACATTAATGTTATCTTTTTACAAGTTTGAAGCATCAAAAGTAAGGAGGTTGAGTAAATACTATCCTTTTGAGCATGCATAAACCTGACACATACTATTAAAATGTTAGAACAGTTAAAGATTTTTCGATTTCAATAGTATAGTCAATCTTGCCAGTTAAAACAAATAAACAACTCTCTTAATCATCTGGTCCATAATTACTAAAACTACATTCCTTTGCCCATTGGCACCACAAAAGTAGAGAGATGTTTTCCAACAATGAAGCTTGTATAGTCATATTTGTGCAATTGAATCTGCAATATTATTTCTAACACTTGTGTACTTTGTGTCATGAAAAATGAAAAGCTTGCTAATCTTAACAAAACATAATCAAAAGATGAAAAATAAAATAAAATGAAAAGGATAATTATAAGTTATAATTAATATGTTTATCAAATTATAAGAAATTTTTTTAAAAATATTATTGTACGTTTCTAGAATTGTTTTTATGCTCTAACGACATAAATTTTATAATCCGTCACTATAAATAAACTCATTTCATTGATGTCAACATTATTTTTTTCTTTATTTAAATAAATAAATGACCATGAACACTTCAAAGGACATAAACAAGGCACTAACAAAATAATACTCTTTGTTTTTCCTTCACGAAATAATAAAATCTTTAAATATAAGTTCCAACCGGAATAAGTAAAAGAGACGTGATATATCCTTTTAACGTTTCTTTCGAGTTATCATCTTATTCATAATATTAACATAAATGTCAAAATTAATAAAAGAATTAGGAAAAAAATTCAGTAGATTTCATATATCATTTTATACCGAGCCAAAGGATGAAGTATTAGAAAACAGTAGAAAAATATATTATTTTTCTAAATAAAAGTAAAATAAAAACCAAACACACATTTAAGTTGTAAATAAATACGGAGTAATAAAATAATAAAATAAACCGAAGATTTTCGACCTTGGGATTCACCAACCCATCTCACCTACTCCACCAAGTGCAGCACCCCAATATAAGTTGCAACTTACGTCTTTTACTCTTCATCCTATTATGTTATATTTTATATGGAATTGATTCTTACTTAATAAATTTTTTTTATATATAATAATTTTATGTAAAATTATTATATATGGATCAGCTCCCTATTTTATATATTCTGAACTAGCATAAGGGTCCGTATATAAATATGAGAATAGTTAAATTAAATTTTAAACCTTTATGGTATTAAAAGAAAACACACACACACACATATATATATATATAATCTTTAATTAAGTCATAGTCCTAAGATGTTAATCTAGCCTTTAGATCAATGACAACAAGGGTCCAGATTAAATTTTAAAAATTTGGGCAGAGTGATATTTTTATAATTTTTTGCAATTTACATGTAATTGAATATTAAAAATTTAGGACTATATTTTTTAAATAGACTTCATTGAACACAACTCACTCACACACACACACACACATATATATATATATATATATTGAAAAGTTCATTTGAGAACCGTTTTTATTACGAGAACCGCGAGAACCAATCTTAGCCGTCCAATTCCCCCTCCTTCAATTGGATTGCCCACCCATAAATTTCTTACATGCATCTTGCCACACTCAATCCTCCCCACGCTCTTTATCCGTGAATTCCACTTACCAATTGAACGGCTAAGATTGGTACTCATGGTTCTTGCAATAAAAACGGTTCTCAAATGAACGGTTTTTCATGCGAGAACTGTGAGAACTAATATTGGCAATTCAAGTGGTAAGTCGAATTCATGGATGAAGAGCGTGGGGGATTGAGTGTGGCAATGTGCATGTAAGAAATTCATGGGTGGTTAATCCAATTGAAAGAGGGAGAATTGGACGGCTAAGATTGGTTTTCGCAGTTCTCGTACGAAAAACAGTTCTCGTTTAAACTTTTCCATATATATATATATATTATATAGTAAAACGATTCTAAAACAAGCATAGGAATATAAATATTTTTAAAAGTGATAAATCTATTAGAAACCACAAATTAATACATAACATAATCACAGTTTTTATAGAACTTCTTTATAAACAACATTTATCGTTTTATTTGTATGTTGACTTTTTATCACAAATTAGAACTTTTAAACCATTATTATTCTTTACTCGAGAAAGCGCAACATAATTGACAATTATTGAACACAGACGTCTTAAAAACAATCAAATATTGGTTAACGTTTAAGCAATAACATAAATAAGTGATATAAAATTACTTAGTTTTGCATATTTTTGTATTATATCGGGATTATATTATGTAATTACGGAAAGAAAAAGAAAAATTTTTGAAAAGAAATTATAAAACATGTCCGATGTTTTATTTAAATAATTAATATTTATTATGTTTCTCTAATCCAAGACTATATATGAATAATTTTGATGTAGAAAACTTATTAAGTCATTATCCGTATGTCATTTGTGAAAAATAAAGAGGATGATTGACAGAAAAAAATTCTAAAAACGAAAGTTGATATTATAATCTTTTTTCTTTTAATATATAATAAAGATTTTAGTAGTTTTGTTTGAATTATAAGTAAGGATGTAAATGAGTCGATCTGCTCTTGAGCTCAGTTCGTTAAAAGCTTGAAATAAGTCGAGCCTAAACGAGCTGATGCCTAGATTAAGGCTCATTTATTAAACCGCTCGAGCCCGAGCCTTGTATATTGTGCTCGTTTAAGCTCATGCACTTTGATATAATGTTTATATTTTATTTATTACTTATATAATTGTATTATATATTTTTATATCATTAAATATGAAAAAAAATCAAAATTCAAATTGTTTTCATATAATTAAATATGAAAAAAATAAAAAGCATAAAAATTTAAAGTTCAAATTGTTTTTTATCTATGACTTATATAATTTAAACTATTATTAACAAACAAAAAAAGAAACGAGTTTTAACGAGCTTATCATAAGTTTTGTAAAACACTTCGCGAGCCGAGCTCAAGCCTCAAATTACGAGTTCAAGCTTCTACAATTTTAAATGAGACTGACTCGATTAGTGTAAACCTCGACTTGACTTGTCTCGTTTACATCTCTAATTATAAACTAATTGATCAAACAAAATACTTCTTAAAAGATGTCGAAATTTATAGTGATGGTCAATATATAATATTGATTAAAATCAAACCACACATGACAATTTAAGACTCACTAGAACCAATTTAGACAATTAGACCCATGAACACTATAATATGATTTGTTAGAATGCAACATGAGTTGTTACGATCTATATAACCCATAAATTGTCAATCGATCACATATTAGGTTGTAATGTGTTAGAAAAGGTCATATATTGATTTGTAATAAGTCATAATAGATCTATTTGAATGGATCATAACATAAAACATCATATATGTAAATGAGTCATATGAGTGTGATGAACGGGTCATACTCCTAGGTTATACTAGCGTGTAGTAGGTTGTATGATGTTCAAATACGATGAAAATAGGATGGTTTATAATAGGTTTAATAGGTATTATTGAGTTTGAATGAGTCGTACTAGGTTATAGAGGATCCTATTATGTTAAAATTGGTCTTAATAGGTAATAATAAGGTACAGGGTGATGCAGTTAGTTCCAATGCTTTACTAAGTTGTACTAAGTCATACTTGACACGAATGTCGCATATTAGGATGTAATAGGCCGTAATAGGTTATATAAGTCAAAAATGCCATAACAAAGACATCGAAGATAAAAAAAATAAGGGCAAATTGTATTAAAACATAATGAACTTATCTTATTTACTATTATATACATTCAACTTTATTTTCTTAGAAATAATACAACTAACTGTAACACCGCCTTTGCTATATTAAAAATCAGTATAAATTCGAGTTTTCAAATTGCATGGGTACGTTTGTAATTTGAACATTTACCTATTAGTTAACTTAACCGAATTTCAAAAAACAATGCAGCGGAATTTTAAATAACAAACAAACAACCCAAGTAGTTATTACAGTTTAAAAACACATGTTTGGCATATATACAAATATACAATACAAAAATTGCCAAACATGCCCACCGGTGTTACTTTAACCTAAGTCGACCATTGTATAATAATACCAAAAGCAGTGTTCCTTCAAAAAGGCTTGTATAACAGCCATGAGTGTCCCCAACTCATCAAGCCCGCCTATTCCTTATCTATAAAAGGTTAAACATCAACAACATTAGCTATATAAATATAGCTAGTGAATACTAACAATTAGGCAAGTCCTTAGCAATATAACAAGTCATATAGCAGAATAAGCAATCAATGCTATCCTAACATATAGTGGAGTGTTGACATGTCCAGCGAGTGTATTATATTGCCGGGTTGCAAAACCAGCTCAAACCACTACCACCGGGGGAATCAGACACTACCATCCGTGCGGGTTTCATCACCTAAGTGAATCACCATGCTCGTTAAGGAGCCAAGGCTCATTAGGCTTAGCCATTTAAGGCACTCACCTCATTTGCTGAAAGGAACGGTACTCGAGTACCGTTAGTCCAGAACATTATGCCTGTAGGCCCAGGACCCAGCCGAAGCCGACCTTAATTACATACAAGTCCGGACATACAGATAGTTTCATCAATCACCCTTTACAGGGACAAGTGCATGCATGCTTCATTCATATAACATATTATTCATCAAGTGTGCACATGTACTTAAATACATGTCTTGCACATCAATTATCAAGGCATATCATGGATTCTTTACCAAACTAGCATACATATAGCTTTCATAATACAAGTCGTGGCATGTCATAATCATATAACTGTTCTTGCATTCAAACCTTTCTAAATTGAAGTCATAAGAGTCAGTACTCACCTTGTGTGTTTATAAACAACACAATATGAACTCGGCTCTCCTTGATAGCTTAATTACCTATTTCATATACATTCAATTCATTTAGATTACCACACAACAAGTACATGTATTCTTACACTAGTTTTAACACCTCAATTATACCCCTAAAGTGCCAAAAACGATCCAACTATAACCCGTGTACCCAAGGCATCAAACAACAACAAAATAGTGGACTGTACAGGGCTTCACACCATGAACAGACCCATGTTCACGCCGTGAAGTCGAGCCAGACACCTGAACAGCAACTCTGTTCTGCTGTGTTTCCATCCAATCCCAAGTTTAAGCCTTTCTTAATTGTTTCTAGGTTATACACTAAGTTTGGGGCATCATTTGGAGTCTATAAACATTTACATATCATACTTTTAACATATGATTCAAGTTTGAATCATCAAATTACCATAAAAGACCTATTTGGTCAAATTCATGAAATTCCTTCAAGATGGTGTCTATAATTCATAAAATCAGTTCTAAATTACTTGTAAATCATGTTAGAACAGATTTTAACTCAAAAACTTAAGCTTTGATTACTAATTCCGTTTTGCCCATTTTTAACCTAAATCCTAAAATGAAGAACACGATAGAGAAAAGCTTACTATGGACAAGATGATGATGAATAGAAGAACAAGAACGGATTTTTAACTTGATTAGGCTTTAATTCCAGCTCTTGAATGATTTTGGTGTGATTCCTCCTTCAAGAACAAGATGCAAGAGATGAGAGGGTGAAGTGTGTGTAAACGTGTTTGTGTGTGTTGAGTTGTCTGTGTTGGATAAGTAAAGACCGACCCAAGGGTCTTATTTTTACTTTAAGAGGTATTTTGTTCCCCCTTTTCAACATACAACACAACACCCGAATAATCGTTTCAACTAACGAGAATATTTTTGGAAACCTCGTTTGAAACCAGTTAATATTTTATCATTATTATCTATTTTTATTACTATATTCAAATTCACATTTAACTAGCCAATTACATATTTTCTGTTAATACTTAACATATATATTCATTTAATTCTTTAAATTAAATTCATGTACCAAATGAAGCGCACGAATAGGCCCGATTTGAGGATGTTATATAACTTTCATAATCCTTACATTGTATGCAACTTATTGTATACTATGAAAGTTATGGTAAAATTCATTGTATACAATGGTAACTAAACAACAAACACATAAAAAAGTTGTTTGCATACAATGAGAGGATTATGAAAGTTAATTGTATTATTTTTAAAAATTTAAAATTAGTTGTATACATTAATAATTAAAACAAAGTTTATTGCATTTTCATACAATTTGTCTAAAAAATATAAACTAAGAAAGTAGTTGATCGAATTAGTGCAACTTAAAGTGAACCATAACTTAGGGTACAAACCTAAGTTGGGAGATGAAAGAAGAGATGAGAAGTCCTAATTCCCTTTCGTTTGTTATGTTTGATCTTGAGGACTGAATTCTCTTTAGAGGGTATATTTGTAACATAGATTCTTTTGTACTAACGAAATCAGAATTCGGAAACAGTCAAAATTTTGTATAAAATTTCATTTTAGTTTTATGTTAAATGAAAAATAATTTTTTTTTATATTTTTTTATATCACTCATACATTTACTAAACCTACTTTTTATTTATATATAACATATGTTGTATCGTTGTGATCAATAACTTTATGTTATTATTTAATTTGTATTTATACGTATGTGTTATTAATACAATCTTTTCAAACTTGTATAACATTTTTAAGATATATTTTATATAGAGTTGTGTTCAATAAAGTTCACTTAAAAAACATAGTTATAAAATTTTAATATTCAATTACATGTGATTCCGTATACAATCACATGTGATTTGATTTGTAAAAGTATCACATATGAATTAAGAAAATTACGAAAATACCATTCTGCCCAAATTTTTAAAATTTAATCTGGACCGTTGATGTTATTGATCCAAAGGCTAACATTAATCTATTGGGACTATGAATTAATTATGGACTATATTTAACACTCTTCATTGTATATAAACATAAAAATATTAATTATAACCAATGTATTTAAAACCACACGAGTATTACAAAAGTAGATAATTGTAAATTAAACATAAAACTAAACTAAAATGCGTTCGGTAATAGTCTAATTATTTATAAAATTAACTACGTTAGCTATATAAATAAATGGTGGTGAATGATAAAAATTGATCAAAATTCATTTTTTTAAATAAGAAATATATAAGTCATTTAATTGTTTATAACTATAAAAGTACCTATATCAGATATGATTTTAGCTTCCAACTTCATTTTTTTATTTTTCCTATGAATATAAATACGAAAGAAGTAATGAATTTGACACTTATTCGATTCGAGCTCTATAAAGAAATTCATTTTTGACTTATTATTTTCTTTCATAAACATGTGAGCCTTGTTCGTTTCATATGTGTGAAATAACATGATCGGTCGTGTTTGACTTTTCAATACGAGGAAATAATATTTGACGCTTGTTAGATTTGCCGTTAAACATAGCAACGTCGTTAGCTCTGAATTGTCTACCAACTTCACGTCCACCTAACCCCTCCGTCACTGCCTGTATAAAATCCTCCCCAATTCTCTTCACCATCAACCTTCGCAATCCGCCATGGATCTTCTCCTCTTGGAAAAAACTCTCTTAGGTCTCTTTGCAGCCATTTTAGGCGCAATCTTCATCTCTAAGTTACGTGGCAAGCGTTTCAAGCTCCCCCCGGGACCTATTCCGGTACCAATTTTTGGTAACTGGCTTCAAGTCGGCGATGATCTCAACCACCGGAATTTAACCGATCTCGCCAAAAAGTTCGGCGAGATCTTCCTTCTTCGTATGGGCCAACGCAACCTCGTGGTCGTATCATCGCCGGATCTCGCCAAGGAAGTCCTCCATACACAAGGCGTTGAGTTCGGATCTCGAACACGAAACGTCGTATTCGATATATTCACCGGGAAAGGTCAAGACATGGTGTTCACAGTTTACGGCGAGCACTGGCGGAAGATGCGGCGGATCATGACGGTGCCGTTTTTCACCAACAAAGTGGTCCAGCAATACAGGTATGTGTCTCTGGAGTAACACTGATAAAACTAGGGATTTAGGCTCTATAACACCCGCTTTTAATTAATAAATCTTCTAGGTCTAATAATTTCTCTGACATTGACGGTATAGAATTATTTTCGGTATTAGGACTTGTAGAAGAAATTATTCATACTTCGTTACATAGAAATATAAGTATAAAAACAATATATAAATATGTAAATTACCAAAGGTTTGCTTTAGATCTCTAACAATCTTAAAACCATACGGACAGGTACGGATGGGAGTCAGAGGCCGCGGCGGTTGTGGATGATGTGAAGAAGAATCCGGCAGCGGCGACGGAAGGTATTGTGATCCGGAGACGGTTACAGCTGATGATGTATAACAATATGTTCAGGATTATGTTCGATAGAAGATTCGAGAGCGAAGATGATCCTTTGTTTTTGAAGCTTAAGGCGTTGAATGGGGAGAGGAGTCGATTGGCACAGAGCTTCGAATACAACTATGGCGATTTTATCCCAATTTTGAGGCCGTTTTTAAGGGGCTATTTGAAGCTCTGCAAGGAAGTCAAAGAAAAGAGGTTGCAGCTCTTCAAGGATTACTTCGTTGATGAAAGGAAGTAAGTTGCTTCTTCTCTAATTTCACCATTTCTGCTAATTTTGGTATGAAAATTGTTCTCTGTGTCTTAATCAGTCAATTCTTACCATAAATTAAGAAGTACATAAACTATGAATCTGATCAATTTTTATCACCACTAGAAGAGTGGACCCTACAAAGGATCCAGTTTAGCTTAAATAAACATTTCCTCTTTTTTGTGGTGAAATATATGAGAGGAATAGAGGATATTGATCATGCGATCCTAAAGACAACTTCTTTTATCTATTTTTATTCCCTCTAACTCTTTAATTATATGAAAAGTAGGAGGGATAATGATTACCTTTTTATGTTTCTACAAAAGTTTGTATTGAATATTCTGTGGGGATCTTGCTATTTTGTTTGAACTCCATATAAAAATGTTTGATTTTTTTTTTAATTATTTCATTGTTTAGTGTAATGAAAACCTTAGTTACAGAGATCATTCTATATATTTCTAAGTTGGTGTAGCACCCATTTGATATTTTCACCACAAATATAGGTCTAGGAAATATTATTTATTGGTAAACAAATCATTAAAAAAATTGTGTTTTTCATAAAAAAATAGAGAATGAGCACGTGGGAATTATTGAAAGGGTAGGTAGAGTAGATGGGTTAGGTGGATCTGAGTGAAATGTTTTTAAATAATTAACTAATCATTTAATTGAGTATTATCTTTCTTTTATTAAACTAACAGGAAGTTAGGAAGCACAAAAAGCATGGACAACAACCAATTGAAATGTGCAATTGATCATATTCTTGAAGCCAAGGACAAAGGAGAGATCAATGAAGATAATGTTCTTTACATAGTTGAAAACATCAATGTTGCTGGTATGTTTTTTATCTATTGTTGCTAACGGTACATAACTTAGGTGTTTTTTATACTCGTAGATCGCTTAAATATAGGGTGTTTCGGTCATTTTAGTATTTATCGATTGAAGTCGTATATAAGTGTAATAACTAAAAACACTTATTAGATGCCATTAGCACCACATATCATTACCCTTTTATTTTTATTTAGAGGATTTGGATACTTAAATTTGCTAAATTGTTTTACTGGTGTTGGACATGTATCTAAGATTTGTTTCAATAAATATATTCCTTGTAAAACCAATTGAAGGGTTTTTGATGATAATAAAAGGGTAAAATGTCATATTGACATCTTAACCCCAAAGCTTTACAAACCATGTTAATAGCTAAAGCAGTAGTTTAATACTTTATGCTTTAATTTAAGCAAGGGACTAGTCCAAATTACACAAGTTAAGGATATGCACAAATGCAAAGTCAACTAATTAATTGATAAAGTAATTTAAATGATCCAAGATCTATGTTTTATGGCAGTTGACTTTTTTGTTATGACTTTTAGCTGTTAGAGTTGACTTTCTATATGTTTATCGATGACATTTTGATTTTGATTACCTTTTAGCAATTGAGACAACTCTATGGTCTATCGAATGGGGAATTGCTGAGCTGGTGAACCACCCAGAGATCCAAGCCAAACTCAGACACGAACTCGACACGAAACTTGGACCAGGAGTACAAGTCACCGAGCCAGACCTCCAAAAGCTTCCTTACCTCCAAGCCGTGATCAAGGAAACCCTTCGCCTTCGTATGGCAATCCCTCTCTTGGTCCCACACATGAACCTTCACGACGCTAAGCTCGGGAGCTATGACATTCCAGCCGAGAGCAAGATCTTGGTCAACGCCTGGTGGCTCGCCAACAATCCCGAACAATGGAAGAAACCAGAGGAGTTTAGACCCGAGAGGTTCTTTGAAGAGGAAAGTAAAGTCGAGGCTAATGGGAATGATTTCAGGTACTTGCCTTTCGGAGTCGGGAGGAGGAGTTGCCCCGGGATTATTCTTGCATTGCCAATTCTCGGGATCACAATCGGGCGTTTGGTTCAGAACTTCGAGTTGTTGCCACCACCGGGGCAGTCAAAGATTGATACGTCTGAGAAAGGTGGACAGTTTAGTTTGCATATCTTGAAGCATTCCACCATTGTTGCTAAACCAAGATCGTTGTAAGAGTTCTTTCTTGTAATATGTTGTATGCTTTGGGTGTTTCATGATGTGAAATATGAAGTTGGTTTGTTGTGGAATTATAGATTTTTGACATGATTTGTGCATCAATGAAATCCATTAGTTTATTTTAATGTATAATGTTTTATTTTGTTCATGGAATTTATTGAAATTAAATCTACTTTTCTTGTGTTAGGTAAGTGATAGAGCAAACCTGGGCCAATGATATACTACAATAGGGGATGGTTTAAACGAGAACTGTTTTTCGTACGAGAACTGCGAGAACCAATCTTGGCTGTTCATTTTGGATAATGGAATTCATGGATGAAGAGCGTGGAGGGATTGCGTTTGACAGGGTACATGTAAGGAATTCATGGGTGGACAATCCAATTGAAGGAGGAGGAATTGGATGACTAAGATTGGTTCTCGCGGTTCTCGTACGAAAAACAGTTCTCGTTTGAACTTTTGCCTACTACAATATGACAATTCTGACGTACATGGTCTTAGACCACACTTAGTGGCTCGTCATAGTATCATGACGAGCCCATCAACACCGTCGTTCCCTCGTTATCGACTACGAATTAGTTATTGCTTGGCTCGTGATCCAGTGACTTGTCGTCGTGGTGATGAGCTTTGAGCTCGTTGTTAATCTTTTTAACCAATCGTATTAATCTAAAATAATATTATATGGGTCATAACAAAGTTTTTTGTGACTAAATCTATTTAGTCATATGCCTGAAAAGCTGATGTGGCAGTTACATGCATGTCATGACTAATGATGGTTTTAGAGTATTTTTACGAAAAAATAGCTTAAGATGCAACATTCAAACAAGTTTTTTTGTGAAAGGAAACTTATTTTCTAGATTTAAAAAGCTTCTGCTTCTAAAAGCCTCTCATCAAACAAACAAACAAACCGCATCAAGTAATAAAAACCGAATTTCATAATAGTTGTCTATCAAATACGAAACAAGTTTCAATTTTTTGATGGATTACAATTTATTTAAAAAACATTATGCAAATGAACACCAATAAAATGTTACTCGTATCAAGGGAGTAATTATCTAAATATATACTCGCATTTGAGATATGATCTGAATTAGCTTGAATAATAAAACTAAGATCTAATTATGGATGCATGGTAAGGAGATCGAGAACATGGTTTTGGGTTTTTGGCTTAGAGGGTGCACGACGTAGTGCAATGGTGCATGACGTCGAGCATGCAACTCGTGTAAATCTTGCTTTTTGGTAAAGATCGCGTACGGCTGTCCACTAGTGTTAATTAGGGTTTTTTTTTCTAATTGTCCATGTATATCGTAACTATGTTTCTTATCATTTAACATTTGTCGTTCATACCTATGCATCTTTAGGGTGACATATGTGTAAACATTTTCAGTAATGAAGAAGTCTCTGTTGTCTGGCCGTTGACGTAGGTCATGACTCTAACAACCGAATCACATTATATTTTGGTATCATGTTTATATTGTTACTGTTATCCACATTTTCTAACATGTTAGCTTGATTCAAAAAATAAACAAATACTAACATTTATGAGGAAGTTATGAATAATAACTTCCTGATAAATGGTTATATTATGTATTTCAAAAAATAAACAAACGAGTTCTTTGCTAGGTTGTTAAGGCGTCTTTCTTTGTACGCAATAGGTCAAATAGGCATATTTGATTTTACTTTTTTATTATTGTATTTAAACGATTAATTTCATTTGTTATTTGTTATTTCTTTTATAAGTTTTAGTATTAATGCTTAGTGTATATATAAACATATATTCGTGACAAACTCATTTTTATCTATATACGATTTGAATTTTACCGTGAAATAGTATCAATCTAAATCTAATTTAAATATATAATATTTCAGTAAATGTTTTGTTCGCCGTAATACGAAAAAGTTAATCTACAATATATTTAGTTTCAAACCAAATGACATGAAAACATTGCAAATTATTTTGAGTTTTATCTACTTCACTTTAACATTGATGTTTGGACTTTAACTTTTATATTAATAATCGTGTTTATACGTATGATATTAAAATACGCTTCAAAACCTAAAATGTTCTCAATCCAAAATAGATGGCAGAATGTACGCGTGAATACTAAAATAAACTTTCATCACATTTTCAATCTTAATTGATTGAATTTTTCACCTTATTTTAAATTTATGTAACTAAAGTAAATAATATAAATTACAAGTAAGTGATTTTATCCTGCTGCGAAGTGCGGATACAAAAACCGCGTTATGTACAAGTTTATGTATTTGTGGGTGATTTTATCCGTATGTCAAGTAATTGGATTTATTTATACTTAAAATCTCGAAGATTAACATAAGATGATTGTATTAAATGTGTGCTTCGTTCGTCCACGTCACGTAAATCATTAGACATTATTTTCTGACGTGGCTAATTTGATAATAGAGAATTTCAAATTTAAAATTAAAAAAAGAAAATAAAAAAGAAAAAAAGTGAGGCTAAGTTTAGGTATGACGAAGACACATCATCCAACCCGGATGAATGAAGACCACAAAAACGATGTGACAACTTGGCTATAAATTGTAATTTTGACGTTTGAAGCAAAAATGCTTTGGTTCGTCACTTTATGATAAACTTTTTAAAAAGATTGTATAGCCTATAGGCTATTATGGCTTAAGTAGAGTATTGATGGATCTAGAAATTTATGGTATTTTATATCTTATGGTTAAAATAAATTTTAGATTTATATAGCGTTAAAAAATATTAATATATATAATAGGGTTAATTTCATATATATCCTTATTAAACATCAAAATATCTTATTTGTCCATCTTAAGTTATAAATATCCTATATACCCTTCTTAAGCTTTTAAAATATCTTATTTACCCAACTTAACTTATAAATATCCTATATACCCTTATTAAGCTTTTAAAATATCATATTTGCCCAAATCACATTTTTTATCAATTTTTTATCATTTTAAATGAATTAAAATTATAAAATATGATTCAATGACTATTATACCCCTCTTTTAAATATATTTATAAAACATCACCTATACTCTTACTACTCGTATTTATCCAAGTTATATATATATAGATACACACATATATATTAACCGTACCCAATCATCCAAATTAATTAATAGAATTGTGTGTGTGTGTGTATATATATATATATATATATATATATATATATATATATATAATATCATGCCTAATTCTTTTGTTTTAAGAAATTAGAATTGATTAAAATAATAATGCTTTTCTTAATTGAGTAGGTACCTTGATTGGTGCGTTAATTACATGACTCACACACACACACACACCATGAACCATACTCGATCATCCAAATTAATTAATAGAATTGTGTGTGTGTGTGTGTATATATATATATATATATATAAAACTTGGATAAATATGAGTAGTAAGGGTATAGGTGATGTTTAATAAATAGATTTAAATTAAGGGTATAATAATCAATGAATAATATTTTATAATTATTATTCATTTAAAATGATTAAAAATTAATAAAAAAAGATGATTTGGGCAAATATGATATTTTGAAAGCTTAAGAATGATATATAAGATATTTATAAGTTAAGTTGGGAAAATAAGATATTTTAAAAGCTTAAAAAGGGTATATAGGATATTTATAAATTAAACTGGGCAAATAAGATATTTTGATATTTAATAAGGGTATATATGAAATTAACCCTATATAATAAAACAATTGTAATACACGCATAAACATATAAAATCTCTTAAAAGATCGCTTTTAATGAAACAAATCATTTGTGCATTTGAGAAATACAGGGGATAATTGATAAAAAATTGTAAAAATCAAAAGATCATTTTCATGTTGTATGTGCTCGATTGAACGATGGCACATGTCACTGTTTCATAAACAAGAGATCCACCCCTGGGTAAGAGACGTAGGAGGGCAAAACTAGTATATTAAAATCAAGCAAAAACAAACAAGGTGTGCATAGTTTAATCCTCCAATTTTATACTTAATAATAGTTTAATTTCAAAGTTCTTTAATTAATAGTTAACCCCAAAGTTATTGAGAATGGTTAATTTGGTCTCCAAAACCAATTTTTATTAGTCAAAACATATTTTTCAATTAAAAAAAAAAAATCCAAACCCACATTCTCTCTCTCAGTATCTTTATCTTTCTCTCGCTCTCTCTATCTCAGTATGTGCCTCTTTTTCCTTTGCTTTTTGACGGCTCCGTTGACTTGGGTTCATTGTGTTTAGTTTTTGGCTCGACAACAACAATTACAATGACAAACCTACGACGACTTGGGTTCATTGTGTTCGCTTCTGGGGTTTCAAGGCTTGCCGAAGGTTTCAAGGTTTTGAGATTTCGAAGGACAATGTCATGAGAGAGAGAGAGAGAGAAGGAAATCTTTGAAAAACTATGTTTGTGACTAAAGGAGAGAAAGGGGTGTGTATTTGTGAAGAAGCAAGTACATATGTAGCTCTCGCCAGAAAAACAGTTGGAGTTAGGTAGGTGGTCGGAAAGTATTGGTGTAGTTTGTTAGGTCAATGGAAATCAATTTGAGGTTAAAACAGTTACTACACATCAGGAGAAAATAAAACAACTCAATCGAATGTTTAGTAATTTAAATGAGTTATGAGTGTAGCATCACTTAACTTAGGTGCTGTTAGTAGCATAAATCATTTTCTCTTAATAAATAAATGAATAAAATGTTACAACTTAAGAACATAACCTCTGAATAACAGGTTTAACATAAATCAGCTAAAATGATGACTTTATGTGTTTCTTGGATCTCATCAACTATCTTATCATGTGCTAAAAAATTATGTGCTAACCCGATTGGCCAAATATACCGAGTTAATGTATTTCGTACATAGATCGAACATCAGCAAAAAAATAGTTCTTCTAAAGAACTTGGTGATGCTAGTGTGATTGGTATGGTTAACAAAATCATACATGCAAGTAAATTGTTTAGGAACTAAAGGGATTGTAGCTTAACGGTATCAAGGTATTAGAAGGTGTTCCCCATGATCATAATTCATGGGTCAAGTCCCGCCGTAGACAAAGGTGTAGATTTAAGAGTATATTCGTGTGTGCGTGTGTTATGTTGTCAAAAAAAGTAAATTGTTTAGAAACACATTTGTCTTCTTTATAAGCTCCATATATTATTCGAAGAGATAACCAAGGTTTTTCTCCCTCATATGTTAACAAACATGCATTAACATTCCCTAACTATCAATTGAGAAAGTAAATTATCATTTTATGATGATATATTTAAGGGTAGTTTGATAAGTTTGTAAAAAAAAATGTGATAAACTAAAATCTTCACTACTCCAACTGCTTGGGCCTTGGGAAATATGCGAAATTGAGAGTCTCACATAGAGAGAAATCAGAAATAAAGTGGTGGCTCACTAATCAATGAGTTATCTTTTTTTATATTTATATTATTTAATTAGAAAAACGATTTGATATTTTCTTTTATCTTCTAATGACTAATTTACGTATGTTTATATTATTTAATTAGAACAACAATTTGATATTTTCTTTTTGTCTTTTAATGGCTAATTTACGATTAAGAGAAATCAAACCAAAATTTTTATTAAAATTAAATTAAATAAGATCATGATTTAGGTATATAAACTTCTTTTTTTTTCATAATCGCTAAAAGAGTTGAAAAGTACTAAAATGCAACTTAAATTTTTAAATAATTTAACTTTCTAAGTATTTGATTTAAATATACAAAATTCGGACTTAATATATGAAAAGTATATATTACTTAACGAGAACTGATTAATAACAAACTAGCATGTTACTCGCGTGCGGTGACGATAACTAATTCATTTTCGATAACATGTCCGTTTTCGGTAATGTAGGGTATGGTATACACACGCTATGATGACGTCGAATAATTTCCATTTGCAGCATGTCTATTTTGTTTCCTTCTTTTCCATTTTACTTATTTCTTTATTATCTATCAACTCTTTCGTTAATTTCTAAAATAACATTTGAAAAACAATAAAATAAGAAATAAAATCTCTACTTATAAAATAAGATGATCAAAACATATCAATGACTTGGTGAATTGTGTTGATTTGAATGAGAAATTGTGTAGGTATGAGATAATATATTAGTGGCTGGGTTGATGTATTTTAAAAAATGTAAAGATATTTAAGACTATATTGGTAATTTTCTAGTACTTAAAATTTAAAAGTTCAAGTAAAATAATATTAAATATATTATAAATTAAACTTTTTATTTTACTTATATGAGTGTTTATAAATTCGGTGATATGTTATCAAGTTTATGAGTTTTAGCTATACGAATTTTCTAATACTTCAATTAAATTATTTGGTATATGATATAATATTTAAAATAATATTTTGATGGAGGTTTTTTTATTTAATTTTTAATTTGTATAATATCTTATAGGCTGAAATTTAATTTGTATTGAGTTGACATTTTTAAACATTATTTTTATAGAAAGTTTAGTTATTAAAATGGTATTCAATGGTTTCCTTTTAAGATTTAAATAAGGGGTAAGTTAGTAATATCAAATGACTTAAAATTTAA
The DNA here is from genome assembly GCA_038502395.1 of Dittrichia graveolens. Lineage (NCBI taxonomy): Eukaryota > Viridiplantae > Streptophyta > Magnoliopsida > Asterales > Asteraceae > Dittrichia > Dittrichia graveolens. The sequence continues at coordinate 29,786,618 of JARJIL010000005.1, forward strand.
GAGATTAAGATATTTAAAAGAGAGAGTGTTTAATGTTTTATATATTAGTATAAATAAATAGCTCAGCTTTAACATTAAATAAATATGTCAAGCTAATTAATATAATTTTGACTAATAAATTTCAAAATAATAATATAAGTAATTACTAATTAGTAGTAATCAATCTTAACCGATAATCAAATTAAAATTTAATTAATATTAATTTTTTTCAACAAATAATAGATTGGATAACTTTTTTAAGAACAATTTAAAAGACTGTTAGCTTATACAATTTGAATTGAGATCTTTTAAGAAATTTACGACCCTTACGTGTTGGGAATACTTGAAACAAGTAAATACAAATAACTACTAGATTGATCTTCCTAAAAAAACACACTTTGAAATTTGTAAATAATTCTTAGCGAACAAAATAGTTTTTTGAACTTTTTAGTAAAAAAATAGTGCATGAATAGTCTAAATCTAACTTAATTAAAAAGTAACTTAATCCCGACGCGAAACGTGGACAATCAATTAACTAGCTAGTATATATCAATTTGCATACTAAACATCCAATTTCTCGGGATATATTGAAGGGCAGTATTGTCATTTTCCTTTTTTCGCAAGATTTCATTTCTCGGCTGTTTTTCCGAACAGTTGGCGGACATACGGGTGCTTGCTACCGGAGAGAGACAGAAAAGTGTTGGGTGTTCACTGTGGCGCCGTTTGGAGAATTTTGTTGCAGACGATGAAGCATGAATGCATGGTGGGTGTTTATTTGTGTTTTCTTTTATTTTGTTTAATTTTGAGTTATTTACCAAATCAAAGAAAATTGAAAGTAGCATGATGAAGGTTAATTAAGGGGTTTATGTTTGTTTGTATAGGTATTTGGAGTTATGATTGAATTTTAGTATTTTAATTAAAATTTAAAATTGATCAAAGTAATCTATAATCATTTTATATGAGTATTTAAACTTTAATGGTTTCTAACTTTTTTTTTTATCATTTTTTGTGTTGATGATCCATTAAGTTTTACTAATTTGCTAAAAATTTTAGAATGAAAAATTAACAAAACTTTAGGTTGATCTACTTTAAGAAAAAAGTGTTTCAACAATATTTATTTACATTCATAATCATAAGTTAATATATTAATTTTCTTTAACCCGCCCCAAAGGGCGGGCTAAACGAAACAAAAACTCGTTTTCCATCAATATTAGAATCTTCGTCATTTGTCAAAAGTATGTAAAGGCTATCAATTCGAGTCATGTTTGTGTTACCGGGTTTGTGTCAGTTTTGACCAATTTATTTTTGTATTAGGTTCAGGTCGTGTCATTTTTTTTGTATTGACCTATTTAGGCCAAATGTGACCGGTGAGTATTTTTTTTCGGTTTTTGAATACGACTTCCCCTTTCAACTACGATTTTCTTTATCAATTTTTCAAATTCCATGTTTGTTTTCCAACTTTCGGTAAGAATTTCGACAATGATTTTCGTTTATATTCTAACTTCAATATTCAATGTTCGTTTCAACTATATTCGAACTTTAAATTTGGTATTTGTTTTGGTTTGATCCAAATTTCGATTTTACTTTTTTATTCAACTTATATAAATGATTATAATAAAAACTATGATGTACTATTATTCTATTAAGTAACTGTAAATAATGTCATTGAACAATCAAGTAATTTAAAATTATGAATCGAATTCAAAATACTAAAGTAACACCTATTAAGTAATCAAATGAAAAAGTACTAAAATTATATAGTTAAAATAAAATTATTTCCTTACACCAAAAAAGTGTGACAATATGCATATAGTCACAATTACGTTTTCAGTGTATGTGTGACGAAAGGTCGAGTGACCATAGGGTACATACAATTACATTAGCGGGTTAGTGGCCGTATCCATTTAAAAACAGTAACCAAAACCATAAAATGGGTGACTAATTGGTACGAGTTTATATTGGATTTATCAGTTTTAGTGACTGTAAACACTTTATAGTCACACGAGCAGCTTTTGAGAGTATCTTTTGTCCGTCATTTGGCCACATGAATATATAATATATGTGGCATCTTCAATGATTTAGTCACACAACGATTGTTTTTTTTTTGGAATTTCGTCACGTACAATAAAGCCATAAGTGACCAAAAGTGTTAATAAGTGTGACCATATGCTTTTTAAAGTCAATTAAATGTGTATTTTGTGTGACTATTGTTCATCCAATTGTCACATGAATTTTATGTTTGTGTGGCGTTTTGTAATATTTAGTTACACAACGATTGAATTTTATGAATTTTATGTTGAAAATCGGATTCAAACTTGAGTCCCATCCCATCCATCTCTACAAAGAAACATGCGTTAAACCAGTAAGCTAAATGTTACTTCGATTTAAAAACCTAGTACTTATTATTTAACTATACACGTTAGCTTTTGGCTACACTGAAATCATGTGTGACGAATATCAAACTTAATGATAATTATTTTTGCCCATTGTTGCTCTAAATAATTGCCATCTGAATATTTCACGACGTGACTGTTATGAATATATTGGTCACATATTATCACCTAAATGGTTGCCATAAACATCATTTAGATACACATTTGTGATATGGTGTGGCTATAGCCTATTATAAAGCCATATAGTCACATGACCGTGCCAAAATAAATGTGACTTTACACTTTAACTTCTAGAAAGCTAACATACGCTCAACTTTAGACACACATAATAAGTTACGTGACCATATGTATCAGATTTTGGCTACACTTAAATCATATGTGACAAAACTCGACTATATGATTTAGACACATAAACAATTAGTTCATGTGACCATATATGGTATTTGGTCACAATGTTCAAGTGTGTGACATAGATTTGTCACGTTTTATATGTATATCATGACTAATGCTTTGAACTTACTCTTCATTTGTCACACGTTCCAAATTCATATGTGACTAAATAATCAGCCAAAAAATAGCAGTGACCTTTAGCCATATGAATGTTCGAAGGTGTGGCAATACATTTCTGAATGGTCACACGATCGGAATACATATGTGTCTAACTAATAATGTGAACTTTAGTTTGGTACCTTTAGCCACATAAATATTCGAATGTGTGGCCGTATAATTTTGATTATGTGTGACCAAATCACAATTTTGTACTAGTGACTATTTTTTTAAGTATAAATCTTTTAAGTGTTTTGTACTTTTGTTTGACAGATTTTATTGCCATAAGATGTCACTCCCTTATTTGAATTCATTATCTTCTTTTCAAAATTTAAATTTTAAGTGTTAAAGAAATGTATAATGTTATAGTATTATCCTTAAACGGGTCATATAGGTCAATTGCGGGTTGTCGGGTTAATCCTAACCCGACCAATTTATTTTCATGTCCACCCGCTTTGGATCCGTTTCGAGTTCGTGTCACTTTTATTTGTTGGGTTCAGGTTGGGTTTCGTGTCGACCCAAAAAATCCCAGCCTCAAGCATATTAAAGATTCAAACAACATTTTTTCAAACCGTCATCGCTTAAATAATTTAGCTTTGGTACCGCAAACATGTAATATCCTCAAAATGGGTCTAGTAGTGGATCTAAGTTATTAGAACATTAAAGAGTAATTTTTATGACTTATCAAAATAATGATGAAAAAAAACTTAGTTGGTACTCCATAAAATGTGAAATTTGGATAGTACTCTAATGTGACTAAAAGATATAAATTATTGAATGGTTTAAAATAATGGTTTCAAATATATTCTTGTTCAAAGTCAAATAGAGGAACAAATACTTGATGTTTATGACTTAATCTGCTCAAAGGTCGGTTCCCTCTTGTTGATAACCTCTCTATCTCAATACACATCACACACACTTTAACTCTGGAAGATTTGAAGCAAGAGTAGATAGGGATGGAAGAACACAATTGCAATCTAGCATCATAATCGTCAAGGACTAGGTTCAACTAAGGGGCTGTTTGTTTATTGTTGAATAGAACCATTCAGCGTTGAATGCTGAATTATTCGACATTCAGTGCGTTTGATTGCCACATCTGAATGAAGATTGTGTTAAATGAAACAGAAGAATGTTGCTGAATTATTTCACCTTAAATTACATTCTGAATTATTAAGCACCAAGTATTTTACTTCAATACCAATTCTTTCACACATTGCCTTATTAAAAAAATTATATCTTATAATATACAAAATCAATATTAAGATTAAAATGGTAATTTTTATCATTCAAATTGTTCATACATAATCCTTATCTAACAACATGTCACATTCACAGACAGTTTCATACAAAATTTTGAATTATTCAGGCCATGAAATCATTCAGTATCTAATCATTCTATTTTAACAAACAACCCCTAAGTCTTCTTCTTTGGCATATTTGTGTTCTTGATTTCTAAGTTGGTTTTGAAGCTTAAAAGTGTCGAGAACACTCTCATAAGCAAAGAGTTAGGTTTGTAATATGTTCACTAACATCTTAGGATGTTTAGGAACTGAATTTGATCACTATATGATCAAATCGATGACAAAAGACTATGGATGGTCAACTGGTTTTATGAGATTAACCTATGAGTTTGATTGTTCTAAATAATATTGTAGATGTTAAGAGTTGTTAAATGGTCATAATACCATTGAAAGTGTTTGGACAAACTTAGAAACCATTTAGGAATGATTGGGGACTGATTTTGGTATGAATTTGACTTGTTGTTCATTGGTCATGGATGTGTCTTGTAGGCCCAGGCCGTGTCATAGGTTATGTCACCTGACATGGCCGTGTCGAGTGTGACATAGGTTGTGTCGCAGACGCTAGCTGACACAAAGTTTGTTAGTCAAAGTGAGGCCGTGCAGGTTAAACAACCATGTCTGAGGCCTTGTTGGTTGACACATCCATGTTGGAGGCCATGTCGACCCTATTTTGTTCTAATTAGAGGAATTCATGTGATATGGGTTATATATTGATACTTAGTGCTATTCTTGGCTCTTTAAGACCTGACGGAGCACGAGTGATTGCGGTTTAGCTAACAGAGTATTAAATATCTAAAAAATGTCTTAAGTCTGATTTATGCAAGACTAGACTTGTTAACGATCATGTTATGTTAAGTTCAAAGAATATTGCATGTGTACTACTCATAGGTTAACCACATGAGTAGGTGACTATTATTGTATGATACATCATGAAAATTGTTTCTTTTTACGTTATATGAATTGCATGCATGCTTACATGATCAAATATGTGCTATCTTTTTAGGTCTGGACATGTAACGACTATGCTACAATCTATATTCAAGGTTGGTTGATATTGGTTGGATCCCTATGGATTTGTAGGTGACCGACATGGGTCGTAAGTTTTAAAGGACAAACATTCCTTGACCTGAGGGGTAGTTAGTTACCTGTTGAGACCTAGGAGCCTATAGTTCTGCTAGCAATGCCTGGTGGACCGCTACTCGCTCACCCACCAGATTGTTCTGTGTTAGACTCCCAGTTTGGGTTGTTGAGCCATATTATCTTCCCTGCAATAGATGACACCTACCGATTATGCTACAAACCATTATGTGTTAAGATAACAATATGTGCTAATCCATGATCATGTTATGCTTATACACCATTGATGTTGATGTACTCACTAGCTATGTATAACTAACCCCTCATGTTGCCTTCCCCTTATAGGTGGTTATTTGATTCATGAGTTAGGTTTTGGGTGATGTTGCTACATCGATCCACCGGATCGGTTTAGATGATGGTGTTGGGCTGCCATTTTCCTGAGCTTGGATCGTATGCTACAATCATAAAGAAAACTTGTTCGAAGGGGTCCTGATGCTGAAGCCCTAGGATCTACCTTCCAATGTTCAAGTTAGAGCTTGTATATGTATGTATATCACTATTACATGTATTAAGAATATGTAAAGAGATAGTGAATATAGAAAGCGAGAGAGGCAAAAAGATCCTAACCTCAACCCTTGAGGTGTCTCCTTTTATAGAAAGGAAGTTGGGTAATTGCAAACCTTTACGCAATAGTTAATACCTGGAGCCAAGTTAACTCTTCTGAATAGTAGCTGTCTTTTTATGTAGTGGTTGATCCAGCTCTGTTCTAACTAGTTCCTCTTCGGAGGTCTAGTCCTCCTTCTTTGGCTTTATTCCTGTTTCGGACTAGAGGTCTACTTTGGTCCTTCTGCTTCGGTCCAATACTCGTACTTTGGTTTGGAGGTCTGATTTGGTTCATACGTCATCAGGTGACTTGTTATAGAACACATGTGATATTTATATCTTTTTCTTGCAATGGTCAGTAAAACTTTCCTATAAGTAACACTAAACTTGTGTAATATTATATATATATATATATATATATATATATATATATATATATATATATATATATATGAGTTGTGTTCAATAAAGTCCATGTAAAAACATAGTCCTAAAATTTTAATATTCAATCACAAACGATTCAGTATACAATCACACGTGAATTATGAAAAGGTCACTCCACCCAAAATTTTAAAATGCCATCTGGACCATTGATGCATTGATCCAAATGCTAAATTTAGTCCCTTAGGACTATGAACTAAGTATGAACTATATTGAACATTCTTCATATATATATGGTTGCCGGTGAGTGAGACAATAATCAAATATTAACCGTTAGATCTCACAACTTTAAATCCTGACCGTATTAAGTCCTAAATTTAGATAAGCGTTCGATCAAATCATAACAATTCTCAGCCATTGGATAGATATATAACTACCCACCCTAGTAAAAAACCTCCTACCCATGTCTCAATAACATTTCCACCTCCCACTCCTATCCCTCTTTACCAATAACTACCTTACTGCCCCACAAACTCTCCATCATCTAATTGTCTCTCCCATTAAAGAAAATTATGTTTCCATCTTCCTCTCGTATCCCTTTCTTCATCAATAGCCAGCAGGTCCAATCCCATCGTTTGATAATTCGATGAATGTAGACAGAGCACAACAGTATCGTACGTACAGATCGAAGATCTTGCAGTTGATGTTCATAAACAATGATCAAAAGCCAAAGTGCCAAGGGATTCAACCCAATATTTACTTTGCTTTGCTTTTTATATGCACAAGCCGATGCTTCACATAAAGTGTTCGATTATTTATCACTTTTATTGATTCCAAGCTATGAATTTGTGATGTAAATGTTGGCAGCCTGACCTATTCCGACCAGGTTGAAGTTTTGTGATTCGTCATGGTCGTTGTCATAGATAGCCGCTCAGACTCCTATTGCCTTTTGAGTTTTGAATCTTGATTGAAGCCAAAGTCAGGAAGTCTGGAAGCCTCCATATGCATGAATCTTGATATAAGTTTTATTTGAGTTCTCTCTGCACTCTTAAAAAGTTAAAAGAAACATGTTCAACTCTTAAAACTCAAATAGTCAAAGTCTACACCCTAAACTCTATATCACTTTTCAATTTTTAGATTGGTGATGGTATTTTGATTGCTTGTAGTCTTGTACTATCTATCATTTAAGTATTATATTTAATTTTGTTATGGACTAATGTATTTTTATTTATAATTTTGTATTGATTTATTTACTATGTTATGTTTAAGTATGTTTGTTTATTTATCTAAGAAAGGTAAAATATTCTTTTACTATTTTCTGCTACTTATCTTTCTACACACAAGATTAACACAAGTGTTAAAATTAATGAAAAATTTGAGAAAAGAGTATTAGTGGATTTCACATATCATCTTATAATAAGTTGGATTATGAAGTAGAAAAAAATAGTAAAAGAATATATCATTTTTCTTTACCTAATTGAATAGTCAAATAGTCAAAGTCTACATCCCAAAAGCAAACCCTATGTCACTTTTCAGTTTTATGAAGGGTTTATTTCACAGAATAGTGACCAAGTTTGAAAACTGTTTCATCAAGGTCACCCATTAGTTATTTTAGAATGTGAAATAAAATGGGAAGTGATCTTGATGGAACAGTTTTCAAACTTGGTTACTTTTCTATGATTTTTCCCCTTTTATGAAAGGTATACTATTTTGATTGCTTTTAGTCTTGTACTATCTATTATTTAACCATTTATCGAAGTATGATATTTAATTTTGTTATGTGTTAATGCATTTTTTATTAATTTTTTTATTGCTTTCTTCATCATCTTATGTTCAAATATAATTATTTATTTACCTAATTGAATATTGTAATAAAAGTGTTTTTTAATTATATATGTACATAAAGTTAGTTTTTTTGAGAATCTCATAAGTAATAACAGCAGTTGAATTATGTCTTTTTATTTTAGCATATCTATTATTTAGTTCTAATTATCTTAAGTTGGTGTTAATCAAAATAGATTAAATTCAGCCTTTGTATGTAGTTTGATTATTGTTTTGATAATTTCATAAAATATTTTGATGACAATTGTTGTTTTTACTTACTTTTATGGTTGTGATTAGATCTAAAGTTACTTATTTAGTTCTTTTTATTGAACTTCTTAATATTTTAAACTTTTAATCAATTGGGTTTTGTTAGCATTTTATAGATAATTATTAACTCTAAAAAATGATAAATCTGAACACTGTTCGGGGATTATACTAGTTGCTTTAGGTGTCACCGATGAGGTTTAAATGATTTTGGTTACTTGATAGTTAAAATAAGGTTTTAAACTAAAAGTAAGAGTTAATTACATTTTTGGTCCCTGTGGTTTACATGAAATTTCACATTTCGTCCTTAGGCTTCATTCATTACAACATTCATCCTCATGGTTTATATTTCGTTTCAATTTTGGTCCCTAACTCACTTGAAAAGACAATAATACCCTTACCTTTTTCTTTATTTATTTTTAACTCCAAAATCATTTATAAATACATTTTTAATCATCATTATTATTAAATGAAAAAAACAAAAAGACAAAATATAGGCAACAACCTCCTAGTCCCTTCTTTCCCCATTCACCGGTCCATCTCTCTCTACACTATCACCCGCTTATTCGGCCACCACCTTATCTCCGGCCGGCCACCACCACATGCGTTTTCTGACTCACCATCTCCGACCACCCTATCCGTTGTGTCTTCCCTTCAATTCCCTACCCCATGTAAAAACAACTATGGATTCAAGAACAAAAATTGAACATTAAGAACAACAATCAAGAAATGAAATTGAAAAGAACAAAAGCCATGGATTTGGAATAGTAGATGGTTTTTGTAGATGGTTCGTGTAATCGCATCTGAAGACGATTTCAAAGTTGGTATGATTCGATTTTAAGGTTTCGTAGATTCATCTTCATGGTTTAATTTCAAGGTTTTGTTGATTTCAAGGTTTCATTGATTGTTCCTTGTGTGTGTGTGTGTGTTTTCAATTTGGTTTGGATGGTTTTGAATCGATTGTTCTCTATGCCTTCATACGGTTCATATATGGTTCTTAAGCCTTCATATGGGTTTTCAGATGTGGTTCATATAGTTCATCGATTTGATTTAACAATTGTTTGGTAAGGTGCTGGTTTTCAAATCGATTCAGTGATAGTTCTAACTTAAATTTTGTTCGGTGGTTCTGATTTTGATTTTTTGGTGGGGTTCAAGCGAACCAATGAGAAGTGATTGGTACCGGTAGATGGCAGTGGTGCGGCAGTTAAAAGGCAGCTTTGATCTTGAGTAGAGAGAGGAGGGTGCATGAAGGGTGTTTGTTGGAGGGATTGTCAGAAAGAAGAGAAAGAGACGGAGGGATTGCCTGAAATTAAGAAGGGAAAGAGATGATCGAGAGGGAGAGAAAGAGTACTGATAGAACAAAAGTGGGGTGTGGGTTATTTATTTTTTGTTTTTATTTAGAGTTAATTACAAAAATAGTCCTTGTGGTTGTCACTGATTTTCACTTTTAGTCCTTTAACTTTAAAAATTACGAAAATAGTCATCGTGGTTGTCATTTTGTTTCACTTTTGGTCCTTTAAGCTAACTGGTGTTAACTTTGACCGTTAGTCAAAGGGTAATTTGGTCAATTCTTTATTAATCCTTGTTTCCAAACAACTTTTTAACATGATTCTTGTTTTTGTTTTTCCAGAAGTGAGTTCCTAACTACATTTAATTTATTTTTTAGATTTTATATTGTTGTGTTCTTATAACAATCATCATATGATCTTCTATCTGCTTATGAATTTTATCATATTCAAACATTAAACTACAAAACTCGTAACACATACGAATCAAATGTGAATTAAATACAGTAAAACTCCTAATCCAATAAACTATTTGGGTGTGGCATAACAATTGAACCATTTGATTCACACTTGAAAACTCCTAATCGAAGAAACAATTTGGGGATGAACCCAAGAGATATTATAATACAGTAAAGAAGCAAATCTAAAACTAAAAACCATATAAAGAAGATGATGAACAGTAACAAGATTCCAAATTTTAAACCAAATCTAAAAACATCTATTGAAGAACGCATAACAAGCAAGATCACAAAATCAAACGCGAATCTGTAAGTAGATGGAAGATTACAAAAACCAAAATCTTGAATTCCCCTAACCTGAAGAAAACAGAAGTACATATCGCATCTGGATTTGTTGAAGAACACGCACATTTGGATCTACCGAAAAAAACACAAACACACACCTGGATCTACGCTCTTGTCGAAGAACACACCAGATCTGTAGAAGGACCCTAGCAGTGAGTCGCCGGCAAATGGAGCCAAAGTGGCGGTGGTGGTAGCGGTGGCGATGTTAGGAACAACGGTGACGGTGGCGGCAAGAAAGTCTTCGGTAAGAGAGTGGCGGCAAGTGAGTGGTGGTTATGGAGGTGGCGACGTTAGGAACCACGGTGACCGGAGAATCGAAGGGAGATGGCAGGCGAATGAAACGGTAGTGGTGGCCGGCGAATCGAAGGGAGATGGTAGTGATGTGTCTGGTGGCCGGCGAATGGAGCGGTGGTGGTGGCCGGTGAATCGAAGGGAGATGCGTTGATGTATCTGTTGATCAAAGAGAGAGAGTTGAGAGATTGGTGTTAGGTGATCTAAGAAAGAGAGAGATATAGAGATATAATGGGGTGTTTGGTGGATCAGATAGAGAAAGAGAGATAATATGGGGTGTTTGTTTGTATTATGGGGACATAGAAATATTTTAATGGAGAGTAGTGTTTGGTAACAGAAATAAAAAGGAAAATGACCATAATACCCTTTGACTAACGGTCAAAGTTAACACCAATTAGCTTAAAGGACCAAAAGTGAAACAAATTGACAACCACTGTGACTATTTTTGTAATTTTTAAAGTTAAAAGACTAAAAGTGAAAATCAGTGACAACCACATGGATCATTTTTGTAATTAACTCTTTTATTTATTATTAACTAAAGGAAAATGAATGAAAAAAAAGGCATAAGACTATTTTATTAAAAAAATAAAATGATTTTAGAATAAAAAAATGAATAATAGAAATTGTAAGGGTAGTTTTGTTTTTTCAAGTGTACTAAGAACTAACATTGAAATAAAATATAAACTATGAGGATGAATGGCATAATTAATAAAGTCTAAGAACCAAATATGTAATTTCATGTAATTCACAAGTACCAAAAATGTAATTAACTCTAAAAGTAATTTGCTAATTATTATTATTATCTCTAACTAAATGATTTGAAATGTCAAAATTGATTGCGAAAATTCCGGGTTTTACAGAACATGGAACCAAATGTGTATTTAAAATATTTTATTTGTTTTAATTTAGTTTTAGATGTAAAAGAGTCGTAACAATTAAAAAAAGAAAGTAATTAGTTTTAATGTTTTTTTAGCTGATTTTTATTTTCTTTCAGGAATTTTATCAAATTATTTTTCTACAAAATTAAGCACTTTTGACAGTAATAGTTAAGTGTAATTTCCCTATATTATTTAAAATAAAATAACTAATCAATCCCTCTAAACGTTTTACCGCAATCTTTAATCCTTATCCTTAATCTATGTTAATAGAATAGACAATGATGTCATCATTCTATTTTAAAAATTCTTTTTACTAATCATTTTCCTTTATTTTAAGATAAGTTTATCTATCTAATTATTTAAGGTTATTAAGTTTTATCCATTTAATTAATTGTATATTTTAGAAATATATTATATACATACTATAATAATAATAATTAAATAATATAATATGACAAATCAGACTTACTTTAGATAAATATATTAAACTATGTTATATATAAGTGCATTATATATCTAGATTTCTTATATAACAATTTTTTATGCTCTCACATTTTATTTTATTTTTAAAGAAGAAAGAAAGAGCGATGATCACACCTCAATCAGTTTAGCTTATATACATCCAAACATTTTACCTTTAGATTTTATTGTATTAAATAAATTTATTTCTCTAAATCAATCCAAATGCGTGCCTCATTAATCTTTAATATATATTAAAGGAAAAGTGGTTATGATATTTTTTTTATTTTTGAATTTTTTCCCATTAATCATCCTTATTCGTTTCCTCAAATGGTTTATGAATTAGTTGTTTCCTCAAATACTATTTTTTTTGTGACTCGGTTTGTTAACATTTAAATATCGTAACAAACACATTTCTTCAAATCAGTTAGGATGATTAAGTCATAAATCTATTCTTTTAATATATATTAAAGATTAAAGATTAATGATTAAAGATTAAAGATAAAGATTAAAGAATAGTAAAAATTAATTTTTTTTTATATAAAATCTCATGCCAAATTACCCAACATCAAATAAATTCAAAACTTAAAAGTTTCGATTTTACTAAGAGTTAATTACTTTTTGGTTCCTTTGTTAATTTTAAAGGTTTTGGTTCTTCAGTACCTCTCAACCAAAATTCATTACACTTTTAGTCACTCTAAAACTTGAATTGGTCAATTTCCTTTTATCCCATTATTTTATTCATTTTCTTTATATTATTAACCGTTTTTATATTATTAAAGACTGAGGAGATGGTGGTGGTTCTTGAAGATGGAGGAGGCGATGATAGTTCTTGAAGATGAAGGAGGTGGTGGTGGTTCTTGAAGATGGAGGAGGCAGTGGTGGTGGTTCATGAAGATGGAGGAGAGGTGGTTGTTGAAGATGGAGGTGGTGGTGGTGGTTATTGAAGAGACGGAGGTGGTGGCCGGTTGAATCCGTCACGGTGGCCGACTTAATGTGTGTGTTAAATAGATGGTTCTATGTTTGAGAGAGAGAGAGTTTGGAAAATAGAGAAGAAAGATAATATAAACATTATTATTAAATAATATAAAACTAATTAAAAACTTAAATAATGAATAAAATAGCGGGATAAGGGTAAATTAGCCGATTCAACCATTTTGTAGGATTAGAGACGTCATTATATATTGTTTAACATGTTTGGAAAAAGGTTTTTGTTTTGTTACAATGATTTCCAATTTCACATATATAAAGCTAAATTAGTACAATGACAAACATGACAAGTAAAAAATTCTTTGTGTTTATACCAAGCAATCTTTTTTAAATATTTTGATGTGTTTTCGCTTTATATTTGATGCATTATTGTACTTTTGCCCAATTTCTAAATCAATAGATTTTAAATAACATATTAAAAAGACCTAATCCAGATATATTATATAAAACTCGAAAAGAATTCTTCTACTTTTTCATTTGTTTCACGAAATATTAAATTATATTGTGCTAGACATTCACGACATCAACTATTCTAGTTAATACTTTTTTTAAATATACAATATCTGTTTTGATAAGTTACTGTAACTCTTTATCAATAGTTTCGTTCACACACCAAGTTTATAACTTAAGCTTAATTGAGTTGTGTTCAATAAAGTCCATATAAAAAACATAATCATAAAATTTTAATATTTAATCAAAGGTGATTTAGTATATAATCACATATGATTTAGTATACAATTACATGTGATTTGTAAAAGCATCACATGTGAATTATGAAAATGTCACTACGCTCAAAATTTTAAAATGCAATCTGGATCATTGATGTCATTGATCATTTAATCCAAAAGCTAAAATTAATCCGTTAAGAGTATAAACTATATTAAACTTTTTTCAAGTTTAATTATATAACTAATTTCATGCAAGTTTAAATTTTCACCTGCATGTGTCTATTAATTTATTCTTTCATTTTTTATTGGCAGATTTAAATAACTTATAACATAAACATAATACTTAATTACCTACATAACTTTATGCACAAAAGAAATGTCTAAATGGTCCAACTTTTGTATAACTTAATAGCATTCTTTTTTTTAAAGGTCTAGATAATTTTTTTTTATTACTCAAATAAGTAAATTATTTTATGGTTTAAGTTTAAATAAGTAATAACTTGAAATTTTCGATTAGGGTTTAGACTTTAGTAAGAGTTTTAACATTTGGATCACCACAAAACCTACGTGACCTGATAGAATTTCCTTCTTGGAGGGTGTGAAGTCTGATCGACCTTATGCTAGTCATCGTTGTTGGATTTAATAGAACAACAACACAACCACTACCGCAACAAACAAATTCTAGTCAGGTCACCAATGTTTAGTGTTGATCTAGCGATAGAAATTTCGGATAAAACCAAAACCCTAATCAGAAAATTCAAGTAATAACTTACTCTAACAAACCATCACAAAATACCTATTTAGATGATAAAAGATAAAATACCTACATCAACCCTTTTGAAAAAATAAAATACTATTCGCTAGCCTAAACCTTTTAAATTAATTTATCCAACGACCTATTTGGTTACATGTAAGTCTTTCGTTTTTAAATCTAAACCACCAAAAATATTGTAACCACCTTCAACAACACAAGGGTTTTCATGATCGAACTGATTATTTTCAAGATTTTCAGAATTATCTAACATTTCTAATACAAGTGAACAAGAGCTACTTTTCGTAAATAATCTAAACAATTAATTAAAATAAATCGACTAATAATTGTAAAGACTCGTTAATGACTAATTAATGTGTTAATTAACAAAGGTATTTTGGGAAAATAAAAGCTTCACTTGTTAATGACCGTCTACCCGGATGCAATTCACGATTGGATAAATATATAAACATACTACTTATAATAATTTATTAATGATGTTACAAATAGTTTTTGAAAAAAAAAGTTTTCGTTTGAACTTGTCTCTTTTAATATATAGGATGTTAGCAATTAATTAATGACGGCTACAATTAGCGATGGATTTGCGATAGAATAAAATATATAACTAAACGTTTGTTACTTTCTGCCACTATATTGGATGTCATTAATCCTCACAAAGTTATCACGCTTTTACGACAAAAATAAAATATCAAAAATCGTACTTGACGGTAAAGATAACGACAAACAGTGATTTATCATTCAATGAATGACTGGAAAACGATCCGCCTAATCCACATGTTTCTTACTTTGCTAACTAGTTATTTTGGTTTTCTACTAACGGCTTTAACTATAACCCGAGCTCTCTTTCTTGGTCTAAGCAAGATACGACCTAGTCATTATGATGCAAACGCAACACCGTTTAAACAGCATACGAAGTGCATTTGATTAACATTCTAATGTTTGGACTTATATGTTTATATTTTGTCAGCGAGAGACCAGTAAAATACTATTTTGTTGCACTCCACACATTGAAAAAATGGAAGAAAAAAAACCATGACAAGTGTCATCCGGTGACACGGTGCGTGATGTTTCCACTTCGCCTGCTCTAAGAAGAGCATAGATAGCAACCAACGACAAAATTTCATTAAAACAATATCACGTAAAGATTTTAGATCAGCATAGATCAAAGATCAACCACAAATGGACTGTTCATAGGGCATGACGGGACGGCTAGTGAGAAAATTGTGAACAACATGTACATATCGCTACCCAGTTTAACTACCCAAAACTGTATTGTGCCTTGTGGGTACCTGAAGCAAAAAAGAGCGGGTACCTGTGGTTCGATTCACGATTTACCGCAATTCGACCTATGTTTTGATGTACAAAAAAACTAGAAAATGATGTAATTTTGTAACATTTTAAAACAATTGCCACTAAAAATACTAGTAAATCAAACTAGGAATATGAAGAATTGGAGTCACAACTTGTAGATAAGGTAGAAGTATCGCCTGACTGGAGTCATCGAATCGTCGATGTTGTACCGTGATAGCTAAATAAGGGTTTTTGAAGAAGGGGGATAATGAAATCAATGAGAAATGGGAGGCAAACAAAGAAAGAACGAGATAATACGTGTTTTCTTAAGATCAATAATTTTTTATATTTTTAAATAATAATAAATATATATTTTTAATAAACCAAATATACGCATGTCAGGTTGGGTTTCTATAGGTAGTAAATTTAGAGATTTGAACCCGACCCGTGGCTCACCGGGTACCCTTATTTTTGGATTTTTCAAGTCATGGATTGTTCGATTATTGGTTTTTTCAGTTTTGGATCATATCGGTCAGTTTAGTTTCTTGATTTTTATAAGCACCCCAGCCATAAGCGATTGAACGATAATGAGTAGTCGAATAGTCAGTCGCAAACTAAAAGCATCATCGATGGAAGATTTGAGTGAATTTCGAATAAACCAATAACACTAACCATAAAGAGCAGTCATATACCGATTATATGAGGCCCCATCACATCATTTGCATTCCTAATTTCAAGTCTAAATGTTTTACATATGATGTCAAAATACATATAGGGTATGTAAACGGGTAATAAGTAAACGTAGAAGGATCTTTATTCAAGCTACCCGGGGCTAGTCGAACATTTGACTCAAATAAGTATTCTTGTAGCAATTTTCAAGACTACTTCTTAGCCAACCAAGAACTTTTTTAGTGAGGTCTAAATCCGTGATATCTAGTGAGAATCAGATACAACAACCACTAAGTTAGCTTAGAGTTGGTTACGTATACCGTATGTATATGTATAAAGTTCATATTAATGGGCCTAGGCCGTGGTCCAATCTATTATTGGGCTTGGGTCAGCTCTTTATATTCTTCCATTCCTTGAGGTTAATTCATTCTTCTGAGTTCTAACAAATATATATTCACACATGTTGATACTCAATTCTCTCAGGAAAATGAAAGTCGATTCATTCAAGGCAAAAGAATACTTTATTACCTTCAAGAGTGTTGTATCATATGCAAAAGGATCAATTAAGAGAAAATGGATTATTCTTTATGAAATATTTCATCTCTTATATCATAAATTACACAACATTAAGATATCTAAATAGAAATAGAAACAATTGCAAGTTCTTAACTCGCATTATTATAAACTTCATTTTGATTTGTTGCGTAAAAGATCCAAAGCGTAACTATAGATTTGATGAGGATGCGGGAGAGCTTTCGCGACACTTTGTTTTTCACTACGACACCTCTTAGCCCATGACACAAGCTTGGGACACTCGGCCTCGATGCTAAAATTACCACGAGTTTCGTACGTATAAAACCAACTTGTAAAGGGTACAAGTGCGACATCCACCAAACCTAAACTTTCACCCCCAAAATATGGCTTATTGCCTAACTCACTCTCCAACTTTTTCAAGCATTCTATAAATTCTTTCTTTGCTCTCTCTTGATCTTCACCTTTCCCCCTCCATACCCTTTTCCCAATGCTATAAATCTGCACAAAAACACATTTGAGTTAAAAAAAATATTGTATAAATACTACACATCTAGGAAACAAATGTATTAGGTATAAGATAAAATGTATACTAAGATTTTGGTATAAGATAATCTAGTCCGATTGTATAGATTGGACATGGTCATTAGGCTTTCTTATTTGGTTTTTCCTTGTATATTTGTATTCTATAAATATTGATCAATGTAATATAAAATATCTACTAGGTTTTAATCATTTTACATGATGTGTTTATACATGTGCAAGTTAAAGGTAAGGGAAGAAAGATGACATTTTTATCGATGTAGTCGGCCCAAAACAAGGCTTGTGATTTTTCGTAAGGATCAGAAGGAATTAGTAGAGATTTTTCATTCCAAACTTCGTCGATGTAGCTAACAATGATGAGAGACTCGCAAACAGGCTTGCCATTGTGAACCAAAACCGGGATTGTTTTATGAACTGGGTTAGATTGGAGTAACAAAGGGCTTTTGTCTTGAAAGTTTTCTTCCCGACACTCATACTCGAGCCCTTTCTCTGCTAGCGCGATCTTGACCCTCATCCCATACGAGCTTGCCCAGCAATCCAACAAGATTAACTTGTCTTTCATTGTGATATGTATGTCACGAAACTAAAAATTTCAATTTAGGTTTCAAGAACGTATAACAAGATTTTCTTGGTCGAGTATGGAGTAGTTTTGGAAGCTTATAAAGATAATAAGCTGATGCCATTGCTTGTGTGTTGTCAAAGATTGATGGTGTGAAGAGGATAATTGGGAAGAGTCCTATTTTACTTTCTCCACCTTTATTTATAATCAAATTTGAGGTCAAACTTTACAGTCAATGCATATCTTATAACTTGATGTTAAAGAATGAGATTTGAATTATCCTTCTGATCTCTTGGAAGGAATATATAAATATAACAATTCTTATAATTTACATCACCGATTTTTTAATATCTAACATTTTACAGGAAGTATAAATATGTTTATATTTAGATGTATGTATCTGTATAATGCTTCGGGGATCATGATAGATCGCAGGTTACTAGCGTACCAAAATGCCTGATCAAATCTGAACCTAGGTTATTATGCATTTCGTTACAACGTAGTTCGCAAAAAGTCGTGTTTGATACTTCGACTATATCTAGATAATGCTCCGAGGACGGTGGTAGATCGCTTTCATCAAATACACAAATTGCTTGGTTCTCGTCTTGTAATAACGTACTAGATTAGATGCCCATATGATATGCGAGTTGATTTAAAAATGGTAAATATTAAACATTAATAAAAGATATTAAATAATTATAAAACATGAAATAAATGAGTATTTTAAAAACGGCAACATATGACGTCAACACATAGACCAATTCTAGCACTATTTTGAATTTTTTACGCTTTTGGTCTTGTGGATATTGAAATGATTTGACAAATGTCACGACTTTTAAACATCTCATCCGCAAAATGATAGTCGTACCTGTATATAACTCCATTAACTACAAAAATACACACTGGTGCTTTGCCACATAATACATTGTTGAATATCGGAGACTAATTAAGAATATTAATATCATTATTCGAACCGGTGCCCGGTGAGTACAATCAATACTTCCTAACATCCCCAGGAATCTGTGTTTGGATTTATGATGCTAGTATAATTGTTTGCATGTCAAAATTTTCAAGATATTAGAGCATCAATTATATTCGTTCTTGCTCTTCTATTCTTCCTTGATTTGTTTATGTTCTAGGATTAAATTGATTTTGGGTAGACTTCTATGCAAATTTGTCCTTGTTTCTTCAATTATTGATCCACACCGGATTTTGATTTGAATGAAATTTGTGTACCTACTCGCCAAAAAATACACGCTAAATCCTGGTCTAGGGTTGTCACTTAGCAAACTTGGACACTCACAAAACTTTGTCACTTACCAAACTTTGTTACTCACCAAACTTGGACATTCATCAAACTTTTACGCTCACCAAACTTTATACACTCACTAAGTTTAAACTAGTAGGTGTTTCTATGAGTTTATCTCTACTAAATGTTACTCAAATTTCTGGAAGAAGATCATTAAATTTTTGTTTGACTTGTTGAATATCAGTCGACTTAGTGTAGGAAAAACAATAGTAAAAACAGTCACAATCCACACATGGAGTTACATAATATTGATGGGCCGAGTAAGAGGTTGACTAATGGTCTTAAGCACAATGGATTTAATGGTGATAAAATGGATTTTATGAACTCTAATGATGCTAAAATGGAGTTTGATGATTCAAATAGCTTTGAGTTACAACAAGCATGCTCAGGGTCACATTTTGGGGTTCCTACTTAGTCTACTCAGTTTTCACTACTCGTATAAGTCAAATAGTTGGTTCTTGGATTCTGGATTCGGGAGTTACTACAGACATGACTTCTGATTCATCTTTGGGGAACACATGTGACACCATCCATATACAGGAAATGATAGAGTTATTGTTGGTAATGGTGTCTTTACCTATTAAACATATTGTGTTGTAACTCTCATACTCTAAACTGTTGCTTAAAAATGTTCTTGCTATACCTGGTCTAACCAAAACCTTCTTATCTCTTACTCGGCTTGTCTTAGATCATCCTATTCTTGTTGTTTTTCACATCGTGGTCTTTTTTTTCAGACATTGATAGGACAAACACTTCATCATGTTATGCCTGATGCTCATCGGTTATATTCTTTGACATCTGCTTTTTTGATTTATCTACGTCTCATGAGTTGTGGCATTCTCATCTTGAAATCTCTCCGATTCTTTCTTAGTTCGTTACCGAATGTAATAAAGAACTAGTCTAGTGTTTGTCAAGATTGTAGTGTTTCCAAAAGTACTCGTTTAATGTTTTTTCTTCGTATCCTTGCCCTACACCACTTCTTATTATTCATTAAAATGTTTTGGGTCCTTCTCCTGTTGTGTCTCGTTCGGGATATAAATATTTTATTACATATATTAATTAATGATTTCAGTCGTTATACATGGATGTATCCTTTAACTTCTTAAAACAAGTGTTGGATACTTTTCATCAATTTAAAGCTCGTGTTGAATCAATTTCAACAACCATCAAATAGTTTCAGTGTGATGGAGCTCTTAAGTTAAACAAAGGCCAAATGAAGTAGTTTCTTGTTGAATCCGGTATTGCTTATCATGTTTCATGTCCTTACACACCATAACAAAATGGTGTTGTTGAAAGGTAAAATAAATAGACATATTAGAAATAGACCGGGCTCTTCTTTTTATTCATGTCTATCAAAGAAGTTTTAGTATGATGTGTATGCCACAATAGCTTTTCTTATAAACCGATTACCTTCATTTGTTCTTGTTGGGGAGATAATTACTTCACCCTAAATAATCAACTCTGCCTATCTTGAAACATAGAATTTGATGATAACCAAACCCTACATTCAGTATGACTTAGAAAGAATTCAAACATGAGTTGTGTGAATCAGTTTATGTAAAAATATGCTAAGTATGGAACCATCAGCTGAGGAAAATAAGCCATCAGCTGAGCATCAGATCCTACTCAAAGTATCAGCCAAAGGATATCAGCCAAGGAGCATCAGATGAAGAAAACAAGTAAAGAAGACCATCAGCTGAGGAAAACAGTCTATCCGCTGAGCAAAATTGTTGATCAGCTGATGAAAATATTCCATCAGCTGAGTAAACAGATTGATCAGCTGAGTGAAGAAAGTGATCAGCTGAGTGAAGAATTTGATCAGCTGAGTGCCTACTCTATCAGCTGAGTGAACAAATGGATCAGGTGAGGCCCAAAGCATCAGCTAAGTAAGTCTTTCTTTACACAAGTCATCTCCCCTTATAAACTGATGTATTTGATTGATCAGCTGAGCATTCTTGATCAACTGATCATACAAATACATGAGCTTATGTTCTCCTAAGCTTACTATTGAACAGCTGAGCATCTATATGATCAGCTGAGCAATATGTATCAGCTGAGTCCTAGCAAAAAGTGATCAACTGATATATTTTGTCAACTGAGTAGTGAATATCAGAGTTCCTTGTACAATCTGTTAGCTGAGTCGTGAAAAATGTCAAATCTACTCTATCTTTTCAGATTGTAAGTCATATGTAAAAGGCAGAACATGTGTTGTTCTATTATGCCTTAGATCTTTGTTTGTAAAAGTAAAAATGCACTTTTTGGATCAAGCATGAGACAAAAAGGTTTGATCTTATCCTCTGGAAAAGGATAATGATACCTGAAACAGACGAAGATCTTGAAGATTTGTTCAAACAACTAAGTATGGCTGGCAATCCCATACTTGGTAAAGTCAAATCAATCAGAAGCATGGTGTTGATTAAAGTACAATCATCAAAAGGGAAAGAAACTTCTACACGGCAGTAGATGTGGGTTTTAATATTTTATATTGTAATGGGTTGCACTTTTGCAGAAAAGTACAATTACTTTTATCATACATTTGATTAAAGTAACTTTACTTTTCACCCACTACCTTTAGAATTAAAATATTATATTTCCACATCCTCTTGGTCTCTTACCTTCATGCAACCGGATCCACCAAGACTTCTATATATACTCATGCATGGTGGACATGCAGAATACACAACACAATACAACATTGAAGTCTCTACTTCACAAAAAGAAAATCTCATCAGTTGAGAACTTAGTAGAGTATAAGCATTGTGTAGAATCAAACTTGTTCATGTGTTGAACACTCTAAATACATTAGTTGTTTTAGAGTTAGCTTGTCTATGTGTTAGACAAATTGATTGCCACCTTTTATTATACTTAGGATTTCCCCTTCTAGTACATGTAATTCTTGATTCATATCAATAAGAATTATATAAAAGTATATAAGTGTGTCTTTAATTTTTAAAAGTTCAAGTTTGTATTCAACCCCCCCTTCTACAAACATTTGTTGTTGCGTACTCAATCTGGGACTAACAACTGGTATCAGAGCAGGTTAGATAATCAATATCTAGATCTGTTTTGCTTACTCTACAACTGCTTCTACCCATCACAATATGGCCTCATCCGCAAACAATATGAATATCTCAAACACTGGGTCCTTAACAAGATGTCCCATGTTTGATGCTGAAAATTTCTCCATGTGGAAAAATAGAGCACATCTTTTCCTATCCACCCTTGATATCCAAATGCTTGAAATAGTTACTGATGGCCCTTATGTTCCAACATCAGTGTTATCTATCCCATCAGAATCTGAAGGTCAAACCTCTACAACTGATAGAATCATAACCAAACCCATGCATCTATGGACAGATGAGGATAAGAGGTTGGTTAGCCTAGATGTTAAGGCTAGATCAGCTCTTGTCTCTGCACTACCCAATAAAATCTATCATCAAGTGCTTAACTGTTCTTCTGCAAAAGAGATGTTAGATACGCTCACAGTTGCATATGAAGGGACTGAAGAGGTGAAGGAGAACAAGAAGCTCCTCCTCAACAGAGAATATGAATTCTTCTTTGCTGAGAAAGGTGAGAGTCTTACTCAGACATACACCAGGTTCAACTGCCTTGTTAATGACTTGAAAAGGGCAGATATAACCAAGAGCAACTTTGTCTTGGTGAACAAGTTTCTAGACTCCCTCCCTGAAACATGGGATCACTTTGTCACTATTTTAAGACATAGTGAGAAGATTAAGGGAATGTCTCTAGTTGCTCTCTATGGTAACTTACTCAACCATGAGCAATCAGTCAAGCAAAGGGAGTTATCATCCAAGGAGATGAAGAAGGTAGTGAAAGCTGCACCAACTGCCCTTGTATCAAGAGATACAAAGATGAGAAGCTTTGCAGCTATTGATTCTGGTTCTGATGAAGAAGGAGATGGAGAGGAGAGTGCTGGAGAAAGTGATGAGGAAGTTTGTGAGGAAAGTAATCTGGAGGAGTTGGTTGAAGGTGTAGCTATGTTGGTTAAGAAGTTCAAACCTTTCAAGAAGGGAAAGGGTGTCAAGAGGTTCAGTAAGAGGTCATCAAAGTTTGTCAAGCCCAAATCCACTTTTGATGCCTCCTCAGCAGAGTGTTATAAGTGTGGAAAGATTGGCCACATAGCCAGTGACTGTAAGTCCAAATATAACACTGGTTCTTCATCTGTGCAAAAGCAGGAGCGCAAGATTGATTATGAAGCCAAGTATAAGAAACTCCTTGCTGCTGTACTTGACAAGAAGAAGAAGAAAGCCCAGGGCCAAGTTCTTGTTGCTGAAGAAGAAGATTGGGCAGAAGAAGATCTCTCCTCAGCTGAAGATGAGGTGATCTCTGCTCAGTTCTGAATGATGGCCAAAAACAATGATGGTAGTTCCTTTGATGAAGATATGAAAAAGGCTGCTAAAGCTTGTTCAACTACTAACTGGGATCCTTCTTCTATGTATCAGGTTGGAAAATTTATTAACTATGATGATAATGAGAAGAATGCTATGTTTGATTACTTGTGTATTGATTTCCAGTCTGCTATTCAAAGAGAGAAGAAACTTAAACTAGAAGTAGAATCACTAAAGGAAAAGTTAATTCTTAAGGATGAAGAACTTAAGCAGATAACAATCTTAAATGATGAACTAGCTAATCAAAAGATACTTAATGAGATCTTAGTAAAAGAAACTAGTGAAGCAACCAAAAAGTTTAATGACCTCCAGAAAGTAGTAAAGTCTTGGTGTGTATCTGCAGAAAAGACCACTCAGTGTGTCAAAGAGCAGATACCCAAACAAGTTCAAGTTATTATTGGTGGAAATTACTCTAAGGCTGCTAACTATGTTGATTCTAGTAAGAACCTTAATATCTTAGACAAAGCTGACATTTTGCCACAGACCTTTCACAAGACTGTTAAAGGCAAAAGTTTGTTAGAAGCAAAAGTTCCCACTTAAAAGAATTTATTATTCTTTCTGTTGAATCATCCTCTAGTAAGATTTCAGAATGTAAAAATACTAATAACACAAAGTCAAAGGATGTGATTAAAGGAAAGGAATCATTAGTTGAGACCTCAGAGACATTATGCTGTCAAACCTTGAAAACAGATGACTTAATTCTTAGCATTTCACAAACTGAAGAATCATTAGCTAATACTACTCCATCAACTGATAGGTTAGTAGATGATAAATGCTCAGCTGATAACCTGTCAGCTGATCATAGCTCATCTTCTAAACAATCAGTTGATCTAGAAGTAATCAACTCTCTTTTAATAGAAGAAACTATGAGTAAAAAGAATGATGTTCACATTGTTCCCATTTTTGCCACTCCAAAGATTGGTCAAAAGCTTTCCAAAAACAAAGATCAATCTAAGGTGCCTGTGAATAAAGACCTAAGAAATTTACAGGATAAGCTTCATAAGCTGAATGGTCAAGTTAGTCAAATGATGACTGATAAGAAAGCTCATAGGCATTCAAACCATGTTGCTCAATGCTCCAAGACCACAAAATCTCAAAAATGTTATAAATGTGGAAGCAAAGAGCATAAGGCATTTGAATTTTCTTTAGAAGGGAATTCAAGACAGCGGAATTGTAATGATGACATAATCACTTCTCTCATTCATAAGAAACCTGAGATGAAGTGGAAAGCTAGGTGCATTCCACAGGGATCCACTGAGTAGTGGATTCCTACTTGTGTTACTAACTCTTCTTTCATTAAAATCTGTGCAGGGTGTTGGTTCTTGGTTTCTTGAAAGTGGATGTTCAAGAACCATGACAGGTAACAAGGCTTTGCTCAGTAACTACAAGAAGGAAAAAGGTCCAAGGGTGACTTTTGGTGACAACAACCATGGGCAAACAAAAGGCTACGGTGAGCTTCATAATGGGAACCTCAAGCTGTCAAAAGTTTCATATGTCAAAGGGCTGAAATATAATCTCATAAGCATAAGTCAATTGTGTGATGGAGATAATGAAGTCCACTTCACAAAGACAGGAGGCTCCGTCATAAATAAAGAAGGTAATACAGTATTCAGTGCCAAGAGAACCAAGGATGTGTATACACTTGACATGTCCTCTGGTGACCCTTTAAAGGAAACATGTTTGTACTCCAAGAATAATGAGGATACAAACTGGCTGTGGCACAAGAGGCTTTCCCACCTTAATTTTAAAAACATCAACAAGTGGAGCAAGGGTGAACTAGTGTCAGGACTACCTTCACTGACTTATCTTAAGCCTAAACCTTGCACTGCTTGTGAGAAGGGAAAGCAGCATAAGGCATCATTTCCATCCAAGCAGGCCTTCTCAATTAGAAAACCTTTCTATATATTGCACATGGATCTCTTTGGTCCTGTTGCAACTGCTAGTATTGGTGGAAGTAAGTATGCTCTTGTATTGGTTGATGAATTCTCAAGATATACTTGGGTTTTCTTTCTTAAAACAAAGAGTGAGGCTGCTGAAAAAGTTATTTGTTTTATCAAGAAGATGGAAGTGTTGAATGGCAATCTGGTGAGGAGTATTAGAAGTGATCATGGAACTGAATTCAGAAATCAAACTCTGGAATCTTTCTATGATGAGAAAGAGATATCTCAAAACTTTTCTGCTCCAAGAACCCCACAACAAAATGGTGTAGCTGAAAGAAGAAACAGAACATTGATTGAGGCTGCCAGAACCATGTTGTGTGAAAGTGGGTTAACATTTAATTTCTGGGCTGAGGCTGTAAGTTGTGAATGTTTCACACAGAACAGGTCCCTTATTATCAAGAGGCACAACAAAACTCCATATGAAGTGCTCAAGGGAAGGAAGCCAAGCATCAGCTTTCTACATATCTTTGGTTGTCAATGTTTCATACTTAATCAAAAAGATCAATTGCAGAAGTTTGCTCCTAAAGCTGATGAAGGAGTGTTTGTAGATTACTTTGTGATTTCTAAAGCATACAGAGTATACAACCTCAGAACAAAAGTCATAGAAGAATCTATCAATGTAAGTTTTAATGAAAATGACTTTGTTGCTACCTGTTCTTCTAATCATGTTTCAGGTGAAGAATTTAATGATCTTATGAAAACTGGAGAAGTTCCTTCAGAGCAAGTAGATCCCTCTCCACCAGCTGCTCATGATTTAGATGAACCTGTTACTATCCAAATTTTTAACCATGTACAACCATCCTCATCCAATCCTATACCTCTACTGAATCATGTGAAAAATGACTCAACATCATTGGATTCCAATTCCATATCACTCATTCCCTCTTCAGTAGATATACCCACAAATTGTAATAATGAAGTTATATCAGCCACTCAAAATGAACTCATTTTTACTGCTGATAGCCAACATATAACTTCTTATCCCCAAATCCAAATGAATCCCAATTCCCAAGAAATCCAAAAAGCCTTCAAAGATCTCAAGCACCATCCTCATAATTTGGTGATAGGCAACATAGATGATCCAGTTAGAACAAGATACAAAGCTTGCAACATCTGCTTGTATTCTGGATTTGTCTCAATGATTGAACCAAAGAAGGTTGATGAAGCTCTCAATGATCCCCACTGGGTGTCTGCCATGCAAGAGGAACTGGCAGAATTCAAAAGAAATAATGTATGGACTTTGGTACCCAAACCAAAGGATAAATCCATCATTGGAACAAAGTGGGTGTTAAGAAATAAGCTAGATGAAAATGGGCAAATCATCAGAAACAAAGCAAGGCTAGTGGCACAGGGGTACTATCAAGAAGAAGGAATTGATTTTGATGAAACCTTTGTCCCTGTTGCAAGATTGGAAGCTATCAGACTATTCCTAGCCTATGCTGCCTTCAAAAGCTTCAAAGTGTTCCAAATGGATGTGAAGAGTGCATTTCTGAATAAAGATTTGAAAGAAGAGGTGTATGTCAAACAACCTCCTGGTTTTGAGGAGTCAAGCTTACCTGATCATGTTTACTTCCTAAACAAAGCATTATATGGTCTTAAGCAAGCTCCAAGAGCCTGGTATGATACCCTCTCTTCTTTTCTCATTAACAAAGGTTTTACAAGAGGATGTATAGATAGCACTTTATCTATTAGGAAGTACAAAGGTGATGTGATACTTGTGCAGATATATGTAGATGATATAATATTTGGGTCTACTAATTTGGAACTATGCAAAATTTTTTCTAAACTCATGTCTGATAATTATCAAATGAGCATGATGGGCGAGTTAAACTATTTTCTTGGTTTGCAAATTAAACAAGAGGTTGATGGTATTTTCATTCATCAAACAAAGTATGTCAAAGATTTACTCAAGAAGTTTGATTTTGAAAACTGTTCTTCAATGAAAACACCTATGTCTACTTCTATTAAGTTAGGAAAGGACACTGATGGCAAATCAGTGAACGTAACTACTTATAGAGGAATGATTGGGTCACTTTTATACCTCACTGCAAGTAGACCAGATATAATGTTTTCAACATGTCTCTGTGCAAGATATCAAGCAGATCCTAAAGAATCACATCTTGCTGCTGTTAAGAGAATATTCAGATATCTCAAAGAAACTCCTAATCTTGGTCTTTGGTACCCCAAAGACTCAGATTTTGAGTTAGTTGGATATTCTGATTCTGATTTTGCAGGATGCACATTAGACAGAAAAAGTACTTCAGGTGGTTGTCAACTTCTAGGAGGAAGATTGATTAGTTGGTCTAGTAAGAAACAGAATTCAGTGTCTACATCTACTGCAGAGGCAGAATACATTGCTGCAGAAAGCTGTTGTGCTCAAATTTTGTGGTTACAAAATCAACTACTTGATTATGATATGAAGTTTGAAGACACCCCAATTCTTTGTGACAATACAAGTGCAATCTCCATCTCAAACAATCCAGTCATGCATTCAAAAACAAAGCATATTGAAATCAGACATCATTTTTTCAGAGATAATGTGCAAAAGAAGAAGGTAACTTTGCACTACATCAACACTGATTTACAACTTGCAGATTTATTCACAAAGCCATTAGATGAAGCAAGGTTCAACTTCCTAATATCCAAACTAGGTATGCTAAATTTTTAGTTTAGAATAGTGGCAATTTAGTTTGTGTTAATTTATAAGTGTTGAAAATTATAAGATACTTATCTAAGCATATCTAAGTCTTACTTGATTTGTGTAAACTAAGTAACTATGCTCAGCTGATGACTATCAGCTGATCAAATTTACTCAGTTGATCACTTTAAGATAAGGAAGACATGCTCAGCTAAGTACTTTACTCAGCTGATACCCAAATTCTCACTATCAGCTGATAGTTTTCCATCAGCTCATACCCCTCAACTAATAGTTTTTCATCAGCTAATACACCTCAGCTGATACTCTCCTTATCAGCTGATGATTCTACACTTGGTAAATTTTCAATTTTTACTCTCATTTAATGCTTTTTAACCCTAGTTATTTACTCCGTTTGTCAGTTTTCATTTAATAGCTAATTAATTTTTTTTACGTTAGATCTTTTGGCAGTATCTAACGATCTCTGTTAACTAAACTTCATAAATATCTCAATTTCTCTCTCATTCACTTTTACCTGTTCAAACTTTCTAAATTCCCTCTCTCTCTCTCTAAAAAGAACTACCCTACCTTCTCTCTCGATACTCACTGTTCATCATCCCTACAAATGGCCACCTATATTCCAGACCCAGCTGTTAACCCTGGTGAGAATGTTGCACCCAATCAACCGATGAATATAACTCCCAACAACATTCTACTTTGCACCACCATCCCTGCCTCGCGAGAAAACCAAGGATATGAACCAATGGTTCAGTTCCTTCAAGCTCATCCACTGTTTGATAGTCTCACCGCTGATCCTCACTACATATTCCCTACCATTATTGGTGAGCTATGGTACTCCGCAACCTATAACCTAAACAACAACACCATCAACTGCACCCTAGCCCAAGGCAACTATAATCTCCGAATCACCGTTGACACACTTCGTGAAGCCACTGGTATTCCCCACTTCCAACCTTACACAGCTTTTCCATCCAAAGCCAAAGTTCAAACAGTTCTAGACACTATTGACTACAATGAACCTGTAGTGCATGGTCAAGTCAAGGTCTCTGCTCTTGCTCATCCATGGAAGTATCTGGCCAACGTGGTCATTCATTGCTTTAGTCCTAAATCTGGAAGCCATCATCTCATCAACCAAACCGAGCTTCTTGTGCTCTATGCCCTAGTCTTCGGGGTAAATATTGACTTTGCTCAAGTCATATTTTCGGATCTTATTGACAAAATCACCCAGAGCACAACCAAGAAATCATCAAGGTCGCAGGTGCCCTACATTCGATTTTTGAGCCTGGTAGCCACGAGGGAGATTGGAGAGGATGATTATGTGGGCTTAATCGAATATCTTGAACATATTCCTGTCCCTGCCATGGGTGAGAAGATATTCCATTTCTTGAAGGCAAACAGAGGTCCTCCAATCACTGCCCAAATGCAGGAGCTCATAGATGCTGCCAATGACAATGCAAATGCTAGTGATTGTGATGAAAATGATGATGATGATAATGGTGATGATGATGCTGATGAAAGCCACATTGGCTCTAAGCATGATGATGATGATGCTGGTGATGGTGATGTTGGTGATTTTGCTCCTCTCAGTCCAATGGAGCTATGTCCTCTTGGTGATGACGGTGATGCCCAAGAACAACAGTCTCTGAGCAACTTCTGGAGCTCATTGACAGAAGTAGGCACATCATGTCCCAAGGTAAGGATAGTACTGATTCCACCTCTGAGGATATTCAAATGGTAGTCCCAAACTTTGATAGCCCATCCTCATCTCATGTCCATATACCAATCCAACAGCCAAGCTCTAGTGAACCTCATGTGGTCACTAGTTCTACTCCTATCCGTAGCCCCATATATACAAGGTCACCAGAAGTGACTCATCATGAGCACTTTGAGGGAGTGCAATCCACACCTCTGACCTCAACTCCAATTACCCTTCCTCATGTTAAGGGGGAGCAATTGGATGTTGCAACCTTTGAACCAGTGGATGTATCCTCACAACAAGATACATCTGTAAATAAGGGACTTAAACCGCTAGCTGAGACAACCTCCCAAAAGGTTTCTCTCATTGAAAGACAGACCTCAACCGAAGGGCACACTGTGTCTATCCCTCAATTGAGTCAGCCTATACCATCCACATTCTCCCAACATAATGTGGATCCAATAAGGGATTCCATGTTATTAAGTGCACCCCACACTCAGTCCACTTACTTTGCACCTATTATTGATTCAATTCTTACACTTGCACAGCTTGCCAATGCTAGTGGTACAAACCAACCACTTGCACAGGGCTCAACTCTCTTTCCCAATGAATTTGAGCTTATACACCAAGGCTCAAATGAGGGAACACAAACCTTACCCAACTTCTTTGAACCTTTATCCACCCCTTCCACCTCTACCCCATCTATATCTGCCCAAACCTCAAACCTTACCCTTATCCAGACTATTAACCAAAACCTTGATCAACTATCCCAAACCTTCCAAACCCAAACCTCTGCTCAATTGTCTAAACTTACCAAAGACATTGAGTCTCTCAAAACCCCATCCTAACCCTCCCCTGCACCCATTCACCTTACCCTAATCCTTACCAAAATAGACCATCTTTCTACCCTTCTTCCCTCTCAACCACAAATTCCCAGCCTACCTCAATCTACCATATCTACCCTAAACCAAACCATATCCAACCTCCTATCCCAACTCCAAACCCTATGCCCAATAAACCCCAACATTTCTGTACCCATTTCTAAACAACTACTCCCTATGCCTTCTTTTCTCAAAGGCATCCTTGATGACATAGTGACCTTAACAGAACAATCCAGAATGAATCATCTCTCATTTTGGAAAGCTATCAAAGATCTCAAGGATGACCTCTCCCTTCAGCTCTCTAAAATAACCTCTACCTATTCCTCAACCCATACCCATACCCCTACCCTTACCCCTACCCCAACCCATAAGCCTGCAACAGGTGACTCCCCTCCTCCTTTTGATGATGCCAAAAAGGGGGAGAAATTCTCAAGTTCTTCAAGGGAGGATGATCCTGACTCAGAGGATATTGATGCTGCCTATGCTGAAACAACCACCAAAATCATGCAGCAGGAAGCACCCAAAGCAACAGCTCCCTCACCTATTAAAAGAAAAGCATCTTCTAAGGGGGAGCAAAGGTTTCCAAAAAGGCTGAAAAGGATGGCAAACAGGCCAAAATTTAAAAGAAAAGTTGTTGAGGGTTGCTCTCCACTAATCATCATAGAGTCTGATTCTGATAATGAGGATGATACTCCACTTTCTGACATCCTCAGAAGAAGAAGACATATCCCTAAGCCATCTGCTCCACCAGTCCAGTCTACCCCATTAGTCCAAAAGGCTTCAACCTCTGCTCCTAAGGATAAAGGCAAACAAAAGATGACAGATGAGCAAGTTGAAGCAGATGATCAAATGAAAAGGGAGCTTGCTCTTAAAGAAAAGGAAGAAAGGGAGAATGCTCAAATGGCTCAAGCATTGGGTGTTTCAGTTGAAGAAATCTACCAAGCCAAAGAGCTAGCATATCAGCAAGAGCAAGAACAAAGTCAAAATCAAGTTGCTGCTCAACACAAATTTGCAAGGGAAAATCTCAGGCTAAACTACTCAAAGCTAGATCCCATGTTGATGCCATCAAAACCCTCTTCAACCTTGATTTATCCGCTCCCATCAACCTAAGTCAATAAAGACTTCAAAGCTTCAGAGAAAGAATTAATATTCTGAGAAACAGAACAGAACCAACTCCAATAACAAGAGCCACTGTCCATAAAGGTGATGGTGAACCCTACCTCAAAGCAATAAGACAGAACAACTTCAACAGCTGTGACGTTGTATCCTATGAGAGGTGTCACATATATGGGTTCACAGAGTTAGTTGAGATCCTGTACCTTCTTTTCAAATCCAAATCAAAGCTCAAAGTTCAATTCATTCAGAAAATTCAGAATTGGATAGCTCTAGCTGTGTCACAAAGGGCCTTCACTCCAGATGACTATTACATGCATGTGCACACAGTTGATAATCTTCATAAGAAAGGTTCCAAGCCATTCAAACCATTTGAGCTAAGAGAGGTACTACCCCAACATGAATTCCTATCAGTGTTTGAGGGTCTCAAAGCTTCTCTTCCACTGAACATCACTCCTGAGCTATACAAGTTTATAATTATGTCTGTTGAAGGTATATTCTTTTTGGACAGAGCTGGCACATGGAGGTTCTTTAGACAGTTTGAAATCCTTAAGGCTAGCAAAAAGTTTCTATTTGGGCTAAGGATATCTACAAGAGGCAGAACTGGAAATGAAAACTTTGAAGCCCTTGTTCAAGTCCAATGTGAAGTCTTAGCTAAAGCTGATCCCCATGCCAAAGATTTTGAAGTTAAAGAAGAACCTTGGTGGGATGATTGAAGACTGATTCTAACTCTAAAGATTTTGTTGTTATTTAGTTGATTGTACATTATAGAATAGTTAGTTAGTAGTTATTCTATGTAAACACTTATGTACATTTCTTTATTCTGTTATTTCAAGTGATGTTTATGTATATCAGAAAATCAAAAACATATAAAAATGGAAAAATGAAAAGACACCACAAAAACAGAACAAAATAGTACAACACAGAAAAAGATTCCACAAAAACAGAACAAAATGGAACATTAAAAAAAGAGCTACCAAAAACAGATAGCTAGGTAGCCAAATGTACTTATAAGTTTAAATCTTTTGTTATTCGAAGTCAAACTGATTCTTCAAAAAGAAAAAGGTTTTGTCATCATCAAATAGGGGGAGATTGTTGGGGAGATAATTACTTCATCCTAAATAATCAACTCTGCCTATCTTGAAACATAGAATTTGATGATAACCAAACCCTACATTCAGTATGACTTAGAAAGAATTCAAACATGTGTTGTGTGAATCAGTTTATGTAAAAATATGCTAAGTATGGAACCATCAGCTGAGGAAAATAAGCCATCAGCTGAGCATCAGATCCTACTCAAAGTATCAGCCAAAGGATATCAGCCAAGGAGCATCAGATGAAGAAAAACAAGTAAAGAAGACCATCAGCTGAGGAAAACAGTCTATCCGCTGAGCAAAATTGTTGATCAGCTGATGAAAATATTCCATTAGCTGAGTAAAGAGATTGATCAGCTGAGTGAAGAAAGTGATCAGCTGAGTGAAGAATTTGATCAGCTGAGTGCCTACTCTATCAGCTGAGTGAACAAATGGATCAGCTGAGGCCCAAAGCATCAGCTAAGTAAGTCTTTCTTTACACAAGTCATCTCCCCTTATAAACTGATGTATTTGATTGATCAGCTGAGCATTCTTGATCAACTGATCATACAAATACATGAGCTTATGTTCTCCTAAGCTTACTATTGAACAGCTGAGCATCTATATGATCAGCTGAGTAATATGTATCAGCTGAGTCCTAGCAAAAAGTGATCAACTGATATATTTTGTCAACTGAGTAGTGAATATCAGAGTTCCTTGTACAATCTGTTAGCTGAGTCGTGAAAAATGTCAAATCTACTCTATCTTTTCAGATTGTAAGTCATATGTAAAAGGCAGAACATGTGTTGTTCTATTATGCCTTAGATCTTTGTTTGTAAAAGTAAAAATGCACTTTTTGGATCAAGCATCAGACAAAAAGGTTTGATCTTATCCTCTGGAAAAGGATAATGATACCTGAAACAGACGAAGATCTTGAAGATTTGTTCAAACAACTAAGTATGGCTGGCAATCCCATACTTGGTAAAGTCAAATCAATCAGAAGCATGGTGTTGATTAAAGTACAATCATCAAAAGGGAAAGAAACTTCTACACGGCAGTAGATGTGGGTTTTAATATTTTATATTGTAATGGGTTGCACTTTTGCAGAAAAGTACAATTACTTTTATCATACATTTGATTAAAGTAACTTTACTTTTCACCCACTACCTTTAGAATTAAAATATTATATTTCCACATCCTCTTGGTCTCTTACCTTCATGCAACCGGATCCACCAAGACTTCTATATATACTCATGCATGGTGGACATGCAGAATACACAACATAATACAACATTGAAGTCTCTACTTCACAAAAAGAAAATCTCATCAGTTGAGAACTTAGTAGAGTATAAGCATTGTGTAGAATCAAACTTGTTCATGTGTTGAACACTCTAAATACATTAGTTGTTTTAGAGTTAGCTTGTCTATGTGTTAGACAAATTGATTGCCACCTTTTATTATACTTAGGATTTCCCCTTCTAGTACATGTAATTCTTGATTCATATCAATAAGAATTATATAAAAGTATATAAGTGTGTCTTTAATTTTTAAAAGCTAAAGTTTGTATTCAATCCCCCTTTCTACAAACATTGTTTTGTTGCGTACTCAATCTGGGACTAACAGTTCTATCACGCTCCTCTCCTTTTGAATGTCTCTTTCATACAAAACCTGATCATGTCCATTTCTTCATGATATAAGGGCAGATAAACTTTCTCAAAAATCTATTGCCTGCGTTTTCTTGGGTTATTTTGCTATGATCATCGAGAATATTTTGCTATGATCCACACACGTTTAATACTTATACTTCTTGTCAAGTTTTCTCCATGAGATGACACTGTCGTCTATTTCATCGCATACTTATTCATCATCTAATGCTAGTGTGTGTTTTCCTTGTATACCGGTTTTACTCCTTATATTCTAGTGTCTCCTTCGTCTCCTTTACTCACATAAACATCTCCTTATACATCTTCATCATCGTCTTCACCACCACCTCCTTTTATTTCTCAATCGATGGTCACTTATACTCGTGTTCATACTCGTAGGTATAGATCCTTTCCACATTATACATTATATCATGTTACTTCATTCCTAATTTTGAACCTCACACGCTTGCTCAAGCACAAAAGTGGTCTGAATGGTGGGATATGATGGAGATAGAAATTACTGTTTTTCACTCTAATCGTACGTGGGTATTGGTTCCTCCTCCATCTCAATCTAATGTTGTTTGTAAGTAGTATAAAGAATCAAGTGGAACGAAGGTGAAACTATAACCAGATATAAAGCCTAGCTAGTTGCTAAGGATTTTAATCAAGCCGAAGGAGTTGATTATACTAAGACTTTTAATCCAGTTGTTAAACCAACCATGATCAGACTTATTTTATCTATTTCTTTCTCACGTGGTTGATGTCAATAATGCCTTTGTTTGTGGGGAATTGTCAGAGATTGTTTATTTGGCTCAACCTCAAGGGTTTGTTGATCCTTAACATGTTTGCTTACTGAAAAATGCCTTATATGGTCTAAAGCAAGCCTCCAGAGCTTCGTGTTCTAAATTGTCATATGATTTTATTAGATTTGGATTTTCTCAATGTGCGTTTAACATATCTTTATTTGTTTACACTAAAAATCGTGTTCATGCTATATTTTAGTCAATGTCGATGATATTATTATTATCAACGGTAACTCTTCTAAATTTGTGGGTACATTTATTCAAAAACATATACAGTTTGCTTTTACGGACCTTGGTTCTTGAGCTAATATTGGTAATGCAAGCCATTATCTTCTCCGGTAACTCCTAGCAAACAACCATCTAGATATTATGGTGTTTTGCTTGATGATCCGACAACCTTTCGGAGTACTGTGGGCGCTTTACAATATCTTGTTTTAACTCATCCACATAATGTGTATGTTGTCAATGAGGTTTCTCAATTTTTTCATAAACCTATTGATCTCCATTGGATAGCAGTTAAACGTAATTTATGCTATTTTCAAGGCACATTAGCTTGTGGTTTTAAAATGCAACATTCTACAGACTTTACCTTACTTGCTTATTCAGATTGGACTAGATGTCCACATGATAGACACTTAACAACCGGGTATTCTGTGTTTATTCGCACTAATATTATCAGTTGGAGTTCAAAGAACTAGCAAACATTACCAACTCAAGAGTTCAAAGAAGTAGCAAACATTACCAACTCAAGCTCTCTGGTGAAAGCCTAGGAGATCGGTTTAGCTCTAGTTGTAATTTTCCGCTCTTCGACAATTTTGATTGTTGCGTTTGCAATTATTGCCATTAATTGTTCTTGTTGCATTTATGGTTGTTGTTGTTGTGGTTAGGTTTCTAGTATGATTTCATCTTCTTTTTCCCTTTGTGGAGGAACTTGAAATGGATATTGAATCAAGTAAGAAAGTTGAGAGCGGAATTCATTGTTATTGGAGCATCCCCGTATAATTAAATTACGGTGGAGCAAAAAACGAGGCCGGTTGGTAGGGGCAGCGGCCTGTTTATAAAGAAGGGATTGTTGGACGGTTACGGTGTAGAACTTATAACCCTCGGGGCTTGTGAAATTTCTAGCATTTGTTGATCCATAAGGAAGAAAAGTAAATTTTGGTGAAGATTGTGTAGAAGATATCTAGTTTATAGAAGATGAAGTGTGAAAATTTAAAAAGAAAAGACATAAGGTATAGGTGTGGATAAGGAAGTAAATATTTTTTTTAATTAACTTTGGAATCAGTCGAAAAAGTGATCATTGAAGAGGTGTAGTGAGGGTAGGGTGGTGTGTGTCTCGGGTGTCACTAGCCAAAAACAAGGACCCATTCGGGTTCAGCTTATTCCATTTTGGTGTTTATGTGCATACCCAACATGTAACGTTGACTTGATAGGGACGTATATGGTACTATAGAAGGTCTTACTTAAATATCCCACATATTAAAAACTAAAAAAGATAAAATAAAAGGATCTAGTACCTCACGCCCCTAATTAATACCCCTTCATTACGTATGCTCTTATGATTTCAACAAGTATTCTATAGTTGGACTTTTTGAGCAAATTTCTTGTTTGGCGTAATCAATTTTATGTAGAAGTTCAATGTAAGTTTTTAAACTTTTAAATATTTTATAGCCTAAATTTAAGATAATTTTATAAAGTACCATATCAATTTAAAAGTACATGCTAAATAGGTTTTGAAATCCTTATTAAGGTTTTTTTTTTCTTTGAATCTTCAATACTTCTATATATAACTGATTTTACATTATATGAAATACAAAGTTTTATGGCTTATGTTACCTTTTAGTGAACTTGTCTCATTTCTTTTTGTCATTTAGCATAATTTAATTTCTTCGTACTTTGTTTTCTTTAAGGGAGTGTTTGATTCATGGACTTTAAATCTTAAAGACTCCAAATCCCATGGGGTTTTAAATTTCTTGGGATTTCAAATCCAATGTAAAAGATAATGGGATTTCTAGGCCAAATATAGTGAAAGGGTCGATTGACCTCTACAGCTTGACTGGCTCAAAGACGGGGAAGGCAAAGATGGTGAGGGTGATGGTGACGAAGGCGGGCGCGGTGAAGGGCAACGATGGCGGAGGCAGGAGCCGCGAAGGGTGACGGTGGCGGAGGCGGAGGTGGTGAAGGGTGACGACGGCGAAGGCGGGGAAGGGCGGCCGAGGCAGAGGCGAAGGCAGTGAAGGGCGATGGTGGCGGAGGCGATGAAGGGCGACAACGGATGAGGAGGAGGAGTCGGTGAAGGGTGATGATGGCGGAGGCGGAGTCGGTGAAGGGCAATGGCAGCGGAGGTGGAGAGGGGGAAGGGTGACGGCGGAGTCGCGGAAGGTTACGGCAGTGGTCGGTTAAGGTAGTGACGGAGACGATGGACAAAGGGAGATGACAACGAATGCGAAGACGGTGAAAGGCAACCGGTTACAGCAACAATGGTAGTCGACAATGGTGATACCGGTGACGGTTATGGTGATGACCGATTACGTTAACGACGACGAGAGTGAAGCGTCGGTTGATATGGTGAAGGTGAACTATGAATTATTGGTTAGATAAGTCCAGATTTTGAAATCCCACATATAAGGGATTTAGAAATACCACCCCTCCCCCAAGGATTTTGAAATCTCACACATATAGGATTTGAAATCCCAATCTCTTCTTTCTTATTTTCATTCAAACATGGGATTTCAAAGGATTTGAAATGCAAATCCTATAAAATTCCTCGAAATCGTACGAACCAAACAGACCTAAAAGATTTTATTTCATTTCAAAGAAGTTTATGAACCAAGCGCACAAATATTAGCCACTTATAATACCATATATTTACTCGGAAAAAAACACTTTTATAATATATATTAAATAACATGTCTGTTAACAAAATGCGGATTTGACGGAGTGGTATTGAATTTGTTTGTTATGCTAGAGGCATGGGTTAGAATCCTGTCTATACAAAATCCTGAATTCCCATTTTGCTACTTTGTCTTTTTTCTTTAACATTTGTATTCCTTTTAAACCTTTTGGCTAAGGTTGACAATTTTGGTTGACACGAAAAAGTGACACAAACCGCCGAAACAAGTCAAAAGTAGGTTGACACGAAATCGACATAAAAATAAATGGGTTGGGTTAGGGTCAACCCGAGAACCCAAAGTGACTTGTATGACCCGTTTAAGGGTAAAACTATAACATTATAAAATTTTCTTCAATACTTAAAATTTAAATTTAAAAAAAAAATTGTGAATTCAAATAAGACAGTGACATTTTAGGGCAATAAAACCCGTTAAACAAAAGTACAAAACCCTTGAACGTTAAAAGCTTAAAATAAACAATAAAAGATTTACAGTTAAAATAATAGTACGTTATTTTGGTATTTGTTATTTGACTATATCATTTTGGTATTTTTACATTTGATTACTTGATCGGTGGTACTTTAGTATTTTGAATCGATTCATAATTCTATTTCATGATAAATAATTTTAAATTATTTGGTTGTTTAATGACATTATTTATTGGTACTTGATAAAATATTAGTACATTATAGTTTTTATCATTCATTTATATAAGTTAAATGAAAAAGTAAAATCAAAACTTGAATCAAACTGAAACAAATACGAAATTTAAAGTTCGAATACAATCGAAACAAACATTTAATACTGAAGTTAGAATATAAAAAAATTAATTTTGAAATTTTTACCGAAAGTTGGAAAAAAACATGAAATTTGAATGATTGATAAAGAAAATCTTAGTTGAAACCGAAAACCATATTCAAAATCGTACTCGAAAACCATATTCAAAAACTAAAAAAATACTCATCGGTCACATTTGGCCTAAATGGGTTGATACGAAAATAAATGGGTCAAAAATTGAGTCGACACGAAGCTAATCCGAACCTGACCCGAATTGATAGCCTTAAAGAATTTTGACATTTTTTAACTTCTAATTTTTTAAAAACGTGGATTCTGATTTTTTTAACCCTTTTTAACTTCGTTTTAATCATTGCATTCTTTTTAACTCCTTTTCAATTTCTATTTTCTTGAAGTATTGTGTCTACCTTTTTTTTCAATTTTCTTTTGCTTATTATAACTTTATGTAAACAATATTTAATATATTTATTTATTTAATAGTTTTAATTAAGATTAAAAATAGTTCAAACTCTATTTCGATTAAATTTTAAAGCTTACGCTTATTTTGGTGCAACAGTTGACCTTTATTCTTGAATTGTTTAACCATTAAAGTTTAAGTTTATTTTGATTTAACCATTAAACTTTATTTTTAAAAGGGTAAATTGTATGAAAATACAATAAACTTTGTCTTAATTATCATTGTATACAACCAACTTTATTTTTTTTAAACAATACAATCAACTTTTATAATCCCCCATTGTATGCAAGTTGTTGTATACTATGGAAATTATGAAAATGTTTATTGTATACAATGGTAGCTAAAGACTAGACACAGAAAAAAGCTGTTTGCATACAATGAATTTTTTTTAAAAGTTAGTTGTATTATTTTTAAAAATTTAGAGTTAGTTGTATACAATGACAATTAAGACAAAGATAATTATATTTTCACACATTTTGCCCTTTTTAGAATGAATTTTATATATATATATATATATATATATGTATCATATTATAGTTTGATCGTTAAGTCAAGATGTAAATATGTCGTTATAGAACAACCGGAATTTTTTACGTTGCTACTTTTGTTTTTTAACAAATATTCTTAAATATGTGTTATTATTTATATTTTATAGACTAGCTAGCAAATAAGATTTTTATAAAGAAATGTAACTTACAAATATATTTCAAAAAAAAAACTTTGCACTAACTCACTAATAATATATTTTCTCAATCAAGCAAAAGACTACATAAATTTCGTGCATTATTAATATGTACATTTATTTAAGGGTAAATTGCATGAAAATACAATAACTTTGTTTTAATTATCATTGTATACAACAAACTTTATTTTTTAAAAAACAATAAAATCAACATTTATAATTCTCCCATTGTATACAAGTTGTTGTATAGTATGAAAATTATGAAAAAGTTTATTATATACAATGATAACTAAATATTAGACACAGAAAAAAGTTGTTTGCATATAATGAAAGGATTTTGAAAGTTTGTTGTATTATTTTTAAGAATTTAAAGTTGATTTTATACAATGACAATCAAGACAAAGTTAATTGTATTTTCATGCATTTTGCCCTTTATTTAAAGGTAAAACCATTAAAAAATTAAAGGTTTAAAACAATTAAGCTTAATTTTTGATGACTTAAGTATTAAACCAAAATAACTTAATACTTTGTAAGGTTAAGTTTTTTTAAAATAAAATTTATAGGTTAAACCAAAATAATCTTTTAATTTTAGAGCTAAGCAATTTATAGATATATTCAATATTAAAATAGTCTTAAACTCCAATGATGATATAATCGGGAAATAAAGTTTAAATGTTAAACTAAAATAGAGCTTTAAGGACTAAACCATATTAAGCCTTTTTCTAACTACTTTAAGAAGATTACTTTAGAAATAGAAAATTACGTCATTATCGCTTTCGTTTTTAGTTTTGGTTAAATAAAATATTTATGTACTTTTTTACATATTGTATTATTATATTTTTTTCCTTTTGTATTTCTTATATAAAAAATATTTGTTATCTTTCCTACTTTATAAAACATTTAGCTCTTTTTTTATGACGATTTTTTAAGCGAAGTAGTAAAAATAATATAGTATGCTTTATAATAACTTTCAGCAACAATTTTAATTCTTTTAAAATAGTACAACTAAAATAGCATTATTTACAATATGTTCCAGCAATGATCTTAAACACTTTAAAACTGTCCAAAAATTTAATTACATAAAACTGTCAGAATTTAAATACATAATTAATACTTTAAAACTATCAAAAAAAATTAATTATAAAAAACTGTCCTGAATTTAATGACAGAAAACATACCAAAATACTTGGCCTATATATGCCTTATAACTGTCTACAAAGAAGTGTTGCGTGATGAGTGAAGTACATATGTATTTAGCATGATCTAAATAATTGTCACATTTACTTACTGTTTTCAAAAAGTTTTTCTACCACGTAATATGATCGTAAAAGATGGTATGAATTCGTTCATATAAGAATAGAATGTTGTCATTTAAACGTAAGTGTTACGTTAACTTGATATTTGTACGAAGATCACAACCACCATATTCTCCGGTAACATCACAAATAACATGTTGAATTGACATGTCGACAAATGAAACTATTTTACTCCGCCGCATCACGCGGGTGAAATACTAGTATTTAATTATGAAGTTTAATAATTACTATAAAAACTTTAATAAAAAGTTATATTATTATTGTATATTAATCACTTCTCATATGTCTCATAGGATGATTATTTTTAAAGAAACAATAACTCAAGTATGTTTTACTTTTCCCACAAAGTTTATATTTAATTATTTACTGTTACTATTAAGTTAATATATATGGTCTTAGTCTATTATACTATTTAAAGTGGGTTTTTTTTAAATTAAACTTGACAGGTAAATATAAGTTTTTTTAAAGATGAAAAAATCAATCTTTTATCTATGAGATTTGATATCTCTTTTAATTATTTTTTTGTTTTATTATTCTCATACCATATTAGAAGTTTAGAATCTTAATCCTGTGATTATTTTGTATCACATGTTTAATTATTTTTGGATGTGTTTTTATAAAGTTATTAATATATTATTATGTTGATCAACCTAATCATATAATTTATTTTGATAATGAAATTTTAGATTATAAAACCCAGCGTAACGTGCGGGCTTTAAAATCTTAGTATTTAACAAATACAAGAAACAAATGTTATCATATTGCAATAATCTATTAAAGACGTAGAGATTAATGTGTCACCATATCAAGAAAATATTAATAATATAAATAGAAAAATGATATATCTGTACACTATTTCTTCCTTACTTTAACCTCCTATCCACCATAAGATGACAGTGGAATCCATAATTCTCTTTTCTTACCCTCTATTGATTTTGATACTTGTATTGATTATATGAGTAGAAGGATAAGTACAAAAAAAATAGTAGGATGAATATTATCTCTCATATAAAATTATAAATAACAAGAAAAATATATGATGTCATCTTGTTATTTCTTCATATTTTATTCTCTTACTTATTACAAGATGACATGTGGATCGAATTCACTAATTCTTTTTCCTTACTTTCTCTATTGATATTGACATTTGTGTTGATCTTATGAATAAGAAGATAAATAGAAAGAAATAGTAAGAAGATATATCAGCTCTCAAATAACAATATTACATAAAAAGGGGAAAGAATGAAAGATACTTATGATGCATGTTGTATATATAATATACATATACTATGTAAATGACACGTGGACACTGTATATTATGTTATATTTACAAAATTTATTGTATATAGATGATATATTACAACATATATGAACTCATAAGGCTATAAATAATTGGTTCAAAGTTCGATAGAGAGAAGTAGTATATCCAGTCGATCATTTCATTGTAGTAGCAAATGAGAATGATCTCGACTCCTTTTATAGCCGTTACCATTGTTTTAGTAAACTTCTCTTGTTGTTTGTGTGTCGTCTTAACTAGCAATAACACATTTAGACGAATACATGATTTTGAGCCTGCTTTGGCGACATGGTATGGGGATGAAACGGGTGCTGGAAGTGGTAAGGATTGAATGACTACTTTATAAATTATAACAAAGATTTGTTACAATTTGTAATACATGTTTTAAGTGTATATATATA
Organism: Dittrichia graveolens; assembly: GCA_038502395.1. NCBI lineage: Eukaryota > Viridiplantae > Streptophyta > Magnoliopsida > Asterales > Asteraceae > Dittrichia > Dittrichia graveolens. Next base: position 29,830,087 of record JARJIL010000005.1, read on the forward strand.
TGTCAAGATGGTTTAGGGTAAGGGTACTTCAGAAAGTCTCAACGAGATCCGTATTCAATCCTTACTGTGTAAACATTTTATATATGCTCAGGGAGATCGAGCGTAGGAAACACAGTAGACGACTCCTGTTAAAAGGGGAAATTATTCCCTTGAATTTTTTTTTTTTCTTTATTTTAAATACCAACTAGAACAAAGTAATGAAATACTTTGTAGACTATATTATTCATTTAGTTCCTTTTTCAATCCATTTTAATAAATGATTTTAGTTTTGTTATTATGAGTATAGGAGGAGCTTGTGGATGGGAAGATGATGTGAAAGATCCTCCATTGTCATCTATGATATCAGCAGGAAATGCCAAAATATTTTTGAATGGCAAAGGATGTGGACATTGTTATCAGGCATTTATTTACATGCCTTACATTAATTATACTTTCAATGCATCTTTATTAGTCATTAATTAATGTAATATGTAACAAAAAGGTTTATATATGCAGATATTCTGTAGCCAACCACCATACTGCTCAGGTAATCCAATTACAGTGACAATCAGCGACGAGTGTCCAGGAGAATGTAATAAAGTCCCTTTTCATTTTGATTTAAGTGGGTTTGCTTTTGGTGCCATGGCGAATCCTGGTCAAGATCACAATTTGCGACAACTCGGGCAGGTTGATGTGAGTTACAAAAGGTGAGTATATCTATACATATCCATAGAGAAACTATAAATAAAACATCGATCAACTTTATGATATATCGCGGAAAATAACAAGCATTGTGTGCATCGTGTAGGGTGGCATGCAGTTATGGAGATACCAGCATGGCGTTTAAAGTTAGTGAAAAATGTAACCCATACTGGTTTGGGGTAGCATTAGAGTATGCAGACGGGGATGGTGGTATTGGACATGTGGAAATAGCAGCAAATGGTAGTGACAACTTTGTTGGCATGGATAACATATGGGGTGCAGTTTGGAAGAAAGACATTGATCCATCATTCCAACCTCCATATTCTTTCAGGGTCAAATCTGCTGATAGCAAAACCCTTGTAGCAAATAATGTGATTCCAGAGGATTTTGCAGCTGGTCAAAAGTACCAATCAGATGTGAACTTTAACTAGTTATGTACATAAAGGCATCATATATATCACATTTTGAGATGTGTGTAATTGTTATTAGAAATAAATTAAATAATTTAACTTTGTGGAAGTACATTTGTGTTTGTATATCCTTTGTGACCCATCATCCTTATAACTAAACAAAAAAAAACATGTATATATATGTATATATATATATATATATATATATTAAAAGAAAATTATTGTTAGAAAAACTTTCTTAAATAAAAATTCAATTAACCAATCAAAATTTCTTATTTTCTCAATTTTGACCAAAAGTTTTAATTTTGACTTCCATAATTAGAATGATTTGCAAGAGTATATGGAACTAATTATGAGAGAGTTATATATGAAAATATATAAGGGGTGTTTATATAAATTATATATTTATATTTAATGGATGTATTTAATTGTATATATTTATAGTTTTCCTTTTATAACCTTTAATGTATAATGATTGGTATAAATATAGTTATATATTTATAATCATCTCATTTTTATCTTACGTTTTAATATAAATTTTACCGTAATCAACCTTATTTGATTAAAAAACATATATGTCATAACCATTGAAAAAAACATATTTTTTTAAATTTTTTATTAGTAAAAAAATATATGTCATAACCATTGAAAAAGTGAGTTACTATCTTTGATTTTATGTAAATGAAAATTAATCTTTTCTAAATGAAAGTAGGTATTTTCTTGCTTATCTTCTTTATAAAATTCTAAACAGGTGAGTGTTTTTGTAGTTAATTTTTATGTTATTAATCATTAGATCAGAATTTTTTTATGAAGTATTTTTGATTTAGAGTATATGGAATATATATCTGCAACAAATTAGTAAGGTAATAATTCCTTTTTATAGGAGAGTTTATGTCTATGAATCCCTATATCAGTTATCGTTTTTTGATATAATCATACAACGTTATCTCGATTTGTGTTTCGATGTAAATGGTTCATATTAAAATATTGGTTAAAACACTATTTGTAAGTAATTAACCGGCCAAAGCTTTGTATATAAAAAAATAAGGTTATGAGTATGACATTCGAATTTTGAAACAATGTTATTATGAACTAATGAGGTGATTTAAGTATTCATTATGATTTATAATTTTGGTTTTATGTAATAACAATGAGAAATTATGGTTAAATTATATTTTAAAATAATACTTAAGATTTTAAAATTAAGAGGCAACATTTATTTATATTTAGATGTTTGACTTTTATTTTTAATATACTATGTTTTTTATAATTATACTTTGATAAAAATAATTATGACTAACTATGTATCATATGAGCTTTTAACAAATGAAGAGGTTAAACACATAAATGATTGTATGATATATATATATATATATATATATATATATATCAATGTACATCTTTTTGGTTGAAATTATTTTTAAGAGAAAATAAATTTGTTTCAACAAATGATGAGGTTGAATACATAAATGATTATATGATATCAATGTTAAACACTATGGAGGGGTCATATTTCACTTCATATAATATACGTTAAAGAGAACTTTCATATTATTTTTAAGAATCATAGTAAACACCGAATATACTTAATTTATTCCCTCAAGATTACGATGATAGTAACCTAATAAATAAAATTATAAATATAATATACAAAGAAGTATATATTACTAAAAATATGAAAACCTATCTTAATTCAATCTTCGAATATTCGATAAATATGATGTTTTATTAGTTATTTTTCTATGGACATAATTTGTTTGTTTAAATTGTTTTATATATTTTATTTATGTTTTATTACATGTTAAATGTTTTAGGTTTTTCAAAATTTATATCGTGCGTGTACACGTAATTCAACTAGTATAGAAGTAAAAGATGTATATCAATCCTGGTAAATCCATCTAACAAAACTAAATGAGGATAACATCTCAAAAAATTTCCTAATAACAAGATACACTTGTTAAAATGAAAACAAAACGAAATTAAAATTGAGAGAGAGAGATGGTTAGATATAAACAAAGATTTTCTCCTTATCCATACTTAAAAATTAAAACCCAATTTGTGACTTCATTGGACCTTAACAAGTCCTTAATGTTCTAACACATTTTGTAACACCTATGTTTTCCAATTAAAATTAAGCTTATTAAGTGTGATTATATGTAACTAATTGGGTTAATTATTAGACTTTGTTATAGTGAAATATAATAAAATGAATTTCCATGGTTTTACTTGTGAAATTAATTAGTTTAATTTGAGTTGTATAATTGTGCAAGTGGAATATCAAGCAAGATGCAAAAACTTTAGAAGCATAAGCATGATTTACAATTATATGGTTGGGTTTTTACTTTTATTCTGTGGCCGGGATACAAGTGTGTGGTGCATCTATTGAGATAGTGGCCGAAGAAGTATGGCGGTTATAAGTTCTTAACGAGAGTGTAGAACCCACGCTTTACTTTGGATTTGTTACATTTTACTCGAATACGAAAGATATACTATGAAACTTATGTAAATCGTTATATATTGGCAACAAGAAACCAAAACCTTTTAATAATAATTTTAATATTAAGAATACCGAATTCTAAAGAGAAATATTTAATAACATGTAAAATTAAAAAAATGTTCTCACTTTATAACAGTGAATTATATCACGAGCCTTTTAGAATAAATACTCTAAGGGATCTAAAAGATTAAAATTTTATACCTTAGATTTCTATTGGAAACGAAAAAAGAATCGGAATCAGCTACCAGCTTCCAGCTATAGCTACCAGCTACTTCCGTCAAACATACACACTATCTTATAAATTATTTAGGTCTTTTGTATTAATCTTTTAATTTTAAATAATTTAAAATTACTAATTTATCTTAAATATTAAACTAGAGGAAACTATTAAATAAAGTAACTATTTAGTAGAGTTAATGACAATCTTATATACATTTTAATTACTAAACATTCCAAAATAAAGAAACCTTTCATACTAAAAATAATTAAAAATTTTTAAAAAATAAAGAAACCTTTCATACTAAAAATAATTAAAATTTTTTAAAAAATAAAGAAACCTTTCAAATCAACACAAATTAACATAATAATTAAAAAAATTAATAATGAAACCTTTTATACTAAATATTCTATCCTATAATAAATATTTTAACTTAACTATTAAAAATTACTTAAAACTAGAAGTATTAAATCTAAATAACAAGTAACCTACATGGAATTTGAAATATTGATAAAGAAAATTATAGTTGAAACGGAAAACCGTATTCAAAAACAGAAAAAATCCTCGCCGATGACATTTGGCGTAAATGGGTTGACCCGAATCTGATACGAAAATAAATGGGTTCACATGAAACCGACCCAAACCTGAACGACACGAACCCGACCCGAATTGACAGCCTTATTATTTAGATTTATTTAAAAATGATTAAAATATTATCAAAGTTTAATTAAAAAATAAAAATGGTAAAACACTTAAATACCTTTGACTTAACACAAACGAAATATGTTAGCAAGGACCAAACATTCAAGAAAATGGTAGCTAAAGAACGATAATTATAACCTTTTTTAAAAATGACTAAACTTACAATTTATAAATAGTTAAAGGGACAATTTATGAAATTAACTCTTTGATCAATTAGATTGAGGTCGTTGCGAAACAGTTAGCATGTTTAGTTATTTCTACTAAACTTTTACGTACATCTTTTTGGTTAGACAATGTAGATCATATGTTATGTGTGCACATTAATGAGTTTACGTGTTAAATATACCAATCTACACTAAAAGGTTTATAGTTAGTGGTATCTGTATTATGTATTTTACAAGGTTGTGGTATAAGTCCGGTAATAAAAAAAAAGGTGTACATTTAAAAGTTAATTAGGAGGCGTGTATTCTACTGTTAGAAATAAATACCAATATACAGTCACTATTAAACAAAAAAGAATGTGTTTTATGACAATAGTTACTATATATTGATTGACTTAACTATGCTGATACACACATGTGTATGTGGCCTACATAATAAATGTTATCCGAAAAACTCAACATATTCAATCAAATTATAGTTAGTTTGGGTTTAGGATATAAGAATTTGATTAATCACTTTACCCGAAATATAAATGGTTATGTACCCCAATACACAGGCCAATTTGTTGATATCCACGATTTCTTGTAAGAACATCCGTAGACTGTAGTCATAATATTTATGACTATCATGACTGACTGTTTTGTCAACTTTTCCAGCATGTTAGAACCTAGAGGGGGGTGAATAGGTTATATGCTCACTTTTTAAAGTTTTAACAATATTAGCAAATAATTAAAGAGTTTAAGGAAGGAAGATATCACCAATGAAGTTGTTTGGACACAATGATTTATAGTGGTTCAAGCAAGGGTTAACAACCTTGCTCTACATCCACTCCTTGGCCTCACCCACCAAGAGTTGCTCCACTAACTTCTCTCTTTGAAGGTAGAGATAAATCTTTTACAACTTCTCTCTTTAGCTTACAAGAATTACACTTCACTCTTGCAAACAAGGTTAAGATAAACCTCACTTCACTCTAATTGGAAAGGCTAGAGTTGATCCTCACTTCTCTCTAATTCTATAGGCTAGAGATGATCCTCACTTCTCTCTAATTCTAAGGCTAGAGATGATCTTCACTTCTCTCTAATTCTAAGGCTAGAGATGATCCTCACACAATTACAAATATATAAGAAGGTAATGTAGTGTTTGAACTTTGAAGGCTTTCACTCTTGCTTCATTCTTGATCTTGAGATGTTGAATTTGTATCAAGAATATGAGCTCACAAGTTTTTGTATATGTTCTGTGTTTATCAGATTGCAAGAGCTTGGTAAAAAATAAGACTTGAGTTGCCTTAAATAAGGAAAAAGGTGCAAGCTCAAAAAGTGTCCAGATTGTCCACGGTCGATCCACGGTCGACCGTGGCATCGACCGTCGGCCTGCTGGAACTTTTTGAGACTTGTGAATATAGACGTTGGCCTTTTACCAAAATCACACACAACCCATTTTTACCATAAAAATATACTGAAAAGAAGTTTAAGAAAAGTTGGATTAATGCCATACTTCTTAAGTTTGAATTTAATCATGAAAATGGTAGTTTGGAAACCAAATGCACAAAGCATGTTGGAAGTTTACCTCTTTGGGAGATTCCTTTTGCTAAATATGGTTTTGACTTGTTTCAATGTAAGATTGTGTTTAGTATTTGCCAAAATGAGAATTTATTTGCTTTGACTTCCAAGCTTGTGATTTTTATAAAAATTGTCTCAATTTTTATAAAAGTTTTTATAAAAATTATTTTATAAAAACTTAAACTCATTTGATTATTTATTTTGTAAGCTCATAATCTTCAAACGTTTGTTTGCAGGAATCTTCGACATCGGCTTCTACTTGAACTCAGATCTTGACGATTGGAGCTTGGACATTTGATGAAGCTTATTTTGTAGGTCATAGATGAGAATATATTTGATTGAATATATATATGTATATGTGCACATATGTTAATGTTAGTACATACAATTATATAAACAAGTTGTATATTTTTGTGTCAACAAAAGAGGATATATTTGTAAGCCTATTTTCCCAACAATCTCCCCCTTTTTGTTGAAGACAAAAATTTATAACTTGTATAAGAATTGTATATATAACTTTAACATGTTAACATGTGCATATATACATATATATGTATATATTCTTCTATCTTCTATATATTCTTCTATCTTCTCCCCCTTTTTTGTCTTAATAAAAAGGAGACTCCCCATTGACATAAGCTCCCCCTCGAATGTAGAACTCCACTTCTTGAGGTGTTTAATCTATAATGTATGAAAATACTACCAAGAACTTGCCAAAGAGATGTGAGTATAAGAAATATTCTAAATATACAATTATCATAAGCCGAGGTTCAAGTAACACAATTCATGGCATAATTATCATAGCAAATAGTAGCACATAGCATTTCAACAAACAGTCACCACAAATACTTCCCCTTGAATCACCACAATTTATCTTGTCATGACACTAGATTTGTAAAAGACCTTTGCTTTGTAAAAGTATGACAAGATGTATAATACTTCAACATAATTAAGAGTGTGTTCAATGAATATAACAAACTCCTTGACAATAAATTCATAATGTGTATGTTTCCTAAAGTGGAGAAGATTTTGAAACTTTTATTAATCATGTGATAGCTAATGTTAGTTAAGATATATCAAGCATGAATAGATTGAACTTAGGCATTAAAAATCAAAAAATTAAAAATTGAAAATCTCAAAAATTTCCAGGGGGCTGACGGAAGATGCACGGTATCGACCGTAGATCGACTGTGGTGCGTCTGCAGCATTTTGTGAATATGATGGTGGATACTACGGTCGACCATGTATCGACCGTAGGTGAGCTGTTTGAAATTTTGGTTTTTTTTTGTCCTTTTTGACATGATATGTATACATAATCAAATCTTACCTAAACAACTCTATTCTTACACAAAGCTTATCATTTATCTCTTATAATAGAGCCAAGAGAAATTACTTTCTAATCAACAATCTCAACATGATTTCTTTTAAAAATTTCACAAATCCTTATGATTCACATGATTCTTTAGTGCAAAAGGAGATTCCTAATACCTTTTGGAAGAAGAATTCGGGAAGATGAGAAGTCACGAAAAGGGAGTCATCAACCGTGGATCAACTGTGAATCCAACCGAGCCTTTGACCGCAACTTCAACCGTAAGGTAAAGTATTTTTTCTTGTGATGATTTTTAAGCTTTTTAAGGGAAAAATGGTGAAAATGGCGGCTAGGGTTTGTGGGGGAAGATGAGATGAGATGTAGTGGAGAGGAAAGAGAGAGAAAAGGCAAAATAGAGTCAAAAATCCGTCAGGCCCACGAAGGTCGATACACGGTCGACCGTGATATCGACCGCGCCTTTTGCTTAGTTTTTGAATTTAGGCAGTGATCCGACGGTCGATCCACGGTATCGACCGTGACTCGACCGTGGTTCTTCTGGAATGTATATTTTGAGCATTTTCATGCATTTAGGTGTTATTTTTAAGGAACATGTTCCATTATTCCTAAACCAAGTTATAATGTATCAAACATTTCAATTTTTAGCGGTTTAGAGAATATGTCGACAATATTTTCAAATGAAGCAACCTTTTCTAAATTTATATTTCCTTTTTGCATATTGTCATGTAGGAAATGATGCCTAATTTGAATGTACCATCTTCATATTGTTTTATTTGAAGTCCGAGAAGGTAATTCAACTCATCCATCATTCTCATATCAATTTCACTATGTATAAGATTTGAAAACTCATCACACAAATCTTGACATGTTTACCCAAATATGATATCATCCACATAAATTTGCACAAGTACGATGTTATTTTTCTTTTTCTTTGTGAACAATGTATTATCAACTTGACCTATACTATATTCATTTTTCAACAAGAATGATTTTAATTTATCATACCATGCTTTAGGTGCTTGTTTAAGGCCATACAATGCTTTTCTAAGATTATATACATATGATGGTGTCTTCAAAAATCAAAACCGGGAGGTTGACATACATAGACTTCCTCATTTATAAAGTCATTTAGAAAAGAACTTTTGACATCCATTTGATATAATTTGAAATTTTGAGCACAACCATAAGCAAGTAGACTCCAGATGGATTCAAATCTAGTAACCAGAGCAAAGGATTCATCAAAGTCTATCCCTTCTTGTTGATTATATCATCGGGCTACTAGTATAGCTTTGTTTCTAAATACTCATTTAGTTTCAATTATTGTGGGACCACTAGGTAAAGGTACTAAGTCCCAAACTTGGCTTCTAGTGAATTGATTAAATTCTTCTTGCATTGCCATTGCCCAATTTTTAACCTTAGTTGCCTCTTTAATATTCTTGGGTTCTATGTGTGACACAAAGGCAAAGAAGGTATTAAGGTTTTGGGCTTGGGATCTAGTGAGTTTTTGATTTAGGTTTCCTATAACTTGAGTTATTGGATCGTTTTCTACCTTTGATGATTTCATATGGTGTTTTACTTAACATTGGTCTAATCAAAGCTTGTAAAGACCTATTTTTCCTTTCAACAACCCCATTAGATGGGGAAGTGTGAGGAGCCGAAAAGTTATAAGAAACTCCATGTTTATCACAAAATGCTCCAAATTGCGCTACACTGACAACTTCTCTTTCATGGTTGGTATGAATTGAGATAATCATTCAACCCAATCGGTTTTGAATTTTCTTGCCAAAATTTTTGAATTTGTCAAAAGCTTCAATTTTTGTTTTCAAAATAGTGTCCATGTATATCTAGAAAAGTCATCTACAACAACTAGTGTGTAGAAGTTTCCCCCATAACTTTGAATTGATGAAGGCCCAAGGACATCTCATAGTTTTTATAGCATTTTAGATTTATGAGATGAGTGCACTTGTTTTTCTATCTTACATGCATCACAAAAATAATTATCGAATTCAACATTTGGTAAGACTCTAACAAGCTCATTTATAGTCAATGTTTGTACTAATATCATGTTAGCATGTCCCAGTCTTCTATCAATTATAGATGCAAGACATACTTGTGTTAGGATTATCACCAAGTCTACATGTATAGAGTCCATTTCTCCTAACACCTTTTACTAAAACTTTATCATCTTTGCATATCAAGCTTTCATGTTTAGAGAATTTAACATTTAGATCTTTATCACATAATTGACCAATACTTATTAAGTAGTAAGCTAAACCATTAACATGCTCAACATTCAAGAGTTTGATATTGTCATGAAGAGTGTTACCTTTACCAACTACCTTTCTTCTCAGGTTACTTCCAAACACCACATGTCCTCCATCATACTCCTTGTATGAAGTGAAGAGTTCTCTATTACCGATCATGTGTTTTGAGCAACTATTATCAAGAATCCATTAATGAGACATAATCTCATTTTTGTTGCACCCCTACACTTGTGTAATTTTCATTCAAGCTTTTGGTACCCAATGTTTCATGGGTCCAGGATGGTTAGTATCAAAAACTCCTACTCTAATCCACCTTTGTGTAATCTTGAACCCTTTATGATACCATGTGGTCATAGAGTTAATAGGTTTATGAGAAAGTCTTGATTTTTGAATTGTATTTGATTTAGGTTTCTTGAATCCAAGTCCATGCCTTGTAGTTGGAGTATAAAACTTTCTCATTAATTCATTACTTGCAACCTTTGGCATACAAGTGGAAGAACTAGAAACAATGTTGCAATTTTGAACTTTTGGAAAATTCCAGTGAGATGACGGTCGATTCACGGTCGATACCGTGGGTCGACCGTGAGGCTCCTGGATTTTTTCTTCCTCTTTTTCTTTCACAAATTTGATAGGTGTTAAGTGACTAGTTGGCATGTTGTTTGAGTAACTTGAGAACCCAAGACCACCTTTATCTTTTGATGATTTTTGAATCTTTAACATCTCATCTAACTTGGTTGAACTATCTTCAAATTTTGACAAGGTGGTTGTATCAAAATTTGTCTTTAGCTTACTTTCCAAATCTTTCAAGCTTGGAGATATATGAGAAGCAATTTTACTATTAGATCTTTTATTTTCAAGTTCAAGTTATCATTTTCATTTCTTAACTTGGCATTTTCCTTTTTCAAGCTCTTGTTATCATTTTTTAACTCCTCATTTTTAGCAAGTATTTTAGAGCTAAAGTCACATAATTGATCATATTGATGGTCATCATTATCACTATAGTAGCTAGAATCGGAATGTACCTCACTTGTCTTAAAAGCCATGAGACATTTTTCTTCTTTTATTTCCTCTTCTTCATCACTTGAGGATTCTTTGACATGTTTAGCTTTAAGTGCAATGGATTTGCTCTTTTCTTTCTTTAGCTCGGCAATCTCATCATCTTTTTGCATGATTACTTCATACACCTTGAGATTTTCTATTAGTTCATCCATTTGTAGTATGTTCAAGTCCTTTGACTCCTCAATAGCCGTCACCTTTGCTCTCCATTTTGGTGAAAGAGCCCTAAGAAACTTTCTTACAATATTTTTGTTAGAGTAAATAGTCCCAAGTGCCTTGAGACTAGTAACAATAGTATTAAACATTGCAAAAGCATCATCAATTTTCATATCATCAAATATTTGAAATTGTTCATATTGTTGCACAAGTAATTCAATTTTGTTATCTAGAACTTGAGCATTTCCTTGATGTGTGGTGACAAGAGATTTCCAAATTGCATTTGCACTTTCACACATGAAAACTCTTTCAAACTCTTTTCTAGGTAAAGCATTGTATAGAAAAAGTTTTGCTTGAAATTTTTTTGAAATTATTTTCTTATCCTCTTGATCCCATTTTTCTTTAGGGGTTGGAACATAAGCATTTTGCTTAGAATAAAAGGTTTTTGGAACATGATCTCCTTCTTCAATAATCTCCCAAAGGTATCTTTGGCCTTTACATAGGTAATGAATCTTTGCTTCCAATAGCAAAAGTCTTCTTCTTCAAGAAGTGGAGGTCTAACCATAGAATTCCCCTCTACATAATTTTGTCCCATTTTATCAACTCAAAAAAAATTTTGAAAAAAATTTTTAGAAGATTTAAACAACTTTTCAAAAATTATCTAGAGCAACTTGCTCTGATACCAATTGTTAGAACCTAGAGGGGGGTGAATAGGTTATATGCCCACTTTTTAAAGGTTTTAACAATATTTGCAAATAATTAAAGAGTTTAAGGAATGAAGATATCACCAATGAAGTAGTTTGGACACAATGATTTATAGTGGTTCAAGCAAGGGTTAACAACCTTGCTCTACATCCACTCCTTGGCCTCACCCACCAAGAGTTGCTCCACTAACTTCTCTCTTTGAAGGTAGAGATAAACCTTTTACAACTTCTCTCTTTAGCTTACAAGAATTACACTTCACTCTTGCAAACAAGGTTAAGATAAACCTCACTTCACTCTAATTGGAAAGGCTAGAGTTGATCCTCACTTCTCTTTAATTCTATAGGCTAGAGATGATCCTCACTTCTCTCTAATTCTAAGGCTAGAGATGATCCTCACTTCTCTCTAATTCTAAGGCTAGAGACGATCCTCACACAATTACAAATATATAAGAAGGTAATGTAGTGTTTGAACTTTGAAGGCTTTCACTCTTGCTTCATTCTTGATCTTGAGATGTTGAATTTGTATCAAGAATATGAGCTCACAAGTTTTTGTATATGTTCTGTGTTTTTAGATTGCAAGAGCTTGGTAAAAAACAAGACTTGAGTTGCCTTAAATAAGGAAAAAGGTGCAAGCTTAAAAAGTGTCCAGACTGTCCACGGTCGATCCACGGTCGACCGTGGCATCGACCGTCGGCCTGCTGGAACTTTTTGAGACTTGTGAATATAGACGTTGGCCTTTTACCAAAACCACACACAACCCATTTTTACCATAAAAATGCACTGAAAAGAAGCTTAAGAAAAGTTGGGTTAATGCCATACTTCTTAAGTTTGAATTTAATCATGAAAATGGTAGTTTGGAAACCAAATGCACAAAGCATGTTGGAAGTTTACCTCTTTGGGAGATTCCTTTTGCTAAATATGGTTTTAACTTGTTTCAATGTAAGATTGTGTTTAGTATTTGCCAAAATGAGAATTTATTTGCTTTGACTTCCAAGCTTGTGATTTTTATAAAAATTGTCTCAATTTTTATAAAAGTTTTTATAAAAATTATTTTATAAAAACTTAAACTCATTTGATTATTTATTTTGTAAGCTCATAATCTTCAAATGTTTGTTTGCAGGAATCTTCGACATCGGCTTCTACTTGAACTCGGATCTTGACGATTGGAGCTTGGCCATTTGATGAAGCTTATTTTGTAGGTCATAGATGAGAATATATTTGATTGAATATATATATGTATATGTGCACATATGTTAATGTTAGTATATACAATTATATAAACAAGTTGTATATTTTTGTGTCAACAAAAGAGGATATATTTGTAAGCCTATTTTTCCCAACACAGCATATGACTATCTCATGAATAAACAGTCTTAATCATGACTATAATCAGTAACCGTCACTTTATCACCAATTTTCATTTTAATTACCAATCCTAAAGGCTATATTAAAAAAAGAGGAAACAAGTCGAGCAGCTCGTCATCCGGGTGACGACCATACCCTTTGACGAGCTGACCACAAGCATACCCATGACGAAGGTTTATACCACCACTACATCTGGTCTAAACTAAAGACATTTATGGGTCTTGTCGAACATGTACTCTAGCATTATTGATTACTGATTTCTTAGTATGTATGATTTCTCTGTAGTCAACAAGCTCAATGATTATACTTTTTGTCATTTGCCTATATTCTAAGAACTATCTCATACATTTGTTTTCTTCTCATTAGATTAATCTCTTTTTATTTCTTGTAGATCATGGCTAACTACTAAACAAAAAGAAACGAGACTGGCAAATAGAGTCCAATTTCTTAGTAAATCGGCTATATAAGAAAAATGTTAATAACAACTCTTAAGGTGGTGGATAATAGTGATAATTATATATATATATATATATATGTATTTTTTTTTAATAAAAAATGGTAATAAAGGTAGGCATTGTAAGTTGACATTAAATATATTACCTTTTTTGAAAAACTAAAATCATTATAAAATTAAGAAGCATAAAAGTAGAAAGTTTAAATTAAATATTGTAATAATGGTCTATCAATATTCTATTTTTAATCTTATACATAACCCTTAGGGCCGTTTTTATCATTCTCCGATTAAAAAATAGAAATCGAAGGGTTTTATATTAAAAAATGTTCACTATACTCGATTTAATAAAATAAAATAACTTTTTTGTAATAAAAAGGACATATATAGAGATTTTTTATTGCTTTATCATACGGATCGGGTTTTATGTAATAACTGGCCCCTACAATTATAGAGACTCGTTTTAAAACCGGTTTACACAATTACACGTTTGTTTTTCGTAGAGTAGTCCCTCCATAATAATACACGACACACACGATCATTCACGCTAAGTACAACCAATGTGATAAAGACCAATTTTGGTAGTCATAAAGACCACATATATCACGATGTTGGTACGTATGCGCGCATGTATGTTAATCGGGTAATTAGATAAATACCTAATCCAACTAAAAACCATATAAATTAATGATTTTTTAATCGGTTTGGTTATCAGTTAAATTCCTCGCACGTAAATATCAATACTATGTTATACTAACCCGGCTTGATTAATCCGAAACCCGAAAATTATCGGGTCTAATTGTCGGTCTCAACATTTGAGTTATACATACATAATGAATTAAAGTACGTATGATACTAAAACACGGTTGCATGCATGAATGTGGTGCTATAAATTGTTTACAGATTAGTAAAAAAACACCTCAGCTCGTCCACTTCATATCTGCATTAATAAAATATATATTATTAATGGTTTCAAGTACTTGTATTTTAGTCAGCATATTTCTGGTCAACATAATATCATGTTGTGTGTGTAATATTATCTTCGAGAACGATGCTGGTAGTGGTTTAGCAACATGGTATGGGGAGGAAGCCGGCTCCGGTAAAGGTAATAAATATTATATTATTGATAATTTCTCATCAACCAAACATATTAATTAATAACATTTTTATATTATCTTATTAATTTTTTTAAAATTATTCATCTAATGTAGATCATGTAATATTACATCTAAACATAAATATTAAAAATAAAGGGATGAAAGTAAATTTTCGGATGTTTATTCAAAAAGTTGGGATTTTATTTTTTATATAATGGCAGATGTGTTTTTCTCTAGTAGGTTTTAATGTATATGTTTTGTGTAAGTCTGAATATGTGTGTCGTTCAATTATTTTTATCTATATTTGGATATAAATATTAACCTAATATGATAGGTATCATATAAAATGTATTTTTTAGTATTAGATTGGAAAATATATTTTAAAAATAAATGTCTTGTTACGATCAAATTTACATCAAATGTAGATAATAATAAAACGGTTAGAAATATATATATTCATATTAATACCGAAAATAATATCTAAAAAGTTAGAAAAGAAAAATAAAAAACGATTAAAAACTAATTATTTAAATATGATAATAATAATAAGGGCAAAATGCATGAAAATACAATTAACTTTGTCTTAATTGTCATTGTATACAACTAACTTTAAAAAAAAAATTATTGTATGCAAACAACTTTTTTCTGTATCTAGTCTTTAGCTACCATTGTATACAATAAACTTTTCCATAATTTTTATAGTATACAACAACTTGCATACAATGGGAGGATTATAAAAGTTGATTGTATTATTTAAAAAAAATAAAGTTGATTATATACAATGATAATTAAGACAAAGTTCATTGTATTTTTATGTAATTTACCCTAATAATAAATTTAAAAACTAATATGTAAGAGAGGCGGTGCTTCTAATGGAAATTAAGAAAGTTACTGCTTACTGAAGAATAGCTTTTCTGAAAATTGTTATTATATATCACTAATATTATATTGTTTATTTATATAAAATGTTTTTTTATAAACAGGAGCAGCTTGTGGATGGGAAGACGATGTGAAAGATCCTCCATTTAAGTCGATGATAGCTGCAGGAAACTCAAAACTCTTTTTGAAGGGCAAAGGATGTGGACATTGTTTTCAGGCATATATATATGTTTAATTAATTTAATTTCTGTTATTTTTTTATCATTAATTAGCAACGTAAAATAATATATATATATATATATATATATATATATATATATATATATATAAACTTATTAAATAATTAATTAACCATGCATATATATATGGGTTTTAATTAAAATTACACATGCAGGTATTTTGTTCACGAAAACCATATTGCACAGGGAAACCGATTAACGTGACGATTACTGATCAGTGTCCAGGGAAATGTGATGACATACCAATTCATTTTGATTTAAGTGGGATTGCATTTGGTGCGATGGCTCCTCCTGGTCAAGAACACAGTCTAAGACAACTTGGCCAAGTTGACATTCAGTACAAAAGGTGATCGATCGATCAAACCACAATATATATATATATATGTATATATATTGGTTTCATGAACAAAGTATTAAAGAATATATAATGATGATGTACGCAGGATACCATGCAACTATGGCGCCACAAAGATAGCATTCAAAGTTAGCGCAAAAACCAACGAATATTGGTTTGCTGTAGCGATTGAATACACAAACGGGGATGGTGGTTTTAGTCATGTGGAGATATCACCGAGTGGAGCTCAAAACTTTTCTGCCATGGAAAATATAAGGGGCGCAGTCTGGAAAAAAGATATCAGCAAAGCATATCAAGCTCCATTTTCATTCAAACTCACATCTGCCGACGGGAAAACTCTCGTAGCTAATAATGTCATTCCAAACAACTATAAAGCTGGTCAAAAGTACTCATCAAATGTGAATTTTTAAATAAATTAGGTTTAGTGAATTGGTGTATAATTGTGATTAACTTATATAAGTAAAACAAGCATGAAATATATGAAAGCTACTACTTGTCTTTAATATATATATATATATATAGTTAAAGAGTTGTGAAAGGGAATGCATGTGGTCACCTTTTGTTTTGTTTTTACTAAAAATTGCGTTTGCTTAGGTTAATTAAGTAGATATAACCATGTAATTGTATGATCAAATCAAGTATAGGCTCCAATTATGTTTCTTATTCTCACAAAGTGTTACGAGCTGTTTCAAACTTCACCTTGGGTGGTCAGTGGTAGTTTTGGAAACGGACACAAATACTATATTAAGGGTAATCGATCTAAACATGAATCTTTTTCTATCTAACCGTTTACACTAAAGTATTATCATAACTAATCTAATCCAATAATAGTGGAATTCCAATGGTCGATCAGTATATTGAGTTTTACACTAAATCCTATCAAGAGTACGTTCCATACACAACAACGGAAAATTAACTTTACAATTTCATTGAAATTAATCAAAATCAACCTCCTGATGTGCATATATTAATTTTTTTAGCGATTGGAATAATTTATGTTTGTATCTGTTCTGTATGGACGAATTTTTGTATGTACGAATAACTCACTACAAGGGTTGATCATTGTACTTTTATGCTCAAGTATTTTATGACTCCGGCGCTTCAATCTCTTTTTGGGTTCTTACATTCACAGTGTAGAAACAAGAAAATAATTAAATCTACAACATACTTTTACACGAGGTAAAGGAAAAGTCTAAGACTTTGTTTGTTTTTTTAAATAAGGCCTTATTTTAAATAAACGTCTGCGAGTGCGCAGACGTTTCTGATAAGCTTGGTTGTTTTTTCAAAGAAACGTCTGCGCACCCGCAGACGTTTCTAATAAGGTTGTTTGTTTTTTCGCAGACATAAGACCTTATTTTGTTTTATTTTTGCTTATTTTGAGAAGCTAAAATCTATAGCTTTTTTTCGTAGACCTTCTCAATCTTAAGATCTTCTAAACCACATCTTTTCCTGAAGACATTTATGTATTCGAAAACAAACAACACCTAAATTTAGTTACGGAAAAAACCATCGCTAGATATTTGATCTTTTGTAATATTTTCGTCACAAAAGTTACTGCCAATTCATCGATACTCATATAACCTTTACCTATACAAACTTCCTTCAAACTTTTATGAGGATCCTCAATAATGGAAACCTTGAATTTTAATGGTATTTCTACCTTTTTCTTCACCTCTATTTGCTCATTTTTAAACTTAATTTGCATTTGTAGATATATATTTCCCTGACCTATCACTTAATTTGCATTTGCTAGGAATCTTGAACAAGTCCTCAAGTTTCTCAAACTATTACTTTTGTATCTTAATTATCCACCATTGGCATAGAGTACATGCTCAAGAGGGTAAGTGCATGTTTAGAGGTCGTTGATTCACATACATAGTATCGTAGCGGGTTAACTTTGGCTTTTTCTCATTCTACAAAAAACAAGTCTAAACTCCCCCTTCAAACCCTTAATTTACTCTCATTTTCTTTGTTAAATGAAAACTCAAAAACATAACTTTTCTAGTTTTCCTTTGCTAAAGAAACCCAAGAATAGAGTGAAAGAGTCTAGTGGTGAAAGTTGGATTGCATTATCTATATAATCAATTCACATAACTTCTACTCACATAAAACTACTATTCATTTCATTTTTCATTTTTACCCCTAATAAATTTTCACTCTTCACCCTTTAATTTGTATAGATTACATATTTGACCTAATAATAATAATAATAATATTATTATTATTATTATTATTACATAAAGGGTAAAATTTTCTATTAAAAACATAAATTAAACGATAATACTAATTACGACGAAATGTATATATAAATATATATATTTTATTTTGTATGTATCTTATATTAAAATCTATTTTAAATAGCAAATTTTTATTTTAAATCAATCTTCTCTAAAGTAGACATACACTAAATAACGTATTCTTCATAGATATGAATTATAAGTTCGTGTTGTAATAAGGTTTGTCATTCATTTCCGTCTATTTAAAATTGTTATGATCCTATACCTCCTATGACTAGTGAGTTGGACATTCTTTTCGATCAAGAATAGATGGATTCTTGTCGCTCTTTCGATTTTCCCCTTAGATATGTGGATGCCAATATTTATCAAGTTAACATAATCTTTTGTCTGGTTATATACCTCACTAGCTCTCAGTCTACTTCTATATGAGATGTATACATGTTATGTGATTCACGGATCCAATACCACTTACAAATGAAGTGATCACTGTTAATATACCAAATTCTTAGTGTTAGAATCGTAACTAGGGAACCGACCAACGATATTGTTCGCTTTGGGTTGCCCCTCACGGCTTTAAAACGCGTCAATTGGAATGAGTAAGATTCCCCCTCCTTATAAGGAGGAATAATCCCCCTTGCCTCACCAATATGGGATGCTCCTGCATTGCTACAGGAGCCACTACAAGAAAAAGGGGTATTTGGGAGAGGAGAAAAATGTGCCAAATACTCAAAATACCGTGCCAAATACTATTTGGCACGGTTCTGGCACGATTTTTGCTCCGTCCTAAATATGAGGGTGCCAAATACATTTGGGTCGAATGAAAACCGTGCCAAATGGTATTTGGAACGGTTTTGGCACGGTTTTTAGCTCTCGTGCCTCTTGGGTTGTGTTTAGGACGGTTTGTAAAATGTAGAGGCAATTGCTCATTGTCATTTAGCACGGACTGGGAAATAGTGCCAAACATGCATTTGGCACGGGTTTCAAATCCGTGCCAAAGATGCATTTGACACGGGTTGCAAATCCATGCCAAAGATGCATTAGGCACGGACTATGAATCCATGCCAAATGAGTATTTGGCACTACATTTTTTGGGTGCCAAATAAGAAATTGGCACTACATTTTCATCGTGCCAAATGAACATTCGGAACCGCGTTTAACCGGTGCCAAATGAGCATTTGGAACTATGTTTTCGTGTTCCAAATAAGTATTCGGATCTACATTTTCTCGTGCCATATATGCATTTGGATCTACGTTTTCCTTGCCAAATAATCAATTGGCATGGTTTTTATACACATTTTAATAGAATTTGGCATGGTTTTTCCATTTTAAAAACATTTGGAACGGTTATAATGTTTTTCCAATCATGCTTTTGGAACACTTTTGTATGTTCCAAATACACTTCGTACAATATATATACATATACATCAAATTAGAGTCGAATATACGGGTCATGATAAATTAAAACATCGTTATTAATTTATTCCAAAAATCCATAATAACCTCAAGTCAATACTTCTGTATCGCCCTAAAACCAAATAAAAATCATTCAAAAAGTTTATCAATCTATGTTCCATAAAGAGATTATGTAGCATATCAATCTAAATATTAAAACTAAAACCGGAAACAATGTAGTCAATTTTAGCTCACGACTTCACGTCTTCATATACCCTGCATAAGAAAAAAATTCATGCATTAGAAATGCACATGCAATAATATCAAAGTTTATTAAATGGAAACAAAGTTTAGACATAAAAGTAATATAAAACTCATCGTAACTTGAATTTGTAAGCAACAAATGGAAGATGGCTTATGAAACATATACACACACACACATAGCTATTAGTTTGACAAGGAACTTATGGCATGTGTAAACTGCATAGCATCAACTCAAAACATTTTCAATATGTACATATATATATGTATATATATATATACACAACATTTTCCAATTACAATATCATGTTTAATGGTAACTTGACTAACCCGACCATATAAACCTGAAACTCGATTGACCCGAAACCGAGTAACCCGAAGCTTAATAGCGTTGGGTTTCAGGTGAAGTTCAAAATTTTAAAAACCCGACTAGCCATCTGATTAATAACCCTATGTATAAGTTTCCAATTTAATCAAATTTTGTTATCCTTTTTAGGTTCACAATTCTTATCATAGATATAAAATATATAACAGATAAGAACCAATCACACAAGGAAGAAGTCCCCACCTACAACATACAAGCATATAATATTTTTCGTATCTATATATTTATATAGACACGCACATACACACAAGGAATACAAGACTATAGATCTGAATGAAATTTATATTGTGTAGATATACCTGTCTCACACTTATCCAGATCCACGTGTATCATGTTGTAGTGATGGTTCTAACAACCCATGACGCACTAGTAAACGTTGCATCATCTCCATCCTTTCAATCATATCTTTTTGAGTTTTCTCATAACCAGCCACCTTCTCAGCTACTTGCTCGGCTACTTGTTCAGCTACTTGTTCAGCGACCCGCTCCGCTACCCTAGCCTCTAGTTGTGCCTCTACTTGAGATTCAACCATCCTTTGAATTTCATCCGAAGATGATATATTCATTGAGCGTGAGCCAGCCCCAAAAACAACACGAGGAGAAGGTCCTACACCAAACGTCCTCACCCGCCCGTGTCCTTCAGACCCCAATAGATCAGTGAAAACTTGTTCTTTGAGAACATCACTTTGATCCGATTCTGGAATCTCATTCAACTTCTCATTCATCCTTTCCTGAAAAATAAACAAAACATTTCATAACAATGAACTTGGAATAAATAAGTTGATCTAATTAGTAACTAATCTACTTACAACCAATTTTTTGGTATCATCATCTGGTATGGTACCATCTTTCTTACTACGTGTTAAACACCTTAGCACGAGAAGTATCTTCGTTGTTAGCTTTCATCTAGAAACACATTTTTAACAATATCTAGTTAGTATCCTATAAGATTACATTATTTAATAAAAATATAAACCAAAAAACACACGAAATTCATCTATACATGCTTTAACTAATACCTCCTCTCGAATATAGCATGAGATGTTCTTCCGGTCCTTGGTAAGAATTCCAAATGCTTTCTATTAGCACCATTTCTCATAGATTGAGCCTGTATACCAGCAGACTTAAATAGGTTAATAACAACTTTATATTGCTTATTTAAGTAGTGTGTTAACCGAAAATGATAACTAAAAACTAGATTATCTAACATCTTATTATATGTACCTCAACATCTTCACGCTTCCAATAATTTACCAAAAGTGGCCACTTCTCAGGGTCTATCCGACTATCATCGGGAGGAGTCAATAACTTTTCTGGATTATTCTTAAATGGAGTAAAGTACTTGCTTTTCACTCTACTTTTCCATTTTTTCCAATGTCCACCGATTAACATTAAACAATTGTCCTTAAATTCTTCGGGTGCATCGGTCTTATGCTAGATGTAACACGTATAGAATTAGTATAACTACAAATAATAATTTAAAATTTCAGTCAATACCTGAACATCTCTCCACATTATTTCAAGATTGGTAGTAGGCATCAACTTCCATAAAACAACATCCAGAGGAGCACGAGCCCCACACCTTGCAATTTCTCCAAGTATGTTTGCAACATCGGTACTAGTATCACCAATAGGCTGCATCTATTTATTAAAAATAATATGAATTTTATCTTTTCCTTGATAACCTTTTGCTGGTCCTCGACCTTTCTTGCTAGTATTAGCACTCATGCTAGGATCTACAAAAATTTAATGATGAATAAGAATTGAGTAGCAATATAGTAATGTGATATATAAAATACAAGAAACTCGTAAAGTTGTAACAAAATTATTGTAATTGTAAACTATAAAAATATACTAATTTACCTATGCAGTTGATGTTAAAGGAATGCTACCGGTTGTTGCTTCAGATTGTCCGGCCCCTAGTTGTGTTCCTTATAGGTCAGTTTCTGGAGTAATTAGTTCTGAAGGACACTCACTAGAGCGGTTGGTGTCGATATCTTGTGTTTGATTTTCTGCTTCAATCGTAGTCCTTGGAACTTGGGACATGAAAGTATAGTTTCATCGTCTCTTTCTTCCTGCCATGATACACCTAGAAAGAAATGGCATTCTCGAACATTTAAGAAATTTTATGATTACTTTAAAAATATACATATCAAATAGTGCCATACACAAATAATTAAGAATTATAAAGCAACCAATAAACCACATGATAATTTTAAATGAAAATACCAATGAAAGAGAAATAACGATTATGCAATAAAATGACATAAATGAGTGGTAAAGCCCGTTAACGAGTCCTTAGAAACGTAAAAAAGAAATGGAGAAACACTTGAGTTTATAAATTTTGTTAAATTAATAATCATCAGATTCGTCATTGCTCGTGTCAAGAAAGTCACCACTATCCATATCATCAGATGTGTCTTCTATCGTATCATCAAACTCTTCTTCTTCTTCAACATTTTCTGAGACTTCAACAAATATTTCATCTGCACTTTCTTTATCAGACTCGCTTTCAGTTTCATGAGATATTTCGGTTTCACATCGATTCCCTTGTGTATGTGTTTGAGAAACTCTTTTTTCGATGAAAGTCCCCTCATCTCCTTCCCTCACCCATAGCTCTTCACCCTCGCTAACATTTCTTCTATCATCTAAGTGTTGAGAACTATATGGTTGTGTTAGAGGCACCACATTTGTTGCGTTAGAATGCCCATCCTCGCCCATGTCAAATGTATCCCTACTATTCATCTTAATGGCAACTTTCCATTCGACATCCACGGGATCTTCAATATACATGGCTTGTTGAGCTTGAGATGCTAGGATAAATGGTTCGTCTATCGGGTTGTTCTCCTTGTACAAGAGATGATTAAAATTAACAGATGTAATACCAAAATTATCAACTTTCACCCCCATCCTATTGTCTACCCAATTGCACTTGAATAGGACAAATTTTGTTTCATGGGTATAGAATATTTCAATGATATCTATCAGCTCTCCATAAAAGTTAATTCCCCTGACACTAGATTTTTATCCTTTCGACTTGAAAAGCTTGTTGTGTCTGCAGACACAACCACACCACTATTTTGTGTAACTCTACTATTGTCGCTGTGCTTTGTTCTAAATCGAAAACGATTAATGATGTATCCATTGTATCTCTTAGCCAAGTCTGTCAAACCCAATGCCATGTCTTTGACTAAAGATGGTAAAAACTTATTTTCATCAACTTCTTTTAACACCTATATAAAGAAAATGGAAACAATTTAACCATATAGAAAACTAACAAATGTAATATATATGAAAATGGTCAAGATAGTTAGATCATACTTCTGCTTTCAACCACGATGGGAACTCCTTATTGTGAACATGTTGACGTTCACGCGGAACTAGGTTTTGTAGGGACTGAAAATGTCTCCTAAATAATATAAAAATAGAGAAGTTAAAATTTTAACTACTAAAAACATATTAAACTATTCTCATGATAAACTTTAGCATACTCTCTGTATGGTGTGATGACATCACTAGAATGTAGTAGGTAACGATGTGCTTGTTCCATTGAAACACGATCTAGGAAAAATCGTGTTTCTTGTCCAAAATGAGTATCCAAGTTATCTTCACCACTATCATTTCGGTCAGGTCGTGTAGACTTAGTCTCGGTGTCCTTTAAATATCTTGCACAAAAAGTTATGCACTCTTCCATTAAAGCTCCTTTAGCGATGGATCCTTCCGGACGAGCTCGGTTACGAACATACATCTTTAGTGTCAATAAGTACCTATAAGATTTGTGTATATATAGTTATATACATATGCACACACACACAAATGAAATGAATGTTATTTTAACGATAAAAAGACAAATTTACCGCTCAACGGGGTACATCCAACGATATTGCACGAGACCAGCAAGTAATGCCTCCTCAGCTAAGTGTATAGGCAAGTGCTCCATTATGTCAAAGAAGGATGGTGGGAATATCTTTTCAAGATGGCAAAGTGTTAGTGAAATACGATCTTGAAGACTTTCTAGATCGGATTTTGTGTTAACTTTTGAACATAATATTCTAAAAAAATTTGATAAATCGATCAAGGGCTCGACCACGTGCTTTGGTAGAAGTCTCTTAACTGCAAGGGGTAGTAACTGTTGTAGGATAATATGATTGTCATGACTCTTTAAGCCCCAAATGCTTTGGCTCTTTGAGGTGGACGCATCGTGAAATATTTGAAGCATAGCGATCAGGTACTTTAAGATCCTTCAACAATCTCAAAAAGTGACCTCTCTCCTCTTTTCCTAGTGTAAAAGAAGCCGGTGGTAGTAAAATCTTACCAGAAGTAGTCTCTCGAGGGTGCAATGAAGCTCTAATTTTTAATTCTTTCAGATCAAGTCGAGCATTTAAGTGATCTTTTATTTTTCCTGCAATGCCTAAGATGGTAAACAATATATTATCACACACATTTTTTTCTATATGCATGACATCAAGATTATGACGTATGAGTAAAAACTCCCAATAAGGCAATTCAAAGAAAATACTTTTCTTTTTCCAGTTATCGCTTCTTTCATGTTGACAAACGTCTTCCCTATTGCCTATATTGTTTAAGTTTTTCTTACCCTTACTTTTCGCCTTTCCCTTTACATTTACATTATGTTTATCTTTCATTTTCTCTTTTCTTAAGGCAGACTTCCTCTCTTTTTCCTTCTGTTTTTTTAGTTCTTCTCTTTTCCGCTTCTTTACGACATCTTCTTTTTTATATACCGTCTCTACATCTTTTAATTGTTTAATCAATTCAGAACCCGATAATATTTTTGGCTTAGGTTCCCATTCTTGCTCTCCATTGAAAGCGGCTTTTTCCCTCCGTAATTTGTGACTCTCTTTTAGCCATCTTCGGTGTCCTAAATAACAGAACTTGCGGCTATGCTTTAGACGAAAAAATCTTGTTTTTTTGTTACACGATGGACAAGCGAACTTTCCTTGTGTGCTCCAGCCTGACAATTTAGCATAAGCCGGAAAATCACTAATTGTCCATAAGAGTGATACACGTAACTTAAACATGCTTTTACTTGATGCATCATATGTATCCACACCATCATACCATAACTCTTTTAGCTCCTCAACTAACGGTTGCAAATACACGTCAATCTTATCACCAGGTGCTTTAGGACCATCAATAAGTACGGAGAGAATAAACGAGGGTTGTTTCATGCACAACCATGGTGGTAGGTTGTATGGAATGAGAACAACTGGCCACGTACTGTGTGATATAGTCATGGTCCTAAATGGATTAAAACCATCTGAGGCTAAACCTAATCTAACATTATGAATTTCACCCCAAATTCAGGATATTGTTTATCAAAATGTTTCCATGCTGGACTATCTACTGGATGCCTTAATACACCGTCATCAACCCGTTCCTTTGAATTCCATGTCATTAAAGATGAAGTGTGTGGTGACATGAACAACCTCTTCAACCTTGGCTTTAAAGGAAAATAACGTACTTGTTTAGCAGGAATTTGTTTCCTCAAACTCAAACTCTGATCGTCATTCAAGTTGTTAGCCTTAAATTTTTTATACCTAAAAGTCCAACAAATACTACAATTATCTAGAGATTTGGCATCCCCACGAAATAACATACAGTCATCTGGGCATGCGTCCCATGTCTCATAAGAAAATCCTAATTCAGAAACGATCTTATTGGCTTCATAATAAGATCTCGGCATCACAACATCTCCTATTTCTTCAAGAGCCTCATATAATAATTCCATGACCAATGTGCATGACGTATTTGACCACCCACCAGGTACTTTTATATGAAGAAGTCGAGTAATGAAGGAAAGTGTTGTGAACCTCTTACAACCTTTATACAAAGGTCGTTGTCCATCTTCTAACATCTTTAAAAGTTTTGATGTATCGTCATCCATCATTTCTAAATCTATATCCGAAGATTGATCCGCGGTTGGAATTCCCGTTGCGTCATGTAGCATGCCAACAATATCATCACTCTCAAAATTGTTTGTGACATCCTCATTTTGGTCATTAGCATAATGCGAGGGAATTTCAAAATTATGTTTAAGTGACCATGGCAAATAATTTTGCATAAAACCACTTACAATAAGATCATCTTGCATTTCATTTCTTTTGCGATAAAAACGCCCATAACATGATGCACATGGACACTTTCTCCATGTATTTGTTTCTAAATCCGAATATATTGAATCCAAGAAAAACTTGACACCTTCCCTAAACTGGGGTAATGTTCTATCCTTTAAATACATCCAACTTGTGTCCATCCCTAGTGACAAAAATTATAAAACATTTATTGTTTAGC
Organism: Dittrichia graveolens; assembly: GCA_038502395.1. Taxonomy (NCBI): domain Eukaryota; kingdom Viridiplantae; phylum Streptophyta; class Magnoliopsida; order Asterales; family Asteraceae; genus Dittrichia; species Dittrichia graveolens. The sequence continues at coordinate 29,856,794 of JARJIL010000005.1, forward strand.
AGTCAAATTCCTCACAATTAGTTGGTTAATCCTATAATTGAACAAGTAAGAAAGAAACATTTTTATGTGTAGCGATTATCGTTAACAACTATCTGCTGCAAATGGAATGACTAAGTAAGAAAAGAAACATTTTTCTTAAATCATTTTGTCTAAACTTGCATCAAAAGTGTCTCCAGGTTTTTTGTTAAACTTGAATTTTTCTTAAATAATTTAGGTTTGCTTGGTGTTATACTCTTCTTAAACATTTAGTAGAGCTAGGCTTGATTTTTACTTACGTTCATTGATCAATTCGATTTCGGTACATATCATTTTATCATATTTTATCATTGTTATCCTCTAATGAGTTTTTTCTATGTGGTTTTAAAGAGAAACCAAAGGTAATTCCTAGACTTATTTGAACAATATGATTTAAGGTTTCAATTCCTAGACTTATAGCACCAATTCTTTCAAAAGAGGGTGTTGCAATTATGTAGTCTAATATCTGCATCTATGCATCAATTTTGTGCTCACTTCATAAGAAGCCTAGCATTATCAATATATAATAAATAAGAACCATTACAACACCAATCCTTCCAAAAGAGGGTGTTGCAATTATGTAGTCTAATATCTGCATCTATTATAGCCATTTTAAAAATTCTATTTTAATTCATTTGTACTAGTAGTAAGCTAATTAGTAGATGCGTGTATGAACAACATATTGTAATCCATATAATAGATCCATATCTATAAAATAAGAACCATTATAGCACCAATATGTTATTCCAATCAACCATTTAGATAGATATATTACCATTTAATGAACTTTTGTGTATAAAACTATAAACATTGAAGTTAAACATTTAAGAATTTAACACGAGTTGGTTCATAGATTCTTAAGTTTCTATTAGAGATATACTTTTAGAGAAATATGTCATATACACCTGTTCGTTTTGATCCAATTGTTGGAGAGCTCGAGTTTTCATAGACAACAGATGCAATATATTCTCCCTGGTAGCCATATAATGTTGTTGTTCTGTATTTATTACTTTGAGGGTGAAAGGAGCTTGCTACTTTTAGTGGTTTAGAGTGTAGGATAATGGCTGCAAGGAGACACTACATTATAGTTACTGATTCATATTACAATTTGTGATTTGTGATTCATTGCTCCTAACCATGTTCTTAAAATCTTATTCATCTACTAAACAATTCAATTACAGCTTTATTCAACTATCAACTTTCTTTTATCTTTTTTGAGAAAAATACTATTTAGATTATTGAGAAGATTATTTGATCATAACTTTAGCTTCTATTTTCTTAGTTTATGTTTTAATATAATGTTTTGTATACATTTATGAAAACTTCTTTTGTGCTTTTTGTGAAGGTATACACTTGTTTGTTTTGATTCAATTGTTGGCGAGCTCGAGTTTTCTAAGCCAACTATTGTGATATATTCTTCAGGTAGCCATATAATATTGCGCTTGTGTAGCTCTTTAAAGGTTTATATTGTCATATTAAATTCTTAATTAAACCATTTCGAGGATTATATCTCTATTTATCTGTCTTTTTCCTTCTTAATTATCTATTTTATTGGCTTCCCATCCAGGACTGTGTTTTGTGTTCTGATAATCTTAAAATCCTTTTCTTTGATAGTCAATCACTCCATAAAACCCTAACACATTTAAAATTAAATTATGGGAGTCTGTTATTGTTAGAGTATTCCATGTTCACTGTGAACAGTATTCCATGTTCACTGTGAACAGTAAGTAACCAGATGTATGTTTATGTATAAAAGAGATAGGTTATTGTTTCACTATTATTGCTTCAGTTCATATTGTTTTTGTTTTAAGGAACAAGTGTCAGAATTTAGTCTTATGCTAATATGCCTAATAAGAATAGTATAACACAAAATTTAAACAGATTCTAACAATAAATCAAACAAATCAAACACAAAACTTAAACACATATATCTGTTGTCTAATAAGAACGACAACAGAAAATAACCTATCAAACAAACTATCAGAAAGGTTAAAAAAGAAATTATGTGATCCTATAGAGAGGATTTATGCTAAAAAGATTGAAGAAATACATAATTGAACAAGTTTTCAAAGAAATTGAACAGGAAGTAACAAGAAATTAAAGCTGAACAGAACAATAGGAATAGGGTTTATGATACATAAAATAAAGATTTGATAAACAATCTGATGGTAGAGGTTTAGGGCTTACCTCTTCACGACACAATGAATCGAAGTGTAGAAGCAGAATGCACAATCGAAATCAAGAGTGTATGGTGCAATGGGTTGAAGAAAGCTATTGAAGAGCACTACAGGGTGTTGAGATGTTTTCAACATGGGGCAAAATCACATTCGATGGTGGTGTCAATGTGGGGCAAAATCAAAATCTACGAGGGATCAGTAAATTAGTTTAGGGATGTAGAGATTTTTGGAGGGAATTGCTATATATGTTATTAATTAATGTTAATGTTAATTAGAGGGAGTGAAATAAGGATACAGATATATTCATATGATTAAAATTGAATTTTTAATTAGGAGTAAGATTTGATACCTTAATACATTTAACATTTAAAAAAGTATATGTTTTATATTTTACTTATGTATGAAGATTAATAAGAACTAATCATAATAAAAAATACCATTAGGATATACATACACTTGATATAAAGTTTGTTAATTAAAAAAAGTCAATCACAATTTGATCCGATTGTAATTGTAGTATCCGGTAAGAATAGGTTAATTAATGATAGTCAAATAAAATCAAATGTGATTAAAAAAAATTCTTTTTTACGCTTTCTTAGAGCACGCGAAATGGGTGCTCATTATCTCCCTTAACGAGCCAATACGAGGTTGTGACCTCGACATCCTCATGCGATTGTCATATTATTGACTCGTTATGCTATTCCTGGTTATGGTGCCAACGAGCTTCATCAACCCTTGTTATCAGTTTTACTTTTATTTTTTTGAACCAACATAAATTGAGATAAATTATTGTATGTGGGTACAGTAATGGTAGTGATTAGTGATAATTAATAATACCATTATTAATTATACTGACGTGGCCGATAGTTATGACAGTTATGGGTACTACCATTGCGAGTGCTCTTTGTAGAAGTAGATAGATAGTAAAAATTGATTAGTGATAATTAATAATACTTAATCATCATCAAACATAGTCATTAATTAGAAACATATGTGGCATAATTGACTCAATTATATATGGTCATTTGTTAAAATGACACAATTATTATTATGGTTATTTAAAATTCTTCCAAATTAAAGATAATTTGAATGGTTTTTATCAATGTTTTAAGCCCCAGGGACCTACCAAAAAGAGCGGGTCAACATATACCGGTTTTTTGGTATTTTCCGGCTCAGAGCGACCCAGCCGGGTTCACTGTTGAACTGGTCGGACCAATTATGACCCGGTTTATATATTTTAAAAAAATTCTTAACCCTAAAAACGCATCCCAAACTCATAGTCTCCATTTGGTCAGCCTCCATCGCACCTTTTGGTTCGATGGAGTTCTCTCCCGTGCGAATCATCACTTTCAACCTACTATAAATCACAACTTCCATTTGGTTAGCCTTACTTGACACCTCGATAACCACCGCCGGCACCACCTTCAAATTCGGAAATTCGTTAGCCTCCATCGCACCTTCAGCTTCGGAACTTCATCATCAGCTACCGATCTCAAGTTGAACTCTTTCATGTAATTTCTTTGCCATTTGAACTCAAATGTGTAAATTCTAAGCATATTTCCTGTAATGTCTACCATATGAGGTAACCTAGTGACAAGACCGTGTTAATTAAAAAACCTGGTTTTAAAACATTGTTTTTTTATAGTCATTCCAAATTATATGGCAATTTGGCACAATTTTTTTAAACGTTCCATATAATAGTTTTTTGCCATAGTGTTTCAGAACCGTCTCAAAAGACACAATTATTTGGCACGGTTTTTTAGAGTAGTTCCTAATGAATAATCATTTGTCACAGTTTCTTAGGATAGTTCCAAATAATTAGATATTTGGCACCGTTTTTTCAAAAACGATCCAAAAGACACAATTATTTGGCACAGTTTCATTTAGTCGTTCCAAATATATAACTTTTTGGCACAGCTTTTAAAAATTGTACCAAAAGACACAATTATTTGGCACAGTTTCATTTAGTTGTTCCAAATAAATAATTTTTTGACACAGTTTTTTAAAATCGTACCAAAAGACACATATATTTGGCACACTTTTTTAGAGTCGTTCCAAATACATAGTTAATTGGAACGGGTTTCCAAATTTTGTTCCAAAAATATAGTTATTTGGCAAGATGGTCAAAACTGTGCCAAAAACACTTATTTGGCACCGTTTTTCTTCCGTACCAAAAAAGTTGGTCCCAAAAGACCCTTTTTCTTGTAGTGAGCAGTGGGTTTAAGAGTCGCGGATTTGACCGGCTCAAGGGAACGATGAGCCCCATAAGCCCAACATTCCCCCCCCCCCCCACATCTGTTCGGACCCCGGCTCTGATACCAATTGTTAGGATCGTAACCAAGGAACCGATCAACGATATTGTTCGCTTTGGGTTGTCCCTCACGGCTTTAAAATGCGTCAATTGGTAGGAGTAAGATTCCCCCTCCTTATAAGGAGGAATAATCCCCATTGTCTCACCGATGTGGGATGCTCGTGCATTGCTAGTGGGTTTAAGATTCGCGGATCCGGCTCGAGGGAACAATGAGCCTCATAAACCCGGCCAACACTTAGAATCAAGTACTTTATTAATTTGATATATATTGAAATATAATAAATAAATAAGTTTTGTATATTATATTATAATTAAATTTTGAATTATTTTTATAGAACAAAATACATGCAAGCATTCTTATCACCTGTCACTTTAACAAAATTAAGATCATGTTAGTTTATAAGGCTATCCGTTATATACTAGGGATGAGCAAAAAAATTTGGTTCGAATCAAACCAATTTACACACTTTTGGGTTAGTTCGGTTATTACATTTCCATTATTTAGGTTTCCGGATCCACCATATTCTGTTTTACACCCAGAACCGAACCGGCATCAGAAACGATTAGAAATAAATGGTTCAGTCCTCGGTTTTTACATTAGAGCATTTTCAGTTTTTTTCAGGTTCGGTTAGAATTTTGAAACTGTACTCATCCTTACATTATACCTTCCCTTTTCTCTTTTCTTTATTTTTGCCACATGAGCGTTACATCACTCGCTTTTCTTTTCCCTTTCCCTAACCCTTAGTTGTACATTTCATTTTCTTTCTCAATCTTCCGCCCACTTTTTAGTTATTTTCTATTACAATTAATTATAATATAATTCAATAAATAAATTAAATCCAAATAGAAGATTAATAATAAATTGGAAAATAAAAATTCAATAACAAAATCTAAATATGGTTTAGCCCTTAAACATTATGTTCATAAATGATGTAACGCCCCAAAATCTAAAATTTAATATTTGAAATATAACACATAAAAGTGTTCACATCTGAAATATTTTACATAAAAGCGGAAGCATATAATGTTTTGGAAACCTGTTGTATCAAAAGATACATATAGAAATACTGTCACAAGTTTAACACCAAAAACTTGATATTTACAAACCAGGCGTTAAGTGTTTCAAAGAGTTTGTCAAAATATAGTCAAAACGAAGCTTTGCCCTTGCCTTTGGTAAAACCTGCAAAACATTTTAAAAATAGTATCTGATAAGCTACGAGAGCTTAGTGAGTAAACCAGACTAAACATCATATAAACACACGTATAAAATCATATGAAGATAATACACGTATGTCAGATAATCAATGCTAACCACTGGTTCTTTATACCGAGGCCTAATCGTTGCCTCCCTCTGTACTTTCTCTTTCCTTAGTAACAACAAAGTCTACTGATATTTTACTATTTCACAAAATAACTTGAATCGTATTAAACTTTTCAGTCTACTGAACACCCAACTATACGGAATGTCCCTTACGTCTTTGCTTACTAACGATTACTCACAACCGACTCTGTAACCTCCTCCAAGAAGAGGTACTCTGCCTGCTAGAAATCTTTGTAAGTACACTCTAACTCTTATAACTGATACATTATGACTTAGATTCTCTCAATTCTCTGAACATACATCATTGCAGCCTATAACACTGCATCTACTCGCTTCTATAACATCACTTACACTCTCTCTTACACTTACTCAACCAACTGAGTGCTTAAACAAAGAATATTTATCTGTAGAACTTTACTCCAATTATATAGCTACTGTCTTTCTTACGGTACTGTTCTCATACTCTTGCAATTCCCCTATAGTTGGAATCTCTCTAGTAAGATTACCCGTAGGTCTAGTGGTTGAGATAGGAATTGCATCTATTTCATATCTGTCTCTAGCTTCCCGAGATCTACTTACCTCAGGCTACTGTGTTAGTTACATACTAACTCTTTCTACATACTCTTTCTGAAAATTAGATATCTTTAACATACAATACTATAACAACTTTCTCTGTTCCATAACAAGTATACTGGTCTACATGCATAAATCATCATGCTATCAAACACATAATCCGCAGGGTTCATCATGATCTTGTTGAGCTCAAGTATGTACCATGTGTTTATAATAATATGGGCCCTACATTATTATGAACACATTATACCTTACCTATTCTCAACTTAACCAGTCAGATTCCCGCTTCATAACATCTTGCACTTAGCCACATAACTGTTGTACATGCATAAACAGGCTAACTCATACTCAATCTGTAAAACAGATATCAATCATAAACTTCTACTAACCGTATTCTCACCAAGGTTTACTGCCCCAGGGATAGCTCCACTTAACCTCAAAACCATGGTTTAAGTTCAGGCATCACACTGAGGTATACCTGAATCCCTTAAACCTTGGCTCTGATACCAAGTTGTAACACCTCTTTTCCAGTTTTAATTTAAAAACATTATCTTATGAGTTAGCACCAAAAAGATATCAGAGTTCCTCAAAAATACTGTTTCTAAACATACACGTGCTAACATTTACATATGTAGTGTTAAAGCTACTTATTTAAAACCAGGAGCTATCTGGCTGTACATCGCGCCGGGGCCTTACCCTTGCTGGAACCTGCATTACCTGCAACACACAACACTGAAACATAAGCTAACGCTTAGTGAGCATACTAACTGAACATAAACAACGTAAGAACGTCTCACATCCAATCTGGAGTAAAGTCTCCTCAGGATGTCTTGCATCCCAGCTGTATTACCTGCAGACCTGCACAACTGTTACTATGCTAGGGTTTATCCACACCTCAGGGTGGAATATCCCCAGCGCTTTACTTGGGTATAAAGAGCTCGATATACCCCTTTTCACATTCTGGGATACAAAGCTACGTTTGCACGTACCGAGTATCCTCTGTGCCGGGCTTATCTACACCTCACGAGTGTAGCCTATCCCCGCTGCTATTGGTACACAGCTCACTGTATACCCTATCTCTGTTCTTGTGCATAGTTATGCTCGCGACATGACTATACACCTGTACTTTTATCACATATCATATCTGGTCATAGCATAACATATCATATCTGATCACGTATGCATGGCATATCTGGTCATAACATAACATATCATATCTGATCACGTATGCATAGCATATCTGGTCATAACATAACATATCATATCAGATTATATCTTCTAGTGCACATCTACATATACTGACTCATAAATACTTATATTGCCTTAGTGTACAGTTACACCATCTGAGTGGCTGTATATCATAATACTGTTCTTTGTACAAGATTACACCTCGCACATATTCTGTATCAAGCTTACTTTCATTGTATAAATATAGCATTCATATCTCATAACACTGGTATCATGTTGTTCATCTGGATCATAGCCATATGCTAAACATGTTAAAGGACTAGTACACTCACCTAGTAACTGTGCAGAATGCTAAGCAGATAACTTGTGCTATTCAGTCTTCAAATACCTTCCTGTACCAGAGATTAAGCTAAACATCATAACCTGTACAAACTGAACTAAGAAAGGGGCTACACGGGCCGTGTAATCCTACATGGGTCGTGTACCCTGCATACTACACGACTACACTTGGCCACATGCCCTGTGTTGACACATCACCCTACACGGTCCGTGTACCGTTACACGAGCCGTGTACCTCTTATGCTACACGACCATGTAGCCCTACATGGCCTATCACCGCCTTAGACCTCTACATAGGCCGTGTAACCCTACACGGGCCGTGTGCCTTACACACTACACGACCATGTTCAAGTACATGGCTTATCTCCTTCTTATAAGACATGTACACGGGCTATGTACCCCTACACGGGCCGTGTACAGGACCGACCTGCAACTTTTTGCCAAGAACACAACTGCTGTTCTTGATCTAAATTCTCATTTTAAATGCTTTCCAGAGCTTATAAAACATGTTACCACATCTGAACTACTAAATAACAACTAGAAATACGATTACTAACAATAATCTATGATTTCACCTTTGAAATCACTTTCTTGACTCATACACATAAAATTCACAACAAGGATACATATCTTGCTATTGATAATCACTTGGTGATGTTGCTACACTCTAAATCTGTTGTTCTTGATCAGAGAATTCAAGGGAATTGGTTGTGCAAATAAAGGTTTGATTTTTCTAAGTCAACTACAACACTTATATATAATAGAACTTTTCAAGAATTACCAATCAGCCCCTGGACTTATCACCTTTTAAAATGACAATTTTAGCCCCTCTAGTTTTATAAATACCCCTAATCTTTTACAATGCTTTGCCATAACAACTTTTAAAACTTTGGGGTGTTACACAAACTTTCAAACTTACCATTTAATGTATCAAGCTTTGGAAAGTTATCATTTAATGTATTGGGTAACCTAATCTTCAGGTAGCAGGTAATTTCTTTGAGTTTTTTATTATTCTACCTCACTAAATAATTGCCATATGTGTATTATCTTCAAAAGATCAACATGCCAAATTTCAAAACGAAGAACAGTCAAAGCTTTTAACTGAAAAAATCAAACTTGATGAAGATACATAGTCAAAATCAAAGTCAAATCTAAATCTGAACAAAATCAAAACACGTTCACAAAAAATTGGTTCAAACTTCAAATCTAAACCCTAATTGTTCGTATCATACATATGAAATCGCTCTAACAAACCATAAGATGTTCATATCAAAAATGAATCATACATGCAAAACCATCGAGTTTTGGTCAAAACCATCGATTTTTGGTGAAACCCATCGATATTGGGTGAAATATCATATGTGGTGAAAACCATTGACATCATCGATTGTATTTCTAGAAAACTGTTGCAATTTCAGATTGTGTTTCAATCGATTTCATAACAAGAACCATCGACTGTGTTTCCATATTACACTTGCGATTTCATCACAGTCATCTTCATCTTCTTCGATTTGGGGGTGAAAACCGACGATGATGTCCATAATCAAAACGAAATTACATATGAACCCTAAAAACCATCTTCTTAAAGACCTAAAACACATTGAAAGCATATTAAACACTAGGTATGAACTTGAATCACAAATCGCAACTGAAAACCCTAATCTCTTTAGATCCGAATGAATCACAAATGAAAACCCTAATCTGGAAAATAATCACACATCTAGCCATCGAAAGCATATTGAACACTAGGTATGAACTCGAACCATCACATACCATGAATCAAACCATCTTCGTATCTGCTGATGAATCGAACCCTGAAACCGAACCATCTTCGTCGTCAAATCTGATGCGATTTGATGAAATCGTTGAAGAACTCGTTGAAGATCGAAGAGTTAGAGATGAACCAACTGAGATCTTCCATTTCCAATTAAAGATCTTCCATTTTTTAATAAAGAAAGAAGATCTGGTTCGATGTATATTTGATCAAAGACCAAAAGTTTCTTTGTATATTATTATTATTTATTTATTTTTATAAAAGGAAACACTTGTCACCCGCTACATCGGATACACGTCAGCATAACCTGTGCCACATCATCATATAACCTGCTATACCAGGTAGAGTACATTAAATGGTAAGTTTTGTAACTTCAGTACATTAAATGGTAAGTTTGTAAGTTCAGTACCTACAATAGCAAAAGGTGACAAGTTGGATACATTTTTAGGAACTAAACCCAAATTAAAATTCAATTTCGACTTTTCTTGGTCAAAATTGGATTCATTTTTTACTTTAATTTTAAATCAAAATTCTTAAAGATAATTTTATATATGTCCTCTTAAATTTTAAAATATTGTATTTTACTTACTTTAAATTACCAATATCATATTTTTCCTTTATATTATTTAAAATATAATATTTAAATAAATTCTTAGTATTATCATTCTAAAATATTTTATGATCGTTTTAATTTGTAATTATAACCGATAAACGTTTAACCTTAATGCCTTAATTATCTATACTATATTATAAAGCAATTAAGTCTTTTTCTTAAACTCTTAAATTTTAAGTGTTTTGAAATTACTAATTACCATCATATAAACTAAATTGAGTAACTACTAAATATAGTTAATAAATTTCTTATATTTCATTTTAATAGCTAAACTTTACATGTTTAAGTAAATCAAAGGCAATACAATTTTTTGAAAGTCAAAGCCAATACAAATTAACTTAATTATTAAAAAAATATTTTTATAACCTTTTTTTCAATTATGGAGAACAAAAAAGTAAAAGAAATGTAAAGAAAATAAAGAAAATAGACATGTTACCAACGACAATTATTCGTTGTCACCGTATTACATGAATATCATACTTCATACACTTGAAAACAGACATGTTAACGAGTTGAAATTATTCGTTACCACCGTATTGCGTGGGTATTATGCTATTATAATAAATACAATCACGTCTATTCGTATTATGATACCCCCCTTTGCACGGATGTTTCCACCATGTTCTAAGTGTTGACACTATTTGTCATCATTTTTTATATTATTATTTTATTCGCGTTTTATAATTATATAATATCTTTTATTTAGTATTTAATCTTTATTATTTTTTAAACTAACCCGTGTATTAGACGGGCATTTAAAACGGGCATTTAATCTAGTTAAGTAAAATAAGATTAAGTGTTAAATCATTTATTTGAAATAGTTTATTAGTTAAAACATTCACTAAAAAAGTAAAGGGATTAAACCATATTTAAAGATAAAGTTTATGGGTTAAGCCATATTTTATCCAATTTTAAACTTAAAAAGCAAACATTAGTATAAATTTCTAAGTGGATCCCACCCATAGTTTTCAAATCGTTTCCTTCAACTCATCGCTAACGTCATCAATAATGTACATCTTGTAAGATGATCATGCGGCTCGATGTAAAATTAGTAGTTTTTTTCCATTGCTCGGCTTGTTGTAATTTCAATTGAGATAGTGGAATATGTTGTTGTCGTCACGCTAGAGCAAAAAACGAGGCTGGTTGGTAGGGGCTTCGGAATGTTTACAAAAAAGGGATCGTCTAACGGTTGCGGTGTGGAACTTGTAACCCTTGATCGGTTACGTCCGAATAATGGGGGTTTGTGAAACAGGGGCGTCTTGTGAATTTTAAATGCCCTGTGTAGGGGTGAGCATACGACCCGATAGACCGAAAAAACCGACGAACCGGACCGAACCGGGACTGGTCGGTCCGGTCTTCGGTCCTTGTTTTTTATAGATTTCGGGTTTCGATCCGGGCCGGGCCGGTTTAGTTTAATATAGTGTATAAAACAAACAATAGACCGAAAAAACAACTAACCGGACCGAGACCGGTCCGGACCGGAACCGGTCGGTCCGGTTTTCGGTCCTAGTTTTTTATAGATTTCGGGTTTCGGTTCGGTCCGGTCTTTTTCAGTCTGGTCCGGTTTTTGAACCGTACTCACCCCTAGCCCTGTGTGAAGTGAAAAAATGGGCCCTTTATATATACATACACACATAAGCAAAAGTTCAATAATACTACGGTATTTATTATATCAAAAACTAAAACAAAAGAAGGATAGTAAAATAGTTTATCCTGTATAATTACATGAATCGTAAAGCTCTACTAGCATTAGTGAAAACAAAGTTATGAATCAACTCTTCATAATCATTACTCTCCAAGATATCGTTCTTAATAACTATCATTGTCAATTCATTAAACCTTTCTTGTGTCATTTTAGATCATAAGTAGGACTTCAATACAATCAACTACTTTCAGGTATTTTAAGACATTGTTAGGTCGGATAGTTTCCTTAGATAAAAATGTATCAAGCAGCTTCAACTTCATATAAAGTTCATTTGCATCAACATCTAATCGTCTATTATACTTAAGTGTGGATTCAAGACGACTACAACATAACTTAAGATTTTTGTCATCAAATTTCTTCAACCTTTTAGGAAACAAAAAACAAAATACTTTTTCATATTATTTGTACTGTTCAAATCTGGTTTGAGGAGAAGTACTAGTTTGATCAACAATATATAAAAAATAATTAACTTTATAATTCTCCTGAGCTGAAAGTAAGACATCTTGATCACTTTGATTCTCTTAAAATTGTTTTTTTCCTACAAACCTGACGGCTTTGAGAGAATACCGGATCAATATTCATTTCCATGACAAGTCCTTAGCATCATCAAAAAGCCTTAGATAACCCTCTTTCTTTGAACTCTTTTAAGTATTCGATCAACATGTTCATTTCTTTAATATATTAATCAAAACATGGACAATCTAAAATTTTATTTTTTTAATTGTGGGCTTTTGAAAATTATAATATATATATACACACACACACAAAAAGTGGGCCCCCTTTGACATGTGAGCCTTGTATGACCGCACCTCCTGCATTCTTTCAAAGACACCCTTGTTGTAAAATTTCTAGCGTCTTGTTGAACCACGAGGAAGAAAAGTAAATTTAATGAGCAAGTTCTAAAATTAAATAGATAAAATGTTAGGACATGAATACTTTTAACAAAATTTGCTCTTTACATTATGGGGACATGATATATGATTCTAGTATCACCTATCTTAAGTGATTCCATACTTACAAACATTTTTTATAAAAAATATGTTAGTCATTTTAATATTTATTTTTTAAGTGTTTGTGAGTACAAAAACACCTATCATATATCTATACTATATTATAAAGCATTTAGGCATTTTGCTTAATCTCTTAAATTTTAAGTCTTTTGAAATTACTAAATTATCCCTCATATAAACTAAATGAAAACTATTATATACCGTAACTATTAAATAGAGTTAATAAGAATCTTATATTCTATTTTAATAATTAAATCTTCTATATTTAAAAAATTTAAATAAATTAACTTAATAATTAAAAAATACTTTCATAATCAAACCTTTCATATTAAATATTATATCATATAATAAATATTTTAACATAATTATCAAAAAATGTGTACAAGTAGAACTCATAAATCTGAATAATCTATAATAAGAATTTATAAACATATATTTTAAAAATTTTTAAATAGCTCATATAATTAATAGTTTTAAATTAGTTTACTATTTTCTTAATCTCTTAATTTTAAATAGTTTCAAATTACTAATTTACACTCGGTATTTTCATGTAATTTAACTTATTTTATAAGTAAAGATTTTTTTCTTATTTAATTGTTCTCAAAGTTTATTTAAAAATAATAAAAGAGTTGATTAAGAACATGAAAATAAAGAAAATAAATAAAATAGACATGTTACTAATGTAAAATTATTCGTTGTCACCGTATTACATAAATTCCCAAAACAAACAAGTTATCAAGTATAAACTATTTGATTACGATGTATTACGCGAGTACTGTGCTAGTGTTTTTAAAATTCATACATGATTTTCCCTTGTATTATTGTACCAGTAAACTAGAAAAAAACAAAAATATGAAATAAAGAAGAATCAAATTGACCCCAATGCCCTTGAAATGTTAACTGACCCCTTCCATACCAAACGGCCAAAACGTTTGGCCGCAAAATCTTTTCCCGTCCCCTCTTTCTCTTATAACCCACACCACTCTCATTACCATACTCCCCATTCGCCGCCGAATCTTTCATTCTTTCCACAGGGTCTCCGATCATGTCTTTCTTTCCCGCCTCCGTGAATCCTTCTCACTGCCGTTGACCCGAAACCCAACCCGAATAAACCAAACCCCCGAATTCTTATAGTTTTAAAAAGCTTAAATAGTTGAATATCCCGAATCATAACCAAACAGTGCGAAAGATGAGTTTGGGAGCGGCGGAGGATGATGAAAGAATCGGACTACATGATGTTCATTGGGAGATGATTGATAAATCGAAGTTTTTCTTCCTCGGTGCTGCGTTATTTTCGGGTGTTTCGGGTATGTTATACCCTGCTGTTGTGTTGAAAACACGGCAACAGGTGCTTATAAAAGACACGCCGTGTTTCAAGATGGCGGTTTCGATTTTACGACACGAGGGATTTAAGGGTTTATATAGAGGGTTTGGGACATCGTTGATTGGTACAATACCAGCTAGAGCACTTTACATGGGTGCTCTGGAAATCACCAAGAGTAATGTTTGTTGTACGACGGTTAAATTGGGGTTTTCAGAGATCAAATCAGCTGCGATCGCGAATGCTGCTGCCGGATTAACCGCAGCCGTGTCTGCACAGTTGGTTTGGACGCCGGTTGACGTCGTTAGCCAGAGGTTAATGGTGCAAGGTCGAAAGGGTAATTCGGTCATTTACGATGGAGGCGTCGATGCTTTTCGGAGAATTATTCGACAAGACGGTGTTAAGGGATTATACAAAGGATTTGGCATTTCAATCTTGACATATGCTCCTTCAAATGCTGTGTGGTGGGGTTCTTACGCCATGGCACACCGGTGGATTTGGGGTGATGGTGGCAGGTTTAGGGCGGATTCAGTGGCGGCTCAAGGTCTAAGCGCCACCGTAGCGAGCGGGTTTTCGGCGTTGGTTACAATGCCGTTGGATACGGTGAAGACAAGAGTACAAGTTTTAGATGGTGAAGGTAGTCATGGGAAGGCAATAAGTGTTGTGCAGATTGTAAGGAATTTAGTGAAGGAAGGTGGATTGAGTGCTTGTTATAGAGGGTTGGGGCCAAGATGGGCTTCAATGTCGATTTCTGCAACTGCGATGATCACTACTTATGAGTCAGTCAAGAAGATGTCTGCCAAGAATCAAGATTTCTATGGGTTCCTTCACTAAAAAGTATAAAATGATATTTACCCTTTTGTGCGAGTTGCCTGTTTAGTAGTTAAAAGGGTGAAATAGAGACACAAATCAAGGATAGTTGATTGTAAAAGTGTATATATATGTAGGTGTAAGTACTAAGTAGTAGATGTGTTAGAGATCATTATCTAGCTAGGCTTATAATATGATCTTATCACTTAGATCTTTGTACTCAAGAATGATAAAACACATTTCTATCAAGGTTTAAACTGCTTGCAACTTATCATAGAAACTGTAAAGGAAACAAAGGGAAATTAATTAACAAAACCAATCATTATCTTTTCCAGCTTATCAGTTATTCTATTTCCTAGTTTGGCTCCTAAGCCTTATGATCTTGATTGTATTTATGCTTGGTTCCTTCGTATGGTTTCTGCATAATAATATACAGCCCCAATATTAACAAACTGATCCTATTAACATATTTATCATATTTAGTATTAGTAAAAACAATATTTGCAAAAAGAAAACTCATAAGACAACCTATACATTATACTTATGCCTAGTGTTTTAAAACAAGGTTAAAATAACATGATCTTCGAGTCGATTTCTTGCAACCCTAATAAGGTAAAAATAAAAACTTAAGAACAAAGTCTTTCTACACATTGAAAGAATATCCGGGACATTAATTCTCTTTGCACACAATGCTAACAGTAAAATTCTTAACAGATGTTTGGTTCAAGTATTGTTTTTTAAAGAATTTGCATTTATAATGTGATTGGTATTTGGTGGGATTTAAAATCTCATCTTATGTTTGGTTTATATTTCTTAGGTGGAATTTCCACCACCACTAAACTCCATCAACAACCAACCATCACACCTGTTGCCACCATCGAAGAGGAAGGACGACGACGGCGAACAACGGTGGACGACGAACGACGACGGGTTTCTGATGGTGGACGACGAACGATGGCGACTGTTAAGGCGAATGACGGCGAATGAAGGTGAACGACGGCGGGTTACTGATGGTGGATGACGAACGACGGCGACAATGAACGCGGACGATGGCGGGTTTCTGGTTGTGGATGACGAACGACGGCAACAAAGAAGGCGAACGACGGTGGACGAAGGCGAACAATGACGAAGAGTTTCTGACGGTGGACAATGAAGCGACGGTGAATGGCGACAGCGAACGGGTGATGGCGACGGGTGACAGCGACGGCCTTGTGACGACGACAACGGCGAAATCGGTGATGGTTCACCGGAATATTAGGCGGAGAGTCACCGGAGAGAATACCTCATGTGAGAGATTTCAAAATAACAGGGGGTGGAAGGATTTAGAAATCCCTCATCTGTGGGATTTTATAAAATCCTATAATTTGAAATCTCATCCCATTTTGCAAAACCAAACACCACATTTGAAGGGATTTGAAATCTCAATCCCATGAAATCCCACCAAATGACATCAACCAAACACCCGCTAAGAGTGAAAGGAGTGAGAGGGTTGGTAGTCTAGTAAATGGGAAATGTTGATCACGAGGACGAGGGCATGGTCGTAGGAAATCTTTTTTTAAAACTTTTTCGTTTTCTACTATCTAATGGTATTATAATTTGAACAGTGAACCGGTCGGAAAGCGGTTCAACGATGACGGGTTTATATCCTATTTTGACATGTATTGAAAGTAGCAGCCAAACCGGTTGATCAACTAAAAACGGATACAAGATATCAACATTATATAGACAAAACTTATGACACTAAATCGGAAACATATATTCCATATGTGTGTATATTCTGAAACCGGGTTGACTTGATTTACTTGTAACCAACTCATAACACTAGATCAACTAAAAACCCATATTTTAAAACATTATAAAATATAAGCTTATTGAAATAAAGAATTACTTGATAAAGATACTCCTGTCAGCTTTGGACAAGATTTCATGAAACACATCTAAAGAATTGAATGAACTTAATTGGTTTAAAATTTTATGTGTATCTTTTTAATAACATAGTTTTTATTATATTTTCTAAATAATCGAACATTCTTTTCATTAATAATTTTTTATTTATTTGTTATGCTCTATTAAATATAAATTGATAATATGGGTGTGTCTCAAAATATATATGGTGTGGTATCCATCATTAAATAAAGATCTTCGTATTAAATTCCTACATGTGAAATTAAATTCAACTTTTTAGGTTTCTACTATCTAATGGTATTATAATTTGAACAATGAAAGGGTCGGGAAGCATATCAACAATGACGTGTTTATATCCTTTTTTGACATGTATTTAAAGTAGCAGCTAGACTGGTTGATCTAGTCTTTTCAACCCGTTATTGACCCATTTTTGTTTTTTATGTTTTCTATGATGATTAAGTAAATAAGAGTATAAGACGGATACAAGATATCAACATTATATAGACAAAACTTATGGTGCTAACTTGGAAACACGTATTCCATATGTGTGTGTGTATTCTGAAACCGGGTTGACTTGATTTACTTGTAACCAACTCATTATACTAGATCAACTAAAAACCCTTATTTTAAAACATTGTAAAATATAAGCTTATTGAAATAAAGAATTACTTGACAAAGATACCCCTGTCAACTTTGGATAGGATCTCATGAAACACATTTAAAGAATTTAATGAAGTTAAGTGGTTTAAAATTTTATGTGTATCTTTTTAATAACATAGTTTTTATTTTATTTTTCTAAATAATCGAACATTCTTTTCATTTATAAATTTTTATTTATTTGTTGTGCTCTATTAAATATAAATTGATAATATGGGTGTGTCTCAAAATATATATATGGTGTGGTATCAATCATTAAATAAAGATCTTCGTATTAAATTCCTACATGTGAAATTAAATTCAAACTAAGTAGTGAAATGTTATCAGTAACTACGCTTGTTAAAGGACATAATGTAGAAAAAATTCCATTATCAACGCTAATAAAGCAATGCAGATGTTTCACTTTAACGTTGTTCTTCTTTCTTCACCTAGGACTTCGTCTTTAGTGGCCCGATCTCTTAGTCTCGGAACTAATTGTCTATCTAGTAGCCACTCCTTGCTTTGATGAGTTAAGTGAAATGAAAGTTTTGATCCTATATCGCAGCATCATGACTCGTCAATAAAGCCTGTGAATCACAAACTACACTTACAGACAACCTAAGAAGAAATAGAGTATCAACCAGTCATAAGCATAATAAGCAAAAACTAAAGTGAAAGGTTACAAATGAATTAAGTTTAGAGTAAAAGATAGGAAAATTATAAACTAACACTAAGAATCTAGATTTAGTGTTTACACGAAGTTTATAATACCAATCATAATAATATTGTGGATTTTTTTATTATTAATATTACAAATATCCACTTTATTATAGTTAATAATAATAATGTTCATCTATTCATAAGGACTAGAATAACACTTTTAAGTATATGATTTTTTCCTTTTTTTTTTATTTCTTATGTTGAAAAGTTTATTATAGAATCCTACGAAACCAAGAAGTCTAAGAAGTAACAACTACAAAGTCGGCCCAAAACAAGTATATTAATTATTAAAGCGTCAGCCCAGTTCATACCCGTAACAAGTGCAAACTGCAAACCGCCACCCTCCCTCGCCCTAGAATAAAAACCTCCTAAATCGCCGTCGTGAAAGCATCCTCCCTACGCTCATCCACGGCGTTTTCACTCCCGGATTTATAGTTACAGGTATTTTTATGGCACATTTTCCTGCTGTACTAATTAATGTCGGATCCAGTCGATAAACTGCGATGCTTTTTCGTGCTTGGTGGCAGATCTTTTGATACTAATCCATAATCTGTTTTAAATTTCATGTTTTCGCATTACGCTTAATGTAACTTCAGTATTTCTTTCGTGCAGTTTCGGTTTTGTTTGGATTTATAACCTGCTAACCTGCGAGATCAGAACATGGCGTCGAAATTTTGGAGTAACCAGGTTTGATTTTAATTTATTAACAAATTTATATTCTACGATCTGTTTGATTTGGATTCGTGATTTTAAATTAAGGATATTACATCATTAAAACTTATAAATGCCGTTGGTTTATTATGCTATTGCAGTTGTTGAAATCTGCTAATGTAATTTCATTATTTATATGTCGATAGGGTGACAGTGACACTGAGGATGAAGTTAGTGATTCTGAACAGGATGATGTTAATGAGGGGCAAGAAAATGCAATTAGTGCCCCAGGAGCTAACAAATATCTTGACAACAGTGATAGTGATAGTGATGATGGAGATGGTCATAAACGTGTCATTAAGTCTGCAAAAGACAAGCGGTTTGAGGAGTTATCTGCAACTATTGATCAGATGAAGAATGCGATGAAGATTAATGATTGGGTCAGTCTTCAGGAAAGCTTTGACAAGATTAATAGGCAGCTTGAGAAGGTCATGAGGGTTACAGAATCAGATAGGGTTCCTAATAACTATGTGAAAGCTTTAGTAATGTTAGAAGACTTCTTGAATCAAGCTATGGCAAATAAGGAAGCAAAGAAGAAGATGAGTAGTAGTAATGCAAAGGCATTGAATTCGATGAAGCAGAAACTGAAGAAGAACAATAAGCAGTTTGAGGATTTGATCAATAAGTGTAGAGAAAACCCTGAAAGCTTTGAGGATCAAGAGGACGCTGATGAAATGTCAGAAGATGATGATGACGACGATGATGATACTGGTTCAGATATTGATGACCCAACAAAAGTTGACTCAGAATCTGATTCAGAAGACGATAAAGATGATGAGAAGAATGAGAATGAACCTGGATGGGAGAGAATGATGAATAAGAAAGATAAGATGATGGAAAAGCAGTTTAAAGATCCAAATCAGGTCACTTGGGATATTGTCAACAAGAAGTTTAAAGAGATTGTTGCTGCTCGCGGTAGAAAAGGGACAGGAAGACTTGAATTGGTTGAGCAGCTTACTTTCTTGACTAAGGTGGCTAAAACTCCAGCACAAAAGCTTGAGATCTTATTCAGTGTTGTCTCTGCACAGTTTGATGTCAATCCAGGTCTCAGTGGGCACATGCCTATAAATGTATGGAAGAAATGCGTTCAAAACATGCTTATTATCCTTGATATCCTTTCACAGTATCCAAATATTCTGGTTGATGACTCAGTAGAGCCCGATGAGAACGAGACCCAAAAAGGATCAGACTTCAAGGACACCATACGGATATGGGGAAACCTCGCAGCTTTTCTCGAGAAAGTAGATGTTGAGTTCTTTAAGAGTCTACAATGCATTGATCCTCATACTCATGAGTATGTCGAGAGGCTTCAAGATGAACCTTTGTTTTTTGTACTTGCACAAAACATTCAAGTATATCTTGAACGTGTTGCCAATTACAAAGCTGCAGCAAAAGTAGCATTAAGGCTTGTTGAACTTGTCTATTACAAACCACAAGAAGTATATGATGCTATGCGGAAACTATCTGAGCAATCAGATGTTGGAGAGAATGGAGAAGAGTCAGGACCTGAAACAAAAGTTTTGGAGGAAAATCGGGGTCCACCCGCATTTGTAAGCACTCCTGAAATTGTGTCAAGAAAACCGACTTTTCCAGAGAGTAGTAGGGCACTGTTGGATATGTTAGTCTCCCTTATCTACAAGCATGGGGACGAAAGAACCAAGGCCCGTGCAATGCTTTGTGACATTTACCACCATGCGATTATGGATGAATTTTCTACTTCACGGGATTTGTTGCTTATGAGTCACTTGCAGGATAATGTTCAGCATATGGATATATCAACCCAGATACTGTTTAACAGATCAATGGCTCAACTCGGGCTCTGTGCATTTAGAGCAGGACTTGTTGCTGAAGCTCATGGATGCCTTTCTGAATTATATTCAGGTGGGAGGGTGAAAGAACTTCTTGCACAAGGTGTTTCTCAAAGTAGATACCATGAGAAGACTCCTGAACAGGTAAGTTTAACTACTACAGATTGTATTTGTCTTGAGTTCATATTATAATGTTATATTGCATATACTCTTCAAAAAAAATGTTATATTGCGTATAGTCTCCAACTGAAGTTGGAAAAATATCTTAAAATTTGGTTTTAATGGGTCTAAAATCAAGTCAATGTAATATTGTAAGGATGATAAAATGTAACAAAATATAAATTTGCTATTCAACCTGTTTCTTTCTCTTCTGATTGACCAAATTGGAGAGAACACATGCATCCATACGTGTTATTCAAGTCTTTGAATATGGCCTGAAATAGGATTATAGTGTGTGCTTATAGCTTCTGCAGTAATGTGGCAATTTCGACCCACTTACTTTTGAATGGGCGATCAAGTTTCACTCAAATGGTTAATAAAATAAAATTTCTTAAAAAAGTCTAAAACCCGATTGGGGCATTTGTCTTTATCTCATATGGTCAAATGGGTTGAATGAAAATATATAGCTAAAATGGCAAAGGGCCGACGGTCACCACAAGTCTATTTTCTTAATGAATACAACCTCCTAAATTACTGTATTAAAAAATATAAGATTATTTGTGCAATAATATTTTTTCCCGAAATAATTAATAATTCTATTTCCGTCTGTATTACAGATGTTGATATTCAGCATGTGTTGATAAGTATTTTTTTTTTCACAGGAACGCCTGGAAAGGAGAAGGCAGATGCCATACCACATGCACATCAATCTTGAACTTTTAGAAGCCGTTCATTTAATCTGCGCCATGCTGCTCGAGGTTCCAAACATGGCTGCAAACAGCCATGACGCCAGGCGCAAAGTCATAAGCAAAACCCTTCGAAGGCTACTCGAAGGCAACGAGCGACAAACCTTCACAGGCCCCCCCGAAAACGTCCGAGACCATGTTATGGCCGCCACTCGAGCCCTTAGCAAAGGCGACTTTCAAAAATCCTTTGAACTCATCAACTCACTCGACGTCTGGAGACTTGTTAAGAACCGTGAAAACGTGTTAAAAATGCTAAACGATAAGATCAAGGAAGAAGCTCTACGGACTTATCTTTTCACGTATTCCTCGTGCTATGAAACCCTAAAACTTGACCAGCTGTCAAAGATGTTTGACCTTGAGGAGTATCAAACCCACTGCACGGTCAGCAAAATGATGATTAACGATGAGCTTCATGCAACCTGGGATCAACCTACACAGTCGATTGTTTTTCATGAGGTTGAACATAGTCGGTTACAAACATTGGCATTCCAGTTAACCGAAAAGCTCTCCGTTCTTGCAGAGAGCAATGAACGAGCCACAGAAGCGAGGCTAGGTGGAGGTGGGTTAGGGTTAGATAGTTTCCCAACTCGAAGGAGGGAGGGTCAGGACTATGCAGCTGTTGCTGGTGGTGTTAAATGGCAAGATAACATGAATTACTCACAGGGACGAGTAGGTGGCGGACGGTCTGGATCAGGGTCAGGGTATGGCAGTGGAAGACCATTTGGTCCAGGTCAGAGGGATCGAGGGATCCAATCGAGAGGTGGTGGGTATCAGAGCTCACGATATCAGGGTGGCTCAATGGCTAGGGGAGGTCAGATGGATTCGAACCGCATGGTCAGTCTGAATAGGGGCATTCGTACCTGAGATATGTAGAGAAGTTTTGGGCATTTGTAGTTGGAGACATATAACTTGAGTTTCTTGCTTTTGGTTTATTCAGTTTTCTGTTCTATTTTGGGTGTAGTAAGAAAGAGGCCATGAGTTATAGAGTTATGTTATGGATTCAGTCTATTTAAAATTTTAGAAGAATATATTATTTATATATTTTCCTTTAGATAATTATATACATACATATATATATATATATATATATATATATATAGTGAAAAGTTCATTTGAGAATCGTTTTTATTGCGAGAACCACGAGAACCAATCTTAGCCGTCCAATTCTTCCCCTTTCTATTGGATTGCCCACCCATGAATTCCTTACATGCATCCTGCCACACCCAATCCCTCCACGCTCTTCATCCATCAATTCCATTATCCAAAATAAACGGCTAAGATTTGTTCTCGCGGTTCTCGCAATAAAAATGGTTCTCAAATGAACCTTCCCATATATATATATATATATATATATATATATATATATATATATATATATATATATATATATATATATATATATATATAGGGGGTTCAAACGAGAATTGTTTTTCGTACGAGAACTGCGAGAACCAATCTTGACCAATCATGGTGCTTGTAAGGAATTCATGGGTGGACAATCCAATTGAAGGAGGGGGAATTGGACAGCTAAGATTGGTTGTCGCCGTTCTCGTACGAAAAACAGTTCTCGTTACTTTTGTGTGTGTGTGTATATATATATATATATGTATATATACATGTGTGTGTGCAAACACACTATGCATGTCATTAGGTTAAACATTCAAGGATTTCAAAGCAAGGTTTCTCACTGCCAAGCCCTAATGCAATTTAATAGTGAATTAGTGATTTTACGACTTCGTGTCATGTTAACGTCACATCACTCATTCACTTGTTTTTCTAAATACTTATTTTTTAAAATATTTCGCATTTATCCTATTTTTATAAAATCTTAAACATATGTAGTGAGAGAGAGAGAGAGAGAGAAGAAGTTGTATTGCTTTTCTATCACCAGATTTGTTTAACACATAGTCTAAGCTTAACGCTATGTTCTCGAGTTGTTTTTTGGAAAGAAAGGAAAGGGAATGGAAGGAAACCATAAAGGATGTGTTCTTGAGTTTTTTTAAGGAGGAAAACGAAGGGAAAGGGAGGGGGAAAGAGGAGCTATTTGTTTAAAATCTTATCCTCCCAAATGTGGGATGATTTGGAAGGAAAGGGTTTACCCTTCCTTTCCTTTCCTTCCAACTCAAGAACATAACTTAATCCTTTCTTTCCCTTTCCTTTCACTTCCTTCACTTTTTTTTCCTCCCATTTTCTTCCTTAAAAAACTCAAGAACAAAGTGTAAGAATACATGATAAGCTGTATGTATTAAATTAAACCTTCTTTTCAAATTAAGACTGTAATAAACTCAATCTTTCCTCTAATTCAATGTATAATTTATACTTTCTAATTTAACAAAAGGGTTTTAGTATAGTAGAGCCCTTTATCAATATAATAATATCTATTGCTAAAGAAAGAAAAAAAGATTACAACTACCAATCAACATTTTCCAAGTTTGTAAATGTTTTGAACAAATTTCTCTCGTTTAGGAGCCTCTAAAAATATAGGCTATAAAAATCATATTAGAATTTTATGAACCAATTTGCAAGGAAAATAGATAATAACCATCTTTTGATGGCATATGTAACACCCCAAATTTTTATGTATATATATTTTAAAATAAGTATTCCATAACATTCCATAAAATATTCAAATGAGTTTCAATATTAATCACATGCCCAACACATAGAACTTACGGTACAATAAACGAAACATTGTTTTAAATAGAATCAGAGTAAAATTGTTTGCGGAATAAATAGTTGTTACAGTGGCGTCTTGCCCTTGTCCATACGAGACGATCATGAAAAATATTCAACAAACACGAATAGCACAAAACTTAGTGAGTTAACACAGTACTTGCACATTATATCAGATAGCATGTATTCAGGTAACAAGTACACAATATCATCGGTTAACGCCACACACGCGGATAAGTGCCCAACTGCACATAATTTGCCAAATCTGCAATAATAAGCGCTCAACTGCACATAAATGCCACATCAACATATAACTATACAATTTTACAAATGAATAATCATCACAGTATAAAGAGTCAATGAAAATTCACCTCATCAGTAGTATGTGATATCACATTATAAATTAGAGAAAATCTGAAAGTTGATCAACCTAGTTGTAAAACCCTACAAACACGGTTCTACTAGATTAAACACTAATTATGGTTTACTGTACCTATAACACTAAACAATCTAGGTTTTTGATTCATACAATAAACTTAATTTACGATTTAGAGCTCAGCCTAAGTTTTATGATTAACACAACCGGTGATTTGCGACTTGGGTTTAAGTCTCAAGATTTACGACTCCACTCAGTTTTCGATTAAGGATTTCGATCCTTACCTTTTTTTATTTTGTTTCACTGTTCATCTTGTTTATGATCGTCTTAAACCCTCACTATGTTTTCGATTATGCCAACACAACTCTCACTTTTCAATTCTATTCATGCACATACTTTTCTATTGACACATGTGGCCCTAACTTTCCGATTCACTAAGTACTACTTATTTACGGTCCCACTCACAACAGAGGTTTACGGTTGCATCTTATCACCCATTGGGTTTTCGATTGAGCTTCATGATTTAGAGGAATCCCCTAAGGAGCTCAACTCTCACACTTTTCGATTGCAGATTAAATTAAGGTTTTCGATCATGAAGAACTTTTTCAATTTGGAAGAACTAATTTATATCCAACAATCAAACTTATTCAAAACTCAATCATTTTACGGATTTTCAATTGCAAATCATTCAAATTATCAATACAACAAACCCTACAGATTTAATTTCATTTTCGTCGAGTATAAATCATTCTAGAATCCATTTTGTTTCTCGGTTTCTAACACCCATTCGAACGACTACAAATCAATCCATAACTCTTTCAACCATTTAGTACAAAGTTGATACCTTAGTGATGGTTAGGAGAAAAGGATTCATGCCTGATTGATTCCTGATTGTTTCCAATTGATTTGGTGAAGAAGAATAAGAGGTCTCCCTCTCCGACTCAATACACACTCACAAAGCTAACACAGTATACACAAAATGTTTACAGTAACAATGACATAAGGTTTTGTGCCTAAATGGGTATTTATACCTTCTTAATACAAGTCTCATGTCCAAACACTCACATAAGGTTTTGTGCCTAATCGCTTCTAAGCCACCATTAACACCAATTTCAAATAAAAAGGAACCATGTACATGAATTCAATACACCAAAAATATTATTTCATTACAAATGGGGAAACGGGTATTACAGCTCACAAGATAGATCATTTGTCCCACAAAGGGGACATCAAGATTTTGAATCTCACGAGGTTTTAATCATGGGTAGCCAAAGGGATGTACCGAAAACTATGATGGGTAAAACCAGTTAGATTTGCTATATCCGAGTCAAAAGCTTAACGTTTTAACCAAGAAAAACTCCATTAAAAGAAGTAATAAATGATTAAGCCGACATTTCAAAAAAGTTACATATGACTAAAACCTTGAGATAAATTTTGGAAGCATCAAGATTCACAAGAAATTTTATAGCTTAGGTTAGGTTAGATAAATTTCATTTTGGAAGCATCAAGATTCACAAGAATGTTTTATAGCTTTTAGGTTAGGTTAGATAAATTTCGGCTATCCACATGGTATACCTATATAAGAATACCTCTCTCTCTCTCCCTCTCTCCCTCCCCCTCCCCCTCCCCCCCCTCCCTCTCTCTCTCTCTCTCTCTCTCTCTCTCTCTCTCTCTCTCTCTCTCTCTCAACAGCAACAATAATAACACACCTAATTCTGTTTAACGAGAAAAATTATATATTGGAATTTCTCTTTCTTCGTAATCGTTCTTTTGTTTATGAGAAGTGTCCAAGGTAGGTTTGACTAGTTTGAAAGTCAAGTGTTGTTGTGTGAAGTTCGTAAAAGCAAGCCCGTGATAATCAAAGATGGAATAATATCTTAAATGTTTGACCACGTCCTAAAGGGGGTTGAAATACGTACGTATAGTCGATTTTCTCTGAGCTATCATTTCTAATGGCTCACTAGAACACTTTCGAGAAAGAAATTAAACCATTAAACTTTTCGATCGTTTCATCAATGGAAATATTTTGCGATCCATGTTACGCCCATTCGGCTATATACATACAGTTCAGCGTTGTTCGAAGAGTTGTTTTCAGAATACTACACACAGATTTTGCATTACTGGATATAACAAGTGAAAATAAATTCGTTTATTACTCGTTTTCTAGACTGGATCAAACCGGTTACACTAGGACAAGAAAGCGGTTACACTAGCTGCCTCTAACTCGTTCGTTATAGGCTTGAAATCTACAACTTACACGACATGTATACATGCGTGATGATTAATTTATACGCAACAACTTTATGTTTTATCTATCTGTACTATGTGCTATTTATAGCTTGTGCTTGTTGTGTGCATGTGTGTGTATAGGCAGAATGAAGACTGTTTTTCTTCAGAACGCATAGTCCACACACATAAATCTGCTAGTTAAAGTTTATGCTTTAAAATATTACTGACCTTATATACATCTGCAATGTCTGGTTTATACTGTCCCTAACAAATAATATGTAAATAAGTAGTTGAAATGAAAGTGGTTGAACATCTCAAGTGAGTCATAGAAATTGAAAGTTATTGAAAATGTATTTACAATATAAAATTCCTAAATTGTTCTATTTCAAAATTTGGATTGTTATAGTAATACTACAGTTTTAAATCATATCTAGATTTAATTGCTTATATAATAGAGAGATAAGGGGAAACATGGCAGCAGGTCAGCTTGATCCGACCCGTTTTGATCTACACTAAAAATTGGTTAATCAAACAAAACCTGGTTTGAGCCATCCAGGCATTTGCACCTTTAAGCTCTATCGCTCTCTAGCCACCTACCAACGCACTTTTGTCTTCTAAAACCATTCTAGTTTGTCGTGATCAATCAAAGCGCAGTACAATGTTACCCCCTCAAAAACTTTCTAAGCTTCAAACATTCATCTTGCAAGCACACGTCATGTTCAAGTAGCAGAAAGAGCCTCTACG
The DNA here is from genome assembly GCA_038502395.1 of Dittrichia graveolens. Taxonomy (NCBI): domain Eukaryota; kingdom Viridiplantae; phylum Streptophyta; class Magnoliopsida; order Asterales; family Asteraceae; genus Dittrichia; species Dittrichia graveolens. Next base: position 29,884,658 of record JARJIL010000005.1, read on the forward strand.
TTCATCACAAAACCCTTATCTATCATTTCTTCAGACAACTGAATCACCATTTCCTTATTTCCATCATCCTGATATCCTGTCAGCAAATAAGTGTACATAGTAGCATCAGGACTGAAACCATTTCTGACCATGTCCTTCACTAGCCGTTCAACCATCTTCATTCTGCCTTTAGCTCTAACAAGACCACAAATCACAGCATTGTAAGACAAGAAGTTTGGATTATAGCCCATTTTTGGCATCTGGTTAAAAAGAACAATAGCTCTATCGGGTTGCCCTAACTCCAGAAGGACTTTAAGCACTTTGTTGAAACTGTAAACACGAGGACGAATACCAAGTTCATTCATTTCTCTTAAAAGATCAATAGCATCAGTTGGTCTATGCAGTTTGCACAACTCATTCACTAACACCTCGTAACATTTTGTGTCGGGTTTCATTCCACGAACGATTAGGCTCTTGAAATGTTTGAAAGCTTCATCTGATCTCCCGGCTATGCAGTATCCTCTTAATAAACTCGTGTGTGTGGTGATTGTATCCTTCAAACCATTCAATCTCATCTTTGTCATCATTTGTTTTGCACTATCAACATCTCCACACACACAAAATCCATTGATCAAAGCATTATAAGTTAACTCATTAGGTTCAAGATTTTTGCTCATCATTTCATCTAAATATCTTTTCGCCTTTTCCAAATCTCTTATTTTACAATGCCCGTCGATCAAAGCAGTGTAAGTCACTATATCCGGTAAGCAATTCTCAGTTTGTTTCATCTTCTCAACAAGCTCCAATGCCTCATTGATTAATCCCTTCTTACACATTCCACTAACCAGAGTGTTGTAAGTACGCAAATTCGGTCTTGTTGGCATTTCATCGAACACCTTCCGTGCTTTCTCAATCATACCCGTTTTACAAAACCCTTTAATCATAACAGTACAAGTGGATACATCTGGTATAACAATACCTTCATCAACCATCTGATTAAACAATTTCTCAGCCAAATTCATTCGATCTCCTCTCACCAGTACACCCAAAATCGCGTTGTAAGAGAACAGACACTTACCTGAATGTCTATGCTTGACGCGATCAAATAAATGCAGAGCCCAACGAATATGACCCAGGTCTCCGTGAGCTTTTATAAGCTTACCCACCATGAAATCCGATAACTTATTGTTCGATTCAAGCAATTCAGTTGCGAGAGAGAATAAGTTTCGAGAAAGAAGAAGGTCGATGATAGCGATGTAGGAGAAATGGGTATGTGAGTAATTGTTGGGATTGGGGTTAGGGTTTGAGGCCCAGTTGAAGAAGAAGAGGGCATGGTAAGGGTTTTGCAGGTTTTGTATAACTTGAGTAACGAAATGAGGGTTTAAGTGTGGGGAGAAGTGGTTGAGGATTGAAGGATTTGGATTAAGAGGGTGATTTGGGCGTTGTGGGTTTAGGATTTGGAGAAGTGAGGTTATGGAGGAGATTGTTGCAAGGATTTGAGATGGGATTTCTGATAAGGATCTTCGGATCTTGGGAGATGCCATGGCCATCGCCATTGAAGATCAAATTTGTCATAAGAAAACCTTCATAGTTATATTGTTACTTTTATATCTTATAAAATAAGGAGTTGTTCAATAAAGTCTATTTAAAAAACGGTACTAAAAGTTTAATATTCAATCACATGTGATTCAGTATATAATCATATGTGAATTACGAAAAATTATAAAAATGTCACTCCATCCAAATTTTTAAAATTAAATCTGGACCATTGATGTAATCGATCCAAATGCTAAAATTAGTCCCTTAGAACTATGAATTAATTATGAACTATAATGATTCATGTTATTTTAAAGTTTAGTTCTTGCTGGGTTTTCATGTTTAACTCTAAGAACACCATTGATGAAGTTTTGAAGAAACTTGATATATGGGTTTTACATGTTTTGATGTTTAAATTGGTTTTTATGTGTTCTTGATGCTTATTAACATGATACATGGAGTTTATACATGTTTTGGCAAAGTTTTTAGTAAGTTTTAAATACTTGTTATGGTATTTTGAATGGTAAGTCAACTGGATCAAGAACAGGTAAGAAGATGTAAATTATGAATATGAGGGGCCCAGGCAGTAGGCTTCGAATTTGAAAAGGTCCGCTCGAAGCCTCCATGCGAAGGAGGAGGGGGTTCGCTCGAAGCCTCCATGCGAAGGGGGAGGGGGGTCCGCTTGAAGTTATGTTTGTTCGAAATGTGAGGGCCGCTCGAAGTCATGCTTGTTCGAAGGTAGCCGCTCGAAGCCTGCCGCAACGCGTCCGGCAAATTCCAGTATATGAAGCTTTGTTTGTTGAATCTTTTGGTGTGTATTATATGTGTTTATCTTATGTGGGTTTGTCATGAGTATATGTGATATAAATATATGTAGATATATATATATATTTATGAATCAGAAACTAATTTTGGTGATTGCTGTGTTTTCAGCCAATACCAAGACTCGGTGATATAAGACTTCTGAGTGTTGTATTCAAGAAAGAAGAGGTGAGTGGTTCACGGATGGTAAAGGTTATGATTGATGTGATGCATGTGCTTATGATTGATAGATTGTTGAGTATGATGATTGTTGATTGATTGATTATCTGATTGTATGATTGTTTGATCGATACGCATTCTTTGCATGATATTAAGTTGCGTTTGAGAAGTCAGCTATACGTAGAATTAGGCTGGGCTCGTCTGCTGATTGGTTGAACGACCATAGTCCTACTGATGCATGCGTTGTGTTAGAAGGGAATTTGACAGTGCCAATTAGCGGAGGGCTATCGGTAAACTTTTGCTTTGGCCGGCATTGGTTGTAGGTTCTGCGCCGAACCGCCGGTCTTCTTGGTTATGTGATTACATGTTTTTATATCGACTGTTGTTGCTTGTTGTTGTGTTTTAGCTTCCTCTCACTTAGCTTTGTGCTAATTCTCCAAAGATTTTATCGTTTTTGCAGGTTTGCTTGTTTTGTGATGTTTGTTAAGGGAAAGCTTGACCTCCCGCTCTAATATTGGTTTTGTTTTTAAACGAGCCATAATATGTTTTGTAACACAACATATGTTTTGATGATTGTATTTGTAAACAGTTGTAAATATTTGTGTTTTATGTAAATCCTCGTTTGATGCTTCCGAAGTGTGTTTTTAAAAAAATGGCTTAAGATTTTACGGTGTTACATTATATAATAACAATGATAATTTATAGTTAAAATATATTTTAAAATAATTCTTAAGATTTTCAAATGAATCGTAACTGTCACATTTTCATTGGACCGTATCACCTAGATAATCTATATATTTCATTTGATAAATGGTAAATAATAAATCAATAACTAAAGTAAAACTCACCTTTCATAAGCAAGTGGGTTAAAACCTAGATTTTACTGGTATCAAGAATTAACTACTTTACTTGCTTATATTTTTTTTGTGATCTAAATGTAGATATGAGGATGTATGCAGTGACTAACGATGTTGGGTTCATGTTTGAAATTGTTTTTCAATGCATCCTTAAGACTTAAGGTTATTAAATTATATCTTTTCAAAACAATCTGAATCTTGTCATCATCCTATTTCTCATATTTGAATGTTGGCAATGTAGTAAAGTTTGGTTATTCATAATGGATTTAATTTGATGCTTTTGTTAAACTTAATATTATACTAGAATTGTACTTTGGTCAAATTGTCGATTATTTGTACTTTAATTTGATTCATTTGATTATTAAACGTTTCTCTAGGGAAATTATATTTCCTCCTACAAAAATTTTCTACTTCATCATTCTACTCACTAGATGATAACATGTGAAATTTACTTATTCTCTTTCTTCATATCCTCACTTGATCGACTTTAACACTTATATTATCTTGTAAGTAAAAAAAATTAATAAAAATACAAAGTAATAGAATATAAAACTTCTTTTACTCTAGCATATACGTATACATATATATATATATATATAGTGAAAAGTTCATTTAAGAACCGTTTTTATTGCGAGAACCAATTTTAGCAGTCCAATTCTCCCTCCTTCTATTGGATTGTCCACCCATGAATTCGTTACATATACCCTGCCACACCCAATCCCCCCACACTCTTCATCCATGAATTCCATTATCCAAAATAAACGGATTAGATTGATTCTCGCGGTTCTTACAATAAAAACAGTACTCAAATGAACCTTCCTATATATATATATCTTAAACAAAATTTTCTTGGTAGAAAAGGAACAAAAGGATTCCGAGTGAGAAAATCATTAATTTGCATGAACAATCATGCAGTTGTTGAATGCTCCTTCAACACATATTAATTGACATCTATGTACGTACCTGCCACATCAATCATTAATAAGAATCTTTGTTTTTAAACATCAGTAATTGATTGGCTTTAGTGTTATACTTCGAGAAGTTGAGTTTAAATATCATGTAATTTGTTTCGTAGTAAATAAATAAATTATCTTGTTAGAATATATTGAAAATATATCGGGTTTTTTTTTTGTGTTACATGTAACCTTTTTTATATTGATTTTAGGGTAATACTTATAGATTGTAAATTTAATTACTTGGTAAATTCAAGTCTTGTTAAAATCTTGGACCCATGCAAGCTAAGGGTCAAGGGAGAGTCCCTTGTTGGGGTTAAGTAGGATGCCTCTTAAGAGGCTCAAGGTAACATCCCAAAATCTAAAAGGAAATGGTAATTGATCAAGTGGATGACATTACTTAGTACCGGGTAGAAACTTGGCTTATTGTTTATTCTAGTCAACTCAGAAACTCGGCTTATTGTTGCTACATTGATCCGTAGTGTTGGTTTAGATGACTGTGTTGGACTATACTTCATCATCTTGAACTTAAATCGTATGCTACAAATATAAAGAAACCCGTTATAAGGGTAGCTGAGGTTGAAGCCCTGGATCCACCCTCTGAAGGTTAAGTTAGTACTCATTTATGTATATAGGAAAATTACTATATGTGTATATCTATTGAAAGTAAATAAAGAGAGTGTGTGTAAAGAAGATATGGAGAAGAGAGTTAAGACCTAATAAGGCGCCCCTTTTTTTTAGAGGTAAAGGTGGGCAATGTCCTATATATATATTTGGGTGGTCTAGTGGTATTACCACTTAATAATTGCATAATATATATATATATATATATATATATATATATATATATATATATATATCAGATATTACATCATATCTAGATTAGTAAGTGACTTTCGGTTTCAGTACATAAGTGAACCTTGATTCGGATCGTAGATATGACATGTGTACAAGTCCCCATCCTAGTATGATGTGGTATTGTCCACGTTATGCTAGACACATACTCTTCACGCTACTTGTTTGTAATCTATCATATATCGGCGTAAATCATATTCCCATGGTTATATGCATGTTCATGATTTTTTCTATGTAAGTATGTGCTTTATAGTTTTTCTTTGGCAATGTAAGGTGTTTGATATATGCCTTTTCTTTTGTAGTCAAACGATATTTTGTAATGAACGTGTTTTTGGTTATCACCTTGTAAGGTATTTTTTTTTTGCTATCGCCTTGTAATTAAGCTCATGACTCAACTTAGGCATTCAACTTAGTAATTGTAGTCGGCTTAAGCATTCAGCTTATGACTGAACTCTGGCAGTAAGCGTAACACATCATGACCATTACTAAAAAGCAGTTACCCAACAAATAACAGTTACATACAATAATTCCAGTTAAAAGTTTGTTTTGGTAGTTTGATTTAAACTAGCATACACTTGGATGTTTGTTGTAAGTGAATATGATGGATTGACATCAACATACCTACAAGTTGTATGCTCCATAACTAGAAGTTTGGAACAAACAAATACGAAATTAGATGTAACTTGTTACAATAGATGTTCGATCTCTAATAATCCCACATCAAACTCCTTTCAACTCGTTATTACTATCTATCGAAACCACAAAATGCATTTCATTACGCTTTCATTGATTTTACGATTTTTAATTTATTTACCAAATTAGAATAACTAACTTCTAAATAATAGTGCAACTCAACATAGTTTTATAAATAATGAATTTTTTATATCATGAATTGTATGTTTCCAGCCTAATACAAATTAAGCATAAATAAATAAAATAAAACAATAATAATTAAGTAGAGAGAGACATTTAATTAATTGTCACATAATTTTTTATACTAGTATTGTCACCAACATATTATGCGCATACACATAATCCAAGATTACTTTTTAAAATTCTATACTTGTATTATCAACAACCTTTATTGTTTTTATATATAAATTTAGTCATAACATGAAGGGTTGTTAGTTAGACTATATTGTGAATTATAGTTGTAAAAAACTTATGACTACCGCTTAATATATTAAGTTTTTTTAATGGCTAATTTTATTAAAATATTCGCAAATACATATTATAAAAAAAGGATAATAATTAGGATCGAGTACAATTTACTAATCCATGAAATCCAATGTAAGTTTAAATCTTTACATCTACTCGAATGTCGCAAGTAGAATGAGAATAGCTAGATATTATCACACGTTAGATTATTTATTTTTGTCCTATAAATTAGTTATGAATAAGAGAGAAGAGCTGAGACCATCATCAATACCATGAATTGATCAGATAAATTTGCACCAAAAAGCTTGCGGTTCTTTCATATAAGTCATATAGATAAAGAGATCTTTTCATCGATAAGAGATAATACACATAAATGAAGAATGAATCGATGATAAAGTAGAATCTTAGGTTGCAACTAGTGTTTTCATTGTGATTAATGTTTTTATTAAGTTATTCACTTTAACGATTGAAAAAAATCGATCAATTTTATTGAGCCATACTTGATAATTTATCGTAAAGTAATAATATATAAAGCTAGTAAATCAATCTAAACTAATATATTGAGTCATACTGGATCAATCATTTTGATTAGTTTCTTCACTTTAACGTAAGTTTTCTTTCATAATCTTCACGTTTAATGATGTCACATATAATTGTCTCTTTATTAAACATGTTACATATAATTTTCCTTTATGGCAATTAATTTTAAAGAGAGAAAAAAAGGAAAATTGTTAAATAAATATCGGGGGATTTTTTTATTTTTTATTTATTTTTTTTCGGTTTTTGTCACGTCGTAATCAAATGTAATCTTTAAGGAATTTTCCGATCACTCTGCCACCATGCACGCGCAGTCTCTCTCCTTATAAAGAACTTGTCTTACACCCTGTTCATCTCCCTTTATTTCCCCTCACTCTCTCTCTCTAAACAAATCTCCATTTCATCCATCATTTCTTCCTTCTCTCTTTCTGTATTTTCCGATTTCACAAAAATGTATGACGACTGGAGTCATAAATCAGTCAGGGAAAGCAAATCAGGAAAAAACACACAAAACCCATCTTTTTCATCATCCCTTCTTGATGAAATCTACCGTTCAATGGACGCCGGCGATCATGAAGCCGGTGAATTTAACTTAACGGAAGAGAAAATTTCAAGAAAACAGAGCATCAGCGGCGGCGGCCGTGGCGGAGGTGGCAGAACAAGAGCTAGCAGCGCGGTGGAGGACGAAGGAATCGCAAGTCTCCGGCGAGCTTTTTTGATTCAGAAATGGATGGATATGAAAGCAAACGCTAAAAACTTAACTCACCGGAAAAGACCGTCTTCATTGCCGGAATCCAACCGGAAATCGGTAGTCAACAATGACCCCTTTTTCTTGAGTTCATCTGATTTAACGACAGGTTTTTGTGAACACCGGTCACAAAAACCTTCATGTTTTGGTCCATTCAGACCAAAACACGTAAAAACCAATGTTAACTTAGAAAAACATGGTCGACCTGAGTTTGATTATTGTTTCAACAATAATCAAACGAATGGGATCGACCATGAGGTGCTAATTAAGTCGAAGAGCCGAGCATTGAAAATTTACGCCAACCTCAAGAAAGTAAAGCAACCAATCTCACCGGGAGGTCGATTGACGACGTTTCTCAACTCTCTTTTCGCAAACGGGCATCTCAAGAAACCGAGAGATTTAAACGATAAAAAGATCGACCGAACATCGAAATCGACACATGAATCTACATGTTCTTCGGCTTCTTCGTTTACAAGATCATGTTTAAGCAAAAATTCTCCAAGATCAAGAGGGAAGATCAACAATGGGATCCAGAGGACCGTTAGATTTTACCCGGTTAGTGTAATCATTGATGAAGATTGCCGTCCATGTGGTGAAAAATTCATATTTGGTGAACAAGATTTCATGAAAGTCAAAATTTTCAATGATGAAGAAGAGGATGATGATGATTATAATAATGATGATATGGCAAGTGATACAAGTTCGGACTTATTCGAGCTTGATCACTTGTCGGTTTTAAAAGAATGCGAGGAACTACCTGTATATGAAACAACCCATTTTAGAACTAATCGAGCAATTGCTAATGGGTTGATTTGCTAGTTTTGTTTCACATTATTACGAGATTGAATCAAATTCATTTTTATTAGGTCTGGAGTTGTTTTGTTTCGATTTAACTAGTTTATTTCAGATGTGTAAATATATATTAACATCGTGTTTTTTTATTAATGAATAAAATTGAGATATCATATTCTAAACGCTTTATTAGCATAACTTTATTATATTAATGGATACAATAGAAATATCATATCCTAAACGCTTTAAGACCAGATAGTGACTCAATTAATCTTTGCAAACAACAGATCCTATAAAAATAAGACGACGCCCCTAACCAGTCTTGTTAGAGACATCTTATCAGAGTGTCCAACATCTCAATCTATTCTTGTTTCTTAAAACTTATAGTAACTTCAATATTAATTTCTAAATTTTATTTGCAAAGGATAAAATAATAAGGAATTTTTATTGTTTGATATTATTATTGGCAATGATTAGAGATTACAAGGAAGATTAAAATAATTTGATATTATAAAGTTAAGTGAATGAAGAAACATGTGGGAATCTTGTGGTAATTCAAGCATTTGAAAAACTCTTTTTGACAGTCAAATCGACAATATTAATCCTGGTACTATGATCGAGATGCTAATATTCACCTTTAACAAGTACGAATTTCCTAGGCATTGCTAATATCTATGTTCGATCCAAAAAGGAACATGTTTTCTATGATTAATAATTTTAACTGGTTTATTTGTTTAAAATGTATTAAATTATATCTTAATTTTTAATGTGTGTATTCATCTTTTAAAAGTATTATTGTATATATCAAAATTTTAAAAATATGTTATTATATGTATTAAAGTTCCTATTGTATTACTAACTTTATACTATTTTTGATTTTTTATGTAATTAAAATACGTAATGTAGCAACAAATTAAAAGTTTAATATACATAATAACATTTTTGAAAGTAGAATACTTAAAATAATATAGGATAATACAATTTAGAGAGAAGAAACCGATTTTAATTTTATTATTATGAGATACATTTGTTTGAAAGTGAGTCACCTAAGAGAGTTTTCCCAGTGAAGGAGAGGTCTTGGGTTCAAGTCTCTCTGGAGGGTTTCTTCCTAGAAGTAGCTGAGGGTCACTCACTCGTTGGTGAAAGCAGCCCTACCGAATTAATTAGGGGGGGGATGTAGTTGGAGTGGTTCAAAACCGAGGCCCGGATTAGATCAACCGGTTTCGTTCCTGTGCCACTACCGCTGAGGCGAAGCTGTTAAAAAAAATGTAACATGATCACTATGTGGTGACTTTTTTTTAAGGTGCCTAAAGTAATAAGTTGCTTTCAAGAATAAAATTAATACATATTTAATCACGTTTCATATCATTAATATTTCATTTAAATCACTTGATTTTTGCCATTTTAAAAAAAGTTTCAAAAAGTAAAATATAATTGGATATTATTGCAGTTTTAAAACGTTATTTGAATAATGGTTTCTTTTAATTATTTTATTCTTTCGAGGAAACTTATTAAGTAATTAATTAAATCATTCATTCCTAAAACAAGAATCATAGAATTATATCTCAATAAACGGTTTATTATTATTATTATTGATTTCCTAAATAGTCCTTTAACTATTCTAAAATTACCACTTTGATCATTTATCTTTAAAAGTGATATGAATGATCCTTTATAACCTATTTTGTTACGAGTTTAATCTTTTTCTAACAATTTCAGTTACTTAGGTCTGTTAGCCTTAACAAAGTGACAATTTTTCCTTATTTTAATCTTTTATTTATTATAAATTTAATTTTATTAATATTTATTATATTTAACATTTTCGTTATTGTTTAGACTAGATATTTTTAGTCTCTCACTAGGTCTACATCTTTTTAGTTTTCTCTCGGTGATTAGGGTTTTCAGGCGGCATTTAGGGTTTTATGTCCAGTGGTGGTAGGTTATAGGGTTTGTGTGTGTGGAGGGGGGAGGGTACTGATCTAGGGATTGTGTGTGGGTTCCATAATAGGGGTGAAGTGAAGTGAAGGAGTCGGGATGGGGAAATGATGATGGCGGTGTGCAACGTCGGTGACAGGTGAAACCTTAAAAGAGAAGAAGATGCAACTTTTAATTCTCTAAAATCTTGCCGGTTGACGAAAACTTCAAACTTCAGTTACCATCTTCTGTACCGGTTGAAGTTCTTGGTGGTGGTGGTAGGTCCTTTGATGGTCGACATGATGAGGGAGGGTGGTGACCGGAAATAGGAAAGAAGAAAATGGGAGGATGGTTGTGGTGGTGCTCAAATGGTGGTGGGGCGGTGGTCTTGAGAGTAGGAGGGAGAGGAGAGTAAGCTGAGAGAAAGAGAGAGCTATGATATAGAGAGAGATATATTTTTAATTTAGAAAAGATTAAATTATTTTAGTTAAATTTAAAAAAATAGGCTAAAAGGACCAAAATGCTTTTAATTTAACTGATTTCGGAAACAGTCAACGTTAAAAAGGACCAACCTCACAACAAAATATGTCATAAAGAACCATTCTTACCGCTTTTGAAGATAAAAAACTAAAATGTTAGTAGGCGGATGCTAACCCTACGCCCCCTCTTAAATTTAGGAGAACTAATAGAAACCTAAAGAGCATGAAGACAAGCTTGATCATGTAAACCAAGCTGGATGAAAAAGAACCATAGTGTTTTGTGATAGTTAAACAGACATTTAAACAATTAACTTTTAGAGTACTTTTATTATTAATATTATATTATATAACAATGAGGAAAAATTTCAAATAGAAGGGTGAAAACTAGGAATGGCAACGGGGCGGATTCGGGGCGGGGATTGGTCCCCCCGTCCCCGCTTAAAAAACCGTGGGATTAAACGGGGATCCCGGTCGGGTAACCGGGGAAAACCGCGGGAAAACGGGTATCCCCGTTTAATATAAACATTTGATTAAATAGGTATTTTTCATCGCAAAGATACCCGTTAAACTAAAACTATGTTTTTTTCACTACGGGATCGTCACCGTTAAGATTTTACCACGAGTTTTAGAAAACGATTATACTAAATTACACAACATTATCGAATACAAACATATTTGAACTGAAATTAGAGTCTTAAAGAATTTAAATGCATCCAAAATATCAAAATCAAATAATTCAAATAAAGACAAAGATTAAATTTAGGTTGTGTGAAAGTATATAAAGATTTGTATATTTTATAATTATAATTAATTTTATGTATATATATAATTATATTAAATTATAATCGGGTATGTCGGGTAATCGGGGCGGGGATCATCAAACCCATCCCCGTCTCCATCCCCGTTTAAATAATCGGGTTTCCCCGTTCCCACCCCGTTTAAATCGGTTTTTGATTTTCTCCGTCGGTTTCGATTTTTTTTACCATCCCTAATGAAAACATGGGGAATGGGAAAAAAGAAAAAGAGTGGGAATGAAGACAAATGCTGGAAAAGAAGAGAAGAGAAGAGGGGGATTGGGATAGAATGACAGATGCCTATTGTTCCTTTTGGTTTTGGGTGATCCCAAGTTGATGATGGATGGATGGATGGATGGATGGATTGGATGGTGACAGTTTGTGAGAAAATTAAAAGAAAAAAAAAAGTAAATCAAGGGGGGATTTTGGAAAAAGGAAAATAAAGGAGGGGTGAAAGTGAAAATCAAGATTCCAAGATCGGAATTAGAAGCAAAGCCAAAGCCAAAGCCTAAAGAGGAAAGCGACGCCTTTTGCTTTTCTCTTGGTTTTCGCCGTTCCTTCAACGATCCGTTCCCATTTTTCTCATTTATTTATTATTTATTATTTGTAAAATATGTAACGTTTCTTTAAATTAAACTTTATTTAATTCGGTTACTATTTGACGATCACAATCTACGTTTCATTAGTAAAATTTTTTTATTATTATTTTCTTCATTTTAAAATTATTGTTACAGTTTAAGACATTGTATTTAATGCAAAAATTAATTTGAAAATATATCATATTTAATCTTACATTTAATATTGTTTTAACTTTAAAAAAAATATAATAATGATAACCTGTTAAGGTTAAAATAGAAAAAGTAACAATTAATGATAATTTTTTTAAAAATAAACAATTATTTTAAAACATTCCAAAATAATATAACGATTGGGAAGGAGGGGGTATTTCAGTTCAAGCGTTGAGATGAGAAAAAAAATTAATGTATTACACATATCGGTTGTTGAGTAGGTAGAACGGTAGTCGGTAGAAGAATAAAATAAGATGAAATAATTTTTTTAAATAAACCATTTCATATAAATTTTTATAAAATATTTTATATATTGTCAAATGCTTATCATTATTATTTAATATTTTCGATACTTCTAATGGTACGGCTAAAGGATCAACCTCGTGAGAAACTTGGATTCAATCCCCTCGAAGAATGGGTGTTGGTTAGTCATCTTGGTTCTTTTACGTTTTCTATGTAGTAAGGCTCTTGAGTCTTCTGTTTAATTAAATTGTTTTTTTAAAACATCAAAATTATATAATGTATTAGAATTTCTTCTTTTGAAGTATATTGACAATAGGGGTGTACGTTCGGATAGATCGGTTTAATCTGATCCAATTGAGTAAATCCAATTGAATTTTGATTTTTAAAAGTGAGATTCGATCTATCCAAACAATCTTAAGATTCGAACCAAACCATCGAAATTACAAATCGGTTAGATCGGTTCTACAATTCAGTTTTTATTTTAACATAAATACATGTTTAAAGAGTCGAGATATTTTAAAAACTACATTTGATATATAGTATTAAAGATTAAAATATAGTTGTGCAAGTTACAATAACTAGCGGGACTAGTACCTCTGGCATAAATATATAATTAAAAATAATAAGTTATAAATAAACATAGACATGACATGTATTAATTACTTTATTCCAGTAGTGTTATATATATATATATATTTATTCGGTTTAAATAATAATAACCAGAACCAAACTAAAATCCATAGTAATTATTCGTTTTGATCCAATCCAATCCAATCCAATCTTAAAATCCAAAATATCCGAACCAAATAGTCCGATCCAAAATTTTTGATTCGGCAATTCGGTTTTATCCGATCAGTAAACACCCCTAATTAACAATGTAACATTAAAAATGGTTTTTTTAGAGTTATATGCTTAAGGAATATAGGGGCGAGTTTAGATTTTATCAGATAAAATATAACACAAAATTAAATATCTTAAATAATAAAGAAAAATAATATTAAGGTAACATGTATAGTCTAAAAATTTTATTTTTTCATCTTTTCTATTAATTTTAATACTTATATTAATCTTATAAATAAATATTCACGTCAAAAAAAATAATAAAATGATAAATCAAATCTTAATAACAAAAAATAATGAAAAATAAGCAGGTGGGATCACATGAATCCCTAGGTGACAACACTAACAAAAGAAGGATGAAAAATAAACGGTTGGGATCACATGGATCCCTAGGTCACAACACTACATTCATGAAAACTGTGATATTTATGTGGGGCATTCAATAAAAGTTGTTCTCAACTTCCAAAAGAGTTTGAATGCAAAGTTTTATGGAAATGTTTAAATTGCTATTATTAGTACGAGAGGTATTAAATTTTCGAGAGATAATATATCCTTTTAGTTTTTTATTTTACTTATCCTTCTACTCGCATGATTAATACAAGTGTGAAAATAAATGAAGGATGTGAGAAAAGAGAATTAAAGAATTCCGCATGTCATCTTATGATGAGTAGGATAATGAAGTAGGGGAAAAAAGTAGAAGGATATATTATTTTTCTATATTTTTTAACTATTTATCCTTTTATGTACAAGATTAACATAATTACCAAAATCAATATAGTAAATAAAAATAGTTCTTGAATTGTATATGCGTTTTATAATAAGTAAGAAGAAAAAGTACAAAAAAATAGTAACACGATATATCATATTTCAATAGGTATTGGTTACTATTAGAAAAAAAAAGTTTTCATTAAGAACTAGAAAAAACAAAATAACCGTCAAACGGTGCTTTCTAAAAATTTCCTTAGAAAACAAAATTTCTACTTTTTCAAATAGCAATTTTTTTTAAAAAAAAAAATCAAATTTAGTTATTTATTTTTGTTATGTGTAGGCGTGTATAACAAGTGATGTTAATAGTTTTATAGAAGAATGTTCAATATAGTTCATACTTAATTTAGAGTTTAAAGGGACTAATTTTAGTTTTTGAATCAATGACATCAATGGTCTATATTGCATTTTAAAATTTTGGACGAAGTGACATTTTTGTATTCAAATGTGATGTTTTTACAAATCATATGTGATTATATACTAAATCATCTGTAATTGAATATTAAAATTTTACACTATATTTTTTACATAGACTTTATTGAGCCCAACTATATTTTATAACTACATTTTTATTGTTTATTTATAATCAAATTAAAGGCCATGATTAGTTTTCGTAGTATTTTCAAAAACTTATACTTTGAGCTCTCAAACAGCATCAACGAAGAACTTCATTGCCTCGATTTATACATGTATTGGGGTTTGATTTCTCTTCGACACATTCCTTAGTAGCTTTTTTCCCATGGCCCGTTAATGTTGATAAAATCACAACTTATGTATGGCAAGTTAAACTAGTGTAATATCTGTATAATACTTAAATACGTCGATACATACACACTTAATATTTTATCTTTTATATACACAATCTTTAATAAGAATATCATAAGTTTTTAAACGCTTAAGTTAATAACATATAGCTATAAATAAAACTAAATAACAAAAGAAATTAAACGGATAGAACACACTTGAATTGACATTAATAAGTTTATTTTGAAAATGAATTTTTCTCTTATTGCGAGAGCGAATGTTATGGAAGTAGTTTATGAGTATCATAGAAAAGGAAACTGCTTACACGACCCTTGTGAGTAATTGTTAATAAGTAAAAGAAAATAGTTGTTCATGTAAAATGCACACAAAATATACAAATTATATTATGTTTCAAACATAATAATGATTTGATTACACATAACAAAAACTATAGTACAAACATGTACTTTTTTTTTGAACAACTTGAACTCTCTTTCACTGGGAAAACTCCCTTACCACCAGGACAATCTCCTTTGGTTACAAACATGTACTTAAGTTCTAATTTTCTAAAACAACTCAAACCCATCAAATTGAAAAAGTCATAAGAAAGTATTGCACCTCATCTTTGAATCACAAATTTTCGTCAATCTTGATTGATTCACACATATTAGGGTTTGATCTCTCTTCTACCCATTCCTTATTCGCTTTTTATGTCATCTTTGTTCTTTTGCTTCTTTCATCGCGGGAGGATTCACTTTCATCCCATTAATGTTTGATATAAAAAGTGAAATCACAAGTTATGTTTGCATGACAAATTAAACTACTTTAATACCCATGTGGTACTCAGATAAATCGAATACACACACAATTTGTATAAAAAAATCATGAGATTTTGAAAGTTTAAGTTAATAACGTATAGCTATAATAAAAACCATATAACCAAAAAACAATTACAACATATTTGAATTGACATATATAAATAAGTTTTATCCGAGATGCAAACATTACAAATTTATCTCTTACTTTGATTCTTATTAACAGATGTCCTACTTCGGAGTTCAAAATGAAGAAAGGAGTTAGATAAGGTGACCTGGCTCCATTTTTGCCAAGGGATTAAAGTACATTGCAATGCGGAAAGCTAAATTTGAAAGGGCTTTTCGTTGTATTAAGTTACCAAACATTGGTTGTGAAACAGCTCGCCTTTAGTACGCTCATGATGCATTGTTTATTGGTGGTTAATTGGTTAGATAGGAATGTTCGAAATCTTATTCGTATCCTTTGGTGTTTTTAGATCTCTTCTGTCTTAAAAGTTAATCTACACAATATCAATATTCTTGGGGTGGGAATGAAATAATAGGAGGTTTCTTGGATGGCAAGAATAGTTAATTATAAGCAAATGCATTTCAGTATCTTATCTTGGGCTAGCTAGCTTCCTATTGGTGTCTCTATCGATGACTCATGCCCTTCGCTTGGGTCAAGATGGTGCCTAGTAATTAGTAAAGTTAACATTTTGGCTTGGCGAATCATGCATAAAAGGGTGCCTACGAGAACAAACTTAATTAAAAGAGATGTCTATTGTATTAACGGCTCATGCCCATTATGTGAGGAGTACTAAGCATACATGCATCTTTTTAGAAACTGTCGAGTCTCATCCCTTCTTCTTCATCACATGTGCACATGGGTGGTCTATTGATCTTGATAAAATCCCAGATTTTGATAAAAGCTCCGGCCTTAGCTCCAACACTAGCCTTTTTCATCAAAAACACCCAACATAGAGGGCGTCATAAATCTTTTGCACTAAATTGGATACATTGATGGTATAGTCCTCTTGATTGTATTTGTTAACTTGTTTCTTGGACGTATTTCCTGTCTAGCTCCTTGCTAGTGTTATAATAACCGTCATCTTGCCGTTTAAAATATATATATATGTATATATATATATATTTGAACAATAATTACATTTTTAGAAATGTTCATGGCAAAGATTTTGCAGAGAGAGAGAGAGACATTGTGGAAATCTAATAAAAATATTAAAATGTGAACAAAAAGGATATTTAATTAAATGATAACAGATCGTGTATGATTACTGTTCATTTATTGGACAACATTGGGGCATATTTGTCAAAGGTCATAATTGTCTATTCACGATATGAAACATTCTTCAAAAACAGCATCTTTTATATATGCGTAACATCAAGATATTCTCATCCATAGCTACACCATATATGCATGCATAGTGAAGGAATTAATTAAAGAAAATAATACTTATTAATTCAGTTAGGTAAACCTAGAAATCTATTGTCAAAATAGGGTTTGAGCCTCCAACTTTTTCAAGTCAATTACATTTTTTACAAGTTAAAACAATTGTTTAAGAAGAATTCATGCGTGTTGTTAAGAGTACAAGGAGTGAAGAGGGAAACCGACATTGTTGAAAGGAAAAATGGCATGAGAATTGAAGGGGGTTTACCACACCACGAGTGTGTGGTGGCGGCTTGGCGTGAGGAGAATTTTATGACGTGAAGAGATGCGTGGTGATCTGGGTGGTGGGCGAGCCACATTTCTTTCTTTTTCTTTTTGATTGGTTAGTTATATAGTAGATGAATCCTATAGTTTGGTTAATTTGGTGTAGTAGGGACTGGGGAGTGGTGTGTTATGACCACAACGTGATTGAGTAGTGAGAGAACTGAAAAGCTAATGCGATGGTATTATACGTAGTGATCACTCTCCGTACTCTAATAACACTTAACTTAGATAATGTTGTATTTACAACTTGCTTAAATGAACGGTATTCACATCATGTTAGTGTTTCACAATTTAAGTGATCTATAAGTTTAACAACACCTATGTTATGTGCTATCGAGTTAGCACCTAAGTTATAGATGCTGTTAATAACACATATAATTTCTCATAAGAATAATATAACTTTTTTGGCATTAGTTGTAACCACTCATTTATTGCTTTTTATTAATTAATGTGCGATAAAAGTAGATATTATAGAAAAACTATTGGAAAAATAAAATTTGGTAGTTGATTCTCCTACCACGTGAGAGTGAGCATCAAATGAAGGAAGATAAGTTTGTTTGAAATATAGAAAGTAGAAATGCTTATATATATGAAGTAGTTATAACCGTTAATCGGTTTTTCTTAATTTTTATTTTATATATAAATATAAATGTTATTTTAACTTGAACATTGAACATATGATTCGAGACGATGGATCGAATGACATATCATTCAGTGTAATGTTCGACATGTTCTTACGGTATATGTTGAGGATCGAACACATAACATGGGAGTATAAGTTAGATAACTAAGAAAGTGTTGTCAACCGTCACTTCCCACCATACCCACTACACCGCCGCGTTAACTTTTCTCTCACACCACTTAGTCTAATTGCGGTCATTTCTCATCATACTAAATCTTTGACCCACCTAATACCCAGTAACTAATAAAAAAATCAAAGGAAAAAGGAAAGACAAACTTACCTTCACCACACCTCTCTCTTCTTGCGCCATCACCATCAAAACGTGCATTTAATACGACACCTTGTAATGGAAAAAAGTTTTACCTACACGAGTGAGCTTCACCTCACTCATACCACCATCCCATTAAAACATCTCTTACGAGTTAAACGGTAATTAAGAATAAAAAGCTGACAAGACAGTATGATAAGAAATGAAGAAGAAATAGAGGATGACCACTCCTATACTTTAACTATTTATAACCTAAACGTTATTTGGCTTTAGTTAACATCTTTATTGTAAAATATAAAAACATAATTTTTAAAAGATGTAGGGAGAAACTAGGTATGAAAACCTATATATTGTGGCCCTGTGGGTGGCTGATAAACATGATTAACGTGGAGGAGCATGCAACCAAATGCATTGATTGGGTGCAAAATTTAATAAATCAAAGTGTCCCACTTCGAAGAATCTCTCTTTCTGGTCAATCTCTATTATACTTACATTATTAAATCATAGGAACACAAAACTTTTACGCATATATACACATATAGAGGTGATATATCTTTTTACTTATCCTTCTACTTATAAAATCAACATAAGTGTGTTTAAATTAATGAAGAAGAGAATCGAAGAAAGAGAATTAGTAGACTACACATGTCATCTTATGGCGAGTAACAAAAAGAAATAGTAAGGGGATATATCATTTTTCATATAGAAAAGAAGGGTATATATATATTCTAAGTTAGGTGGTGGAATTGTAATTGAAAACCAACAACAATTAAATATGGGACTTGGTTTTGTTATGTTTTGAGAGGGTTGTTGATGGTTTAGTTTCCTTTAACAAGAATATAAATGAAAGTGTATTTTACATCATATGATACTCTTTTTACAAGTTGGATGTGTTCATAATAAGACAAATAATATGAATGGAGTTAAACGAGTTTTCTTTGATAATTAGTGTTTGTGGATTTGCCCATGAACAAACCATTATATATATATATATATATATATATATATATATATATATATAGATAAAAGTTCAAACGAGAACTGTTTTTCATACGAGAACTGCGAGAAAATCTTGGCCGTTCATTTTAGATAATGGAGTTCATGTATGAAGAGCGTGGGGGATTGCGTGTGGCATGGTGCATATAAGAAATTCATGGGTGGGCAATCCAATTGAAGGAGGGGGAATTGGACGGCTAAGATTGGTTCTCGCGGTTCTCATACGAAAAACAGTTCTCGTTTGAACTTTTGCCTACATATAAATATATATATAAAACAATTACTAGGAAGTTATACATTAATAGTAACTATCTTGGTAATTGTTATATAATTAAAGGATGTGGATAATGTTAAAGTTAGTTTTGGCGGAGTGGTTAGAGAATTGTGTTTTTAACCTAAAAACTAAGAGTTCGAGCCATGCTATATCTAAGGCTAACGAATCTTAACATGACACAAACCCAACTCGAATAAGACAACGCCTATGTTAAAACAAACAAGACATGAAACTTAGATGATTTAGAGACGGTTGACATGAATACGACACAAATACGATAACCCGAAATTGACCTATTTATCCCGATTTTATTTAATAATAATAAAAAATAAAAAAACAAATATAACCTAAAGCAATTAAAAAGTAGTAAAGTAATCTTCTAATAAACTAATAAAGAATAAGAATTAAGAAAGATGGAGTTCTCAGCGAATCATGGACCTAAGTACCGAATCAACCCTATCTGGAGTTCTCAGCGATTCTGTCGATTCAACCCTCTCGTCTTTATCGTCCACCATTTCATCAACCGTCGCTCACCATTTAGTCAGCCATCGCCCTTTTTGAGAAAGTATCATACCATTTGAAATGGTAGTTTTAATGTTTTATTCATTTTGTATTTTTGTCACTCGTCGCAACACGCAAGATCTTAACTTTTGGTGATTTTAGTGTCATCAAGCCATTTAGTATAATCGTGTAGCCGATTCTAGACTTAGTTATAATTTGGGTTGAAGGTGCGGAGTGCACACTCAAATAAACTAAGTTAGTATCGGGAATACGGTACAGGGGTCCAAGGGGCAGCTCCCCTGGCGGGGGTCTTGCTGCCCGGTCAGCGGGCGGGGTGCGGGGCAACTCCCCATAGCAAAAATTATATATATATATAAATGGAATAACTGCTGCCGCCCTCCAGCTGCCGGGTAACCGCCATTTGGACGCCTATATAAAGGTGTATTCGGCTTTGGTGTTGGATACGAAAAAACATACGAATGAAAAACGAAATACGAGAAAAGGACATACGATTTATAAGTCGATATTCTGACGATATAATATTTGATAAACGAAAATCAAAGCAAAGATATTCTGTGTTTGAATTTGAATTAAGCCTGTAATTCAAATCAAGTTTCTTGGATTATCCTATATTTGGATTCGGAATACCCCAGACAAAATGATCGAATTACAGATTACAAAAAGTATATTAAACACGATCCATAAAATTATCCAAGTATTATTATTGTTATTCTGTATCAAACTCTTTCCTCAAACACTAACAACTTGTTATATACATATTTGAAATACTAAAATGTTATTATATATGCTACAGTAAACGGTATAAACCCCCTTTTTGAGAAAACATCATACCATTATGTATAATGTAATATAAAAATTATAGAAGATCTACTCTAAATCATTAGAATCAACTTGCCATGCATGAATTTATTTATTAATTAAAAAGGTAAATTTATATATATATATATATAAGAGTTCAAACGAGAATTGTTTTTCGTACGTGATTTGCGAGAACCAATCTTGGCCATTTATTTTGGATAATGGAACTTATAGATGAAGAGCGTGGGGGGATTGAGTGTGACAATGTGCATGTAAGGAATTCATGGGTGGGCAATCCAATTGAAGGAGGGGGAATTGAACGACTAAGATTGGTTTTCGCGGTTCTCGTACGAAAAACAGTTCTAGTTTGAACTTTTGCCAATATATATATATATATATATATATATATAGGGGAGGGTTCATGCGAGCAGCTTATTTTTTGCGAGAAGTGCGAGAAACATTTACAACCGTCAGATTTTAGTGATCAATATCTTACTTAATATGGGTGTTTATGTCTTTTCATCATTCTAGTAATTAATTAATTATTAATCTAAATTAGGTAATTCTCTACCTTCTTTTTTATTGGTGACTTGCTAATTTTTTATACTAGTTCTCTAACCAGTTTTTTACTTTATTAATTGAAACTTGGTTTAATAAATTTTTGAATTTAATAATTTTTGAATGTTTATAGTGAATAAATATTTAAAAAAGGTATTTAAATATTTGTTAATGTTTTAAATTAAGATTCTAACTATTCACTAATGAATACTATTAAAAAGAAGAATTTTTAGCATTAAATGTAATTATTAGAGTTTATTGAACATCAGATTTAGAATTTCTATTTTGCTCAATTACATTTAATTTATTCAATGAGTTTATTAGTGAACACAACACATAACAAATAATATAAAAGGTATTTAAATATTTGTTAAGGTTTTAAATTAAAAATTCTAACTATTCACTACTGAATAATATTAATAAAACAATTTTTAATGTTGAATATAATTACTAGAGTTTATTGAAATGTGGTTCAGAAACCCAAAATATTTACGCGTTTATCATCATTACCGTATTCAATAATGAACACAGCAAAAAGTATACGAGTTTAAAAGATAAATTTTACACTATTCAATACTGAACACAACAAAAAATAGGTGTAGTTTTCAATCATTAATATTTGAATAAACAAAAACCAAAAACTAAAAAATATGAACAATTATTTGTGACTTTGTGTTCACTTGTGACATGCTTAATTACCATAATTTCCAATAAGCAAAATTTATCACATAGATAATTACGAAAATTAGTTCACACCTTTTCTGTTAATTTTTGTGAGATACAAAAGCTGAACTATGGTCACGGCATAAACGCACGTCATCGCCCAAAGAAAAATAAAGAAAAGAAAAATGGTGAAGGAATGGTGTTCATCCGGTGACTGCAACGGCTTAAGAAAAATGGTGAAGGAATGGTGTTCATCCGGTGACTGCAACGGCTTCAGATCTATGACCCATTGATTTTGCTTCAAATTCACGAACCATTAATTTTGCTTTAGATACGTTACGGCTTCAAATCTCCTCTTGCCGTCAGAAGCAGAAGGGGGCGACCGACGGCAAGAGGAGATCTCTGAGCGGTAACGTCGGAAGCAGAAGGGCAGCGGCGACCGGTGGAGGTTAAGAGATAGGGCGGTAATGAGGGAGGTGGTAACGGTGAGGGGTTGCGTGAGAGAGAACGTAGATGTGGTTGACGACTCACCGGCGGTAGACGATGGATGGCTGCGCTGTGGGCGTCGATGTGGCGGCAATGCGCTGTGGGCGGCGATGTGGTGGTAGAAGATGGATGGCTGCGCTGTGGTCAATTGTGTATAGAGAGAGAACAAAACTAATGTGAACTACGGTTTTGATTATAAAATTAAGGGAGAGAGGGTTATACGAGAGAATGGAGTGAGAGATTGGAGAGAGGTATGTGCAAGGTCCATTTTACCCTTTCATTATTTAAGTTAGTATCCTTCAAATTTGATTTATTTACTAAATTTCCATATTTAATCTTAGCCATTGATTAACTAATCGTAAGGATCAGATTGCTTCTCGCACTTTTCGCAAAAAAATCACTTCTTACATGAATCACCCTATATATATATATATATATATATATATATAGAGAGAGAGAGAGAGAGAGAGAGAGGAAGGTTCATATGAAAAGGGGTTTATTTGCGAAAAGTGCGAGAAACATTTACAACCATCAGATAAGTTAATCAAACGCTAAGATCATGTATGATATTTTAGTAATTAAATGGTGTTTTAAGGATTATTAATTTAAATCAAAAGGATAAAATAGACTTTTTCCTTTAAAATAATAATTACCCAAATTAATTTATTATTTAATTACTATTTCTCTCTCTTTACACTGATTTAATCATCTCTCTCTCCAATTTTCTATTAATCGATAACCTCCAACTCCTCTCTCGGAGATGAAGCCACCGCTACCAACCATCGTTCTTCTGCTGCCGCCGCCCACCCTTCACCAAACCGCCGTTGCTTTTTAGGGTTTCCTAGTTGCACCAAACCGCCGATCGCTTTTTAGGGTTTCATCGCCGCCGTCCCTGCCAATAACCATTGCTCCTCTTGCTTTTTCCAACCTACAGACCCGACCACCTTCTACCGCCAACCAAGCACCACGATTCCGTCGGCCCATGTGACATCCACCGTCGTCGAGTGCCACAAACGTTGCCTTACCGCCTCCGACTCGCCACCTCCTTCAACGGCGTTCTGCACGGCCTCACAACCGCAAGCCACTGTCAGATCTGGGCTCAACGAAAGTGGCGGTCCGCTTAGGGTTTCATCGCTGTTCATCCATCGCATACGGTTTTCATCATCAGATCCCCATTTCAATGAATAGGGCAGTTGACCCTCGACTTGGGGTTTCTTCCCATCTCAGTTTTCTATTTTGGATTTTTTTTTGTTAGATCTGTTCATCGTTTTTGTTTATATATATGGTTCTTGTTTTATCCATATTCTCCAGTGAACAAGGAACGAAGATGATTTTTTCATGCTTTGGATTATTTGTTCAAGTATATGAAAGACAAGATTTTTTCCGATTATGTTTATGTTTAATAACAAAAAGGAGTAAATACGATATGTTTAGCTTTTTGTTCATTAAGAAATATAAGTTTAGTTCTTAGACTTCAATTTTTATGTTAGTGTTGTTCGATGTTAATTACGAATATCTTGCTGATGTTCATTATAGATTTTTTAGGACGTTCATTGAACAAATGTTCTTTTTCAAGGGAGAATATATGAAGAAAATTTTAGATTGTTCGTTGAAAAAAGTATAAATTCATGGTTGAACACATATATTAATGTAATTTTCAGTAATTAAAGATAAAGAAAATTGTTGGTGAACAAAAGTAGAAATTCATGGTTGAAAACATATATTAATTGTAATTTTTAGTAATTAAAGATAAAAAAATATTTTTGGTGAACAAAAGTATAAATTCATCGATGAACGCAAAATTTTCAGTAATCAAAGATGAAAAATAATTCTATCAAAATATTATGATTCATTAATGAAGAGTAATATTCTAGATAAAAAAAGAATTAATTTGCAAAATAATAAAAAATTTAGAAAAAAATTTACTTGGAGAGAGAAATTAATTAGAGAGAGAAAAATTAATTAAAAAAGGAGAGAGAAAATATTATTAGTTACTAATTTTACCCTTTTGAATTAAATATAAATATTAATCATGATTAATCTAAACCACTAGATCAAAAACTAATCAATTGCTAAAATTGCTTCTCGCACTTTTTACAAATAAACCTCTTTTCGCATAACCCTCCCCTATATATATATATATATATATATATATATATATATATATATATATATATATATATATATATATATATATCCCTGCAACACTTATTAATTACGTCTAAATCCTTACAAAACTTATAATTACATCAATATCATTCCAAAACCTATAAACTCTCGTATTAATTCAAATACTTAATTTAACCATAATTAAATAATTTAAATACGAAAAACACTTAAATTCTAACACTCTTTTATTTTCTCCTTTGTATTCTATCTTTATACCTATTCAATATCTCGTAAAAGTCATTAATGTTGGCGCCACTTCCTTTCCTTTGTAGTTAATTTTGTTTCGAGTAAAGTAGTCATAAAGGCTAGTTAGATATAATGTGAATCACATAAACGTCTATGTATGTCAATCGATCAAGTTCTCTATCAACAACATAATGTTGAAGATTGGGAGAGTGATTAGATCCATGTTTCAAGTTCATTAGATATTAGATGACAATGTATTGACGAGACACTTGATGTTGTGTGTTTGTGGAGACAAACCATCCATTGTTGATTAGGTGCAATGACTTGTTGGACGTTTTTTCAATTGTCTGTTAGTTTATATATATATATATATATATATATATATATATATATATATATATATATATATATATATATATATATATATATATATATATAGTGAAAAGTTTATTTGAAAACCATTTTTATTGCGAGAACCGCGAGAACCAATCATAGCCGTCTAATTCCCCCTCCTTTAATTAGATTGCCCACCCATGAATTTCTTACATGCACCCTGCCACACCCAATCCCCCCATTCTTTTTATCCATGAATTCCATTATCCAAAATAAACGGCTAAGATTGGTTCTCGCGGTTCTCGCAATAAAAACGGTTCTCGAATGAACCTTCCCCTATATATATATGGGATGGTCTATTTGAGAACTGTTTTTATTGCGAGTACTGTGGAAACTAATTTTGGCCCTTGATTAAAATAAATCAATGACCAATAAAAATGACGGCCCATTAATGATGCATTAATGAGGGGTATTTCGGGAAAATCAAGACTCGATCTTTAATGATAACTCACTCGGACGCAATTCACGGTTGAAAAATTATATAAAAGACCACAATACCCATATTAATTAGCATTAATGACGGTTACAAACGACACTCACGATATTCGTAACAAAAACAGTTCTCAAATGATTTTTTCACTGTATTATATGTATGTGTGTGTGTCATATTTTTTATCCCTTTGGTTCTCGACTTTGCATTCAAGTAATTAATGTATTTATAAATTTGTATTTGGCCTAGAGTAGAGTAGAACAAATCGGTTCAACTAGACCGGTCTAGAGTCGCGGTCTGGGCTAGTCAGCCTTTTTTAGTAACCTCCCTTCTGAACCCTGGTCTTCGGTCAATTTAAGTTGTACCCGTCCATAATCCAAAGCACCCCGATTTTTGAGTCGGTTCATACTGGTCCTCTTAAGTCCTAAAGATCGGTCCGTATTTGATTCGGTTCAAGACCGGCCCGAAGTCGGAAGTCTAAACCATGAAAAGAAATTTACAATTTTCACCCACACAATATCAAACTATCTTTTTCATTTTTCTTCACACAAATACTCTCTATACTCTTTAAAATTCTCTCTAATCTCAATTTAATTTTACGTTTTCAGTATGTTATTTATTATGTTTGAAAAATAAGTTCTCGAATCATCCA
Organism: Dittrichia graveolens; assembly: GCA_038502395.1. NCBI lineage: Eukaryota > Viridiplantae > Streptophyta > Magnoliopsida > Asterales > Asteraceae > Dittrichia > Dittrichia graveolens. Next base: position 29,911,221 of record JARJIL010000005.1, read on the forward strand.
TAATTCCATGAGATTAGATTGTAATACAAATTGAATCATCGATTGAGTTGAAGGATGGATAGTTGATTGTAGCCTTCAAATCTTCTTCAACCCTCGTTCAATCCCATGTAGTCATGTACAATCATCCAAAGATGGCCTATAATATACACTTGACTCTAAGAGCATCCTTAAGGCCTCTCCCGAGAGGTCTCGGGTTTCTTTGGGTTGAACAAGTTGCTTCGGGAACACTCCTACGGAGGGTTTCGGGTTCTTCAAATTTTTTTGGTCTCGGGTTTGCCAACCCGATGATAGCCGAAGATAGTTGCAGGCTTTTTCCTTTTTCCTTTTTTTCTTTTTTTCTTTTTTTGTGAGTGTGAGGAGAGAGAAAAATATTTGAGTTGATTTAGGAAGGGTTATACTTGGGTTTTGGGTTGATTTGGGTTGGGAAGGGAAAAGTAAAAAAAACTGATATGACACTGACGTGACATTTGGGTTGGTTTGGGTAAATAGAAAGCCCTACGGAAGGCCTAATAAAGCTTTTTTGAGAGTTTATTGCACAACCCGTGTACTTTGTTGAGATGATTATAGTATAAATAATATACATGTTATACTCCAAAAACCATGATATAATAAAATATAACTTTTAATTTAGTCAAGGTAATGTTTAAGCAAATTTAAGTATAAAGTGTCATGTTTTTAGATTTTAGAGGGAAAATTTTATGTAGATCAATAAAAAATCACTTAGGATAAAAATATCGTATATTTAAACTGTAATATTAAAACTAAAATATTGTCCTACTTAACTTTCTATTCACTAGATTAAATAATGTGTCAAGATAGAAGACAAGAAAAAGAATTAGTGAATTTCATATATTGTCGTATAGTAGGTAGGATATATTATTGACTCAAGAGACATTATCCTAAATTTATAGATGGCAACGGGCCGGTTTCGGGCTGAGAATTGGTCCCCCCGTCACCGTTTAAAAAAAACCATCCCCATCTCCGCTTAAAAAGTCGCGGGGATTCAAACGGGGATCCCTGTTGTGCAACTGGGGAAAACCGCGTGGAAATGAGTATACCCGTTTAATATGAATGGGTAATTAAACAGGTAATTTTCACAGCGGGGACACCTTGTAAAGTTAAACGGTGATTTTTCACCGCGGGGATTCTCGTCACTATTAAGATCTTTTCACGAGTTTTAAAAAACAATTATACTAAGATTATCTTTACTACTCTATAAAACATTTAACTCTTTTTTAAGACAATTTTTTAAGTTAAGTAGTACAAGTAATATAACATGCTTTACAATAACTTCCAGCAACAATCTTAACAGTTTTAAAATAGTACAACTCAAATAGCATTATTTATAATATGTTCCAGCAATAATCTTAAACACTTTAAAACTGTCCAAAAATTTAATTACATAAATCTGTCAGAATTTAAAAACATAATTAATACTTTAAAACTGTAAAAAAATTAATTACAAAAAAGTATCCTGAATTTAGTGACAGATACAAACCAAAATACTTTGTCTATATATACCTTATAACTGTCTACAAAGAAGTGTTGCGTGATGAGTGACGTACATATGTATTTAGCATGATCTAAATAATTGTCACATTTACTTACTGTTTTCAAAAAGTTTTATATTCTACCATGTAATATGATCGTAAAAGATAGTATGAATTTGTTTATACAAGAATAGAATGTTGTTATTTAAACGTAAGTGTTGCGTTAACTTGATATTTGTACGAAGATCACAATCACCATATTCTCCGGCAACATCACAAATAACATGTTGAATTGACATGTCGACAAATGAAACTATTTTACCCTGCCGCATCGCGCGGGTAAAATACTAGTACAACATTAATATATTCTTCACAAATCCAAACCAAACGATCCAAGAGAATGATTAAGTGTTTAAATGTATCCAAACAAATGGTTTTAAATCATTAAGTGTTCAAGGACGATCCAAATTATTAATTATATCACTCTTCCAACTTTATGTGAATGTATAATATATAACATAAAAATAGAATATAAAATATAAAATAGAATGTAATCGGAACGGTTAATCGGACGGGTATCCCCATCCCCACTTAAATTATTCGGTTTTTCCCCGTCCTCGAAACCGCCCCGTTTAACTCGATTTTCGGTTTTTCCCGTCGGGTTCGGTTTTTTTACCATTCCTACCAAACTTCTACAATTATTCACAGGAGTGACCATATTTTGGTCACTACCTCTTTTGCCAAGTGACTAACACCCGGTACTTAAACGAGTGATTAACATGTGGCAAGTGTAAGAAATACAATCATATTTCTTGATACGATGATATCATGTTTTTGTGGTCATTTATGTCTTAAACTCGTGTCTACGCTTCCATCGTTGTTTTGAGTGTTAATACCATTTATTGTATTTTTTTTAAAATTCTCAAATTTATCGTATTTCATAATCATTTAAGGGAGAATTTCGTTAATATCCTTATAAACTTCATAAATTACGTATATATCCTTGTAAACTTTGAAACTACATGTATATCCTTACAAAACCTACAAATTTACATATATACCCAAACACTTAATTTAATTATAATTAATATTTTTAAAACTAAAAATCATTATCTTAAATTGATTTGTTTATATTGAAAAACTAATTAATTTGTATATTACAAAAGTACCCCTCTTTTAAATCAAAACACAGACCTTCCCTCTTTACCACGATTGTACAGAGAAGACCATCGATTGTACAGACCACTCGTTCCTTCCCTGTCGACTTCCTTCACCACGATTGACTTGACCCTCGCCTAAGCCGATCGATTGAACAGATTGTTTTGGTCGATTAACCGATCGATTACAAGGTAGCTTTAAAGGTCGAAGGTTGATTAACAGATCGTTTGGGTCATTCCTTACTTCACCATCGCTAGGCCTTCAAGGTTGAATAGTGGCACTCGATGATTACAAGGTTGGGGTCGATTACAAGAATAGAGGAACTCGATCGATTACAAGGTTAGTAACAGGAATTCCTTCGATTTTGAGTAGGTTCAGAACCCTAATTTCAAAGATATGATAGCCGATTGCCCTTTGTGCGATACATATCATTGCCAATTTTGTAGCTTTAAACATCTTATTATAGTCATTCGATCAAAGGTTTCAAGTTTTTCATGATTCACTTGGTACAGAACAATGATTTTTTATTGGTAATGTTATTTGTGATTTAGTTAAGTTTATCTGATTTTGCCAAACAAATACTAAAGTGAATTTGCCAAACAAATACTAAAGTGATTATTGCGATTTCATTATATCATCCATACACTTGTTTTATGTGAATTTTTTTTATTCTAATTGGTTTGTCCCCAGATTTCATCATGTTTTATTGAATGCACAATACTAGTTTAGTAGAAGCTTTAAAATCATGCGTTAGTTTGTATTCACAGTAGACTTCATCATGCGTTACTTTGAATTAATGGTTGAATGCAATTTACCAAAATTCAAAATCGACATTGCAAGTTCTCTGTTCGTATTCTTACCTGGAAGAAGATAACAATCTGCAATCACCAACTAGGACTGATCGAGTGTTGAAGCTGCAGGTTCGATTGAAAATCTGCAATTCAAAATCGATATTGGGTTTATTTGTTTATCGACTATCAATCTGCAGGTTTGATTGAATACATGAATACGTGAGTTAAGAATATGAAGCGGCAAGCGGCAGGTTCTTGATGACCCCTTGAATCGAGGAAGGAGATCTGTATAGATCATGAGAGGTAAATTAAATATGTATTATAGTAATTTTAGTAACAAATCAATTTAAGATAATGATTTTTAGTTTTTAAAAAGATTAATTATAATTAAATTAAGTGTTTGGGTATATATGTAATTTTGTAGGTTTTGTAAGGATATACATGTAGTTTCAAAGTTTACAAGCATATATACTTAATTTATGAAGTTTATAAGGATATAAACGAAATTCGGGGGTTGGTTTGTATTTTAAAGGGGTATATATAAACTCGTACTTAGAGGTGGTATTGGATGATATGAATGATTAGGAGTATAAACGTACATGCAGCTTCCAGGAAAACAGTAGTCCACCTTTCCAATCATGTAATCCTACGCGTTTACTCCTATAAAAACAAACTAATTAACAATTATTACTTTTATTAGTGGGATAATGTACGTGACGATGTTTATTATTTATTTTTTTTAATTTTATTTCTATATGTAGGTTTCTAATATATTAAACCTAGTTTATATATACATCTTTTACATATATAGGGGTATATTGATATAGAGGCCGGGTGATACTATTATGATCGAATTAAACATGTTTTTAAACTTATGAATATCAAGCTAATTTAAAACCCAGTTTTCGAACTTCTTCTCATTGTGCATCCTTGCTCCATGTCGAGCACTCATAATTAGGTCCAAGTTTCGTTATCCAAGCTAATTCAAGTTATATCCTAACAATCTTCTCCTTGACTTGAACTCTCTTCAACCGTCAATGAGATCACCGAAGAAGCTTCTCCTTCCTACCAACCTTATGGACTACCTCCTTGTACGAGCCACAAAGTCTGAAACCGTATCACGCGATTTCACCGGAGACCACCTCCATCCGAGACGCCTTGACTTCACCCGGTCAATTTTCCGCCCCAAAGACGATACTGCCAACGTTCCCCTCACAGCATTGCCTTCATACCCTACTTCTTGCAAGATATGGTATTGTTGTCGTTGCTGTTGTAAATCGAACATGAATACAAATGAAACTTTTAAACATTCTTTAATATCTTCCAAATTCCAATTCTTCTCACAAAGTCAACATCATCATACATTCTTACATACTCCATAAAGTCAAGCTTACAAACACCCACAAGAAAAGGCCATATTGGTCATGCTAGCGGTGCATCGCGTCAATATGGTGATCATAGCTTGATCCACCATCAACCCACTAACACGCTGACCACTCCACCCTTCGGATACGGAATAACCCAACCGGTGAATAATGATGATCTATAAGTACTGACTGCTAAGAAAAGATGGACAGATACAAAACCATAAGAGTTTTTAAGGGTGTCTTATTTTGTTAAACCCAAAGTCTTTACATATCCATGAAATACAGGTGTAAAACAGATTGAACAAGTCTTTTCAACAAAGCAGAGTGTCAGGTAAGGTCTTGAATAAAAGAAACCAAGTGTAATACACACATCGGCACACTCACTTGTCACTTATCTTGTAGGTTGCTCGTCTTACTTTCAGTTTCCAAGGTGGCATCTTCAACACCGGTGCTGGGAGTCCCTGGCGGTGTAGTATCTGTCAAAGGAGCTACTAGTTGCGGTGTAGTTGCAGCATTCAAATCTTTATTTACAACCGCTGGTGAAGAATCCTTCAGGCTAGCGGCTATGGCAGCCTCCAAATCATCATCAAGATCATTCCCGGAGGTCCCAACTTCACTGTTATCCCTCAAACTAGCGGCGATTGCAGCATTCAAATCATCATCGTCTTCCGTTGGCGGAGTTCTGGGTGGCTGCTGTTGCTGGTGTTGCTGCCGCTGCCCGGAATTGCAGGATTTTGTAATACGTTCAGCGTCTTCAGGCAATAACCACTGGCCATAACCATTGGACGCTTCACCAGACGTTATCGGGCACTCTTTTGGGAAGTTACCCCGGACCAAAAATATACTCCAACCAAAACCTTTTAATGTGTCGAGATATGCAGAAAGGTAGAATTTAGAGAGATGTTCGGGGGCTGGGTATAAACTGTCAAAGTTGTACCATTCACCATTGACTTTCCGGATGCAGAACCAATGGTCTTGCAAATGGCATATAAACGCGTTCTCGAGTTCTGGGTCCACCTGAGCTGGCTCGGCTACAGGACTGTGTAGGGGAATCACTTGTAGGTCCCACACCTCCATTGCCTTCTGTAGCACCTGCAAGCATTAATTTTTTCTTGATTTATTTTCAAATGAATGAAATCATTAATGCCCAATATCATATGTTAATATACTGCAGGATTGCAACAACCTTCAATAATCTGATCATTTATTTCTATATTTAACAATTATAACCCAGTTCTGTAAGTAAATTAGGATGAAGGTAAAACATCACCAAGTGTAGATCACAGGCCATTCTTCTGATCCATTCCTATTAAAATTTTATGAAGAGTAAACATACAATTCAACTTACATATTGCCATATGGAGTTAAGGGTTTGCTTCTAAATTGTTCGATTTAGGTTGTGCTTTATCTCAAATAGGTGGAATCAAAAGAACAAGTTAAAGGGAAACATGTCAAAAGGGCTGAAAGTCACAAAAAAGAATATTATTTATTCCTTACAATCTCCTAAATTGTTTTATTCAAAGATTCACATTATTACGGTAAGGTCATTGCTTTTGTAATCATAATATAACACGTTAAAAAAATTCAACACAAAAGTATCTAAGAATTACCCATAGCCCCCTTGTTTAGATCACCTGTTGTAAACTTGACCCCCAATGGAGGTTTGTACCAAAGGCCCCTAGTTCAGAGCTGTGTGTTATCGATTTCTGAATAGATATGGCTGTGGAGAATGATTAGATGGCTAAAAGTTTAATGCAAACTAAGAATGGTGGTTTTATGCGACAACAAAGCTCCAATTGAAATAGCAAAAAAAAGGTTATATATCTTCCTAGTAAATCTTCCTACTCACTAGATGAAGACAAGTGTCAAAATCATGAAAGAAGATGGGGAAAGAATTAGTGGATTCAACATGTCCTCTATAAAAACCCTTTCCCTTTTATGGATCTTTTTAATAGCACAAATATCACAATGATACCTAATCCCGCAACATCGGGGTATGGGAGAGGTAAGATGTAGACAATCATACCCGTGGTTAAAGATATTGCTTCCTTAAAGACCTCCAGCAGCGAAAGAGCATAAAAAATAATAATAAAAAGAAAAAGAAAAATGAAAATAAATACGTAAATAAAATAAAGAAGAAAAAAGAAGAAAAAAACAGATTAAAAAGGAAAAAAATAAATAAATAAGGGTGATTACTACAACTTTTAAAGCTGAGCCCAGAATAGTTTCAATTATAAGGTTTAATTGATCATATATTTAGATAGAAAATTATTAGTTTATAAAACCATTTCCTGCCTTAACCTACTCTCCTGCTTGCAACTCTCTTTACCTTCCTACCCCTGGATCCTAATCATCATCATCCTCCTCCAAGAAAACCTATCTGAGATCATGTCCTCTGAGAGAGAAAGCTCTTGCAAATCCATCCACACTTTATCTTCATTCTCTCAACTTGTCAACAATAGATGTCACTCCTAATAGCACAAATATGATATAATACAAATTGCTTTTTTCACCCGTATTTGTGTAATTTCAAGATATATTTATAAAATATTACTATTTTTGTTTATCCAAAAAATACATTCTAAAAATGAGATTTTAGAAAACTCAATTACGGAAATAGCCGTATTCAAGCTCTTTGTAATAAACACCAGACATATAGTCAAAAGTTTCTTGTAACCAAAATCCATCATGTCTTAAAGAAATACCTTCACAAAATCACTCATAGAAAATCACTTTAATTTCTTTCAAAAAACAATGAAATAGAAAATATTAAAAAACAAAAAAATTATAAAAGCTCGGTTTCGGTTATATTATGTATTGAGCATCAAAGGTTAAATATTAACTTTAAACTAAAATTTTGAGTTCCGTTGGAAACTTGAAATGTTAAATGTTAAATGTTAAAAAAAATTAAAATAGTAAATGTTAAATGTTAAAAAAAATTAAAATAGTAAATGTTAAAATATAGTATTGCCATATTAATAGGGACCCACCACCCACCAGCCTAAAAATTGTGCATGCAGGAAGAGTATGCAAAAATTGATGCCGAGACTTGAACATTCTTAAAAACAATGATCATCAATTTGCAGTAGTTACATCATAAAAAAATTGACATCAGGAAATGAATCAAGCTTTAGATACAGATAGGCAGATATCTTTAATAACTTTGCTTCAAAAATGTCAAGGATTAGTATTTATTCTCACAGAGAATACGAACACAAAAAATTTGAGATGAATGAATATTATTTATGTAAAGAATTGTGCGAAAAATGCGTACATATGTAAAGGATTTTGACGACAAAGAAAGCAATTAAACACTAAAATGTAAGAAATGTCATGACAATAGTTTATTTCCACACAACTTTTATAAAGAACTGACTTACAGATGACAAGGAAAAGGTTTAGCGGAGGTGAATTCTATTGTAAAGTGTGGAACTCAACTTATTATTTTCCAAGACAGCATTGTAAAATATCCCTTGCAAAAGTACTTAAAATACTACAGAATATGAGTAACTTTGCATTGATATCTGGATTATAAATATTGCTAGTAAGTACCAATTCCTATCAATATTTGCAAGATTAAATCATAGTTTTGTTACCAGACATGCAATAAGAAAATAATTTGTTATCAGATGATTAAGAGCATTTTTAGTTGATAATCGTAGATGATATTTGTGATTATGTTCTTAATCATATAGAAGTGTTATCTAAGGCCCTAGGAGCAAATGTCTCTCTGGTGCGTCTCATCAAAGTGAGGTGTATGTAATTTAAAATCTCTAATATATATACATATACATGAGACATTTATGTGTGCTCAGATATTAAAATATCTTAATTAATAAAACTGAAGAATATCCAAAACTTTACAACCAAGACAACAGTCTACAACCCTACATATCAAATTAAATGCACCAATGCCAAATAAATGAACCATTATGATAAGAAAAGGGTGACATATGCAGCGTAAGACTATTATAGTACAAGACTTGACCATTCCAGTATTCCACCAAGAACTGATTTATACCACTCATACGTTTTATGTTCCCTCTGCCAATCTCAAGCATCCATAATGACTTTTTAAATAGTTATTTATAATTTAGTATTAAACTTTTATATAGCGTTTATGTTTTAGCTAGTATCACCATTCACAGAACATTTGTAATTTCTAAATTTAAAAAGAGACCCTTGTAGTTATTTGATACTTGTTATGAGGGAGGTAACACTCACTAATTTATATACATGTTTGCTTTTATGCTATAAGAAATCTACAGAACATATTGATACATAAGAACCAAGGGGCAAGGGCATATAATATGAAAGTACTTTTCCTTTTTAGTTTTTCAATAAATAAAATGTGAGTACTAAATATGTACTTGAATTCCATCTCATCTAAGGAAGGTTATCCTAAACCTCTAATTATGCCTAAATCGATAACAAATCCTTCACACAAAATCTTGTTAGGGGAAGATTATTGTTATACTCGCAAATAAATTAACTGCATATAATACCAGCCTAGTACATACATTAAGTAAATCAAGCACACAATTTTAAAGAACCTTAGCCAACCGAAACCCCCTTAAACAAAATCCCCTGGTCTTCAAACTTCACATTTATGGCTTCCCTGAACAGTTCTGGAGGTTGGTTAAATATGATATTAGATTTTATGAAAGACTCAGAACAATCTAAGAAATGATCCTTATAAAGTAATTGTTTTGAATAACTATAGTGCCTCGTTCAACCATGAATTACTAGAACGGTACCCGCGTAATGCTACGGTGGTGAATAGTTTCTATCCGATAACATGTCGTTTTATAGAATTTAGGGGTATGGTATGTGACGAATAGTTTCTACCCGATAACATGCCGTTTCATTGTACCACTTTTTTTCCATCAACTCTTTCATTATTAAAAAAAGTTTTAAGAAAACAACTCTTTTCTTTATTTTGTGGGTGGGAAGTGTGTAGTTATTGAAGAGTGTCTTTATTGGTGAGTGTGTAAAGTAGGAGAGTGTATGATTGAAAAATGGAGGTATTTGAGGGGTATATTAGTAATTTCCAATTGTTGAATTTTTAAGAAATTAAGTAAAGTAGGTGAGGGAGTGTTAACGGTATTAATTATTATAGTGTAATAGATTTGAATTTTTGATGATTGTCTAAAGAAAATGTCACTTTAATTCTTCGCATATCCTCTCATCCTTTGGTTCGTTATTTAATCGAGCATTCTTCATACCTACACTTCACAAGTGATGGTGTTGCAATGTACTCAGTCATGCTTTTCATAGAGCTTTTTTCAAGTGAGAAACATTAAGTGCTCTTATGTGTTTTTATACTTGCACCCGTACTAGGCTATCGGAGTCTTTGAGGTTTTCTACAACAGAATCATGTGATGGAACATCTCGGTTTAATTTTAACCCATAAACTAAAATTTTGTTTGGAAATGACAAACAAGCCCCTTAAAACTTACTAGCCTTTTTTCTTGCCTCATTCTCAACTTTATAGGTCACAGAGAGAGAGAACAGATCATAAAACTTTGATAGTAAATGCTAAACAATCATCCTCGACTATAATACCAAAATATACTTAAGCATATACCACAAAGTTGCTTGGTAAATAATTTCTTAATAACAAATGGATCCAAGGAACAGATCAACAGAAACAGTTAAACATCTATTCCATGAAAGTGATATGGATTGGCCTGATAGGTTTTGCAAAGTGTACCAGAGGCGAAGGAAAAATAAGTCGGGGCTGAAGTCTGACGGCTTTGAGTTTGGAGGAGGGCTGAATGAAAGTTCTTTTATTTCAATGTTTATCTTGTTTCTTTTAATGTTTATTTTGTTTCCTTATATTATTAGTTACCTTAAATTTAGTAGATAGGTTTATGAAATGGTTAGGAGATTTCCTAACCATTTAGTATCAAACAAGAGGGGCTAGGGCTGGGTTTAGGGGACATCGAGAGTTTGACCGTTAAAAATGGTTAGGAGATTTCCTTGAGTCTTGAATATCAGGGCCCCTCTTGTTTGATACCGCAAGCATCCAACTAGAAATATTTCAATTTCCAATTTGATTTGTATCATATTGGTATCAAAGGCGTCAATCATCAGCTCTGAATTACGCAAAACAACCAGGCAACAATGACAAAGGTTAGCGACATGGGGAGCAGTTTGGAGCCACATTGTTCTGGAGAGACAAAGACTACGAGGCGATTTAAAAAGGTTGAGCAGAATCTGGCAGCCGTAAGGTCAGATGGATTGGCGCCAAGAAATCACCGACCAACGACATGCCAAGTTGCTCAAAGTCCTACTGAACCCTCCACATCCGCTGCCGGCAACCAGACTGGGAACCACCATTCCCATCGGCCAGAGCAGCAAGTTTTCACACTCACTAGAGAAGGAAATGCATTTTGATGAATTAGGATTTCTGATACCCACATTCCAAGCCATGTCAAGTGCCACCAACCGAAGAGTCAAGCAACCAACCAGTGAAGGAGCGTTTGAGGTCACCAGGAGAATCCCCCTTAGCAGCATGGTTGCCGCTCCATGATGAACATTGGACCAACAAATCTGTTCACGCAAGGGAGCAACAAGGCGTGGGTACCAGACTACCGGGGGAGCAGGCTATCGCTTGCAAAAATTGAAGATGCCATCATTTGAGGGGGAAGATGCATTCAAATGGGTTTATCAGGTCGAGAGGTTCTTTGACATGTAGGACAGCGCGAGCCCGGGCTCGGTCAACATATCGGGACCAAAAGGAAACACACGAGGACTAAACACGACAACGTTTAAACTTTGAACGAATGACCGATGTGGAGTTTGTTTCCGTTGTGACCGGAAGTTCACGCCAAGGGCACCGATACCCGAAAAAGATGTTGGTCAATGAGGTAGAAGCGATGACAGGAATGTCGAATTCGACAAACATGTGCATTTGGATATGGTCAAAGTGTCAACAAACTCAGCGGTCAGCTTCACAACTCCACACACGACGAAATTACGAGGTAAAATCGGTGGTAACTAGGTTGTGGTCCTCATCAAGAGAGTAACCACCCATCATTTTCCGTCCTTACAATTGGTTAACCGCTTGGATTAGAGGTGGAAGGGCTCCTCGAAACAAGGTGATGATGGGTAACAGGAAGTTTGACAAGTGTTAATGGTGGCCGGCTTAGACCGGACCACGAGAGGTCATTTTTTACGTACACAATAGGCTAGAATTATGTGTCGGGTAGTGGTATTGTTGTGGTTAAAGACTTCTATCCATTGAAACTTGGAAGTACCGATATGATCCTAGGCGTAGTCTAGAGGATACCCAGTCAAACCGGAAGAAATTGACAATGTCTTTCGTGAACAGAGGCGAGCACGTAACTCTTGGAGGCAAGCAAAGTAATCACACTGCACCACTAAAACGTAATGAGTTGCGATTTCGAGATCGCAAATTTGCGAACCAGAATAAAGTCTATTGATAACTAAGTTAGAGGGGTGCGAGGTGACATGTGGTTAGGTCAGGATGGCTTCTTATTCTACGTACTTCTAGTTGGATTCCTCAATTATTTTAGGAATGTCATGGTGAGGTAGTCGAGGGACATGAAGGCGTACAATTACCAACGATTAGCCACCGATTCTTTTGAGTAGGCATGAGACAAGACATTGCTAACTTGTGTCGGACTGTGTGTTTGTCAACGTATCAGATACTCCAACCTCGCGCCAGCAGCCAGTGGACCTCCCTGAGCAAATCTGAGAAGATTTAACCATGTACTTCATTCAAGGCCAGCAAGGTATAATGCCATTCTCATGGTAGTTAGATCGTCTCAGCAAGTCAGCCCACTTCATGCCAATTCACTTTAAACAAGGGTTAGAAATACCAACATCCCACTGCCATGTGTGTTGTTACCGGACCCCAAACCCCTTCTTACAATTCTTCCCAACAGTTCCAACTATACTAACTCTAACCATAGAAAACCATTTGTACCACAACACTTCCAGAAAACCTCATATAAAGCCTCACTCTAAAGTCTAAACCCTCCATCACTTTTCTAAAACAAATCCGTAGCACTTTAGAAGCACGCAACAAAAAAAATATGAAGAGAGAAAGGAATAATCCATGTATCTACTGTACCGAGAAGTACACAAAAAATGTTAAAGTAGTTTGTTACGACTAATATTTTCATTTTGAGAGAGTCAATCAACTTTGTGCATGATGGTAATAAGTTTTGATCAGATTTAGTGATTGTAATGGCTGGAACAACAGCAGTTGCTTTGAGTGAGAAGTTTACCAAGGAGGTTCATAAATTCAATTGGTTTAAAGATATTATCAAGAAATGAAATTTAACAAGCCTTGTTTTCGTTGCAAGAGAATGCCAATATGCAAATTAATATTTAGCCGAGTCATGTTGAAAGAATGGATTATTTGTCGGTGTATTAGAAAAGTAAAGAGATAGGGAAAGCTTCCATTGCAAATAGAAGGTATGACTTATGAGTAGGGCTGTAAACGAACACGAACGGGACTTGTTCATGTTTGTTCATTTAACTTTAGCCAAACAAATAAACAAACATGAACGGATAAACGAATGGGTTTCTGTGTTCGTGTTCGTTCGTTTAACTTTAGCCGAGCAAATAAACGAACACGAACGATAAACAAACGAGCTTTTGTGTTTGATTGTTTAAAAGATTGGTTAGTTCGTGTACATTTTTGTTCGGTCATTTAAATGATAAACAAACGTAAACAGAGGAAAACACGCTATAATGCAAATCCAACATTATTAAACACTATATATAAACACACATATTTAATATATATACATATATATATAATATTTAAACGAATGGATAACCAAACGTTTACGAACATAAATGAACGAACGGAAAATCTTGTTCATGTTCGTTCGTTTATTAAACAAACGAACTTCCTGCCGAACAATTTCACGAACGGTTCATGAATGTTTTGTTCGTTTACAACCCTACTTATAAGTACTTGTCCAGGATATTTTATTGGCCTCAAAAGCCCAGGATGAACCACATGTATGGAGCTTCATTTAGATGTTTGTCGTGATGATGACACCAGTTTAGGGTGGAATGATCACATCAAAATGATGGGTCCTATTAGGCTTGGGTCACGATTTTGGGTTGATAGGGTTGTGTGTAGCACATATTTTCAGGTCATTAAGGAGCACAATAGATTTTTTGGAGTATGGTGAGTAGGCTGGAACTGGTAGGATCGTAGGCGGTTGTCGAAAGTCAGACATGCACCCGCGGAAGTGAGAATTTCATAAGATTAAAGAGACCAATCGCCGTAGCGTGCACCAAGGGAAGGAAATTTCAAATTTGAAGTTATGATTGCCGCCTTATGGTTTTCCCTCGAGGACGGTTTCAGCCATCATGTAACTCTTTAGTTTTCCAGGAAGTTACAGGTTCGGGCATACTACAAATGATTGGAGCTCATTTATGACCATTACATGCATTGAGCAGATGTGGGGTTCCTTGTAGGGGTGTAATCGAGCCGAGACAGTTCGTGAGCTACTCGAGACCGACTCGAAAAATATTCGAAATCGACTCGACCTGAACCGAGTCGAGCTCGAGCTACTCGAGTAGTGTTTCGAGCCGAGTTCGAGTTTCATAATACTAAGCTCGTCAGGCTCGCGAGCCTAATCAAGCTTAGGCTAATTTACCATTTTACCCTTTTATATATACAAAATTTACATATGTAGCCATAGTATATAAGGGTAAATAAAAAACCCTAATTGTCAGATCCCACTTCCCACTTCCCAAATTTCTCTGCCGTCATCTCAAACTCACGAGAACAAAGAACACCCATCAATTTGGCTTGCCAAACTCACGAATAGATCAGAATAATCGAGTGTTCTGCGTTGTTCTTCTTCAAATCAAGCATTCGAGCCTACTTAGTAGTTGCTGTTCTTCCCAACCCTTACGGCCCTACTTAGTAGTCGTTCTTCCTTGTTATTCGTTGTTCTTCATCAGATCGAGCAGTCGAGCAATCGGTCCCCATCATGAACCTTCTTGTTGTTCTTCGCCGCTCTTCAACAGATCGGGTTTAAATTCATCTTCAATAGCTTGTTGTTTAAATCGAGCACAACTTTATTGAATAAATTTTTTCCATTTAGGCAAGTGTTTCATAGTTCTCTTGTTTGCTTGTTCATTAGATTTGTTAATTATCTATTGATTTCTCAATAGAATGTTGGTATTCTTTCTACACATAATGTTACATCGATTTGTGAGTTCATGGAATGGAGAGTCTTATGTTTTACCTTAATGGTTTCTCAATCTAGATTTTGTATTTGGGTAAATGGAAGTGATTGAGCCACCTGCAATCTTGATTATGTTTTACCTGTTAAAAAATACTTTGTTGATTTGTAAGCATGCTTGTATTTTGATTTTTTCGAGACTTGTATCTTTGATTATGTGTTGATTTCTGCATTCAAAGTTTCTTGTTTTTGCATCTGTAGATTTTTATTTGAATTGTGGTGTTAGATATAAATCAAGACATGTATTTTTGAATTATATGATGGCATTTGAAAGTGTTAAATAAGGTTTGAGGTTCAATTTAAACACTTGTTGGTTTTGTTTTTATTTAATTAAGTTTTAATCAAGTCGAGCTCGAGATTGTCGATTACATCCACGAGCCAAGCTCGTGCTTGAAAATCAAAGCTCGGCCAAGCTCGAGTCGAGTTTCGAGCTTCGAGTTCTTGACTCGAGTCGAGCTCGAGCTTGGCACTGTGCCGGCTCGACTCGGCTCGATTAGACCCCTAGTTCCTTGTATGTGAAAAGATTGGATTTTTCTTTTGTGAAATCTTAGATCGTAGGCCATTGTTTGAGTTTGTAGATCTAGAAATTTATGATTACAAGGATGATCACAATGCTTTGACAAGATCCTAATTAACTAATTGATTCAAAGGACAGTGAAGAGTAAGCACGGTGCAAAAAGGATACCATGGTGTTTAGAATGAGGGAAAAGTTATTAAGGAGCATGTCCAGATGTCTTACTCACAACATGCAACCTCAAGGATGCCTAATGTTCATAATATTGGGTTCGAGCCAAAGGTTACCCTTGAGGCCTTGAAATAGCTAGTAGGGGTGGACATTTGATTGGTTCGAGATTTGCTAGAACCTCTATGTCTAGTAATATGGGTGTTTTTCTTGAGACAAATATGGTGATTTTTCCACCCCTGCTCACATGACGCCTCTTTGAACGAGTATTCGATCTAGAAAAGATGTCTAATCAAGTGAATATCAGTTATTCATGATCTGATCTATTTCAAGTGCTGCAAAGGAGGTTTCCAGTTTTTAGACTTAGCATGACCTTTCAAAACTTGGTGATAGATAATGACTACTTTGGATTTCAGAAGATAGTATTGGTGGGACTATTACGATTGGCAGAAGAGAATTCTTATGTGACTTTTGAGTTTTGACCACTATCAGACTTGAGGACAAGTATGTTTTGCAGGGACGGTAGTTGATATGGGTTGTTTTGAGTAGTAAAGGCAGTTTAATGATTGTGGTTGGGCTAAGTTGGTTAGTGGTTAGGTTGTTAGCATATACCCAGGTAGTAGCTACCATTTGAGGTTGTGTCATTTTTCTTATTCAATACCCAATTAGATTCACTTCCAGAGCTGTGCTCTATGTTGTGTGTGAATGATTGTGTTCCATTGATTTTGCAAGTTCTATCACTATTACTGCTCATGGTACCAAATGCATCTTGCATACTTTGAACAGAAAACTCTTAAGCCAACCGCTGTAATGATTAGCAAATTTTGAACATCTGTTAAGCACTAATACATTATAAACTTTAAGAGAAGCACAGTTTGTAGGAGAAAAAAGTTATCCACACTACTAGAAGTCCCATTATGTTTCTCCATCTTTTATATTGAGGACTTAAGGGAAGAAGGAAATCCTTTCCTTCCAAATAATCCCAATTTTGGGAGGATAGATTTGGGATCAAAATAAGCCTAAACTCCTCTTCCAAACCCCTCCATTTCCTTTCCTTTCCTTCCTTAAGAAAAACTGGAGAACAGTTACTGTTACTTCTTACAATTTTTTGAATTTGGTTCCCAAAAAATGTACGTCCCTTGTCTACTTCCATTTCCATCTTATCCGTATGAGATGTTCTTATCATTCCTAAAATTCCATAATAATGCAATACAAGCCTCTTCTATTCGGCTATTCCTACGTTGACATTAGATATCTAAACAAGAGTGAGGGAAGAACAATATACCGACCTTCATAATAGAGAGAAACCAGGTACTCCTATAAGCTAAACACACGCCATTAGCGTATTTAATCGATACTAACTTAATATCGACAACCAAGTCCTTGGAATTCAATGCTTGGTAAATTGTATACAAAAACCATCACAAGAGCCATCAGCCGAAGCATAAATGAACCTATACTTATCTTATCTTTATAAACCAATGCGAAAGAAGAAAAGGTTTTCAAAATTAAACGGACCTGGATACTGAAATCGCCATCCATGGAGACATTATTTGACTCCTCAGACAAGAAACCATCTCCTCCGGAAGCGGCGGAGCCTTCAAGCATCATCTGGTGCTCCCTCCGATCAAGATCGGAGGCCAATGCAGCCAAATCGAACTCGGAGAAGAAAGGTCCCTGCAAAACCGTGTTGACGCAATGGACGGCACATAACTTCGACTCTTGTACCTCGTGGTACAACATTCCTCCGTTGATCGGACCTTCCATTTTTGTTGCTGTTTCTGATAATCGCAAAACCCTAGATTCAATCCTGTTACCGTTATCGTGATGACGAAGAAAAGTTTGTGATGATTAGATTCGTGGACGGTTTTCACGTTCGGACACAGTTATACCCCGTTTTTGCACACCACGGTAATTCGGGCACACGTTGCCTAGCAAACGGAAACTTTTTGGACAAGATCGATTATCCAAACTTTTTTCATTATATATATTTTTATATTTCTTATTTTTTATTTTTAATATCACCGACTGTTCGTTAAAACAGAATAATTAAGCAATAAATGATTTATATCCTTAATAATTCAATGTATGAAAGTATGTCAGAATAAGACATGCTGTTTGATAAAGGTTCTAATAAACAATCTGAATAATCCAAATTACCATTTAAACCTTAATATTGATTTATTATATTATAACATATGATTGTTTAACAAAACAATATGTGAACAAAATTATATTAAAGTAAAAATACCCGGTGCTTAATGATTCAGAATGTGCATTAAGGTGGAATGATTTGGCACGATTCTTCTGTCTCATTCAACACAATTTTTATTCAGATTAGACAATCAAACACACTGAATGCTGAACGATTCTGAATTATTTCATTCAGCAGCAAACAAACAATCCATAACACAAGGAACGAAATGGAGAGGATAGAGCAAATTGTTTACTAATTTAGTAATTTACGCTCTGTTCTTGAGTTTTTTAATAAAGGAATTAAAAAGGAAAAGTGAAAGGAAAAAAATAAACGATTAAGTTATGTTCTTAAGTTGGGAAAAAAAGGAATTAAAAGGGGACACCTTTTCTTACAAATCTTCTATATATATATATATATATATATATATATATATATATATATATATATATATATATATATATTAAAAAACCAATTATGGGAAAGCTTCCTTAAATAATTCCCAATTGATCAATAGAAATCCTTCATTTTTTTAATTTTGATCATATTGCCAATTATGGCTACCTCTTTTAGAAATATCCAACTACGTATTGGAAGTGGGTATTTTAACCCGTTTGGAAAAAGCACGCGGGTCGTAATGACCCGGCTTTTTCCGCTGTCTTACCCATCCCCGTTTCACTTTTCTCTTTAGCCACCACTTCTCAAGAAACCCTAAGGGGGTGTTTAGTAGAGAGAAAAGAAATGAAAATAGAAATAGGTGAGAAATGGAAATGGAAAGAAATAGAAATGTGTGGAGAATTCATACGTGATTTGATACGCTACCTTTGTTCTTGACTGTCATGTCTAAAGGTTTTCGCAGGTAAGCTTCTTCAATCATTGTCATTTATCATCTTCTTCTCCATTATCTGATTATTTTCTTGATTTACATCGGTATCCATTTAATTATATGTCGTACTGTCACGTGTTAAAAGTAGAAGCGGATTAAAAGTTCTTATTTGTGATGAAAATAACAATCCAACCTATAAAACAACCAATGTAGTGTATAAAGAAGTTCCACAACGTACCTGATGAAATTTTACTTATTTTTATTTTTAACCGTTTGTATTTGTGTGTAATTTTTTTCTTCTATAAAACTAATTAATTTTATTGGATGTATGGCACCAAATACTTTTATTAAAAATTTTATTTAAGAAATTATAGAGTAACATTTTATTTTATAAAACTCGGTCGCGCACGGGTTCATAAATCTAGTTATCCCATATTTTAGAGGATAATTTTTTTTTATCAAATAGCCCTTTCCTTCCCCTCCATTTCCCTTCTTAAAAGAACTTAAGAACACACAAAACTCGAGAACACAACTTTAATATTACTTTTGTAATTATATATATTTCCAACGAAGTAAAAAGAAAAATGGTTATGTGGCAAAAAGATAATGCTCTTTAATGAAGATGTTGATTAAAAATATTGTTCAGATCAAATATAAAAAATGATTATGCACAACAAGTAGTTTGACTAGTAGCACCAGTTTAAAAAGGTCGAAATTTACACTATGTCCGTAAAATTGTTTGTGACCCGTGTCTCCGGTCCTCCTAAACGAGATCCACCCATGTGTGGGATAATACTCAACATCTCCCCTTTACGTGTGGCGTTATTTACGCCTAATACGTGGATACTTAAGGGTTATGTTGAGTGTGTACGGTCATTTGGCCAACCACAGGTGGACAATATAAGTTTGTGGGATTCCAACTCAAAATCAAATGGTTATAGGTGGAGTAATTTATGACATTTATTAAACACATTACAAAATCACACTCGTCTGAATGAGATAATACTCAACAATGTAAGTTTATGGGCTTTCAACTCAAAACAGACCGACAATTAATGAGGTAACCAAAGACCCTCAATAAGCACATTGCAAAGTCACTTTCGTCCGATATTTAAAAATACTCTACAACAATCAATTGAAATGAGTTGTGTAACAAAATTAATATATTTACAAGATTCCTTTGATCATGCTAAAGCTCATGATGGACAAGTAAATATAAAACGATCATTTTTTGTTGGGAACTAAAGCCAGTGAGCAAAATGTGAGTGGAACATAAGGTTTACGATAATTGTTGGTTCATGATCATTTTGTTAAGTTCGGCACTACTGTACCAGTTTTGTGGGACTAGTGCCTTGGATGCCAAATTATCGGTCAATGAATTGTTTATAGGGTACTTTTTATACAACGAATTGTTTAGCATCATAGGTGATATCAAAGTCATTACGTTGTATGAGTTTCGTTGCCACGGGCATGAATCCCGGTACCAATTTATAATGATATATAATATATACAATTATGAACTCTCTATCTTGCGTCTATTTATCGTTTATAGTTTGGGTTTTACTAAACTGTACCGCTTACTGTTATATACTTGGTGTTCTATTTAATTTAACATATGTTGTGTGAGCTTGGATTAACACATTTCGCTTCCGTCTCCTATGTCAAGGGTTCGACTCCCAACTAATTTATTTTATATTTTTTAGCATCATTCTTAGTTTCTCACTAACGTTTATGATTTTTTTTTAATTCTTTTTTCCTTTTTTCTGTTTCACTTTTTTTCCTTTGGTACTTTTTGTTTGATTTTTATTTATTGGAAATCAAAGGTCATTTACGATATCCATTTTTCATGAGATATATATTGGATTCATATTTATTTTTAATGATAGTCTTTCTTTTATGTCTTTAAGTATAGTATTTATTTCTAATAAGATATATTTAAACTTTATTATAATGAGAATTTTTTTTCTTTCTAATTTTATGTTCTTTTTTATTAGATATTAAGGTGTGTTTAAGGTGTTTCTTACTATGAGATTGAGAATTGATCTATGGATATAGGTGTAAATTAATAGATATACATATTGTCGTAAAAAAAAGTATTAATATCTTGAATTGTTCGTAGTGTTTATTTTAAAGAGCCTATGATTTATTGTTTTTGACAAAGTAAAAGAGACTCTTTGAAATATTTTAATCTTACTTAATATTTTATTTTTGACTTTCATATATATATTTTTTCCATTTTTAAAATCATTACATGATTTTGGGTTCATGTTACTAATATATAATGATATTATTTTATTTTTCTTTGTTTAAACATATTAAATAACTTATAGCAATTTAATAGACTTACTAGTTTAATACCCCGGGTATAAACACGAGGATTGTTGATGTGAATTTTAAATATTTATGGTGAGAAATCTTAAACGTATAATAAATCCATATATCGATAACAAATCAAGAAACATTCATGAAAATTGGAAGATGAGTGAAAGAAAATTGATATATATATATATATATATATATATATATATATATATATAGGGATGTTCATGCGAAAAACACTTTATATGCGAAAAGTGCGAGAAACATTTCTAGCCCTTAGATTATTTGATCAATGGTCATAATTATTTATGGCAGTTTTGTAATTTAAATAAACTAAAATGGTATTTGTATCAATAAAAAAGGGTAAAAGAGACTTTTTATAAAACAAAACACCTCTATCCTCTCTCCTCTCCCTCCCTCTATTTACGTTTTCCTATTAATCCCACCTTACATTTCCTATTAAGACCTCGTTACTCAAAACCCTAGACATACAAAACACACCACAAATCTAGTCTGTTGCCGCCGCCGCCGTCGATCCGCTGCTGTCACGCCACCGCCCGCCGCGTCCGTCACCTCCGCCTCCGCGTTCGCTCCCCTCCGCCTCAACTCCGCCTCCAGGTCAATCAATATCTCTCTCTCTACCTCACCTCCGCCTCCAGTTAATCGATGCCGCCGGCCATGGGTTCTCGACAGATATGGGGCGACGAGTTTAGGGTTCTCAACAGTGATGAGTTTGTTTCAGATTGTTTCAGATCTGGGGCGACGAGTTTGGGGTTCTCAATCATCACCTTCATTTTTCTCCTTCTTCTGTTTGTGATTATACCTGTTCATTGAGGAACGAGAATCATGGATTGATCTTCAATTTTGTCGCTCCATCATCTATTTCTTCTTCTTTATTTTTTATATATACATTTTCTAGTTCCTTAAAAAGCTAGGTTTGGTTTTATGTAAATAAGAATTTAGGTCGATCAATGCATGTATGTGTCGATGTGTATGTATGTGTTTTCAAGTGTGGGAGGTGTTCTTGTGATGTGTGAGATTTTATTCAATCAATGCACGGTCTTTTAATCCTATCCTTGAATGATGATGAACAAGGTATTTTAAGTTTTTGTTTTACTTTCCTTATTGTCGAGTATCTGTTTTTTTATTTTTTGGTTTTAGATGATATGGTTTTTAGTATGTTTGTTATTTAGTGAACAATTGGTAAATAACTAGAAAAAATTGAATATGTTCATTATTAAATATTGTAAAATTTGTAATAAGATGCTTTCACTTTTTGACTGTGTTCAGTATTGAATATGCAAAAATTATCTTAAAACGAGTATCGTGTTGGCTATGTTCATTATCGAACACAATAGTGTTGGTTATGTCTTTTATTGAACACAAATGGTGTTTGTTAGAACCTAGAGGGGGTGAATAGGTTATATGCCCACTTTTTGAAGTTTTTAACAATATTTGCAAGTAATTAAAGAGTTTAAGGAAGAAAGATATCACCAATGAAGTAGTTTGGACATAATGATTTATAGTGGTTCAAGCAAGGGTTAACAACCTTGCTCTACATCCACTCCTTGGCCTCACCCACCAAGAGTTGCTCCACTAACTTCTCTCTTTGAAGGTAGAGATAAACCTTTTACAACTTCTCTCTAATTCTAAGGGTAGAGATGATCCTCACTTCTCTCTAATTCTAAGGCTAGAGATGATCCTCACTTCTCTCTAATTCTAAGGCTAGAGATGATCCTCACTTCTCTCTAATTCTAAGGCTAGAAATGATCCTCACACAATTACAAACATATAAGAAGGTAATGTAGTGTTTGAACTTTGAAGGCTTTCACTCTTGCTTCATCCTTGATCTTGAGATGTTGAATTTGTATCAAGAATATGAGCTCACAAGTTTTTGTATATGTTCTGTGTTTTTCAGATTGCAAGAGCTTAGTAAAAAACAAAACTTGAGTTACCTTAAATAAGCAAAAAGGTGCAAGCTTAAAAAGTGTCCAGACTGTCTACGGTCGATCCACGGTCGACCGTGGCATCGACCGTCGGCCTGCTGGAACTTTTTGAGACTTGTGAATATAGACGTTGGCCTTTTACCAAAATCACACACAACCCATTTTTACCATAAAAATGCACTGAAAAGAAGCTTAAGAAAAGTTGGGTTAGTGTCATACTTCTTAAGTTTGAATTTAATCATAAAAATGGTAGTTTAGAAACCAAATGCACAAAGCATGTTGGAAGTTTACCTCTTTGAGAGATTCCTTTTGCTAAATATGGTTTTGGCTTATTTCAATAGAAGATTATGTTTAGTATTTGCCAAAATAGAAATTCATTTGCTTTGACTACCAAGCTTGTGATTTTATAAAAAATTTCTCAATTTTTATAAAAGTTTTTATAAAAATTATTTTATAAAAACTTAAACTCATTTAATTATTTATTTTGTAAGCTCATAAACTTTGAACGTTTATTTGCAGGAATCTTCGACATCGGCTTCTACTTAAACTCGAATCTTGACGATTGGAGCTTGGCCATTTGATGAAGCTTATTTTGTAGATCATAGATGAGAATATATTTGATTGAATATATATATGTATATGTGCACATATGTTAATGTTAGTACATACAATTATATAAACAAGTTATATATTTTTATGTCAACAAAAGAGGATATATTTGTAAGCCTATTTTTCCCAACAGTGTTGATTGTATTCATTATTGAACACAAATAAACATAGTGATTACAAATAAGTATGTGGTATTTTTATATTTTTTAGTAAATATTCGTTAATGAATCTTAAAAAAATCAGCCAGGATAGAAAATAATAGTTGAATAAAAATATTAATTGAAATTTAAAATATAAAAAGATTCTATCAAAATATATCGATTCAATAATGAACAGTTGGGTATATAAAGATATTTTTTTAAAAAAAGAATTAATTTGATAAATAATAAAAATAAAGAAAATAAACAAATCTAGAAAAGAATTTAATTAGAGAGAATATTTAATAAGAAAGAGAAATTAATTAAAGAGAAGAGAGAGAAAATGTTATTATTACAAATTTACCCTTTTTAATTAAATAAAAATATTAATTATAATTAATGTGAACCACAAAGTCAAAAATCAATCAATGGCTGAGATTGCTTCTCGCACTTTTCACAAATAAGAAGCTTTTCGCATGAACCCTCCGCTCACTATATATATATATATATATATATATATATATATATATATATATATATATATATATATATATATATATATATGGATGATAGTGGGAAAAAATTCCAAGAATAATTTGAAGACATTTTAAAATAGATGATTCTAATTAATAAAAAATATTTTAAAAATAATTTGATTATGTCATAAACCTATTCTTTTGATACTAATACTAGATACTAGATACCAGATAGATTAAACTGTAAAACATATATTATATATATAACAAATCCTGAAAACCATTAGCTACTATAATTTAATATAATTACTTTAATGATTCAGACAAGTTTTCATAACATATCTTCATATTCGAGAAAATTGTAATAAATTCGAAGTGAAGTGCTGATTATGAACCCTCGTTGTTACATATTATCAGTCGCTTCTCAATTGTATGTATGTTACTAACAAGTAACAGCAAAAGGGATCAAAATGAGGAATATACATAAGTTTAAAGATTGGTATATATTAATGAATGCACAAGGTGAAGTGCCACATGGCCTACATGATATTCCATATTGAATTAGATAAGTAGTAAATCTCAATTAATTTGAAGTTATGTGTTGGTTCATTTTGTTTTTTCAAAATATCCTATTAGTTAGTAGTTTGGTTTTGTGTCATTTTATGTTTATTCACAATTGTTTTTTTTCATTTTTCTCTATTGAAAGTTTATATATGTCTAATATTGTGGTTGTTATATACCAAATCATTTACAATGATATGTAAAGATACATATATAGATATATCTTAATTGTTTTTTGTAATCTAAGATGAGCATAAAATTTTGACCTTAAATGCAAAGTGGTACTCTCTCACCAATAGAGTAAAGGATGATGAGCATTTGAGAAGGAAAAATGTACTCTCAAGAGAAAAAATTTTCAATTACCTTATCTAGGGATGAAACTTTTGGACCAAGTAGCAAAGTGAACCTTGTTCGTACCGTATGGAATAGGTACTAACCGAGTACATATGATTCGGGTTTGATTTTAAGTTTCTCATATTTTCGGGACCGGTACTCAACGGGACCTATATTGGGAAAGACCGAAAACACCGGTACCGTACTGTACCAAATATGATGTGTGTGATTCCCTACATTCATGGTCCATTATAAATTTATCCCTAAAAAATCGAAGCCTTTGATGATATTCCATTCACGATCTAATCCCTATGCGGTTTGTCCCATGTTTGATTACGTGTTAATCGGGGCAGGCTCGGGAAAAATAACTTAGGGGTTGCATAACTTTTTTCCCACATTATATAAAGACATCATTAAATATAACAAATAGAATCTAGAAAGTACATATAAAATTGATTTTTTCGTTCTTTTATTTTCTGAAAACGGTTAATTACATTTTCAATGTTAATTTCTAAAAACACTTCTTTTTTATTGCATAAATCAGGGCACAATTCATAAAATAATCAATTATTTTATTGCGTTGGTCTTCAAAAGATTCATTACAGAAAAGCATCTTTCAACTGTTGTGGTTGTAATCGGCAAAACCAAAACTAACTTTAATAACCTGTAGATCAAGGGGAAAGAACAATATTTTCTTGTTTCTACCATCAAACTAGAAACGTTAGTTATTCCATCAAGTTAGTAAATCTGTCATCGTGTAACAAAGATTGATAGTAGATCTAGTTGACCAAGAAGATATACTCTTTCAAATTTTGTAAAATCATTTAGGTAATCTCACTAAACTGATCCCGAATTCTTGAATTTTACATGAATCACAAACCACATTAACCACCAAAAACTAGTTGTTCAAAGAAGTCATGCGCACCATCATGATTCTTTGCAATGGACACAACCACTAACTAAAGTTGATGAGCAAAACAATGTACATAATCCGTTGACTTATTATCTGTTAAGGTCAAATATTTTAAACCATAAACTCACCACGCATGTTACTTGCTCATTCATAACCCTACCCTCTTACTTATTCAAATAATTGATGAAAGATTTAAGAGAGAAAATAAATAAATATTTAATTAAGTAATTAAGAAATAAAACAATACTTTGACTTCCTACCTAAGCCATGCTTAATTTATTGTCACTAGATATGATATCAATGGCAGCCTTAAGAGTCGAAGAAGATGTATCTATCACATGAACAACTCCAACAAAACAACTCCAAGGCTATTAACATATCTCAAAACTATAACCATTTATTCCTTTTGGGATACATCACCAAATTCATCAACTTATATGGCAAATATATCTAGACATCCTTATCAATTTCACACAAATAGACTTTATTATTTCTTGTAATAACATCTAACAATATCTTTTTGAATATTTGGAGATGTTAATTTATCATTCTTGGGAGCTTTATCGAAGGTAACATGATGCATACTCTTATTATGTTCTCTTAGTTGAAAGGTCCTCTTGAAATAGAGATAGTCCTCTCATCATGACCACGAAAGGCTAATGTACTTTTCAACAAAAATCTAGAAGTGGGAATTGTAGCACGTAAACTAGCTTCATAGTATCTTCTCAAGTTCAGTTTGCTTCTGAAGGGATACAATAATAGTTTCATTTTTTTCACCAAATTCTCACATCTTTGTCAGGATTTCTTGTGATTTTTATCAACATTACCCACATCAGCGTATAACGATTTCTTTTTACTACAAGTGCTAAAGCCTTCCTCTATAAATGCATCTCTCCCACCTTGTTGTCCTACGGTATCTCCAAATAAGGAACAAGATAAATAGTAGGCTTTGTCCTCCTTTATGCTATACTCTAACTCAAACTCATGAAATCATTCCACGACAAAACGTCTTAGGTGGTGTTTATTTTTAACTTAATGAACTTAAAAGAGAAAAGACTTATTAGGGTAAGTTGTAATGGTATCGTTTATTTTTTACTTAATCCAGAAAGTATGATTTAACAAATAAGTTATGAGGATAATACTTTCCAGATTAATTCAGACAGTTCAATTAACACAAAATAAAAAACAATACTACTTATCCCACTACAACACAAACTGGCTATTGCGACGGAACTCGACGGAAAAGTTCCGTCGCAAATAATAGCAAAGTTGTGACGGATTTGCGATAGACTACAAGACAAAACCATACCAATTATTTGATTAAAATTAGCGACGGAGTAGCTACGGATTAGCGATAGTAGGGTTTGCGACAAAACAATGGGACGCAAAATCATAAAAAAAATTAAATTTTTTTTTAAATTTCCCGTCGCAAATCCGACGCAAAAGTAATTTAAAAAAATAATATATTAATAATAACCGTCGCAAATCCGACGCAAATGTACCAACAAATACATTTACTAAACTTGAAATATAATTTATTGTACAACACATATGAGTTATTTAATTTTTCTATACGTGTTATCAATTTTGTGAAATAAGAGCTTTTATACGTATTTCTATAAACATGATTGTATACGTTTTTTATGCAGTAACTAAACTTGAAATATCGTTTATCATACAAGGACATATGCGATGTCCGCGTATAATATTTTCTTAATTTTATTTGGGTTTGTATAGTCATATAATAGTTTGTTAAAGGGTTTATAAGTTTATTATATTAAAAAACAATTCAAAAATAAAATGATAAGTTAAGGTCTGTCACAAATCGTCGCAAATCCTAAACGTTTGCAATGGATTTGTGACGGCTTTGAATTTGTTTTTTTTGAATTTTAGATTAAAAAGTGGTAAAAATGCACCGACAAACACGTATTCTCTCATTTCTTATACGTGTTATCAATTTGGTGAAGTAAGAGGTTCTACACGTGTGTCTATTGACATGCTCAAGTTTGTTTTAATAGGTTTACAAACAAGTGTACTACACTTGAAATATCGTTTATCATACAACGACATGTGCGACGTCCGCGTATAATATTTTCTTAATTTTATTTGGGTTTGTATAGTCATATAATAGTTTGTTAAAGGGTTTATAAGTTTATTATATTAAAAAACAATTCAAAAATAAAATGGTAAGTTAAGGTCCGTCACAAATCCGTCGCAAATCCTAGAATTTTGCGACGGATTTGTGACGACCTTGAATTTGTTTTTTTGTATTTTTAGATTAAAAAATAGTAAAAATGCACCAACAAACACATATTCTCTCATTTCTTATACGTGTGAGTCAGTGATCCAGTCCGACCTCAACGGAAGCAGCGACCACCGGGCACCGGCGAGCAGCAACCACCGACAGCGAGCATCGAGCGACCACCACCGGCATTCAACCTCCGAGTTTGCAACCTCGTCTCTCCGGCCGACAGCCCAACATTCAGGTTATTTTTTATAGCATTTTAGCAAAGTTTATTTGACTGCATTTTAGCAAATTCATTTGAGTTGATTTGAACTGATCTATTGCATTTTAGCAAAATTCATTTGACTTGAGATGAAAGTATGAAACTGATCTACTGCTTTGAGTGAAACTTGATTTGTGTTTCAGTCCGATTGTTTCATTGATTTTCTATGTTTGTAATTATTAGATATTCTATAAAATTCATTTGGATCCTTTTGCATTTTACTAGTTATTAACCGGACATTTGAACAACCTTTACTTGCTGTTATTAAATGAAATAAAATGTAATTGTTATTGCTTTTCAAGTTACAACTCCGTTAATAGTAAATTTCTATGTAGAGGGCTTAGGTTTTTATAGTGTTTAAAGTTTTTAGTTAGTTAGTATGTTTTTATAGTGTTATAGTGCTTTCCAAATTTCTTTTGAATGTAGTAGATTTTTTGGTTAGTAAGTTAGTATGTTTTTATGTAGAGGGCTTAGGTTTTTATAGTGTTTAAAGTTTTTAGTTAGTATATAATTATATATATTTGTATTGTTTTTGGTTTTCATTTCAGGGTCGGTGACGGGGGAGGCCATTCCAATCAATAATGACCAGAATGGTTCATAATTTTTTATAGACATACACAATTCATTTATTTTATAATGCTTTTATTTTGGTTATTGTAGTTTTTAATTATGTCGCGGGTTAGAGAATGAGGGTGGATGTATCATATGACAAATAGTGCTAGATTTTTTAATTTGGAATATGGTGACAATGTAGATAGGTGGCCATCATACGTGCGGGTTTGTTAGCTATAACACTACTAGGCTAAATATGATAAGGTATCTTTGGTTTGTTATAAATTAACTTGGAATATGAATAATTATTGTTTTGGTATTGATTTTTAATGATATAATTTTTGCAGGAAGCTAGATTGGGATGCCCTATAAGTTCTATAGAGCTTTTTACAGTGGCACATGTAACAAAAGGGACAAAGCAAGGGCATGGAGCTTCAGGTGAGGGAGGGTCAGGGGCAAGTGCGTCGGGTGAGGGTGGATCTCATGTAAATGAGCTGATGTGGGTCGATGAAAGAGCAAGTGAACATCTTGTAAGTTTATTGAATTTTTAGTTATAATATATTGATGGTTACCACACATAACATATATAATATATATGCAATAATTTCTATATGGGTTTCAGGAATTTCTTCCTTTTTTTGTAGAATTACGTGGTACTATTGTGTGTTTTTTGGGGTATTCATGCTTTATAAGATCGAGTAGCATTTCTCTTGTAGTGATATAGTCATATGATTAACATGCAATCTAAGTTTAGGCACGGAGACTTATGTGCTAATGAGTTATGTAGTCATATGACAACTGATACATGCAAGTCAAGTTAGACTGTTGTAGAGGGAGAAAAAAGATTTAAGAATCAACAGGGACAATGTCAAATATTTATATTACCAAGAATATGGTTTTAAAGTCTTATGCACAAATACATTGAATTGTGAATGCTATTAGAAGTGCCTAGTATATGTGGTTATTGTATCATTGTGCAATGGATTATGCAGAAGTCTCGTATATGTGTTAGTGTGTATAAATATGTGTGCATAATTGTAGCTTTATTCCTTTATTTATGAGCTTAAGAAGAAAGAAAAAATGACAATGAAAATAAATTGAGGATTAAAGATAATATCTTGATGTATATTTGTTCTTGTTATTTCTTCCATATTTTTGTATGTATCATTCTTTTTTGTACATTTCTTAAGTATTTTAGGAATTCTTGAAATTAAGGTAATCTAGTGACTTATAGTTTTATTTGATCTAAGATGATGTATTTAACTATTATTAAATAGTATACTATGGTAAATATGATAGATTATTATTTTTTACTACTTATCATAGGAAAAGTATCAAAGATTCATGATTGAGAAGTACGGGGAGGACCTTGAACATCACCCACTTCATGATCAAGGCTTGTGGGAGTTGGCCGTAGGAGGAAGAAAGAAGGAGAGATTATATGGGGCTAATGATGCGTCCGATCCTGTTTTTGTGCTCACGGGAACGCCTTCAACTAGCATGGGTTTATCACATTATTCACAACATGGAAGCGAAGAGGTTTAATATATTACTCTTATTTGTATATTTTATTTGTTTAGTTTAATAAAGAGTATTGAAGTATATATTTATGTATTTAATACAAGATTTATAATTTATAGATCGAAAAATTAACAAAGGTGGTCGAAGATATGGAAAAAGAAGAAAGGGAGCGGGAAAGAGCCGCTTATGAACAAGAAAGAGAAAGAGAACGACTAGAGAGAGAAAGAGAAAGAGAGAATGAAAGAGAAGAGAGAGAAAGACTAGCCAAGCAATTCGAGGACCACCAAAATAAAACAAACAGTAAGTTGGCCGAGTTGTTTGCGCAAATCGCGAAATATCAAGAAAAGTGCTAAAAGCTAGTTTAGTTTGGATTATTATGAAATTATTATCGACTAAATGAATTATGTTTGTAAGGATTTGGATGACTTTTAATATTTATGCTATTTTGTATATTTATGGCATTTGTATATTTGTATTTGCATCTTTGTATTAGCAGGAAAAAAGTGGAAAATCATAAAAACAAATATTAATGAAAAAGATTTTGCCCTTTTTGCGATAGAATTGCGACCGATGGATTTTGTCAGACCCGTCGCAAAACCGTCGCAACTTTAGTCCGTCACAAAACCGTCGCAACTTCGATCCGTCACAAAACCGTCGCAAAAGTATATCCGTCACAAAACTGTCGCAAAAGTAGATCCGTCACAAAAATGTCACCGAAATTAAGGTCGTCGCAAATCCGACGCAGAATGACCGACGCAAATATTTCCCGTCGCAAAGCTGTTGCAACTTGGGTTTCCGACGAGGGTTTTTGGGACCGCTGTTATCCGTCGCAAACAAGGTTTTGCGACGGATTTTGCCTTCGCAAAAGGTCCTGTTTGTAGTAGTGTCCTATATAGACGTTATTTTATTCACACAATTAGTTTAGGGCCTATCTTTTTTGATGGAAAATTATGACCCTTTGGTTAGCAAGGTTCTTTAGTCCAATATGCTGTCCTTTTTTGTTCCCTTTGATTTGGATGATAGGTTGTAATTTTTGGTCTATTTTCCGGATTAGGAAAAAGAACATTCAAATAAATTGTTGTTTGAATAGATACAAATGGAGACAGAGACGGTGATGGAGAGCTAGATTGTGGTCTTTGTGAAATTTCATTATAACCGTTTCTTTTGGAAGATCCTTCACCACTTTCGTCATTACCAATATCTAATTTCTTTTAAAAAAGGTGACAGTAGAACCCTACAATTTCATATTTTAACAAATCACCATCAACTAGTCAATTAAAAGATAAATTAACAAATCTATATATCAAATTAATAAAACCTGATGTCAATTTACTATTAATTAATTAACAAACAAGAAACCAACTAACTGAATAAACTAATCAATAAGGCCTTGAGTAGTGGGTAACCCCATTGAATTAGGGAGCAAGAAAGATCATTTAGGTAGCTTGGGTTGACCACTACGTCCCCCCTTTGGATTAGGGGATCGGTTTCCCCAACCCGACCTCACCCGTTCCTTTCTTTTTTTTTCCGTGTAAGAGAGAGTAACGGAAGGAAAAATATTGGATTGTTTGGGTTAAATTATACTTGAGTTTTGGATAACAGAGAGAAAATGAGAAAAAAATGGCATTTGGGTAAGACAAAGGGGAAAGATGGGTGCTATGCATCGTCTAATACAAATTTACCACTACCTACTTTGCCTTAATCTGTTATCGTGAAGACTAAAAAAGGATTAACATTAAGAAATAGTACCCTACTAAGTACTGCCTACTATTCTTCAACAATCAAAACATAAACACGATTCAATTTCCCCAGAAAAACCGTTCAATGAAAACCGGAGGCTTGTCACCATGTTCAAGCTACGACCAAAATTATTAAATAGCGAAGAGGATAAACCATTAGCAAAGAGATCAACGTATCGAGCAGATGATGGGACATGTAAAACACGAACTCGTCCAATGAAACATGGTCACGAACAAAATATATCAATCTCGATATGCTTGGTTCATTTTGCTGAACCGGGTTGTTAGACATGTAAACTGCACTAACATTGCAGCAATGAACAATGATAGACTTGGGTACCGGGGTGTGCAACTCAAGAAAAAGGTTACGTAACCGGTATGATTCAACGACTGCATTAGCCACACCCTTGTATTCTACTTCTACACTGGATCACGCAATCCCCGCCCCCGTCTGCATCAACATAGGCACTCAAGACACATGATGGGGAAGTGTATAGTTTATCCAGCGTCTAAAGTGCCCTTAAGATACCATAGGATGCTTTTGCCGAGGCATCTAATTTTATCAATGTTTTCGTAGGTGCGTGGCATGGTTTACAATTCGACATATGAGCACGACCTAGAATCTCGGATGCATATTTTTGCTTATAGAGGAATAAACCATCCTTATTTTGTGTGATAGATTAAGTGGTCGAGATCAGACATAGAAAAATCCGTGCATAGCAACGAGATAATTTTCTACAAAAGTTGGTGAGATGAAGTAGTCAAAATAATATCAACATATAATAATAGATATGCCATAGAAGTCCCACAACAAAACACAAATAATGAAATAACTGAACGACAACGAGTAAAGCCTATAGATGCGTCATAAGTGGCAAATCACTGATACCACGCTCCCGGTGCCTATTTAAGGTGTCTGAGTTGACATACATAACCAGGTTTGACTAGGTCGTGAAATCTAGGCTGCTTATGGTTTGTACACAGTCTCATGTAGTTTGTAATGTAAAAAGCGTTTCTCACCATTTGATGTATAGGCCATGTACGAGAATAGCGATGCTCAACACTATATGTATGGTAGCGAGTTTAATCACTGGGCTGAAAGTTTCGGCATGGTCGATGTCCGGTCTTTAGCTTTTGCTTTTTCCACGGAGGCGGCAAAGGAAAGAAGACTAATATACTTATATTTACAATGTGTCCACGGGGCAGGACGAGAGGGTAAGAAAAGAAAGATAGCCGTCACTCAAGGGAATGACAGGGAGAAGAAAGGTGGCATTGGCCAACGGTAGTTTGGTGGCGGCGGAAAGGAGATAAAGAGAAGATATGAGTAGAACTTTGATACCGTGAAGAATAATGAAAATTTCCGTAGGTATTAAGTATTACATTAACAACTATTTATAGAGTACAGTGGTACAAAAAAACCCTAGTTTATCTATACAATTGGGTTTATCTATGATATACTAAACCCTAATCTAATTATATCACAACAAAAAAAAAAACGACTTTAGGGGCGAAAAATGTTGTCTCAAAAGAGCAAATTGTCGCCGCAAATGATCTTAATTTTTGCTACGACACTTTTTGTGGCAACGTTGAATTTTTTATGTGGGAAAAGGTCCCCCCATTGTTTTCGTGGGAAAAAATATTAAAATTATATCCTTAGGCCTTTAGCGGCGACACGTGACACCGCAAATTGTCTTCGTTGAAAGTCAACATCGCTTGATTGAAACTTTGTGTTTTAGTGGGCTTTTTGCAGCGACATTTGTCGCCGCAAATTAAAAGCCTTATTTCTTGTAGTGTATCTTTAATACCACCATTTCTACTGTACATCTCACCACTAGCATTCCATCTAGAGATGTGATGAAGTTATATGTTTGCAAACCAATAAAATCAAATTAAATTTCTTGTAGTAGCTTCCTCATATCTTTTATTTTTTATATTCAACAACACCAGTTTCATCACTAATCTGTAGTTTTTCCTCTAAAATTTTAAAAATGCTTATACAGAAAATGACATAAATGCAGCTGTCAAAAAGTTCAAAGCTCAATAATGTATGCTGTACTTTGGTAACTCATATGTATGCTATATCTGGTCATATTAATTAGTGATATGCTCATCATCTCAAAAGAATCATTATACTCTTTGAACATATTTCTTTTGACTGATATAGTCATCCATGTGATTGAAATAATGTCTGTATCACATTAATTACCAATACATTTACTTGATATATATGTGAAAATCCAAGTTTGACAAAAAGTTTATCTGTAGAATGAATTAGGTTTACTTCAAATATGTTACTGTATAATTCATATATGTAACAAACTACTCTTCTAATTGCTTTTGGTCTTCTACACTAAATACTCAGATTTATGAAGAACTTAATTTGGAAACAAAACCAGTATTTTCATTAAATTCATGATTCATCATTTCATCATGCATGCAACACTGAAGTCTTACAATCTTAAATAAGAGATATGATATAGGTATTCCTGCCAAGCAATCAACTAAGTTGCAATGAAATTTCTTAATTAAGTGGGGTTTGAGAATGTCAACTATATCCTTACATCAGCTCACTTTGACCAGGTGCTATATATGGAGTATGGTGTTTAATTTAAATAGGCATAAATATTAAAAAAATATAAAAAGTCCAATCTCTACCATACAATTGACATAAACTAATACATCAACTTGATTAAATAAAAGCAACTTGGTTTATTATTGTTTCAGCTACTTCAAAAATAATAGATATAACTTTAGTTTGAGATAATCCTTTTATGTCATTCCAATACCACAATCTGCATTCACCTTATTAATTCATCATTCTTAATTTGTCTACAGCTACGTATTGCAGGATGTCGAGAAGACATAAATCAATTGCAATTGGTATTGATCTTGGAACAACATACTCATGTGTCGCCGTCTGGTTTGATCAACACAATCGTGTCGAGATCCTCCCTAATGAACAAGGTAACAACATTACTCCATCATGTGTGGCTTGTAACGACATGGAGCTTTTAGTAGGTGAGGCAGCCAAAAACCAAATTACCAGGAATCCTACTAAAACTGTTTTTGGTAAGTCGATTTGATCAACAACTTGCATATATATTTTATCCTTCATTTACTATGCAATCTGCAAATTAATAAACTTTATATACTTTCATCTGTGATAAATTTTAGATGTTAAACGTTTGATGGGAAGCAGATTCAGTGATAGCAGATTGCAGCAGGACATACAATCATGGCCTTTTAGTGTGATCGAAGGGTCTGCTGATAAACCAATGATTGTACTTGAACACATTGGAGCAGCCAAAGAATTTTCACCTGAGGAAATATCATCCCTGATTGTAAAGAATTTGAAGGAAGCTGCTGAAGCATACCTTGGAACAACAGTTAAAGATGCGGTAATTACAGTCCCTGCATATTTCAGTGACAAACAAAGACAGGCAACAAAGGATGCAGGTACGCTGGCTGGCCTCAATGTCTTGCGCTTGATTAGCGAGCCCACAGCAGCTGCAATTGCCTATGGTTTAGATAAGTTTGCTGATAAAAACCATCCACAAGAGAAAAATGTTTTAATCTTTGATTTGGGTGGGGGGACATTTGATGTGTCACTTCTCATAATCAGTAAGGATGGAACCATAAAAGTTAAAGCCGTTGGTGGTGACACTCATTTGGGTGGTGAAGACTTCGACAAGGCGATGGTGAATCATTGTGTTCAAGAATTCAAGAAAAGACATAAGAAGGATATCACCGGAAGTGCAAGGGCAATAGGGAGGTTGAAAATTGCATGTGAGAAAGCAAAGAGGGATCTTTCCTCAACATCACAAACATCGATTGAAATTGATTCCTTGTATGAAGGAATTGATTTTTCAATGAGATTCACCCGTGCGAAATTTGAGGAGCTAAACTCGAGTCTCTTTAACAAGTGTATTGAACATGTTGAGAATTGTTTGCGAGATGGGAATATGGAAAAGCATGAAATTGATGATATAGTTACTGTTGGTGGGTCGACTAGGATTCCCAAGGTACAACAAATGCTAAGGGAACTATTTGACTGGAAACAGCTTTGCAAGAGCATAAATGCGGATGAAGCTGTCGCTTATGGCGCAGCAGTGTTGGCTGCGAACTTAAGTGGTAACGGCAATAAAACTGTGAAGGATTTGATACTTTTAGATGTGACCCCTCTCTCCCTAGGCATCGAGATCAATGAAGATGATATGGATGTTCTGATTCCAAGAAACACACCAATACCAGCTATGAAGGAGGACAATTATGTAACAATGTCAGACAACCAAGTGGCTTTCACAATCCAGGTGTATCAGGGTGAGAGCAGGAAAACCAGGGACAACATCTTTCTTGATAAATTCCGTCTTCAAGGCGTTCCACCAGCCCCTGCCGGTAAACAAAAGGTGAAAGTTTGTTTTAGAATAGATGCCAATGGTATTCTTAATGTCACAGCTGAGTTGGAATCCAATGGTAATAAAAATAGTATCATAATTGCTGATAGTGGGAATTTATCCAAGGATGACATTGAGAAGATGCTGAAAAAGGTTGCATTGTGAAGTATATAGATATAGGTAACATCATACATAAATAAATTGAGACTCTCAGTAATGTTTCTACAATATCTTGCAATATCTGTTATCTTGTAATGTATTTTGCCCTTCTGGACGTTCTGGTCACGGTATGATTCATGCTTTATGGTTAGCGGATGCGGAGCTAGTTGTTACATATGGTTTTGGTTCACTGCTATAACTTTATCATTCCGTCCTTACTTATAGCATTCGATTATTCCTAAGTTGATTTCTTATAACTGTTCTGCAGGGTAGAAAGAGAATTCAATGAAAATGTATTCTACATGCACAATCTTTTGACTATACAAATATTGTTTTTTTACCTTATCTACAATAGTAATTTCTAACATTTCATAATGGTTAACAAATGATGAATTATGCAATGCAATTAATGATCTAGGTTTAGATTTAAAGCATAAACCACAAGTTTGACAATTTAAGCATTCAAATTTAAATGATCAATTTAGATTCAACTTGATCAAAATTTAATCGCAAACAATAAATCATAATGCTTAAAACATCAAATTACGTAACCCTACCACTGTTCTTGCTTTTGGTCTTTTCAACTCATTGTTCAGACAATCAGACAAAATAAAACTTTCAAAAGTGATATTTCTACGAGGATTTATGGCGAAGTCGTATATGTCCCGATGTATGTAGTTTAATCATTTCCGTGGCTGTTTTTCATACTCCAGCTAGTCATCCAAGAAAAAATTGAACCCGATTTTCTTTTAAAACTCTTAGATATAGGTCGATCTTTAGTTGTTTTGGTATCTATATTTATCTCTTAGCACACGGTAAAGCTCAAAGGGATATTCTAGTTTGTCATTATGTCAAGCAATCTGTTCAATAGTTGTCTATCCTACTTTGTTTGCAAAGTATTATTCATTTACTTTTCGATTATACGGTAATGGTGCACAATATCCTCTTTGGCGTCATTTTTCTAACCTTTGGTCAGAGTGCTAAAGTACTCAAGTAGATCCATTTTCAACCGGTGATGATGACGAAGAATGACAATCGGTTGATGCTAAACTTCAAAGTTGGGTTTACAGGGAAGGGTTACTGCAATTCACGTGTCGCAATTCATAGTTGGGTAATGAATAAATTGAAAGACCAAATGTAGATTATCCTTCAAATCAAATGAAGGGTCAGGATTAAGTCTCTCATTCTCACCTAAATATACATTCTACAATACTTGTGATCCTCATCTTTTAAAAATTACAGTTACTAAATATGCTACTACCAAAGACTTGTGGGATAACATTGAGAAATTCTTTCTTGGCAATAAAATGTCTAGTGCCCTCCAATTGCAAGAAACACTTCATAATACTAAAAAGGGTGCTCTTAACATTACATATTATTGTCATACTCTTAAAAACCTTGTTTATGCTCTCAAAGATGTTGATGACTCCATTTCTAAACAATAACTTGTTATGCAAATCTTGAGACAACTACCCACATCCTACTCTAGTATTGTGTGTGTTTGGCAACGGACGGGGGATTATCGGGGCCTGGGATTCTAGTTTTTATAATCTCCAACTCTCTAACCTCGTTCGTGTGTTAAAATCTTGAGGGGATTATTAAAAACATAATCCTTTAAAATAAAAGACTTTCCCAGTAGTTTATGAATTGGGTTTAGAATTATCAATTAATCAGCCCCAACTCACTAGTTTCGTAAAACACACCTATTGTTGATATCATTGCTAATACCACCCCCTTTCCAGATTTCTTTAAAGCTAAAAACATACTTTTAGCTCATGAAAGTCATCCAAACCGTCTAGTCCGTCTTAAGATGGTTATATATAGACATATATTAGAACTCTCAAGCAACAATGTTTAGTACATGCATTAGAATATTCAAGATTTGTCATTGCTATACATGGAGGTATATATCATCTTGGGATATCAATCTCTTTTGATAATAATCTTTAATTCTAGATATATAGGTAGTCTGGTCAATCAATGAACAAGGATGCAATGAAAAGTATTAATTTTGTGAGATACAAATTAAGGTCATCTGTCTTTGCATCTGTAACGCACCAAATTCTAAAGTAAGGTAAAACTCTAAAATAGAAGTATTTTAGAATAAAAAGAGTTTACACAAAAGCGGAAGCTACTATTTACACTGAACCCTCTCGTTCAGTTACAAAAGCGGTATTCAATATTTACAACAAAATACTTGTTTTACAAAATACAACTGGGCGTTAGATTTAAAATTACAAATCTTTTACTCGCACAACAACCTCTGTCAAACTGGGGCCTTGCCCTTGGAGGAATCACGCCCTGCAAAACAACAGTATGCAGTATCTGATAAGCCACAAGGCTTAGTGAGAAAACTAAACTGTAAATCATATAAGCATGCGCATACACAGATACGAATGTTGTAACAGTTCTTATGGACACAGTACTGCACCATCTTAGCATCCGCCAAGAAGGCTAAAATGTTGTCCGTAGCAACTACCGCACAAAGCAGCGTGCTACAGCTCTTTCTCTGGTGATCCTCTGATCAATAATATATCACATTGCAATGTACCACACACATATCACATATATGAATCAGAAAACTCACCTCAGCAACTAGTATCACACATATATATGCCAGATAACTCAGTACACGTCAAATAGTAATCCCTACAGTTATATAATCATATAATTAAGACATGTACTAATCAACACTTAACAAATAAAACAAGGCAGGGGACCTACACGGGCCGTGTACCCCTACACGGGACGTGTCTCAAGCACTCTACACGACCACACATGACCACATGGCCAGTGTTGTCCACGTCACCTACACGGCCGTGTAATGTACATGGGCCGTGTACACCACATGCTACACGACCATGTCTCATCTACATGGACGGTGTTGACAACTCACCTACACGGGCCGTGTGCCTTCACACAGGCCGTGTACCTCAATCTCTACATGACCATGTATACCAACATGGCCCTGTGACCGCCTTCTACACTACACGGCCGTGTACCTCTACACGGGCCGTGTACTCTACAGACCAGCCGACTGTTCTTCCCAACAGTCGGTGTTCTTGACCAAAAATTCGATTAAACTCACATAAAACTCTACTGGGGTGTTTTCCTAAACCCCCAAATAGCATGTAAACTACTCAAAACAATAAATATAAGCTAAAACCATGATTCACCATTGAATCACCTTAAAACCCACTAAAACATCAATAATAACTAGCAAAGAGATCTTACCTCAACTTGTGCCTACTAGAAATAGATGTAAATCACTTGTCCTCTGCTTTCCTTGCTACAAAACCCAGCTCTAGCTCTCTCTCGATGGATGTAGTAGAAATTATGCAAACTTTGACTCTCAAGAGTCAAAGCTAGCCATATATATACATATCTTTCAAAATTGACACAATTGGCCCCTGCACTTTTCTAGTTTCAAAATGACAACATAAGTCCCTCAAGTTTCTAAACACCTCCTAATCTCAATTAGGCAATACCAAAACGCATCATATCGATAAGTTACTAATAATAGAAATTTCCGAACCTTGGGTGTTACAACTCTTCCCCACTTGAAAACGATTTCGTCCCCGAAATCAACTGCTGAAGAGTTCTGGGTAGTTACGTATCATCTCACTCTCTGGTTCCCAAGTATAATCCGACCCTTTACGGTGTTTCCACTGAACTTTAACCAACACAATCTGTTTATTACGTAGAGCTTTAACTTTTCTTTCCAGTATAACAACAGGTTGCTCGACATAATTCAACTTTTCATCAACGCATACATCCTCCAGTGGCACAAATGCAGACTCGTCTGCTAAACATTTCCGAAGATGAGACACGTGGAAGGTATTGTGTATCTTGGATAACTCTTCTGGTAGTTCCAGTCTGTATGCAACTTTCCCCACACGAGCACTAACTTTGAACGGTCCAATAAACCTCGGACCCAGTTTGCCTCTCTTTCTGAATCTAATAACCCCCTTCCACGGTGACACCTTTAATAGCACATAATCACCCACTTGGAACTCTAGTGGTGATGTTCTTTTATCCGCGTAACTCTTTTGTCTGCTCTGAGCTGCTAGCAATCTATCTCTGATCTGCTGAATCTGCTCTGTCGTACGCTGTACCACCTCAGTACTTCCCAACTCTCTCTGTCCCACTTCACTCCAACAAATCGGAGTCCGACACTTTCTACCATACAACATTTCATAAGGCGGCATTCCCAAACTGGAATGATAGCATATCCTCCAGGGTTTGAATCGTCCTCTCACTTTGACCATCAGTCTGCGGATGAAATGCGGTACTAAGATGAAGCTTAGTCCCCATTTCGCCATGAAATTTATTCCAAAACCTGGAAGTAAATTGAGTATCTCTATCTGACACAATAGACACTGGCACACCATGACGAGATACTATTTCTTTCATATACACCTCTGATAGCTTCTCTGATGAGTAAGTCTCTTTAATGGGAATAAAATGCGCGCTCTTAGTCAATCTATCCACAATTACCCAAATAGCATCGTAACCTCTAGGGGTCTTAGGTAATTTAGTGATTAGATCCATAGTAATATTCTCCCACTTTCACACTGGTATCCAGAGGTTGTAATTTCCCATGCGGTTTCTGGTGTTCAGCTTTCACTTGCAGACACGTAAGACACCTCTCCACATACCTAGCCACATCTCGCTTCATACCTGGCCACCAATACTCTACCTTCAGATCTTTATACATTTTTGTCGCCCCCGGGTGAATAGAGAATTTAGATCTGTGAGCGTCACTCAAAAGAGTTTGTCTGACTTCTCCGTGATTAGGTACCCACACTCGTCCACAACATAAGAATAGATCACGACTATCCTTAACAAAATTAGTTACCTACCCTTTAATTTGCTCTTTGTTGTGATTTTCTACTTTAACTGCTTCCAGCTGAGCATCTCTTATTATATCCAACAATGGCGTAGTCATTGTCATCTGTAACGATTCTTTCTTCCAAAGTACTGACCCCGACTTTCTGCTCAAAGCATCTGCCACAACATTGGCTTTCCCCGGGTGATAAAGTATCTCACAATCATAATCCTTCAGAAGCTCTAACCACCTTCTCTGCCTCATATTAAGATTCTCTAGATCCACAAAATATTTCAAACTTTTGTGATCAGTATAAATAGTACACTTCACTCCATACAAATAATATCTCCAAATCTTCAATGCAAAAATCACTGCTGCTAACTCCAAATCGTGAGTTGGGTAGTTAATCTCATTCGGCTTAAGCTGTCGCGAAGCATAAGCAATCATTCTACCTCTCTGCATCAAAACACATCCCAACCCCAAATAAGAAGCATCACAAAACACGATCATGTCTTCCACTCCTTCTGGCAAAGCAAGAACAGGTGCCTCACATAACCTTTGCTTGAGAGTTGAAAACGCAGCCTCTTGTTCATCTCCCCATACAAACTCTACATTCTTCCTGGTTAGCTTGGTCAATGGAACTGCAGTCTTTGAAAAATTCTGAATAAATCTCCTGTAATAACCTGCTAACCCCAAAAAGCTTCTGATTTCAGTAGGGTTCCTCGGAGGTTCCCACTTCATTACTGCATCAACCTTAGTAGGATTAACTTTAATTCCTTCCTTATTAATCAGATGACCTAAGAATTGCACCTCTTGAATCCAGAATTCACACTTGGAGAATTTAGCATACAGCTTTTCTCTTCGCAGCGTCACCAAAACCTCTTTCAAATGCCTTTCATGTTATGTCGGGTTTCTTGAGTAAACGAGAATATCATCAATAAACATAATCACAGATTTGTCCAACATCGGACGGCAAACTCTATTCATAAGATCCATAAATGCTGCAGGTGCATTTGTAAGACCAAATGGCAAAACAACAAATTCAAAATTCCCGTACCGCGTCCTAAACGCGGTTTTAGGAATATCTTCCTCCCGAACTTTCAACTGATGATAACCTGTAACGTCCCAAAGTAAATATATTCCGACCATCACCAAAATCAACAGTTACAAACGTAGCACCATCAAAGTTAATTTGTTTGTTACAACGGAAGCAAATATAATGTAAAATTGTTTGACTGATAGTTGAATCAAAACATGAAACGCTGCAGTCGCCATCAACGAGCTGGAACCTTGCCGTTATCCAACCTTAAGGGTCCTGAAACAAAAAAATAACGAGTAAGCACAAAGCTTAGTGAATCACCACTCCCCTTACTCTTCGCAGGAATCACATCGTGCCATCTATTAACACATAACTAGGGACTCGCCCTCTTCTGCATCTCGGGTCCCACCTGTTTGATGCCTGAACCGGGCCTCGCCCGCTATGACTCATCACAGGTCCCACCTTTAGATGAAGCCATCTGCCCCGACCGACCACGAAGGCACGGTTGGTTACTGACATCTTACCATGATAACACATAATGACTTTTCACATTTAAGCACATACTTGGCAACGATAAGCAGTATACAGACCACTTACACTTCGCGGGAATTAAAGTAAGTTAGGGTAACTCACCTGGGTGACGACACGGTAAGGTCATAAATACTTCTCGACACTTCTTTGACTAACAGATCCTGACTGTAAACCTACAACACAATTGCTAAGTCGGGTCAAGTACAATTCTTCAAGTCTTATGAGTTAATACCGACATTAACCTTGGCTTACTAACACCACCTCTACAACAATAACGAATGCAACTTCAAAATGCACCAAAACCCGCGGACGCGTCGCGTCCAACAAGCCGACGCATCGCGTCGAGGTAGAGTGTCGGATTTCTAACTTCCGGATTCCAAACTTCCGGATTTCCAACTTTCGGATTCCAATCTTTTGGATTTCCAACTTCCGGATTCCAAACTTCCGGATTTCCAGTCTAGTGTCATGAAATTTGCAAAAGTCGCATGAAATAATAAATAGGTCGCATGAGTGTGTCAAAAGTCACATGAAGTGTTTATGCATTGCTGAAAGTCACATGAGCTATGAAAGTCGCATGGTCCGACTGTCGCATGGACTCTAAAAGTCGCATGAACAATGAAAGTCGCATGGATACAATAAGTCACATGAAAGTCGCATGGCACTAAGTGTC
Organism: Dittrichia graveolens; assembly: GCA_038502395.1. Classification (NCBI taxonomy): domain Eukaryota; kingdom Viridiplantae; phylum Streptophyta; class Magnoliopsida; order Asterales; family Asteraceae; genus Dittrichia; species Dittrichia graveolens. The sequence goes on from JARJIL010000005.1 coordinate 29,955,207, forward strand.
GCATGAAAGTGAAAGTCGCATGAACATAAATCGCATGGCACTAAGTGTGCTTATCCGACAGTCGTATGACACCACACCAAAAGTCGCATGGACTTTGGTGAGGGTCGCACGACTCAGCTCTTCCCTGCCAGTTCATCTTTTTGAGAAAAACCCCCAGAACTTAAAACTTCATTTTCAAAATCTCAACCTCCTCAAAACTTAACCAAATCACTTTATTTTTGTTTCAAAACATTTCTCCATTCTTTTAAGCACTTCCTTCAAAATTTAAACACATCTCAATAAGTATCAAGACTCCAAACTTAGATTCTTTACCATTGTTCTTCATAAACCCAACACCCCATAAAACCTAGATCTTATCTAGCTCTATAGTCATCCCAACAAGGTGAAATCGGTACCTATAGCATCAAAATGAGATAGAGAACATTACCTTATGATTCTCTTGACAATTCCTTAGATTTCCAGATGATCCTTGACCCTTCCTTCTTTTGCTCCTCGTGGGTTTGCACACACACACACACACACTCAAATTTCTTTCTCTCAATGAAACAGTAACCAGATTTTGGGGGCTGTGCCCTACCCTTCTATATATATATTCTTAAAAGGCCTTGAGCCCACTTGACTTAACAAGCCCCATTTAGTTGCTTAGTCCATTTAGATTGTTTCCTCTAGTCCACTAATAATTCATTCAATTAAGTCCATGAAATATTTAACCTATTCCACAATTAAATTCACAATTCACCACAATTCATCATATTCTCAATAATATTCTTTTTGTTTACAATTCGAAAATAGGGTATTACATATCATGACAACTGGATTCCGAAAAATGGGTATTACAACTCTCCCCCACTAAAACACGACTTCGTCCTCGAAGTCATTCCTCGAACAGTCCCGGGTAATTCAACTTCATTTTGTTTTCGGGTTCCCAAGTCCATTCCGACCCTCTGCGGTGCTCCCACTGTACCTTTACTATCCTGATGTGCTTGTTTCTAAGAGTCTTGGTCTTACATTCGAGTATCACCACCGGTTTCTCTACATAATTTAGCTTGTCGTCCACCATGATATCCTTCATAGGTACGAATGTCGATTTGTCCGCTAGGCACTTCCTTAAGTGTGACACGTGGAAGGTGTTATGAATCCTCGATAGTTCCTCGGGTAGTTCAAGTCCGTACGCGACCTTCCCCACTCGTGCCACTACCTTGAAGGGCCCGATAAACCTTGGCTCAACTTTCCCCGCTTTCTGAAACGGATGACTCCTTTCCACGGCGAAAACTTGAGTATTACAAAGTCCCCAACTTGAAACTCTAGTTCCGAGCGACGCTTATCCGCGTAACTCTTCTGTCTACTCTGCGCTGCACGCAGTCTTTCGCGAATTTTCTGAATGTTCTCAGTCGTTTTCTGTACCACTTCTGTACTCCCGGGCTCCCTCTACCCCACCTCACCCCAACAAATAGGGGTTCTACAACGCCTGCCGTACAGCATCTCATACGGCGGCATCCCTATATTGGCGTGGAAGCTATTATTATATGAGAATTCTGCTAATGGAAGGTAAATATCCCAGCTGCCCCCGAAATCTAGCACACATGCCCGCAACATGTCCTTTAAGGTCTGTATCGTACGCTCACTTTGACCGTCCGTCTGCGGATGATAAGCTGTACTAAAGTGCAACCTCGTGCCCAAATCACTATGAAACTTCCCCCAGAATCTAGCTGTGAATCTCGTATCCCTGTCAAACACCACTGAAACTGCACCCCGTGCCTCGAGATCACCTCTTTCATAAACACATCTGCCATTTTCTCTGACGAGTATGTCTCACGGATCGGGATGAAGTGTGCACTTTTCATTAACCGGTCAACAATGACCCATATAGCGTCATAACCCCTCGGGGTTCGGGGCAACTTGGTTATTAAATCCATCGTGATATGCTCCCACTTCCACTCTAGTATTTCCAAAGGCTGAACCTTTCCGTGGGGTCTTTGGTGCTCGGCCTTAACTCGAAGGCATGTTAAACATCCTTCTACGTACTTTGCTACAGAGCGCTTCATCCCCGGACACCAATAATCGTATTTTAAATCTCGATACATCTTTGTAGCCCCCGGGTGAATTGAAAATTAAGACTTATGAGCCTCGTCGAGCAGTGTAAGCCTTGCATCCCCCATACTGGGTACCCAAATTCGTCCATGTCGAGTAAGCAAATCTCGACCATCCTTCACGAGCTTAGTTGCTTGACCCTTAATCCTTTCTCTGTTTTAGTTCTCATCCCAGATTGCTTCATCCTGGTTGGACCTTATTAAGTCAAATAAGGATGTCGTTACTGTCAACCGCAAACACTTCACTCGAAGTAGCATGCAACCTGCCTTCCTACTCAAAGCGTCCGCCACCACATTGGCCTTACCTGGATGATAGAGTATTTCACAATCGTAATCCTTCACGAGGTCTAGCCACCGTCGTTGTCTCATGTTCAAGTTTTTCTGATCTGCGAAGTATTTCAAACTCTTGTGATCTGTGTAGATCGTACACTTCACTCCATACAAGTAATGTCTCTAAATTTTTAATGCAAAGACTACCGCCGCGAGCTCTAGGTCATGCGTTGGATAGTTGCTCTTGTGCGGTTTCAATTGCCTAGACGCGTATGCTATAACTTTCCCTCTTTGCATTAACACACACCTCAAGCCACAGTGAGAAGCGTCACAATAAACCACAAGATCCTCCATCCTCTCGGGTAGAGTTAACACTGGCGCTTCGCATAGTTTGTTATGTAGGGTCTCAAACGCCTTTTGTTGCTCAATTCCCCAAACAAAACTCGCATTCTTCTTAGTTAACTTAGTCAAAGACACTACAATTCTCGAAAAATATTGAATAAATCTCCGGTAGTATCCTGCTAAGCCCAAAAAGCTCCTAATCTCATTTGGACTCTTGGGCTGTTCCCATTTCATGACGGCCTTAATCTTAGCCGGATCCACCTTTATGCCGCTCTCGTTCACGAGATGCCTTAAGAACTGCACTTCCCGTAACCAAAATTCGCACTTCGAGAACTTAGCGTAGAGCTTCTCCTACTTTAGCGTTTCCAAAACTTGCCGTAAGTGTTGCTCGTGTTCCTTTCGTGTCCTTGAATACACTAAAATATCGTCGATGAATACGATGACCGACTTGTCGAGCATCGGCCTGCATACCTTGTTCATAAGATCCATAAACGCTGCTGGAGCGTTGGTCAATCCGAACGGCATGACCACGAACTCGTAATGGCCATACCGTGCTCTGAACGCCGTCTTAGCAATATCCTCTTCTCGTACCTTCAACTGATGGTAACCAGAACGAAGGTCGATCTTCAAAAACCATGTATCTCCCTGAAGTTGATCGAATAAGTCGTCGATTCTCGGCAGCGGGTATCTGTTATTGAATACACTAAAATATCGTCGATGAATACGATGACCGACTTGTCGAGCATCGGCCTGCATACCTTGTTCATAAGATCCATAAACGCTGCTGGAGCGTTGGTCAATCCGAACGGCATGACCACGAACTCGTAATGGCCATACCGTGCTCTGAACGCCGTCTTAGCAATATCCTCTTCTCGTACCTTCAACTGATGGTAACCAGAACGAAGGTCGATCTTCAAAAACCATGTATCTCCCTGAAGTTGATCGAATAAGTCGTCGATTCTCGGCAGCGGGTATCTGTTATTTACGGTGACCTTATTCAGTTCGCGGTAGTCGATGCACATTCTGAAAGACCCGTCTTTCTTCTTGACGAAGAGTATAGGCGCGCCTCAAGGTGAACTACTTGGTCTGATAAACCCCTTATCTAACAGTTCCTGGAGCTGACTCATGAGTTCCTTCATCTCAGGTGGAGCTAATCGGTAGGGTGTCTTGGCTATCGGTGCGGCTCTGGGTACTAGGTCGATCCTGAATTCGACATGACGATGAGGTGGTATCCCGGGCATATCCTTCGGAAATACTTCTGGAAATTCTCTAACCACTGGCACATCTGACACTTCTAACGTGCTCTTCTCCTTTTTACTGTCGAGTACATAGGCTAGGAAGGCGATGCATCCGTGACGAAGGTACTTCCTCGCTTTGGTTATTGTGCAGAATGCCGTTTCCTCCTTCCGGCGTTCCCCCGTGACGACAACTTCTCCCCCACTAGGGGTTTGGATCCTAACTCTCCTCCGGTCACATTCAATGGTAGCTTGATGACGACCCAGCCAATCCATCCCCACGACGATGTGAAATTCCCTCATAGCAATCGGTATAAGGTCAATCGCAAACTTCTCACCCTCTAGTTCTATCACGTTACTCCTATACACTGTCGACACACTTAAAGCCTTGTCATCGGCTATTTCTACTTCCAAAGGTACCTCTAGTTTCACTGGTGCTTGGTTGAAATTTTTGCAAAATGTAAAAGAAACAAACGATCTACTCGCGCTAGAATCAAATAAAACAAGTGCAGGTACTGAGTTTACAAGATGAGTACCTGCAACCACGTCAGGCTCTGCTTTGGCTTCTTTCACAGTTAGCTGAAAGGCTCGCCCCCTTCCCCGAGTCGCCTCACTCCTCTTACCTTGACTGTTGGGGTTTGTTCGGTTTTTCAAAATATATTTTAGCAACGGAAGCATGAACAACAATTTTAAACTTTTTAAAACTCCCCACCAATGATCCATATGCAAGCCTTAAGAAACAAAACCAACCATAGGGTGTTTAGAACTACAACCTTTGTAGCGTGAGTAAACCGTTGAGAAGACTTCCTCCAAGGTATCCACAAATCAATGAGTCCAATACCTCCAAGATGCTAGTCTCTCCAACCCTTGATATTCAAGAATGCAAGCAACAAGCTTTGTTCTTCTTCTTGAACTAGATGTATGTATTTTGAGTATGTGTTTATGTATCACCTTTGCTAACTTGAAGAACACCAATACTAGAGAGTAAGGATGTTTTTCAAGTATAAAACACTTAGAACAATTCTAAGAACACAAAGAAAGGTGATAGCATGCAAGTATGTTACAAAAGGGACCATGCATGTAATTATAAAAGTCAAGAAGCAAAGCAAGAGAGGGAGGACCCCCTCCCTTGCATTATGGACGAAAATTAGAGGGGGGAGGTTCTCCTCTTGCCTCTTGCTTCCTTACTTGTCCCATACATGCATGTCTTGGTTAAGTCTTATGCAAGAATACACCATATGGCCCCTTTCTTGCTCATTGTCAGAATTTCTAGCTATTAATCTTTTAAATATATAAAAGATATACTAGATATGTCATACTATTTATAAAATACATCTACATGTATTTTATATACATACTTGATTGTTACTAGTAACTCTTTACTTGTAACAAGGATATACATACATTTATATAATTGTTACTAGTAACAATTTACTTGTAACAAATATATATTTATACATATATATATATATATTCATACATATATATAAAATCATATGTTTATATTTATGTATTTGATATGCATTACCTTATATCAATATATAAGAGTGATATTATTATTTCACATAAATAATAATATGCAACAATGCATATATACTTATATATATATAATGAGTTGGAAACATATTTAAATCATATTCAAATATGTAATTGGTGTCCATTGATTGTAAATGTGTGACCCTATGGGTTTATTTATTATCAGTAATATCGTATTAATTTGTGTCTTGTGCACATAGAACCAACATTGACCTCCTTCAGTAATTCTTAGGGTTGCAGGCGCGGTAGCTTTCACTTCTCCCTTGTTCAGCTGGGGACACTCCGACCTTAGATGGCCAGGCATATAACAGTTGAAGTAGACCTTTGCTCCCCCCTGCAATCTCAGCTCAGGTGGCCCGGTTGGCCACACTTGAAACACCCTGCCGATCCCAACTTGCATTCCCCAACATGGTTTCTTCCGCATTTCTGGCACCGGGGTGGTTCCTTCTTCCCTCCCGGCTTAGGCATCGAAAACCTAAATTTCTTGTTGGACCCCGCTGCTGGCTCCATCTTCCTCTTGCTCTGCCTCTCAACCTCTTGCTTTTCCAACTCGATCTCCCGGGCCCTGGCGGCCCCCATCATCTGCTCTAGAGTTTGGCACTTCGATGAATCCACAAATTCACGAATCTCAGTCTTCAGCACCCCCATATACCGGAACATTTTCATCTTCTCATTGGCTACGTATTCTGGACAAAAGCGAGACCTCGCAAGGAACAGTTCGTTCAATTCCGTGATGGTTTCTGTTGTTTGCTTCATGGCAAGGCACTCGCTAGTGATCTTCTCAACTTCGATTTGCGGTGTGAACTTTTCTTTGAACATCTCCTTAAAACTATCCCAGGTAGCGTCAACCAGCGCTTCACCCTTCTGTAACATCAACAACGACCACCAGTCCTTTGCTGCTCCACGCAGCAGGTTAACGGCAAAGAGGACCTTACGGTCTGCCGGACAGTAGCTAGTACGGAATGCTGATTCAACCTCGGCTATCCAACGGGTACTCAGAACTGGTTCGGGTTTTCCTTCGAACACAGGTAGGTTGCAAGCCGCAAAGTCACGGTAGGTGCACCCGCCCTGGTTGGCCCCTAGGTTCTCAGGACGGCGGTTAGCTTCCTTGGCAACCAACTCTCTTCTTACTGTCTCCGTAACCATCTTTTCCATCTCCTCAGCCATCTGCTCGAACATATTAGGGAGGATTTGTTCCAAGGCCCTCCCTATCGTTGCTACCAACCCATCATCCACGGGTGGATCCACAGTTCCACCCCTGGCGGCTACTACGGGTATTTCCGGCTGGCGTCTTGGATCAGTTTCAGCCGTGTAGCTTGCAACCTCCCCATCCCGGGGCACATTGGCGGGACCCCCCGCTAGTGGGTTTGGATTCCTTCTTGTGTTAACCATTCTGAAGTATAGGTAACGCACTGTAAGTCAGGTAGGCGTTACCGCATATAACTTCTTATCGCACACTTAATTCATTTAAAAGTAACCCTACGTGCACTAAGGCCGCCCTAGCTACATACACTTCATAACATACAAGTAACCCCTCACCAGATTCACCAGATTCCTCATGATTCTGTCAAGCTCTAGTATGTACCGTGTATCTGTAACAATATAGGCCTTCATACTATTACCGACACACTATACATACCAGATCTTAGCATTACCACTAGGCCTCTTGTTTCACGGGCTTGGGTTTTGCATCATTAAGACTCTACACATACAAGCTTCACGTATAGGTTATCATGCATTATTTAAGGCGTTCACACTACACTGAATGTTGCTATTATCTATTCATGATCATAGGAATAACATTTACGTTTCATAACTCATCAATTCAATAAGTGCTTACCAGGACCTTCGGCTCCAGCTGACAGCGCGTTTCAACATGGTTTAGGAAATTCGTTTAGTTTGAAAATCTCATTTTGAACCAAGGTTTAAGTCCAAACACACCACTTGCGCGCTTGAATCGCTTAAACCGAGGCTCTGATACCAAGTTGTAACGTCCCAAAGTTTTTTTATATATAATAAAACATGACAAGGTAAATATATTCCGACCATCACCAAAATCAACAGTTACAAACGTAGCACCATCAAAGTTAATTAGTTTGTTACAACGGAAGCAAATATAATGTAAAATTGTTTAACTCATAGTTGAATCAAAACATGAAACGCTGCGGTCGCCATCAACGAGCTGGAGCCTTGCCCTTATCCAACCTTGAGGGTCCTGAAACAGAAAAATAACGAGTAAGCACAAAGCTTATTGAATCACCACTTCCCTTACCCTTCGCAGGAATCACATCCTGCCATCTATTAACACATAACTAGGGACTCGCCCTCTGCCGCATCTCGGGTCCCACCCGTTTGATGCCTGAAGCGGGCCTTGCCCGCTATGACTCATTATAGGTCCCACCTTTAGATAAAGCCATCTGCCCCGACCGACCACGAAGGCACGGTTGGTTACTGACATCTTACCATGATAACACATAATGACTTTTCACATTTAAGCACATACTTGGCAACGATAAGCATCATACAGATCACTTACACTTTGCGGGAAACAAAGTAAGTTAGGGTAACTCACCTGGGTGACGATACGGTAAGGTCATAAATACATCTCGACACTGCTTTGACTAACCGATCCTGACTGTAAACCTACAACACAATTGCTAACTCGGGTCAAGTACAATTCTTCAAGTCCCACGAGTCAATACCGACATTAACCTTGGCTTACTAACTGATATCGCGCTAAATATATATAAATATTATGCGATATCGGGTTGGTTTTAGCTGAAAAATATTTATTTAATTGTAAAAAGATGCGGTTACCGTTTATTTTATGTTTTGCAGGCTAAAATAGAGAAAAGATAAATTTATCGAACAACTGGTGCAAAGTAATCGAGAAAAATAAATAAAGCCCGAAAAGTCAAAAAAGTAACAGAAATCGAGAAATTAATTAGGCGGAAGAAAGAAAAGAAAAGAGAAAAAGAAAGAAAGAAGAGAAAAAAAGAAAAGAAAGAGTAAAAGGGTCCAAGCCCAAAAGAAGGCCCAAGGCCCAAAAGAATTATCTGGGCGCCAAAAGGGTATCGCGGCGCGACACACTTATGTGTAGCGGCGCGACGAAGCTAACCGGATAAGCCCCATCTCTTCGCCACGTATTGTCGCGGCGCGACCAAGAACCTCGTCGCGGCGCGACGCGTTTAGATGACGCCAGCTTTGAAATTTGAAAGAAGTAGGATCGGGGTAAAACTCTTCGTCGCGGCGCGACACCCCTTTTTTCAGAGTTCTATCAAAGATCCACATGTGTTCTAGTTCTGTTTTCTAATGCTTATAATATGAGTTTTTACAAATTGGAAGACCAATCCATTTGTAGGCTTGAATCTTGATTGATTAGGACCATTAATTAATCTTGACTAGTGGTAGAACAAACCCTAGGCTTAGGCATAAAAAGATTGGAACTTTAATGTGTGTGATTGACACATGATGACCTTTGTGTGTTGATTTAATGGTAAATTGATCTAATTAATCATTAAAAGGTAAAATCTTGTTTGATTCGAACTAAACATGTTAATTGTGCTTTTTGTTAATCTCTTGACCAAAGGATAAGTAATTGGCATAATTATAAAGATAAGAACTCGGACCAAGATTCTAATCACTATAGAAATCGGTACATGGTGAATTGGTATCCATTGCACTTATTTAATTAAAAAAATCAACTTGACAAGAAAGAATCGAATTTAAGGGGGACACGTCTTCATTTAATAGTTTTATCTCATCAATCTTAGTACTTTGCAATTATATTGGTTTGTTTTGGTAATTTAGTAGTGTTAGTAGTCATTTAAGTTAATAAAGTTTTCAACTTGATTACAAATTCCCCTTAATATAGTTTAATTGTTTTATTTTAGTATTTTATTGCATTTATTTAGTTTAATTGTCTTTAATTGCTTTAATTAGTTTATTTTAGTTAATTTGATAAAATCAGTTTAGCTCCCGTTCCCCAAGAGTTCGACACCCGACTTACTAACTATAATACGAAACGATTAGGTACACTTGCCTATTCGTGCAGTTTTTGGTAAATAATTCGGTAAAATATAAATTTAAAACTAGTAAGTAAAACGCACATCAAGTTTTTGGCGCCGTTGCTGGGGAACGGTCTTAATCTGTTTTTATTGAGTTAATTTAGAATTAACCGTTGTTTCCCGTGAGTTTCGGCTCAAAAGGAGCAATCTTGTGATTTCTGTCCACTGATCGCGTCGCGACCAAAATAGAAGTCTTTGTTTCTTTAATTGCTGCTTTAGTTAATTATTAATTCCGGGCCTTATTTAGGATTAGTACTTTAATTAGTGATCTCTTTTAGGGTTTTTAGGATAGTGCATGTCCTTAGACCCCACTTCTGACTTCGTTCAGCCTTTTGACGAACCGGAACGCGAATTTCATCGACGCCTGCGAGTTAAATGTGAGAGAGAGCGAGCACGCATAATGGTAGAGAATATCGACGAATTTTCACTCGAGGAGTACGCGAGCCGTGTGCGCGAGGGCACCGGAGTGGGTATTCACCGACCTGAAATACCCGAGGAGAGAACCTTCGAAATCAAAGGCCAGTTCCTTCATCTTCTGCGCGAGACTCCTTTCACCGGAAAGGATAACGAGGATGCCAACCAGCATGTCGAGGCCGTTCTCGAGATTGCTGACTACTTCCACATGCCTGGAGTTAGTCGTGACGTTGTTATGCTGTGAGTGTTTCCGATAACACTCCAGGGTGCAGCCAAACGATGGCTACGATCCGAGCCCACCATCCGTACATGGGATGCGCTCAAAACTCGCTTCATTAAACAATTCAGTCCTCCATCGAAGATTGCTAAAATGAAAATGCAGATCTAAAACTTCATGCAATCTGAGGACGAAACCCTGAATGACGCCTGGGACAGATATAAGGAGATGCTCCAAAATTGTCCAGAACATGATCTCAATGCTCACCAGGTTGTCCAAACATTCTATAATGGTATTAATGTCCGCACTAGACAAATGGTCGATTCTCAGGGCCCAATACCAAAGAAAACACCCGCCGCTGGGTACGCCCTGATTGAGGAGATGGCTCAGCACTCCCATCAGTGGCATTCTTCTAAAGATTCTTCCTACTGGAGGAAGACTGCAGCTACAGCCGACTCATCTAATAGCATAGCGGCCCTTAGGGCCAAGCTTGATGCACTAGGGCGTGACATGAAGAAGGTGAATCAAAACATTCACGCTATGCAGGTCGGTTGTGACAACTGCAGTGGACCTCATCTTGCGAGAGATTGCCCATATGACGAGAATGGGGATCTCAAAGAATCTGCGTGTTATTCAGCTGGAGATAAATATGATTATCCAGAGGACGAGGCTTTCTTCCGCAATAGGAAGCCAAACTGGAAACCATATCCTGAATACCACAAGGAGATGGAGGGGCAATTCAGGCAGTCTGGCCCAGGGTTCTATCAGAGAGACCAGCCAAAGGGGCCACTGCCAGAGAAGAAGCCCAATTTCGAGGATATGCTCACGCGCTTCGCAGCAGCATCAGATCAGAGGCATAAGGAGACTGAGGAGTTAGTGAAGAAGATAGGCGTTTCTACTGAGGTCGCACTGAGGAATCAGTAGGCGTCTATCCACAACATAGAGACCCAGATTGGGCAGATCTCTAGGGTTCTCCAGGACCGTTTTCCTGGCACACTACCTAGTAACACTGAACCGAACCCGAAGGCCGAAATTAAAGCTGTGACCACCAGGAGTGGAAAAGAAGCTGCAGGCCCACCACCTTCCAGCTCCCATCCTGATCCTATCGAGCCACTATCCACTCAGCCGGATAAAGGGAAGGGGAAGGAGAAGGAGGTCACTCCTGATCCAGAACCTATCCCACCTACTCCATCCGTTCCATCTGTTCCACCTCCAGTTAAACCTTACCGTCCTCCGATACCTTATCCGCAGCGTCTTCGGCAAGACAAACAGGATGAGCAGTACCAGAAATTTCTAGAGCATTTGAAATCCCTTCACATCAGCATCCCGTTTGTTGAGGCTATGGCAGGGATGCCAAAATATTCTAAATTCATGAAAGACCTTCTTACCAACCGCAAGAAAATGGAAGAAGTGTCGAGTGTCACCATGAACGATCAATATTCAGCAGCCATGCTTAATAAGATCCCAAAGAAGATGACTGATCCTGGGAGTCTTACTCTGCCATGCCAGTTTGGCAATCTACCCGTGAGTCATGCACTTGCTGACTCGGGAGCGAGCGTGAACCTTATGCCATATTCTTTCTTCGCCAAACTAGATTTGCCCGAGCCTAAACCCGTTCGCATGGCTATACATCTGGCAAACAAGTCCGTCACTTATCCACGCAGGATAGTGGAGGACTTGCTAGTTAAAGTAGACAAATTCATCTTTTTTGCGGACTTTATCGTTATAGATATAGAGGAGGATGATACAGCTCGTGCATTATTTGATATTCATGAGTCACAGCTGACACTCAGGGTAGGCACAGATGCTATCACATTTGGGATTGATAAATCCATGAAACATTCCAAAATCTGTGATGATTCTGCCTTCTTTATGGATATAGTTGATATCCTTCTTGAAAGCGAGCTGTAGAAGTTTGACACACATGGAGATGAAGGGCAGATGCCACTGGGGAAGGTCTCTTGGATGCTGAGAGAGACCTGGAGGAGTTGGAGAGGCTGCTGACAGAAGGGCCAGAGCCGAGTTCTGATGTGCAGGATTTTTAGCCGTCGTGGCGCGCAGCGCGATGAACGCGTCGCGACAGGTTGCATCATTGCACATAGAGGCTGTTGAAGTAAAGGAGGAGCCAGAACCTCCAGACATATCCAAGGAGACACCTCCACTCTTGGGTCCTACTCCTGAGCTCAAGGTATTACCTCCACACTTGGAGTATTCCTATCTGGGGGAGAATTCCACATTCCCAGTTATCATATCATCGGCACTATCCGAGTCTGAGAAAATCAAACTTGTCGATGTCCTAAAACAACGGAAAAATGCGATCACCTGGTCCATTTCCGACATCAAAGGAATTAATCCATCGTACTGTTCACATAAAATCCTCATGGAAGATGAGTCCAAACCAGTCGTCCCACCTCAGCGCCGTTTAAATCCTAAAATGCAAGAGGTTGTGAAGAAAGAAATTGTCAAACTCTTAGACGCCGGTATGATCTATCCAATTTCAGACAGCCCGTGGGTTATCCCAATCCACATGGTTCCTAAAAAGGGAGGGATGACAGTGGTAACTAACAAAAAGAATGAACTCATTCCTGCTAGAACTGTCACTGGTTGGCGAGTGTGCATTGATTACCGAAGATTAAATGATGCCACTCTTAAGGACCACTTTCCCCTCCCATTCATAGATCAAATGCTCGAACGTCTTTCTGGTAATGCATTCTATTGCTTCCTAGATAGGTTCTCTGGTTACTTCCAGATTCCCATCACACTTGAGGACCAGGAAAAGACGACCGTCACATGTCCATATGGGACATTTGCTTACCGGAGGATGCCGTTTGGTCTGTGTAATGCTCCAGCAACCTTCTAACGATGCATGACCGCCATATTCCACGATATGGTGGAAGATTTCATGGATGTATTCATGGTCGACTTCTCGGTATTTGGAAATTCTTTCGACTCGTGCTTATCTAATCTGGACAAAATGCTCGCCCGTTGTGAAGAAACCAACCTTGTGCTAAACTGGGAAAAGTGCCATTTCATGGGACGTGAAGGCATAGTGTTGGGACACAAAGTTTCACAAGCAGGCATAGAGGTGGATAGAGCTAAGATAGACACTATCTCTAAATTACCACCGCCTACTAATGTGAAAGGGGTAAGGAGTTTCCTAGGCCACGAGGGATTCTATCGCCGCTTCATTAAAGATTTCTCAAAAATCACAAGGCCTCTGACACAACTCCTATTAAAAGACGTTAAATTCGAGTTCTTCGACGAGTGTTTAACGGCTTTTAATACATTAAAGGAGAAACTCACTACTGCCCCGATCATGATTGCTCCAGACTGGACCCTGCCGTTTGAGCTTATGTGTGATGCCAGCGATTACGCGGTAGGGGCAGTCCTAGGCCAAAGGGTTAATAATCGTTTCCAACCGATTCATTACGCTAGTAAAACCCTGAACCCAGCTCATGAGAACTACACTACTACTGAGAAAGAACTCCTAGCTATGGTTTATGTCTTTGATAAATTCCGATCTTATCTGATTCTATCCAAAACTATCGTCTTCACTGATCATTCTGCTTTGAAGTACTTGTTTGACAAACAAGACTCCAAGCCTAGGCTTATCCGATGGGTCTTGCTTCTGCAACAAATTGACATCGAAATCAGGGACAAGAAAGGAGCAGAAAACATGGAAGTCGACCATTTGTCTAGGTTAGAAAACCCACATCTTGATGAATTACGAGAGTCGGACATTGTTGACCACTTCCCAGACGAGCATCTCATGAAGGTCAGCGATGAGCCTCCTTGGTTTGCAGACTTCATGAACTATCTGGTTGCAGGGGTTCTCCTGAAAGGTATGACACATCAGCAAAAGAAGAAATTCATGGCAGATGTGAAATACTATTTATGGGATGAACCCTATCTATTTCAACACTGCGCAGACAACATCATCCGGAGATGCGTTTCGGGAGATGAGGCGAGGGAAATACTGAGGGATTGCCATAGTGGGCCCACCGGGGGACACCACGGTGCGGTCTACACCGCAAAGAAGGTATTTGAAGCCGGATTTTATTGGCCCACCATCTTTAAAGACGCACACACCCTCGTAAAGGAGTGTGATGCCTGTCAGCGGGCCGGTAATATATCTTCCCGGAACGAGATGCCCCAACACAACATCCAAGTCTGTGAAATCTTCGATGTGTGGGGTATAAACTTTATGGGTCCGTTTCCTTCATCCCGCGGAAATAAATATATCCTAGTAGCTGTCGACTATGTGTCGAAATGGGCCGAGGCACAAGCCTTACCCACTAACGATGCCCGAGTCGTAGTGAAATTCCTAAAGAAGCTATTCTCTCGGTTTGGTATCCCTAAAGCCTTGATCAGTGATAGGGGTACGCATTTCGCTAACAGCCTAATGGAGAAAGCGTTGCAGAAATATGGTGTGAACCATAGATTTGCAACGCCTTATCATCCGCAAACAAGCGGGCAAACCGAGGTTACCAATCGCGCGCTGAAACGAATTCTAGAACGACCGGTGAACGGGAATCGTAAGGAAAGGGAAGATAAACTCGATGACGCACTCTGGGCGTTTAGGACTGCCTATAAGAATCCGTTAGGTACTAATCCCTTTAGGTTAGTCTACGGAAAGGCATGTCACCTGCCAGTGGAGATAGAGCATAAGGCATACTGGGCATTGAAGGCATGCGATCCTAATCTAGATAAGGCACGTGCCAATCGTTTCTTACAGCTAAACGAGTTAGATAAATTACGAACGAAGCGTATGAGAATTCATTAATCTATAAGGATTGTACGAAAAAATGGCACGATGCACGTCTGAAAGAAATCAAACACTTTGAACCTGGCGATAAAGTTCTTCTATTCAATTCTAGGTTGAAGTTGTTTCCTGGAAAGCTCAAAACCCGATGGTACGGCCCATACGTGGTTAGAAAGGTATTCCCATACGGCACAATCGAACTACTTGATTCTAAGGGAATTACCTTCAAAGTCAACGGGCACCGAGTAAAGCATTACTTGGAAGCAATGCCCGAAGAAAGGGAAGGTGAGGATATCAACCTCGCCGTACTAAAGCCCTAAGTGTAGGGTGGAGTCCAGCTAAAGACTCGTTTAAAGAAGTGCTTCCGAGAGGCACCCCGTATTCCAGCTTTGTGGGTGTGTTGCCTAAAACCCTCACGAGACTATAACTCGTCCACTCGGGCTACCGAGGGGTTTAAAGCCTTGTTGCATACGCTAAATGCAACCGTGATTCCTACGAAAGCGAGTTAGGATTTCCTTTGTTTTCGTTTTTCGTCCGTTTTGTCGTTTTTCGAGATTCCTAGCCTTAGCCGATCTTCATACACACTCATATCTGATATTTTGAGCCGTAGGAACTATTCGTTGTCGAAACCCGCGCGCGAGACCTCTAAACAAAGAAATGTGGAAAAGGTCCCTGTAGCGGCGCGACAAACAATCTGCCCCGTCACTCCCTTGGCCGCCACGCGTCATCGTGGCGCGACGACTTAAAACGTAGCGGCGCGACGAGCCTTTTTCAGTCTCCTGCCAAAGCGAGCCACGTAGCGTAGCAGCGCGACGCGTTTACCTGTAGCGGCGCGACACGTGCTTTTTTAGAATCACCACTTTTTCGCCACGCGTCGTAGCAGTGTGACACATGTTTTCGTAGCGGCGCGACGTGGCAGTGTCGGTCCAGCCCTCTTTCGCCACGTGTCGTAGCGGCTTTATACTCATATTTGTCACGGCGCGACGAGGAATCTGGCCATTTTAAAGAGAGTTTGTTCCAGTCGTCTTCTCCACACGAAAACTTCATTCTCACGACGCTACAATCATATTTTCTCCGGTTTTCAAGGTTCTAACGTCGGATCTTCTAATTTTCGAGCGAAATCTTCACCATCTAACAAGATAGTAAGTGTTTCTCCTGCTGCATTACGTTTTCTTGTTAGTTCCAGTCACCATATCCGACTAACTTTCTTGGGTTTCCCGATTTCTTGAAGTATTATACTGTTATCATCTTTCAATATTAATATCTAAGCAATTATTTACAGCCATGCATGCGAAAATTCAAGTTTTTTTTCAAGAACAGTTAGGGTTTTTCAAAACCCGAATTAAATCTGATTTTTTAAGTTCTTGATGATTAATTTGTTGATTCTCGTTAATATATCATTTCTAAACACTCATGCATCGTACATCTGCGTTACACTCGTTTTTATCATCTCTTTTTCTACAACATTATCCTCCGAGTATGGGTTTTTGCCAAAACCGGGGTTTCTGCCCTTGTAATGGTTTTTGGTGAATATCTGTGGTCGTTCTGCGTGTTTTCTGCTAATTTGGGCCTGATCTGATTTTTAACCTTGTACACAGCTATGGCAGCCCGTGGACGTAGACGTAGGAGTCGTCAAGAACAAGAGATTGTGGTTCCGGAAGGCCCTGCGGTATACCACCCGTGGTTGGTGTTTTCGCCAACTCTGCCTGCCCGACTGCGCGCTGATTAAACCTCTCAGCTAGAGCAGAACCTTCGTAGAGAGGTGGACATCCCCCATTCTCTTGATTGGGAGATCACTGATGGAGTTGGGCTTTCAAACCAGCTCCTCGGATTTTTGCCACAACAGTTCCGTGCTGCAGACGGGACTGTAGTGTTTACTTGAAACGCATGGGAGCGGTTATTCCGCTTGCGCGAGCCAGTGTTCCGAGAGTTGTGCCTGGAGTTCTTCTCTACCGTCCAGCTCAGCTCAGTATACGTCGACGTTACTGATCGTCGAATCCTGTCCTTCCATCTTGGAGGAGTTAGCCGCGAGTGTAGTCTCGCAGATTTCAGTCGCCGCATGGGCCTATACACGCACGTGGAGGCCACCAGCCCGTTCTTTGAGCAATTCCTTTCGAGTTGCGATAGGGATGAGCCCGAGGGTTTCTCCCCTGCGGAGATGTGGGCGATGATCGCCAACGGGGGGTACGAGCCCCGCAGAGCCGTCGAGAGCAGCATCTGCCTTCCGATCCACCGTCTGCTCCACCGTCTTATCTCCACCTCCATTTCTCATCGTCGAGGTGGTGAGAAGGTCACAACAGTTGACCTTATGTTTCTATACAGTATTCTGACTCCTGGCGTGTTGTTCAACGTGCCATTCCACCTAGCCTTCTATCTCGCTCGCCGGGCCACTGGATCCAAACCGACGAGTCCTATCTGTGGTGGCCAATTTGTCACTAGGTTAGCCCGTTCATATGGGATTCTGTCACTGCAGGAGGAGGCGAGGCAGGTGCAGTACCAGTCGCGCCTGATGAGTATCGGATACTTAGAAACAATGCGGGTCCTGGAGAGGACCTATGATGGAGGTTACTGAGTTGTACCCGTGGAGGGTCCTGGGCCTGAGCCAGAGGTTGAGCAGGGGCCCGAACAGCAGTAGCAGCCGCGCCAGCGCCGTAGGAGACAGGCGCCTGGGCCCGCAGATGAGGGGCCGCAGCCTTACTCGCTGCAGCAGATATCCGGGTCGATAGAATGTCTTTCTGACCAAATGGGAAATATGTCTATGAGAATAGACACACTGGGGGTACTATCATGATCACTTGCAAACGCGCCTGTCGGTGCACGAGCAAAATTTCGAGAATATGCACTCCAGTATGTCTAACATCTTCAACCATTATGGATATCTGCCCCCGCCATTCACACCATACCCGCCCCCATTTCCAGACTGGCGTTCGCACTTTCCCTTATCGGATACTCACATGCCGGGGCCGCCTGGACATGCGGGTCACGACTCGGATGATGAAGACTGAGATGATAATTATATTTTTTATCTTGTGATGTAAATGTACTGAAGTTTAATATATTTTGATTATAATATTGTTTAATGTTTGGTGCATGAGTAATTTACTTTTTCAGCATGTTTGGTTGTTCTGTGAAGTGTGCGTATATGCTGGCAGTCAGTTCAGCGATTGCTTATCATTTGCTCCATTCGCCTTGCTAATATCCAGGGAGCTCTTTCTAATCTTTTTCTACCTTATTATATTTTATTGTGTACAATGGGGACATTGTACAATTTAAGTGTGGGGTAGGGGGTTAGAAAAAGATTCTTCGCTTGAAATTTATTTGTCCTCGTAGTAAATTATTGATTGTATTTGGGCATTAAATTTTAAATTTTTAGTAGCATTCGAGTTAAAAGTTAGATATTATTTAAGATTGTCAAGATTGTTTATTTATAAACATTTCATAGTTATATTTAGCTTTTATGTGTAGTGCTTGTGGCTTTTCGTCAATTCTTTAGAAATTTCTATTTATAGTATTCAATCTTTAATTTTTGAATTGCTGCAATAAAATATAAGGTTAAGCCCTTTTTGAATCTAAGCTTGACAAAAATAGACTGAGTTGAATTTTCAATTTTTATAAGCATATGTTAGAAAAAAAACAGTGAAAAAAGCCAATGCGCGAAAAAATGAAAAAAATATATAAAAGAGCTAGAAAATATATAAGTCAAATACATGGCCTTTGGAACTCGAATTAGTAAACTCTGAAGGGTGTTCTACACCTAATCACCTAAAGCCAACTGGTTTGGGATCGGTTGAGTTGAGGATTCGTTACATGGGTTCCATAGAAAGTCACAGGCTTATAAAAAAAAAGAGCTGAAAAGAGAAAAAAACATATGTGCAAATAAAGTTAGAAATCTGCAATAAGTCTTGAGGTCAGGGAATTTTCAAAGGGTAACTTAACCGAATTAAATATAAATGCAAATTTTAAATTAGGGATTAGATGTATATAGATAGGAGTATTCTTTAGGAATGGTGGAAAGTAAATAAGGATCTAATCATGGGTATATGCATAATTCTAAGTATAATTTATGTTTTGTTTTGAATCAACCTTGTTGACATTCGTAAGTTATATTTGATTTTTCGAGAATGGTGTTAATATTTGAAATTTTAAGCCTGTATAGAGTTGTGATTTGCTTGAGGATAAGCAAAGTTCAAGTGTGGGGTATTTTGATATCGTGCTAAATATATATAAATATTATGCGATATCGGGTTGGTTTTAGCCGAAAAATATTTATTTAATTGTAAAAAGATGCGGTTACCGTTTATTTTATGTTTTGCAGGCTAAAATAGCGAAAAGATAAATTTATCGAACAACCGGTGCAAAGTAATCGAGAAAAATAAATAAAGCCCAAAAAGTCGAAAAAGTAAAAGAAATCGAGAAATTAATTGGGCCGAAGAAAGAAAAGAAAAGAGAAAAAGAAAGAAAGAAGAGAAAAAAAGAAAAGAAAGAGTAAAAGGGTCCAAGCCAAAAAGAAGGCCCAAGGCCCAAAAGAATTATCCGGGCGCCAAAAGGGTCATCGCGGCGCGACACACTTATGTGTAGCGGCGCGACGAAGCTAACCGGATAAGCCCCATCTCTTCGCCACGTATTGTCGCGGCGCAACCAAGAACCTCGTCGCGGCGCGATGCGTTTAGATGACGCCAGCTTTGAAATTTGAAAGAAGTAGGATCGGGGTAAAACTCCTCGTCGCGGCGCGACACTTACTCGTCGCGGCGCGACACCCCTCTTTTCAGAGTTCTATTTAAACGAACTTCCAGATCTGAAAAAGGGTTAACCACCCCTCATTTTCCACCATAATACGGCATTCTAAGTACAAAAACATCCCAGAAGCTGTGGAGCACGGATTTGGAGTATTGAAGCTTGAAGATTGAAGATTGTGGCTTGTTTAGCTTTGATTCATACGGTTCTATCATTCTACTCTTTTCTAAATGTTATTTTATGATTTCCAGAATGTTAGTATGTTGATTTTAGGCTAGACTTCTCAGTGTTCCTCCCTAGAGGAGATGATTTCTTGGATGGTTGATTAATTTAGGTTTAAAGGATCCAATTTACTATGTATTTGTCTTACAAGTTTTATCAAAGATCCACATGTGTTCTAGTTTCTGTTTTCTAATGCTTATAATCTGAGTTTTTACAAATTGGAAGACCAATCCATTTGTAGGCTTGAATCTTGATTGATTAGGACCATTAATTAATCTTGACTAGTGGTAGAACAAACCCTAGGCTTAGGCATAAAAAGATTGGAACTTTAATGTGTGTGATTGACACATGATGACCTTTGTGTGTTGATTTAATGGTAAATTGATCTAATTAATCATTAAAAGGTAAAATCTTGTTTGATTCGAACTAAACATGTTAATTGTGCTTTTTGTTAATCTCTTGACCAAAGGATAAGTAATTGGCATAATTATAAAGATAAGAACTCGGACCAAGATTCTAATCACTATAGAAATCGGTACATGGTGAATTGGTATCCATTGCACTTATTTAATTAAAAAAATCAACTTGACAAGAAAGAATCGAATTTAAGGGGGACACGTCTTCATTTAATAGTTTTATCTCATCAATCTTATTGCTTTGCAATTATATTGGTTTGTTTTGGTAATTTAGTAGTGTTAGTAGTCATTTAAGTTAATAAAGTTTTCAACTTGATTACAAATTCCCCTTAATATAGTTTAATTGATTTATTTTAGTATTTTATTGCATTTATTTAGTTTAATTGTCTTTAATTGCTTTAATTAGTTTATTTTAGTTAATTTGATAAAATCAGTTTAGCTCCCGTTCCCCAAGAGTTTGACACCCGACTTACTAACTATAATACGAAACGATTAGGTACACTTGCGTATTCGTGCAGTTTTTGGTAAATAATTCGGTAAATTATAAATTTAAAACTAGTACATAAAAGGCACATCACTAACACCACCTCTACAACAATAATGAATGCAACTTCAAAATGCACCAAAACACGCGGACGCGTCGCGTCCAACAAGCCGACGCGTCGCGTCGAGGTAGAGTGTCAGATTTCTAACTTCCGGATTCCAAACTTCCGGATTTCCAACTTCCGGATTCCAATCTTCTGGATTTCCAACTTCCGGATTCCAAACTTCCGGATTTCCAGTCTAGTGTCATGAAATATGCAAAAGTCGCATGAAATAACAAATAGGTCGCATGAGTGTGTCAAAAGTCGCATGAACTGTTTATGCATTGCTGAAAGTCGCATGAGCTATGAAAGTCGCATGGTCTGACTGTCGCATGGACTCTAAAAGTCGCATGAACAATGAAAGTCGCATGGATACAATAAGTCACATGAAAGTCGCATGGCACTAAGTGTCGCATGAATACAATAAGTCACATGAAAGTCGCATGGCACTAAGTGTCGCATGAAAGTGAAAGTCGCATGGATACAATAAGTCACATGAAAGTCGCATGGCACTAAGTGTCGCATGAAAGTGAAAGTCGCATGAACATAAATCGCATGGCACTAAGTGTGCTTATCCGACAGTCGTATGACACCACACCAAAAGTCGCATGGACTTTGGTGAGGGTCGCACGACTCAGCTCTTCCCTGCCAGTTCATCTTTTTGAGAAAAACCCCCAGAACTTAAAACTTCATTTTCAAAATCTCAACCTCCTCAAAACTTAACCAAATCACTTTATTTTTGTTTCAAAACATTTCTCCATTCTTTTAAGCACTTCCTTCAAAATTTAAACACATCTCAATAAGTATCAAGACTCCAAACTTAGATTCTTTACCATTGTTCTTCATAAACCCAACACCCCATAAAACCCAGATCTTATCTAGCTCTATAGTCATCCAAACAAGGTGAAATCGGTACCTATAGCATCAAAATGAGATAGAGAACATTACCTTATGATTCTCTTGACAATTCCTTAGATTTCCAGATGATCCTTGACCCTTCCTTCTTTGGCTCCTCGTGGGTTTGCACACACACACACACACTCAAATTTCTTTCTCTCAATGAAACAGTAACCAGATTTTGGGGGCTGTGCCCTACCCTTCTATATATATATTCTTAAAAGGCCTTGAGCCCACTTGACTTAACAAGCCCCATTTAGTTGCTTAGTCCATTTAGATTGTTTCCTCTAGTCCACTAATAATTCATTCAATTAAGTCCATGAAATATTTAACCTATTCCACAATTAAATTCACAATTCACCACAATTCATCATATTCTCAATAATATTCTTTTTGTTTACAATACGAAAATAGGGTATTACATATCATGACAACTGGATTCCGAAAAATGGGTATTACATAACCCGACCTTAGATCAATCTTTGAAAACCACGATGCCCCTTGCAACTGATCAAACAAATCGTCTATTCTGGGCAAAGGATACTTATTCTTCACAGTCACTTTATTAAGTTCACGGTAATCAATACACATACGAAACGTACCGTCTTTCTGCTTTACAAACAAAATGGGAGCGCCCCACGGCGAACTGCTAGGTCTGATAAAACCTTTATCAAGCAACTCTTGCAACTGTTTCATCAATTCCTGCATCTCTGGCGGTGCAAGTCTGTACGGAGCTCTAGCAATCGGTGCAGCCCCCGGTACCAACTCAACTCTGAACTCTACTTGCCTATCAGGCGGTATACCAGGCAGATCATCTGGATACTCACGTACCATTGCCACATCATTCACACTCTCTTGTCTCTTTTCTAATTTCAAATCAATAACATAAGCTAAAAAGGTTGTGTACCCATGCAGAAGGTATTTACGAGCTCTAGTCACGGAACACAAACACATTCTCTTACTTTCTCTATCACCAAAAATTGATAGTTCTTCCCCACTTGGGGTCTGAACTCGAATCAATTTTTGCCCACACAGAATGGTTGCTTGGTAACACCCAAGCCAATCCATTCCCACTACCACTTGAAACTCTCTCATAGGCATAGGTATAAGCTCAATAGGGAATCTAACAGAGTCTATCTCTAGCACATTATCTCTATACACATCAGTCACGAGCACAGACTTATCATCAGCTATTTCTACCTCAAGAGGGGGACTCAGTTTACCACATACTTGCTTGAAACTTTTACAAAAATAAACAGATACAAACGACTTGCTAGCACCCGAATCAAATAATACTAAAGCATGCAGATAATTCACAAGATATGTACCTGCAACCATGTCGGGTTTCCTCTGTGCTTCCTCTGCAGTTAGTTGAAAGGCCCTTCCCTTACTCTTGGAAGTATCCTCTTTCTTTACCTCTTTATTCTCTGTAATCCGTAGTGGTGGTAGAGATGGAGTATTTCTCGATCCGCTTGAACGGTTAGATGCAGTCAGTTGGGGACAGTTGGCTTTCTGGTGGCCTGGTTAATAACAATGAAAACACACGCTCAACGAACTGCAACAATCTTTACCCATATGGCCCGGCTTGCCACATTTGAAACAGTGAACAACATTTGTCTGGCAGTTCCCATGGTGACTCTTCTTGCACCTCTGACAAACCCTCGGTGCTTCCTTCTTCTCCCCATAATCTACCCTCGGCCTCTTATTCTGTGGTGTCGATCCTTCCACTGGCCTTTTCTCCATCACCTGTCTCTCTAACTCCAACTCTCTAGCTCGCGCGGCGTCCATCATGGACTTCAGGGTCTGATGCTTGCTCGAATCAATGAACTCCCTGATACTCGGTTTCAAAACCATCATATAACGATACATCTTCATCTTTTCATTGGCTACATAATCAGGACAGAACCGTGCCTTCTCGTGAAACTTGGCATTAATCTCTGGTATGGTCTCTGTAGTCTGCTTCAGTTTATGGAACTCATCAACAATACGGTCAATCTCGGACTGCGGAACAAACTGCTCCATAGTAATCTCTTTAAACTTTGCCCAGGTCATGGCCTCAATCCGAGTCTCGCCCCTCATTTTCTTTTCCAGATCCCACCAATCTTTGGCAGCACCTCTCAACTGGTTTGTAGCAAACCTCACTTTATTTTCCGTAGCGCACGAACAAGTATGAAATGCTCCCTCTAACTCTAATATCCACCTCTGACTCAAAATCGGATCAGTTTGACTTAAAAATCCTCAGAACCATGGTTTAAGTCCAGACGATGCATAACACACCTCCAGATCTCTCAAACCTTGGCTCTGATACCAAGTTGTAACGCCCAAAATTCTAAAGTAAGGTAAAACTCTAAAATAGAAGTATTTTAGAATAAAAAGAGTTTACATAAAAGCGGAAGCTACTATTTACACTGAACCCTCTGGTCAGTTACAAAAGTGGTATTTAATATTTACAACAAAATACTTGTTTAACAAAATACAACTGGGCGTTAGATTTAAAATTACAAATCTTTTACTCGCACAACAACCTCTGTCAAACTGGGGCCTTGCCCTTAGAGGAATCACGCCCTGCAAAACAACAGTATGCAGTATCTGATAAGCCACAAGGCTTAGTGAGAAAACTAAACTGTAAATCATATAAACATGCGCATACACATATATGAATGCTGTAACTGTTCTTATGGACACAGTACTGCACCATCTTAGCATCCTCCAAGAAGGCTAAGATGTTGTCCGTAGCAACTACTACACAAAGCAGCGTGCTACAGCTCTCTCTCTCTCTGGTGATCCTCTGATCAATAATATATCACATTGCAATGTACCACACACATATCACAGATATGAATCAGAGTTTAGAAAACTCACCTCAGCAACTAGTATCACACAGATATATGCCAGATAACTCAGTACACGTCAAATAGTAATCCCTACAATTATATAATCATATAATTAAGACATGTACTAATCAACACTTAACAAATAAAACAAGGCAGGGGACCTACACGGGCCGTGTACCCCTACACGGGCCGTGTCTCAAGCACTCTACACGACCACACATGACCACATGGCCAGTGTTGTCCACGTCACCGACACGGCCGTGTTATGTACACGGGCCGTGTACACTACATGCTACACGACCATGTCTCATCTACATGGAGGATGTTGACAACTCACCTACACGGGACGTGTGCCTTCACACGGGCCGTGTACCTCAATCTCTACACGACCATGTATACCAACATGGCCCTGTGACTGCCTTCTACACTACACGGCCGTGTACCTCTACACGGGCCGTGTACTCTACAGACCAGCCGACTGTTCTTCCCAACTGTCGGTTTTCTTGACCAAAAATCCGATTAAACTCACATAAAACTCTACTGGGGTGTTTTCCTACACCCCCAAACAGCATGTAAACTACTCAAAACAATAAATATAAGCTAAAACCATGATTCACCATTGAATCACCTTAAAACCCACTAAAACATCATGAACAACTAGCAAAGAGATCTTACCTCAACTTGTGCCTACTAGAAACAGATGTAAATCACTTGTCCTCTGCTTTCCTTGCTCAAAAACCCAAAGAAAAACCCAGCTCTAGCTCTCTCTCGATGGATGCAGTAGAAATTATGCAAACTTTGACTCTCAAGAGTCAAAGCTAGCCATATATATACATATATGTTGGGGAGATAATCACTTCACCCTAATAATCAACTCTGCCTATCCTAAAACATAGGATTTGATGATAACCAAACCCTACATTCAGTATGACTTAGAAAGAATTCAAACATGTGTTGTTTGAATCAGTTTATGTAAAAATATGCTAAGTATGGAACCATCAGCTGAGGAAAATAAGCCATCAGTTGAGCATCAGATCATACTCAAAGTATCAGCCAAAGGATATCAGCCAAGGAGCATCAGATGAAGAAAACAAGTAAAGAAGACCGTCAGCTGAGGAAAACAGTCTATCAGCTGAGCAAAATTGTTGATCAGCTGATGAAAATATTCCATCAGCTGGGTAACAGTTTGATCAGCTGAGTGAAGAACTGAGTGAACAATTGGATCAGCTGAGGCCCAGAGCATCAGCTAAGTAAGTCTTTCTTTACACAAGTCATCTCCCCTTCTAAACTGATGTATTTGATTGATCAACTGAGCATTTTTGATCAACTGATCATACAAATACATGAGCATTATGTCCTCCTAAGCTTACTATTGATCAGCTGAGCATCTATATGATCAGCTGAGCAATATGTGTCAACTGAGTCCTAGCAAAAAGTGATCAAGGGATATATTTTGTCAACTGAGTAGTGAATATCAGAGTTCCTTGTACAATCTGTTAGCTGAGTCGTGAAAAATGTCAAATCTACTCTATCTTTTCAGATTGTAAGTCATATGTAAAAGGCAGAACATGTGTTGTTCTATTATGCCTTAGATCTTTGTTTGTAAAAGTAAAATTCACTTTTTGGATCAAGTATGAGACAAAAAGGTTTGATATTATCCTATGGAAAAGGATAATGATACCTCAAACAGACGAAGATCTTGAAGATTTGTTCAAGCAACTAAGTATGGCTGGTAATCCCATACTTGGTAAAGTCAAATCAATCAGAAGCATGGTGTTGATTAAAGTACAATCATGGAAAGGGAAAGATACTTCTACATGATAGTAGATGTGGACTTTAATATTTTATATTGTGAATGGGTTGCACTTTTGCAGAAAAGTACAATTACTTTTATCATACATTTGATTAAAGTAACTTTACTTTTCACCCACTACCTTTACAATTAAAATATTATATTTTCACATCCTCTTGGTCTCTTACCTTCATGCAACCGGATCCACCAAGACTTCTATATATACTCATGCATGGTGGACATGCAAATAGAGAATACTACACAACACAAAAAAAGTGAAGTCTCTACTACACTAAAAGAAAATCTCATCGGTTGAGAAATTTCATAGAGTATAAGCATTGTGTAGAATCAAACTTGTTCGTGTGTTGAACACTCTAAATACATTAGTTGTTTTAGAGTTAGCTTGTCTATGTGTTAGACAAATTAATTGCCACCTTTTATTGTACTTAGAATTTCCGCTTCTAGTACATGTAATTCTTGATTCATATCAATAAGAATTATATAAAAGTATATAAGTGTGTCTTTAATTTTTAAAAGCTAAAGTTTGTATTCAAACACCCCCCCCTTCTACAAATATTTGTTGTTTCGTACTCAATCTGGGACTAACAATATCTTTCAAAATTGACACAATTGGCCCCTGGACTTTTCTAGTTTCATAATGACAACATAAGTCCCTCAAGTTTCTAAACACCTCCTAATCTCAATTAGGCAATACCAAAACGCATCATATCGATAAGTTACTAATAATAGAAATTTCCGAACCTTGGGTGTTACAGCATCAGAGCAATTAGACAAGATGCTATCATTTTCATATTCCATTTTTAAGAAAATAGACAGATAAAACAAAAGTCCGCCCTCAATTATTATCATAAACTAATGCTTGACTTGATCAAATAAATTTAACAACTTAAAAAATGATAGATGTAACTGTCTATAGTTGATATTTTATGTGCAACTTGACTTTTTGTAGATAAAAACTATGAAAAATAATTAATGTAACTCTAGTTTCTGGCATACCTTTTCTTTCATTTCAGACTCATAATCTGTATTCACTGCATATATTTCTCTTTTTTTGTTTAGAGCTACATATATTCTGAGATGTCAAGAAGATCAGTTCAAGCACCAGTAATCGGTATTGATCTTGGAACAACATACTCTTGTGTTGCTGTGTGGTTTGATCAACACAACCGTGTTGAGATCCTTCGTAATGAACAAGGTAACAACATCACCCCATCATGTGTAGGTTGTAACGAAACAGAACTTTTAGTAGGCGAGGCTGCCAAAAATCAGATCACCAGAAATCCTACTAACACTGTTTTTGGTAAGTTGATTTAATCTAAACATAAATATCTTTTGTTATAAATGAACTTTTGTTAATTAAATTAAATATTTATTCGGTTAACTGGAAGATGTGAAGCGTTTAATCGGAAGCTGATTCAGTGATAGCAGAGTTCAGGAGGACATACAATCATGGCCTTTTAAGGTAATAAAAGGGTCTGCAGATAAGCCAAAGATTCTGCTTGATCACAATGGCCAAAACAAGGAATTTTCACCTAAAGAGATATCTTCCATGATTCTAAAGAATTTGAAAGAGGCAGCTAAAGCATATCTTGGAATAATGGTTAAAGATGCAGTGATTACCGTTCCTGCATATTTCAATGACAACCAACGACAGTCGACAATAGATGCTGCTACACTTGCTGGGCTCAATGTCTTGCGTTTGATCAATGAGCCAACAGCAGCTGCAATTGCCTATGGTCTAGACAAGAGCGCTGGCAGAAACCGCTTCCAAGAGAAAACTATCCTCGTCTTTGATTTGGGTGGGGGGACATTTGATGTGTCTCTTCTCACTATTAGCAAGAATGGCTCCATTAAAGTTAAAGCCGTTGGCAGTGACACTAATTTGGGAGGAGAGGATTTTGATAAGGCGATAGTTAGTTTTTGTGTACAAGAGTTCAAGAAAAGACAAAAGAAAGATGTAAGTGAAAATGCAAGGGCAATGGGGAGGTTGAAAGTTGCATGTGGAGAGCAAAGAGGGACCTTTCTTCAACAACTCAAACGTGGATTGAAATTGATTCCTTGTACGAGGGGATTGATTTTTCAATGAGATTAACGCGGGCGAAATTTGAGGAGCTAAATGATGATTTCTTTAAGAAGTGTATTGAGCATGTTAAGGATTGTTTGCGAGATGGGAATACGCACAAGAAGGATGTTGAGCATATCGTTATTGTTGGTGGGTTAACTCGGATTCCTAAAGTACAAGAAATGCTGATGGAACTATTCGACTGGAAACAACTTTGCAAGAGCATAAATGCAGATGAAGCTGTCGCTTATGGTGCAGCGGTGTTGGGTGCCAACTTAAGTGGTAATGGCAATAAAGCTGTGAAGGGTTTGGTACTTTCAGACGTGACTCCTTTGTCTCTTGGGATCTGGCTCAGGGGGGATAAGATGGGCGTTTTGATCCCGAGGAACACACAAATACCAACCACCAAAGAGGAGGTTTTTCAAACAAGTGCTGACAACCAAGTCGCTTTGGATGTAAGAGTTTATCAGGGTGAGAGCAGGAATACTAAGCACAACATACTTCTTGATGAATTCACTCTTTATGATGTTCCTCCTAGTCCTAGAGGTGAACAAAAGATGAAGGTTAGTTTTAACATTAATGTCAATGGTATTCTCAACGTGACTGCTGTTTTAGAATCTACCTGTAATAAAAGAAGTATAACAATTGCTCGAAGTGGGAATTTGTCCAAGGATGACATCGAGAAGATGCTAAAAGATATCGAGCTATGAAGTCTATTTGTTATCAACTCAAACTCCAGTGTATGTTGCCTTTGATTTTATAGAGAGTTAATTATATATACTTAGCATTATGTCTTCAAATGTAAATGTTCCAAATGTCCGAGGGGTGTTTTTGCCAAGATGGTCAAACTTAGATTAAATGGGTTATAAAAGCCAATGTGAGCCGTACGTGATTGATGAGCACGAAAACAAAATATAATGTCACAATTCTTTCCTTCCTCCTTTCAAACATGTAAGAACTACATTATTAACGGTGGATTGATTTTCGGGCTTCAGCTATCCATGATCTTTTTTTCTTTTGGGATTTTTTTACGTAAATCTATGTGTCTCTTGCTTTTATTTATATTGTTGATTATTATTGTCTGGTAGAACCTATTCTTTTAAACATAATATTAGTTGGGTAAACTTTAGTTGTGTTCCTAAATTTTTTATAGGGGTGAGCATGGTTCGTTTTGGCATAAAACCGAAACCAAACCGAAAATTTCGGTTTTTGAAAACCAAAACCAAAACCATTCGGTTTTGGAGTGGTTCAGTTTTTGGTTTTGAAGTCAATTTTTGGTTTTTGATTTTTGGTTTGGTTTTGCAGTTTTTTCATTTTAACCATCAGGATTTGAAGTCATACAACCGTTATTGTAAAGCTATGAAATTAAACGTAATTAAAGCTATATAAAAAACATCAAGATGTGTGCCACTTATTCAAGCTATATATATTTCAATTGATACAAGCAAAATGACTTACATATATTTAAACTTTAAAGCCAAAGTTGAAATAGATCAAAACTCAAAGCAAATCGATAAATAACATATTAGCAAAACTAAAACTCGAGATGAACAACTAATTCCAGATGAACGGCATACAACTCAAAAAACTAGAATATGAAAATTGAGATAAACAACTAGAATTGGATTTCTATATTAAGTGAAATGGATAAAATTGAAAAGAAGTGAACTCGTCAACTTGGAATGGGAGTGATGTTAATGAACTCAATCGAGTAATCCAATGACCAAACAAAGCTGCAACTACGAAGGATATCTGAGTTAGTGTGAAACCTCTTTGGTAGAACCCTAATGTAAATGGGAGGTGACTATGTAAATGAGAAAATCATAGAGTATTTGATTTTTTGGACATGTATATTTACATTGTTGTCCCTTGGAATGGTTCGGTTCAGTTCGGTTGGGTTGAACCATGAGCGAGGGTTTAGGACAATATTAATATATTTTACATTGTTGGTGAAAAGAGTCCTTTAAGAACCAATTTGTAGTGAACTTGATCCTTTCTAATCGAGAATATTAATATATATTTTAATTTGACATATATTTCTAACGGAGAACGTTAAAAAACTCCGTTAACCATGTCAAATTGACATGTTTATCCTTCCTATAACAAATAAAAATTTTTAAAAACCTTATCCATTTTAAGTATTATAAACCTAAAATATAAATATAAAACCCAAATAACTAAATATGATTTCCTAAACATAATTTTTTTTTTGAGAATTCTCTCTTCACAAGTCTCACCTTCACCACCATTCGGCGACAACCACCACCATCGCTTTAGGCTTCATCATTACCGCTGCCTTCAGCTCACCTTCACCACCACCATTCGGATATCTTTCCCTCATCTCTTTCACACACAGACACGACACACAAATACTCACTCTGTGACCGGCACCTTTGAGGCGGTGGTGGTCGTTTGGTTGAAGATATACAAAAAAGGGTTTATAGGACGCTTAGATAGGACGCTTTTTTGATAAGCATCTCAATAACACATATAATACGACCATTTGGTTTATGTGTCAAGTTACGGTATAGCCTGAGAGGACACTTAATATTTACGTCACTTTAGATTGAGTTTATAGGACACTTATTTATAGAGGTCTTGTTATTATAGAGTCTAATATGACACATCACATAATGGTCATAATACTTAATGTTTTATAGGACACTTATTTATAGGAGTCTTGTTATTATAGGTCTAATAGGACACATCACTTAATGGTCCTAATACTTAATGTTTTATAGGACACTTATTTATAGGAGTCTTGTTATTATAGGTCTAATAGGACACATCATATAATGGTCCTAATACATAATGCTTTATAGGACACTTATTTATAGGGTCTTGTTATTATAGAGTTTAATAGAACACATCACATAATGGTCCTAATACTTAATGTTTTATAGGACAAGTATTTATATGGGTCTTTTTATTATAGAGCCTAATTAGACACATCACATAACGGTCCTAATAATTAATGTTTTATAGGACACTTATTTATAGGGTCTTTTTATTATAAATTCTAATATGACATATCCAATAACGGTCGTAATATTTAATATTTTATAGGACACTTATTTATAGGGGACTTGTTATTATAGAGTCTAATATAGGGTTGAAAATTATCGACCCGATACGAAACATGACACAGACCCGACACAAAAATAAACGGATTTGGGTTGAGCGTAAACAGGTTTAGGTCGTTTTCACGTTGACCTGCATAACCCGTATAATTTATGGGGCGGGTTCGAGATGAGTAACAGGTTTATGTGACAACCCGCCAACCTATATAGGTTTTTCCTTTTTAATATTTTTTCTATTTTCCTTATATTTGTTGCCCTAATTTAACTTGCTCCATGAATTTCCTCACATTTCCTTCTCCAGCAGCTAGCTTCCATCCCACTTTAAAGTCTCAAATGACCCAAGAAGTTCGAACCCATTTGCAATCGGTTCCAAATCCAAGTCTTAATCGATCTTTCCAAGTCTCAATCGGTAAAGTACGTTCTTTACAAGTCCTCTGGCTACAAGTACTACATCTACAAGGCATTAGGCATCAAGTTCCTTATGCTTAGAAGCATCGACTATGTAATATCTTGAAGTTTACGAAGTCATTAATATTAGTTCAAATGGCGGTTATAACACTCAAAAGAAATTGTGTTTAATGTTTATAAAAGAAACCATGATATATAATAGATAATTGGAAAATTAATGTGATTATATCAATTTGATATTATTTGGTCATGAAGTACAACTGATAATGCATAGAGTACAATTATTAAAGCTATTAATGATAGTAATGCAGGTTTTATAAGTTAATTATTGTATATGCGAATTGGATGGAACTTTAGGGACTATATGTGTCAAGTTTGAAACCATAGGGGCTGAAAGTGTAAATAGTTTATGATTTATTCAAAAAAGTCAATCATGATTAAAGCTAAATCATGGTAAATGTTGGATTAATCATTTGTATAATTGGCTCAAAGAGGCCAATCTAAGCCACCATTTGGTTCAAATTAGCTATGATTTGTTTAACGGGAGATGATATTTTTCTTTGTAAATTTGATTCATCCAAGAAAAATCTATGTTTTACTAACTTGTAACATAGCTTAAAAGGTGTTCTACTTTAAGTGAATGAATCAAATTTATAAGTAGAAGAATCAATTCCCTTTGTTTAACCATAACACTCTTTCAACTTTTTGTTCGGCCTAGACGTTATTGTCGTTTTCATTTTGTTATTTAATATTTACTTTAGGGGGTGTTTGTTTGCTTAAGGGCTATAAGCTTATGAGCTTATAAGATTTTGAGAGAAAAAGGTATTTGGATTAACTTATAACTTATAAAAGGTGTTTAACTTAGCTTATTAATGTAAAATGACCAAAAGGGAAATCCTTAAATTAGCTTATTTATGTAAAATGACCAAAAAAGGGGTATAAAGGTAAATGTGTAAAAATAAACTCACAATAAAGAAAATAAGTTGATGCAAGATGACTTGTTTTTATAAAAATAAGCTAATAAGCTTAGCCAAACACATAAAATATGATAAGCTCAAAACATAAGCTCATAAGCTAATAAGCCTAAGCTAAAACAAACACCCCCTTAATAGTTTTTTTTTATAAATTTAACATATATATATATATATACAAAAGTTCAAACGAGAACTGTTTTTCGTACGAGAACCGCGAGAACCAATGTTAGTCGTCCAATTCTCTCTCCTTCAATTGGATTGCCCACCAATGATTTTCTTACATGCACACTGCCACACTCGATCCCCTTATGCTCTTCATCTATGAATTCCATTATCCAAAATGAACGGTCAAGATTGGTTCTCGCAGTTCTTTTACAAAAAACAGTTCTCGTTTGAACCCTCCTATATATATTAACTCCTAATATTTTTCATTTTGGTCTTTAAAATAAACTAAAACTAGCCTAAATGCCCGTGTGATATACGAGTTGGTTTAAACGATAATAAATATTAAACAATAATAAAAACATATTAAATAATAATAAAACGCGAATTAAATAAGAATTTAACAAATGATGACGTACGACATCAACATTCTAACCAGAAGTGGAAACATCGACGCGAGTGGGAATGTACACTCAACGGCAGAAACGTGATATCATGATATGAAGGGATGTGATTGTATTTCTTATTTAAGTCATCAATCATTAAGGGGGTGTTTGGTAGAGAGAAAAGAAATTGAGAGAAATGGAAATGGAAATACGAGAGAAATAGAAATGGGGAGAAATAGAAATGTGTGGAGAATTGGAATTGATTTCCTTGTTTGGTATCAGGAAAGAAATGAAACAGAGAAATTGTGGCTCAAGTCGCCGAATGGCGGTTGTGGCGTTGGTCGTCTTGCCGGACGTCGACGATGATTATTAGAATGTTGGAAACACATTACAACCGGACATCGACAATGATTAGTAGACATTGGTTGTCATTTCTCTCCATTTCTCCACAATTTGAAGAGAAATGAAAATTCAAAGGAAGGGGAGAAATGGAAATGGGTGGAGAAACCATTTCCCCTCCCAAAACTATAACCATTTCTCTCAAACAAGAGAAACTCAAACTAAAATATTTTAGAATGATAAAACTAAGAATTTAGTTAATTATGATATTTTGAAATATTATAAATGGTAAATATGATACTTGTAAGTTAAGGTGGACAAATACGATTTATATGATTTAATAAGAGCATATATGAAATTATCTCTAATAATTTTAACTCTAAAAAGTCAAAATTGATTTTTTGATTTTAAGGGTCAAGATTAAATATTTTTTTAAATGTATGGTTTCATTCGTTTAATAAATTTTATTGAATTAGTCTTTTATTTATATTAGAAGATAGAAGATATACACTAGTATCTAAATCTTAATTTAATTTTAATATACACTAGTGAGTATGTGATTAGCTTAATGCAACGGGTTGTTTAGAAGTTAAGGGCTAACAAATATATTCTTTTTGGGGAGGGGGGAACCACTGGTTAGCTTACTAAGACCGCCCGTAGCGGTAAACCCGAAGACCTTCGAGTTAATTTGGGTTCACAATGAACACCCCTACTACCCCTTTGGGTTCCCCTTTCTTTTTTCCTTTTCGGTTTTCTAAACCTGAGCTCACCTAAAGATTCCTTCTTTTTTTTTGGTTTCGTAGAGAGAGTAAGGAGAGAAAAAAATATTTATGTTGTTTGGGTTGATTTAGGAAGGGTGTTACTTGGGTTTTGGGTTGATTTGGGTTGAGAAGGAAAAAATAAAAAGAATTGATGTGACAGCTGACGTGGTATTTGGGTTGATGGTTGCTATACTCTTGGCCTAAAAAGTAATTAGGCCTTTGGCTTTTACTTTATGCATTTAACACACAAGTTTTTA
Organism: Dittrichia graveolens; assembly: GCA_038502395.1. NCBI lineage: Eukaryota > Viridiplantae > Streptophyta > Magnoliopsida > Asterales > Asteraceae > Dittrichia > Dittrichia graveolens. The sequence continues at coordinate 29,990,069 of JARJIL010000005.1, forward strand.
TTTGGAATTTCTCATTTGTAAGTCGTGGTTGAGGACATAGGCAAATTAGTAGAACATTGTTAACCTCTTTATTTTTTCACTATTATTAAGTATTAACTTTTCAATTAGCTATTATAGGGTAAAGCTATAATGATATGTTATGTTATCAAATCAACAGAATATTCTGATTATAGTGTGATATATCATTTCAATCATCCATACTCATTACCTATTGAGTGGAATATTACATGATGATATGCACATCAAGGAAAACATCAAATATTGAGTATGCAAGGATCCTCAAATGGATGGATCAAAGACCGTAACACAACATACTTAATCTATTAGCCTAGAAACTCTTAGTATGTTGATGAGCTTTTTACTAAATATAATATAAAATGCTCATGCTGCATATAACTTGAGCAGAGTTGACTTGTTACAGAGAACTACAGAACATATTGTTTGAAATAACCCATAAAAGGCCATCATAATTTACTCACTTTATGCTTGTGATGGTGATTTGTTTAATATGTACATATTTGTGAAGAACAGGTACCTAGATATTGACAGTGCATCCTGGCCTGATCTTGAGACAATTGCTACCAATTCTTATGTCAAGAGTCATGTTGGATCAGTACGCTAACTTCAAACTTTTGTATTGGTTTATAAGAAAAGAAAAAAAAGGTTTTTCACTAATCATTTATAATTATGAACATTGTTAATATTGTTACAGTTTTTAAGAGTACTTGCAGAAGAAAGTGATAGTCTTTCTACACAAGTGGAAGAACAGGAACTTGAATTCAAACATACAAACATCTCCAGAATATTTTGAGCATAAAAAAGAAAAGCATCATTTATACACACACGAGTGGCATGAAAAATTCAAAGTCAATGAATCAATGGCTGAAACAAAACTTTTGAAGAGGCAAGAATGATTGACAACCGTAGGAAAGTGGCGCTTTTATATGAGCTTCTTTCAGCTTGTTTGGCGGATACACCTGAAGATGACAAGAAAACTGAACGACCACCAAAAGGTTATGATGCTTGACATCGTGCAGCTTTAAGGTTGCTGACAACATGGTTTGAATCAACTGGATCAAAATGGTGTGTCTATAGATGTAATTTTTATTTCAGTATTGCATCATTGATTATTTTTTTCAAAATAGAGATTTTCATTTTGCACGTGGCAATTGAGGTGGTTATTTCATGTTCTGCAATGGCTGTATTGAACCAACATGATGGAAAAGAAAACGAGCAAACCTCAAATGATTCACGGGAAAAGTGGAAAAGTGGAGGTCTTATTGGTGCAGCTGCTCTAACCGGTGGAACCTTAATGACAATCACCGGTGGTATAATTCTAATTATTAGCTTTTTTGGAGAATTGTATGTATTTAAGTGGTCTCATTGTATAATAAAGTAACCTTATTTTTTATGCGAGAATAAACGAGCAAGGATTCTAATTTCTTTGAATCCAGGTAATCAACTTTCAAAAAATTTGACTAAGGTAATCTCACCCGGTTATCCGGTCAAAATGCTGACATATCAGTAACCTTGACCATGTTAATTTTTCCACACATGGCTCTTGAAATCTGTTAACTTGGAACATTACCTTCAATCGAAATTGTCAAGATCTTGATAGTTTTTTTAATATGATATAAAAAAGTTGGTTACTTGAGCTAAAAATTTGAACAAAATTGCTTACCTTTTTATGCATGCATCTTGACTCGTTTTATTTTTCATATCTTTAAAAAGGGATAAACTGCTTACATCTTCAACAAGTTTAGCTGCCCCAGCAATTGCTTCAGGTGTTAGTGCTTTAGCCCCCACATTAGGCACCATTATGCCAGTGATTGGAGCTCGTGGTTTTGCTCCTGTTGCAAGTGCTGCCAAGAGCGTTGCAGGTTCTGTTGCAGTTGCCGCATCATTTGGAGGTGATTAAAAATTAAATTTAGTGATTCTACATTTATAATTAGTCTTTTTTTATCAGGGTTAATGCCACTGACAATTTACTAGAACTTTGATTTATCTTGATCCAGCTACGGAGGCTGGGATTAAGGGACTAGATGGCTAGAAGAACAGGAAGCGTGGATGAATTTGAATTCAAAGCAATAGGGGAAAACCACAATCAGGTGTTAAAATTCCTATCTCAAATTCAAATAGTTTCTGATTTTCTGTTTAGTTGTGGTATGGTAACCGTGGATTGCTTACTTGTTTCATAGTTTCTAATTTCTATTTAATCATTTTAGCTTGATAGTTGATTAGTTTCTTATTGACTTGATAGTTTCTAACTTTTAAGTTTGGTTTAGTTGTGTGTTTAGATGTGAAAAAGAAAGGAAACTGGAAAAAGAGAGGACGTACATAGTTTCATGTTTTCTGACTTTTAAGTTTTGTTTAGCTATATATTCCCCAAGTTTAGTTTAGTTTAGTTGTGTTGTATTTAATCAGTTTTAGCATGTGTTTTGTTTAGTAGTTACTAGTTACACATTTGAGTTTGTTCATAAGCATGCATGTTGATTAAATCGATGCAAACCATCAATAATAATCAAATGTATAGTAATTATTATTGTTTGCATAATCAAAAATCAGATAAACATATTGGATCAGTTGGGATCAAAGATTTAAACTGATCACCAATAAATGATGGATCAAGAGCTTCATTGGGGATGAAGAGATTGCGTCAAACTAGTGCGAGGTAAATGTTCAAGTTGTCAAAAGAGATGAACATTTCGTGAGAGCTTATGGACTATTTATCACAATTGAAGATGTTGGGCTATTTTTGGTGGCCATACGCTTTCTTTTCGGCATGTTTAACTTTTTTAACTTGTGATATTTTTATGATGTAGGATGTGTTACATGAAGCTTTACGTATTCGCGTTTAATCATAGGTGGCTCGTGACGATGCATGATGACACAAGATTACCTATATATATATATATATATATATATATATATATATATATATTTGTTTTATTACTTTTGGATTACCTTGTAATCTATTGAAGACTATTATAGTATTATTGATGATGTTGCTACTTATGTAAAAACTTTTGTTATGGAAATGACTTATTTTAATGAGAGTTGAATTTATTTTCTTCTATGATTGAATGAAGTTTGAGCTCATGGATTTAAATTATGGAGTCATTTTGTAGTTTTAGAGTAGTTAATTGTCTTAAACTTGTAATATAAAATCTGACTTTATTAACAAAGAAACAAATGTGCTATTGGAAATGTATTAGGATGCTATTGATGTTATACAACCATATTTTTGGGACACAAGTTATTGTCGCATTAGATAGAAGAATCTTTATTGAGGCTCTTATATAGGTCGTAAGAGTCATATTACGACACCATATTAGTTCCAAAAGTGATTTTATATGACACATATATGTGTCTCGAAACATAATAGTAGGCAAATATATATTAAGACACCATAAAATGTCTTGTTTTGTAGTGTATTAGGACACTGCTTTTGTTGTATATAACATTTTATATGACCTTAGAATTTTTTTTATAAAATTTGTGGTATATTAGGACACTTGTATGTGTTTTAAAATATTCAAAAACATAATAACAAGTAAGCATATATTAGGACACCTTAAAGCATCACTTTTTAAGATCTATTACGATGCTATTTTTGTTGTATAAAACACATTATGGGACTATAATTTATGTTACATAAGATTAGTGTTTATTAGGATAGAAAAATGTGTCGAAACAAATTCGACACTTTTTACAACGCCTTTGTATAGGACACATGTACAATTGGTCTTATAAACTTAAGCGCCCCATTAAGTAATGTGTTAGGACGGAAACAGTAAAAAAGGGTTTTCAGTTCTAATGGAGGTGGTTTCAGCTCCAAGGTGGTTTTAGTTCCAAGGTGGTTTCAGCTATAGGGTTTGATCCTTCAAAATAATTTTTAGGTTTTTTTTTTGCAAATGAGGGATTTTATTGAAGGTCCTTTGGTTGAAGATAACAAAGATATGAGGTGTTGAACGGTGGTTGTGAGTTGTGGTTTGTGGTGGTGGTGGTGGTGTGCGGCGGTGGCGGTTTCAAAGATAACAGTGTTGGTTTCTGGCGGTGGTGAAACGGTGGTTGTGAGTGAGTTGTGGTTTGTGGTGGGTGTGGTGTATGCAACGGTGGTGGTTTTTAAGGAAAACGATGTTGGTTTCTTGTGGTGCTGGTGGAGAATATGGGTGTAGCGGTGGAGATGATGAGTGGAATGGTGGTTTCGAGAGAGATTCCAGATGGTGGTTATGGTTGTAGTTTTGGGTGGTGGTTAGTGGTGGTGTCCGGTGTCCGGTAGAGAGAGAAAGAGAGACAGAGATGTGAGATTGAGAGAGATAAAAATCAGAGTGAGAGAGAGTGTGTGACATGAATTCAAGTACTGGTCGGAAAAGATGAAGCTTTAGCCGGAAAAAACGGAGTTCTCGCCGGAACAAAGACCTTGTTGACGAGCAAAGGAAAGATAGTAACCCACAAGCCTTAGTCCAACCTTGTATCTCCAAAATAGTGGTTAAAATCAAAAACCCGAGAGGAAAACGGAAGAGGTTGATCGCTCCGGTGAAAATATAAAATGAAATGGTGAAAGAGATGAAACTAAAAGGCGCCGAAGGGTTTTTTTTACCTGTCTCAGGTTTCGGCGACGACAGTATCGTTGCTGAAAGGCACAAAACGACAGCGTGAGTACAACACATTTCAGTAGACTTTTAAAAAAAATTAAAAAGGGTTTTCATGAGGACAAAGTCGTCGCTGAAGGTCACGAAAAAACTTGACGCGTTTTCTACTACGTAAATGCCATTTTACACCCGTCCTCGCAGAAAGTCTGTTCTGTCAGTCTCCACTCCCAATGTCAAAATGCTACACTTTTTTGTCATGTAGTGACTTTTAGCGAGGACATGTAGGCGTCGCTGAAAGTGACTCCGTCGAAAACTTGTTTTTCTTGTAGTGTGGATTATTCACAACAAGCATATAGGTTAAGATGTGGCTTTAAGAAGAAATGCATGAAGTGTCCGCCATATAAAAAAATCACTTTATACATCAGATTAGAGGTCATAATCCAGCCATAGAAAAAACATGTCATGGACAATTGCTCAAGATTATTTGTTACAACAATCACCAACAGAAAATCATTAAAATATACCTCAATAATGAAGATTTGATTAATGCGTTATTAATGACACATTAATGAAAAGTATTTTGGGCAAATCAAGTCTCGCAAATTTTTGAAGGTTCATCCGGATAAAATTCACAGCTAGAAAAAATATATAAATGACCAAAATACATTTATTAATGAGTCATTAATGATCTTACAAACAATTCTCATACACAAACACAGTTTTTCTTTCTTAAATGATCAACAAACCTTATTAAATTTATGCACAATATAAATTACAAAAGCAAACTTCAAAAATATCAACTTGTCTTTTATATATACATAATATTTATGAAAAATGATAACTCTACCAATTAATATCAGGCTAAGGTTTGTGAACTTGCTACGAAGACTTGAAATGTCAATAACCCATTAATATATTGTATCCCTTCATTACATATATCGATCAAGAGGAAAATTGTGTTCACAGTTAGAAGCTATTCAAATCTCCATCTCAAGGTGCAACCACACCATGATTCTCTAGATATGCAGGTACAAGAAAAACACCATCAAGGTATGCCTCATGAGTTCAATTCTATTATTAGATACTCATTTTGTTCACTTTTTACTCTTAATCATCTTATATATATGTATATATTTGCATGTGACATGCTTTTAGTAATCAGGCAGACATAGGGTGTGTATATATATGGAGATATCTCATGCAAGCCATCCTCATAAACTTGCACTAAAGTATGCAAACTGCCCTTATTACTGCTGGGGTTGTAACCAGCTAGGTTTTGGATTGAGTTATGTATGCGATAAAACTGGCTGCAACTTCTTTCTTCACAAACAATGCGGAAATCCGAAACCCCTAATCGAATACCCGTTTTCGAAAAAATGTGTTCTTAAATTTCGAGATGGAGGATCTGGTGAAGATTCGTTATGTGATGCTTGTGGCACGAAAATCCGAAGGTTTCACTACAGATGTTCGTGTACATTTCAGAAGCGTAATTTGCACCCAGCTTGTCTGAGTCACGAACAAACGTTAGAAGCTGCAAACGGGCTTACATTACACCTGCAGAAGGCGGCTACGACAAAGTGTTTGCACTGTGGGACTAAAGATCTTTGGTCTAAGGTTCGCGGGTGGGCTTATGTTTCTTCATGTGGGAATTATTGTTATCATGTTTCATGTGTGAGGGAAATTATTAATAAGAATTGGAGGCATGGGATATTCACAGGCAAAAGTGATCCTTTTCAGAGTATTAAAGAGAAATTTCCTGAAGATATGGACAAGATGCATCATCTAGTTGTGGGGCGAAAGAAGAGAGCCACGAAAAAGCAGGCTGCTGTGGTTCTTAGTATCTTGTTTAATGTGTTTACGGGAAACGCTTCGGGTCTTATTGGTGCTGCTCAGTCGTATTTCGCTAATTAATCACATCTTAATTAATTAATAACCTACGTTTGTGGATTCACTTTCTTCAATTCCAAGCTACTTAATTAAAACTTTCATTTGTTGCATGCATCATATATGCATGTCTTGTTTGTGTATTGTTGTTCATCTTTTGTTCGATCAATTCAAGCGAGCAATTTCTTTGTTAAACGCGCTTATGTAACTTGTTTTATAGGGAATTTATATATCATTATGTTTTTATAAATATGAAGAACTAACAGCCGAATTTGAATTCATACTCATTAGCATAAAGGTATTAGTGTTAATTAGGAAGATGATCAAGATGCCGTTCAATAAGAATGTGCTATGATTAGATCTATGTGATTATTATATCTTATTCTTAAAACAAATGATTAAGCGCTCAATAATTTAATAGTCTATGTAGAAAATCGACTCTAAACATGAAATAAAAGTTATGAATACCAATTACTATGTTAACCTAGATAATCAAATATACATATTGAATTATGAATAATTTAGTATTCAACGCTCAATGATTCTATTCGAATATAAACAAACCGCTAATAAGATATAATATAATTCTATATCAAAAAGACAATGTTTGTTTTCTACCTTGATAATTACCAATAAGATATAATATAATTCTAGCTCAAGTCCTCTAGATTAATTAGTTGGTGCAAGTCATATTTAACATTTGTGTAACAACCCAATGGATGACGAGGAATTCGTCAAACACATAAATGCAAGATACTTCAGTGCTTCACACGACGTGGTATTCATTATTATCAAATGCTTTAATTGTCCTTTTTGTAATAATATTTACTATATTTATGGACTCGTGCACGTATGGGTATTAAAAATAATTTTTTAATCAGTAATTTTTTAAACAAAAGAATAATAAAATACTTAATGAAAGTCATTGAATTCGGTGTCATACATACCATAAAAATTAATTGCTTCTATAGAGTAAAGAAAATAACACACAAATACATATATATCTGAAAATGGTAATATATTTATATCATTATTGAAAGTAATTTTCTAAATATAATTTACATTAATGTGTTACAAATATTTCATACCATTAAATATTTATAAGTTTTTCAGATATTCACATATTAAATCATGTTTTGATAAATAAATACAACAAAATTTCCTAGTGCTATTTTGTGTATGCTTTTGTTGTAGCTTTTAATTTTAATTTTGTGAATGAAATAATATGTGTATATATACATATATAAGATCCATGAAATTATTGTAATGTATAATAATACAAATTTTCAATTTATGCATACCAACCGAAAGTAAAACCATTCATCCTTAAAATACTAAAAAAAATTTCAAACCATAAACACCAAAAAAATTCAAAACCAAATTGTATGAATGAACAAAACCAGACGATTAGTATATAAAACTCATATATAAAGCTGATTAAATTGTTTAGATTATTTTCTCCGGTTTTGATTGCTTGAGTTTTTGGGTAAATTACAATGTCTTTGAAGTTGAAAACCGGATATAAATATCATGATCAATCTCTTCAAAAGTTTGTTTTAGCTCAAGACTTGTTGTAGTACTTGCCAAAATTTGAAGCTGAGTACAATTCTCTGCAGTTTCTAGTATTGCTTCCTAAATATACATAAAAGATAACTGTTAAATAAATTAAATATATGTAAATGAAATAAACTATATTGAATATAAATTAGATTTGAAATTTTAAAATTTTACTACCTTTGAATCAATACAACTCTGTGACACTCCAATCATTGTTGACGGAGAATCAAATTAAGCAATTAAATCCTACAAAACATATATATATATATATATATATATATATAGTACCCGCGCAATGCAACGACGGCGAATTAAGAGGAGGTTGTGATAAGTTTTGTGTAGAATAATCACAAAGAGCTAATATGAGTTTGTAAAGATTCTTTGCGAGATGAAGATAATATGAGTTTGTGAAGATTCTTTGCGAGAGCCACTTTGAAATTAAGAATTAAATTGCTAACTCTGAGTTATTTGCTTTTCAGTTTGTTGGAAGAGTTTTGTCGCATTACTAAATCATGAAGTTGCTGATTATATATATGTATGTATATATGTGTGTGTATTATGTAATTTGTTTGGTGTTTGTGAAATCTCTTGAACTTGATTTATTGAAAACAGAAATTTAGGTGATCTCATGAATCAAAAGTTAATATTAAAAATATATGATTAGACTTAATTCAGTTATAAGTATGGGGATCTCATAAATCAAAAGTTAATATTAAAAATATATGGTTAGAAATAATTCAGTTATAAGTATTGGTTTAAATTCATTAATTGTTAGTTATGTTTTCAATATCTATTTGTTTAAATTCATTAATTGTAGACTTAAAGGAGGGGTAAAGGAGAGATATAAATGAGGGGTATTTTAGTAAATTTACTCTTCTTAAAATTAAGAGTTTTTTAGGTGGTAAATGCATTATATAGGAGTAAGATATATAAATTTTTCAATAAAATAATTGTTAGGATAGAGTATTGTAAATTATACATATGAGTAAATAAGAAGGTGATTACTTCATGGATTTTGTAAACAAACACGGTCTACTATTTCGTACAAAATTTACCTATCCCTATTTTTTTTAAATCAACTCATATAATACACAGATATCTAAGAGAACCCAAAATACAATTCTAATCAAACACATTGTGATTGTTAAAAAAATTCTTACTTTTAGCCCACTAAATTAAAAGTAATTAAAACACGATCGATAAACATATTAGAGAAATAGGAACTGAATCAAGAAATACATGATGTAATCAACCCTAAATCACTATTACGAATGTAATCAACAAAATATTATTCATGAAAATTACAGAATGCGAAATCGGAGGATGTACGCAAATATAAAACCCTAAATCACTATTACGAACCACTTCAACAAACACCTAAAAGGATTTCTGATGACGTATTAGCGTCTAACGGAGTTATGAACGTTATGAATATATGAATATCCCTATATAAAAAATCATATTTACAAAATTAGAACCGATATTGTGTGCGATTTGTGTGCCAAACATTTCTTTGAATGTGTTTTGGGTGTTTGGTCTAGCATAGCATGAATGTGTGTGAATGTTCAAACTCAGTTTTAACATGTTAAAGCATGGTTTGTTTGAATTAAGTTGTGTTTAATGAAAATGTTGTGTTTTAACACGTTTATAAGGTGAAAATAGCTTGGTTTTTATTGTGGGTAGGATTTGTAGTGTTGGTCCTCATCACACCCACATAGGGATGGCAATTGTTACCCGATCCAATAATCATTCATCTGATCCGATCCATCTGTGATGGATATGGACGAAGTTAAATGGATGAATATCATATATAGAGTGGATATGGATGTTTACTGGATCGGATATGGGTAACGATTTTTCATCCATGGATGAACCCATTAACCCGAATTAAAAATGATATAGTTATAATTTTATATAATCAATTATAACTTTGTATATGTATTTTAATTTTAAAACTTATATATAAATATATTAATAAAGATATATATAATTATGTAGGTTAAATTCACACTCTCTTCTATAATATTTCTAATAGTTGTATCAATTATATACATGTAAGTGTCATAGTGAAAGAAACTATTATTCCTATCTTTTTTGAAGAAAATATATATTTATATCAATAAAGATCATAAATTATAAATAAAAATATGGTATTTTCTTAGGGACAAAAGTTCTTTTGAATAGATATCCATTTACCCGTTTAATCCGATGGATATGGATATGGATGGACGAAATTATTTTTTAAATGGATATGGATGATGAAATATTAAATGGATATAGATGTGGATATGACATCACCCGGTCGATATCTGATCCATTGTCATCCCTACACCCACACATGAGTTCAAAGTTCTTTAACCTTGGTTGTTGATCAAAGTTGCTTGAATCGGTAAAATGAGTTACACTGGAACAAAGATGTGATTTCGTTACACCAAAAAAGTGTGATGATATGCATATACTCACTGTTGCGTTTTCAGTGTACGTGTGACGAAAGGCCGAGTGACCATAGGGTACATACAGTTACATTAGCGGGTTAGTGGCCATATAGGTTTAAAAACAGTAACCAAAACCATAAAATGTGTGACTAATTGGTACGAGTTTATATTGGATTTATCAGTTTTAGTGACCGTAAACACTTTATAGTCACACGAGCAGTTCTTGAGAGTTTCTTTTGCCCATCATTTGGCCACATGAATATATAATATATGTGGCATCTTCGATGATTTAGTCACACAACGATTTTTTTTTTTTTGGATTTTGTCACATACAATTAAGCCAAAAGTGTTAATAAGTGTGATCATATGCTTTTTATTGTCAATTAAATGTGTATTTTGTGTGACTATTATTCATCCAATTGTCACATGAATTTTATGTTTGTGTGTCGTTTTGTAATATTTAGTTACACTACGATTGAATTTTATGAATTTTATGCTGAAAGTCGGATTCGAACTTAAGTCTCATCCCATCCATCTCTACAAAGAAACATGCGTTAGACCAGTGAGCTAAATGTTATTTCGATTTAAAAACCTAATACTTATTATTTAACCATACACGTTAGCTTTTGACTACACTAAAATCATGTGGAACAAATATCAAATTTAATGATAATCGTTATTGCCCATTGTTGCTTTAAATAATAGCCACATGAATATTTCACGACGTGACTGTTATGAATATATTGGTCACATATTATCACCTAAAATGTTGCCATAAACATCATTTAGATACACATTTGTAATATGGTGTAGCTATAGCCTAATATAAAGCCATATAGTCACATGACCGTGCCAAAATAACTGTGACTTTACACCGTAAGTTCTGGAAAGCTTACGTACACTAAACTTTAGACACACATAATAAGTTATGTGACCATATGTACCGGATTTTGGCTACAATTAAATCGTGTGTGACATAACTCGATTCTATGATTCATACACATAAACAATTATTTCATGTGACCATATATGACATTTGGTAACATATAATCACCTAAAATGTGACCATAAACGTCATTTAGATACACATTTGTGATATGATATGGTTATTGATATTGTCGTATTTCACCATATAACATATATTTATTTTACGACAATATCTATGTTTTTCAAGTCAATTTATAGTCTAAATTGTGTTCAAATGTTTAGTTATCCAAAGTTTGACTATTTCAGGTTAGGATGCTCGAAAGTGTGAAATATATACAAAAGTTGTTGAGTTCAGCACTAGATAAAAATTAGGAGCAGTTGAGATTCAAACTGGGTCAAAAAGTCCATTCATAATTGGAGTGCAAGTTGGGCTAGTATATAACAACAAAAAAAAGAAGGGATTGTTAAGATATATATATATATATATATATATATATATATATATATATATATATATATATATATATATATATATATATTGTGTACGAAAAAAAATAAATGACCAAAAAGACAAAAATGGGCTTGGCCCATTGAGACGCACATGATACATATATACATAATTGAATTAACAACAAAAAAAAAACCTACGGCCGACAAATTAATTGGAAAATAAAAAAAGGACGGCGGCTGTAACTTCTCTTCGAGCGACGGCAGAAGCAAGCAAAAAGGAGCGATGAAGTGCTAATCAGATTGAGGGAGCGGCAGAAAAAAAAAAGTAGAAGAAGAAAGGAACGATCAAGGTGCAAGAATGAAATTCAAGATTACAAGTATTCAATCTTTGAATTAGTTTTTTTAGTTTAATCTGTTGGGTTACTTTAAATCTTTGTTTTTCTTTTATTTGATCATGTTTCTTGGCTAGACTTATAGTATTCACTTAGGGGAGATGAAACCTGTGTTTTGATTATTATTTTTCACGGATAAAGTTTTGATTTTTATATGTTACATTTGATTAAAAAACCACTTGTTTATTGCTTTTACTTTTAATTGATTATTCTACGGATTGTTATGTGTCTTTAATGGGAATTGATTATGCATGCAATCTATATTGGTGATTTACTTGTTAGATTACTAAATAAACATTAGGGATAATGTTTAAGAATAATTAATTAATAACCTAGGCATTAAGTTAGTGTTATCATATCAAACGGGAGTTAGTGGGTTAAAGGGCGATTCGGGAGATTAGACTACTATTGGATTGTAAACAGGGTGTAATTGGTTAGACGGGTTCAGAAAGAGATTTCTTTACCTTAGTTTAATTTGTTATTTAATCTGACGATTCGGGAGATGAGTTAGATTACCCGTTAGAATCATTACTAAATCTGTGTTCCATAATTTATCAAGACTAGGTGGATTCGACTCTGAGTGAATACCTTTTTCTGATCTGGTTGCTCGTTGCTTAATTTAGATAACTTTAATTTCTTTATTTATTTAATTTAGTCGTCTTTTTATATTCTTAGTTATATTAATTTCTACAATTAAAAAAACAAATCCCTCTTTTAATTAGTTTACTCGAGCGGATTGTGCAAAACAATCCGAAAATCTGATCCAAAAAGCTCGAGGATGCATTGTGGGCCTTCCGAACGGCATTCAAAACACCAATCGGGACCACGCCATTTCGGCTAGTTTATGGGAAAGCATGCCATCTTCCTTTTGAGATCGAGCATAAAGCATATTGGGCTCTTAAAAATTGCAATATGGACCTTCATGTTGCAGGCATCCATCGTACAACCCAGTTGCACGAGCTTGACGAATTGAGGTTCCATGCCTATGATAGCTCGAGAATCTACAAAGAGAAGACGAAACGATGGCATGATGCTCGTTTAAAAGAAGTTAAAGTGTTTCGTGAGGGGGACAAGGTGTTGGTTTACCAATCTAGATTTAAGCTATCACCTGGAAAACTCAAAACTCGTTGGATTGGGCCATACACGGTTCTTAAGGTTTACCCCTCCGGATTCTGTGACTTGGAGGGACGAGATGAGACATTCAAAGTTAACGGCCACAGACTTAAACTCTATCATGAAGATGCACTAGCCACGGGACAGGAGGATATCACCTTTTACCCTAAAGAACCTTGAAAAAGGGTCGAGTCGAGCTACTGACTCGTTTAATAAATGAAGCGCTTCTCGGGAGGCAACCCGTGTTTGCTTTGGTTTTTCTTTTCTTTCTTTTTTTTATTTTTTTTATTTTGGTGTGATTTTCATTCGTTTAGCTAATCTTTTCCTTCTAGTTTGTGCTTGTTTGTTTGCTTGTTGAACAGGATGACTGGTTGATTGCCACTTCTGCTTGCTACATGGATGCACTACTCTCCAACTGCCCAACCGTTGATGGTTCAGTTAACCCTAGGGAGTATCTGTTTTCTCCTACTTTCGCCTTTACACAGTTCTATGCTTATTTTACCATTGCATTGGGGACAATGCAAATTTCTAAGTGTGGGGTGGGGGTTAAGTTTCACTTAAGCTTTTGTTTGTCCTTGCATGTCGTGTGAAAGTGCTTAAAGTTGGACCAATTTTTTTTAGATTTCTCATTCCATGTACATGAAAGTGATTGAACTGCAGGCATTAGGTTGTCTTCTATTATCCATGTTAGAGAGTAGTTGAGTGTTGATGAAACGGCATGACTTAGCATATTTATAGCCCATACTTACTTGAGAGATTGAGCCAAACAAATGTCATTTTTGACCCTATATTCATTTGCTGTGAGTATGTCTGGATGCATTCATTTTAGAACTTGTGTCTAGATTCTTGTCGAAACCACCATAATGAGTGTACTAGACTATTGCACTGAGAGAGGCCATCATTGTGTTTAGCATTTTGTTTTAGCCATTTCTTTGTTCGTTAGATAGCCTCACTTTTAGGCTATCTAATTAGTCCTGCCCTTAATTTGCGTAGTGCTCATTTTTAGCACTCGACACCCTAGTTAGCCATGTCGAGCCTAAGCCTTTTTCTTTGTTCAATCCAAATTTTTAGCCTTTTCCATTTATTTGAGCCTTCTTTTTGGCCTTAGCTTAAATTCAGTTTGGTTGGATACGTGTCCTGTTAGTGTTTTTTTTTATTTTCAGTGTTATTTCAGTTTCTGAATAAAAATAGATATGCCGGGTCTTGATAGTTGATGTTTAAATTAGAGGCATTATCTTTGGATCTTGCGAGTTGTGCAAAAAAAAGAAAAAAAAGGAGCGAAAAAAATTAAATGAAAGAAAATATATATGCTCAAAAAGAAGAATCGTGCGTGCAAGTATCCATATTATGTTTGAGTGTTCCGTTTATCTATTAGTGTGTGTCGTTATTTGTTCGTGCTCAGTGTTTATGTTTTGCCATTCCAGTTTGAATGGTAGTGTGCGTGTGTTATCCAGCCAGATTTGTGTTTTTGCTATGTTTTAGTCACTTTAAATTCCCATTTCCTACCCTGACCCTTAGCCTAAACATTACAACCCTAAAGTCCTCTCGAAAGTCTTAAGTCCTCTAATGGTAGAGATTAGATTGTGATACAAGCTTATGATAATGGTGTAGTTCATGACATTTGTGTGTTCATTAAATATATTTGCCTAAACACTTGTGTGAAGAGTGAATACCTAGTGAGGATGCGAGGTCATGTGCAGTTTTAGAGATGCTTAATGCTTCCTCATATAGATATAGAGTTCATTTGATTCCTGTGGCTAGATAACTTGATTTCGTTTGGGTGAGAATGATAAATTTGATTGGTCTAGTTTGAGTGTTTTTCATCATGGTTTGCTTGGGGACAAGCAAAGTTTAAGTGTGGAGTGTTTGATATTGTCATATTTCACCATATAACATATATTTATTTTACGACAATATCTATGTTTTTCAAGTCAATTTATAGTCTAAATTGTGTTCAAATGTTTACTCGAAAGACGTTGGTTTTTCTTTAAATCTTTGTTTTTCTAGTTTAATCTTTGTTTTACAAGTATTCAATCTTTGGGTTAGTTTTTCTAGTTTAATCTTAAAGACGTTGGTTACTTTAAATCTTTGTTTTTCTTTTATTTGATCATTTTTCTTGGCTAGACTTATAGTATTCACTTAGGGGAGATGAAACCTGTGTTTTGATTATTATTGTTCACGGATAAAGTTTTGATTTTTATATTTTACATCTGATTAAAAAACCACTTGTTTAATGCTTTTACTTTTAATTGATTATTCTATGGATTTTTATGTATCTTTAATGGGAATTGATTATGCATGCAATCTATATTGGTGATTTACTTGTTAGATTACTAAATAAACATTAGGGATAATGTTTAGGAATAATTAATTAATAACCTAGGCATTAAGTTAGTGTTAACCTATCAAACGGGAGTTAGTGGGTTAAAGGGCGATTCGGGAGATTAGCCTACTATTGGATTGTAAACAGGATGTAATTGGTTAGACGGGTTTAGAAAGAGATTTCTTTACCTTAGTTTAATTAGTTATTTAATCTGACAATTCGGAAGATGAGTTAGATTACCCGTTAGAATCATTACTAAATCCGTGTTCCATAATTTATCAAGACTAGGTGGATTCGACTCTGAGTGAATACATTTTTCTGATCTGGTTGCTCGTTGCTTAATTTAGATAACTTTAATTTCTTTATTTATTTAATTTAGTCGTCTTTTTATATTCTTAGTTATATTAATTTCTAAAATAAAAAAAACAAATCCCTCTTTTAATTAGTTTATTTAGGTTAATTAATAGAATATTACTACTGTTTCCTGTGGAGACGATACCCTACTTGCCTAGGCTATACTGCTACATGATCCAGTCATACTTGCTGGTAGTGTGTAGTGAAACTTAGGTGGTTTTGGACTTAAATTTATAACCTGATTTTTACGCATCAGTTATTATAAAGCCATATAGTCACATGAACGTATCAAAATAAATGTGACTACACACATTAGCTTCTGACAAACTAACACACACTAAACTTTGAACACACATAATAAGTTATGTGACCATATGTACCAGATTTTGGCTACACTTAAATCATATGTGACAAAACACGACTCTATGATTTAGACACATAAACAATTAGTTCATGAGACCATATATGCTATTTGGTCACAGTGTTCAAGTGGGTGACATAGATTTGTCACACGTTCCAAATTCATATGTGGCTAAATAATCAACGAAAAAATAGCAGTGACCTTTATCCACATGAATGTTCGAAGGTGTGGCAATACATTTCCGAATGGTCACACGATCAGAATTCAAATGTGGCTTACTAATAACGTGAACTTTATTTTGGTACCTTTAGCCACATAAATATTCGAATGTGTGGCCGTATAATTCCGACTATGTGTGACCAAATCACAGTTTTGTACTGGTGTTATAAGGTAAGGCCTATATGTTCAGGTTGTTACCTATATAACTTATACATATTTGAAGTATAGATAATGCTATGTTTTGGTTGTAGGATAGTTATTCTTTTAACGGATAGAACAACGTGAATGTATCGGACAAGGATGTATGGATTTACGATTTTCTTTCTACCTCTTTTCACAGGCACGTGAACAACATGAATTGAAAACACGCGGGAATGAAAATAAGTACTTTTTTAATGCATGATGTTTTCGACTATAACATAATAGTAACAAAATGACATAAATGTCAAAGACAATGGGGCAGTCGTTACACCATTCATGCCGGTCGCTACTTAGAATAATACCAGCCTTAGAAAAACTATTCTATTAATTAAGCTATCTCAGCCGGGTACAGCAGTTGCAAAACACTACCAAGCAATTCACATATCACTTATACAAACGATTTTCGTTTTTCCACCGGACCATAGCCTTTACCTCCAATCGAGCTACAAACACGAGTAGATAGTCGGCGGCAGAGCTACGCTTTTTCGATTAATCTTTGGCCACTCTGTTATGAAATAAGTCTTTCGCGAAAACATCTGTTTAGTGATTGAAACTTGTGACTTTATCTCATATAATCTCACACCGTTCATCTTTCAATTAGATGGTGGGAGAAGGGATCAAGACACCACATGAAAGACATAAAGTCATAAAGACCAGAAACTAAGATATAAAATTAGTAATCCTTGTACTAGTATTTAAAGGGGAAAAGGAAAATTACTTCTTAATAAGATGGTGATGTGAGAAGGATTATACATTGAATAAAACCACGGGAAACTAAATTATTCAAAACATTATCTCCACGACGGCCTAAACGACGGTGCCAAAGAGGTTGAGCAGAGGACACAAGGGCATAGGTACGTGAAGGAAAGGGATATAGATCTGCGGAGCTATCACTTCGGAGGAGTATATACTTGGTCTTAAAGTCTTTCATAGAAAAACCAAATTAATCAAATTCGATAGAGCGTTTATTGTCTTTAATGAATTTTCGAACAAATATGAAGTTTTTTATCATGTGAGGTGTGTGACTAAAATGTGATTAAGATGCAAAGGTCGATAAAGATTACGAAGACTACTATGACCTACATGAGTGACAGGAACACATGATCCATTACCAACTACAACAAGCGACAATGGTGTCGAGTTTACAATGTGGGAAGTAGCCCTGGTGTCCATGTACCAACCACCATCATCCAAATCAATATAAGAGAGCCTTAAATGCCTGTTATGTGGATTGAGAAGGAACCACGTCCATGAAGGAGTAGTGTAAGCCGATGATTCAGCCGTAGCAAAAGCTTGGGGGTGATTGTTGTTGGAGCTGTTTCAGGAACCTCCCATTACGACCCGACAGAACACGAGGGTTGCGCGACGGCATTATCCATGGGGGATAGCCCCACTGTTGGGTTTAATCTTGATTGATTGGGTCTTTTTAGTAGTATTTTAGTATTTATTTAGTAATTTAGTAGTTTTATTATTTACGTATTTGCTTAGTTAATGACTTAAACAAATAGTGTATAGAGTCACAGGTGAGTGGGTTATGTTTGACCAGGTATTGTGGAGTCTTAGAAGGATAGGATGTGCTAAAAAAGAGGGTACGTGGGTTGATTATCCGGTGAGTATAAAAGGCTATTTATAGCCTCTGTTGCTTTAATAGAAATATGATTGTTTTTCTTTTCACTTGAATAAAGTACTTTCTATCATTTGTTTTCATTCATTTCAAAACACATACACATGCGTACATAATACATAGGGCCTGATCCTTTATTTGGTATCATAGCTCCCAGATTCGAGATCGTTGGGAGAGGTTCTATGTGAAACGTAGCTGTTCAGTTAGAGCCGAACACGGTTCTGAGTGGGCGGGGAGAAGACACAAAAGAAGAGGATATAGAGATCTACAAGTTTTCTGTGTGAAACCCAAAAGAAACTAATTTGTGTGATCGAGAGAAACAACGTGTAGTGAAGATACTGCGTGAGAGAAAAGAAAAGGAGAGGACACGATGTCAGCTTTCGGTGGAGCAGCCCAGTTGTATCCGTGAGTAGCCAAGGTAGTAGTATACCCTTGCAATGTCCCAAGTTAACAACTACAAATTATATGTAATATTCCAAATTTTAGAACACTACTTAAATAGTCTAATAAGGTGTTATATATATTGGTGAAACAAATTATAAATAATTCGGAGAAATGTATTGCTTTAAGTGTGGTTTTAGTTATTTAAGGATATTTGTCCATGAAGTACTAAAAGTAATGCACATGGTACAAATGTCTAAAGCTTTAATAATTGTCATTGTAGATTCTATGAGTCAAGGGTTGTGTGTGTGCAAAGGATGAACTTTGAGGGTTTATAGTGCAAACAATAAATAAATAGGGGGACTTGTAGTGCTAATTGTGTGTATATATATATGTATATAATTGGCAAATGAGAGTCAAACTCTCATTATTTTTGGTCTGTAAAATCGTGGAAGGAAAAGAGAAGAGTCTAGAAGACTCTTTCAAGAAGAAAGAAGAAAATCAAGGAAAGAAGTGAGGGTTCAAGTCTTGGATTCAAGAAACTCAAGGTTTGGGGATGTTGTTCTTCATCTTTGGGTTGGATTTTGATCATGGCAAGTAACCACTCAAGTTGGGGTTTGTGAATCAAGTAAGTTTTAACTTGTTCTTGTGTTTGATTTGAGTTACACATGTTGGATTTGGGGATTTCTAGCTTAAAATTTGAGTTTATGGTGTTTGATTTGATAAATGGGTCAAATATTGGGTTGATTCTTGCATAAGAGTTCTTGATGATCAAAAGTGATGATATTTGTTGTTATAAAGTTGTTTGAGTCGAGTTTTAAAGCTTTTGTTGGTTGATTATGAAGCTTGATGTTAAGAGAAGTGAAGAAATTAAAACTTGCAGCAAGAAAAAAAGGGAAGAATTGAGTTGTGCAGGCCCGTCGCGGCGCCACAGGCATAGTGTCGCGGCGCGACACACATGGGTCGAAGGTTTCATAATTTGTGTTTTTGACCCCATTTGACTATGTTCATGTTTGGGGATTGATTCTAAGGTTTCATAAAGGATAAATGGAGTCTTTTTAGACCCGAAAATGTGTCTAAGTCTAGAATTGAGTCTAGAAACCTTGTTTTTGGTTAACTAATGTTAGTTAACCTTGTGTTTTGGTGATCATAGGTTTATGATCAAGTGTTTAAGCTTTGGTTGGGATGGGGTTGTGATCCTCATCACACCCTAAGGTGAGTACACCCTGCGGATACCCAAAATTGTTAAAGTTTTTCAAGTCATCACTTATGTGTTTGATTGTTTGGCAATTGTTTGATGAATCTTGATGATTCAAAGGATGTGGATTATGAAATTGTTTTGTAACATGAATTAAATGATTTGAGATTGTTTATGAGCTTCGAACTTCTGAATATGGAAACTATGCATTTGTTTTATAAATGCGGGTTATATAATCTGCAAATGTTTATGAGGCTTTTGGAACTTCAAGAATATGGAAACCATGCATTGTTTTATAATATGGTTTTTTGAACCACAAATGCTTTGTGAAGCTCTTGGATTCAAAGAAATTGGAAATTGTGGATTTAATGTAAAAGTGTTTTAACGATGATTTTCAAAGTAAGGCCATTGCTCCATTTTGGAGAGGGTCTATGTTTATGTTATGCTTCAATTAATGGTTTTGAAACATTATACTCCATGTTGGAGTGGACTTTGATTTTGAAACAAAAGACATGGTTTTGACTTAATGAAACTCATGTTTTCACTAAAGATGTTTTAAGGCATTGAGATGCCAAATAAGGTTTTAATGCTTGAGCATTTATGCTCAAGTGACATGAACTGTGACATGTATGTGTTTTGTGATAAGTTGTATGCTTGGATTAATTGGCCTTTATGGCATAGTATTTGTGGCCTTGATGGCAAGTGGTTTTATGACCCTTCCGGGTAAGTGATTTTATGACCCTTCGGGGTAAGTGATTATGTGACCCTTCGGGGTATGTGCTTATGTGACCCTTCGGGGTATATGTGCTTCGGTCCGGACCACTGTGTGTTATGAACTATGTACCATAGGGTTCCTAGTCATTGAGACGTACACAGAGGTTCCTGTGGTTTCGGCAATTGGGGGACCGCGAGGTACAGGTGGCTGAGGGATCGGTGCAGAGAGTGGAGGGGTATGTCAGTAGCCATCACGACCGTGTGGGTTCACTGGGCTGACGAGCCACCGAACCCGTGGCAACACGAGTGGATTTGGTAAACAGGGCATGCACTCCAGATAACCGTTGTATGGTGGACTGCTTCGTGCATCCCCCACCTTGACGGTTATCCCCCATGTGGGCACGTGTTGACCGTGGCTAGCTACCACGTGGATACATTGTGGCCCAATGGACAGACCCGCATCCTTATGTGCTATTATGTGTGATTTTAAAAGGATATTGATTGCCAAACTTATCTTTTCGAAAGTGAAAATGATGACTTGGTTTTGATAAAACAAATGTTTTTGGATGTACTCACTAGCTATGTTTATAGCTAATATTGTGTATGAAAATGTTTTGTATCCGCAGGTTGTATAGATGCCTTGGTGAGGCGGGTAGTTGCTGTGGGCTTGCTTTGACTAGGTTACAATTCCGGTAATTCTGGATTTCCTACTGGTTTTAATGGTCGTGAGATTGACTGTGGTAACACCAAAAGTTTTGGATTATAATTATCGATAACGGGTATTGTTGAAATATTTACAGAAAAATTAAAATGCTTCTGCAATGAGTTACAGAGATTTGTATAAAGTATGATTTAAATTGAGTTTTGAAATATTTAAATTTGGACTGAAAATCAGGGTGTTACATTATACGAGTTGGTCGATTATGGTGGAGTCGATCCTACAAGCATACGGTTTGTGGGAAGCTATTGATCCGGTAACGGGAGAAGCAGTTAAGGCCAAGAAGAATTTAATGGCAAGAACATTTGTGTTTCAAACTTTACCCGAAGACGTGTTACTTCAAGTGGCAAAGTATAAAAATGCAAAAGATGTGTGGGAACCGCTTCGTGTGTGGTATTTGGGAGCCAAAAGAGTTCAAAAGGCAAAACTTCAAACACTTAGAACCGAGCTAGAAATGTTGAAGATGAAAGAAGGAGAATCGATTGATGTGGGTGTTGGTTGGACGAGGGTTGACGGTTCACCCTTTGAATGGTCTTCTGGTTCCCTAAGCAAGTCAGTGAGACACTCCAGAACCTCTCCATCAGACTGAGCATCTTCTCTCGACTCCATCTCCTCACAAGGCTCAAAACTGATATTTGTGTCAGTATCGGAATCGTCCAAGTAGTATGGTTCAGGACTCACATGTGGTTCATCCGGCGAGCTAGGTGGGTGGTCATTCTCATCATCTTTTAGGATAAAATCGAAATCATCCCGTTCGATGCCATCGTCATAAAATTCGCTCAACAAATCTTTAAATAAGGAGTCCCAATAGATAGGTGGATCTTCGGGCCAGATCATATTTACAGCTAGGGCAATGACCCCGGAAGAGTGCACGAAACACGAACTAGGAACTAACTATTAAAACACGAAAACAACTTCCTTTTGAGCCGAAACTCGCGGGAAGGATCGTTTAATGAAGAATTAGTTAAGTTATACCAAAATAAAACCGTTCCCCGGCAATGGCGCCAAAAACTTGATGTGCGATTTACGTACCAGTTTTAAATTTGTAAAAACCGTATATGTTTTAAATACGACACAATAGGCAAGTGTACCAAATCGTGTAGCAGTATAGAAAATAAGTACGGGTGTCGAACTCTCGGGGAACGAGTATGATTTTAGTATAACTAGACTAATTAATTATTAAACTAATAAAGATAACTGAAAGGCGGAATAAGCAATAAATGGGGGAAATTATGATATCAACACTAAAGCGAGCTAATTCCAAACCTTAATCCCAAGACCCGCCAACAAGGATTAAAGAGCTAGAATCGAGAAATCAAATAACTATAAGATTCAAACAATCAAGAAGTAAAGCATCTCTGCTCGGACAATAGACTCCCCTATTAAATCAGCAGATCTCAACAAAAGTGCAATGGACAACATATAGCAATATCCCGATTCCTAAATTGGCTAGATCTCATGGTCAGACTTAATAGCCCTATAGTTTCAAAGCAATCAACCCAATGGTCATGGAATTAATTTACTCAGCAACTAGACAATAGATTCGAATTATGCTAGACAAAATCAATCAACTACCCAAGAATGGTCATCAAAGGAAATTGCAAGCATATTAAAGTTCCAATCTTTAAACCTAACCCTAGGATATGGTCAATCACTAGTTACGAATCCTAATGGTCATAGAAATTCATAATTCAAGCAATCAAAGGAAGAATGGTCATACAACCTATGAAAACTCAGCAATAGGAATCAAGATCAAAACTTTAACACACCTGGATCTTTGAATAAGCTAGAACATAAAAAATATATATCATTACATGTCATCCAAACATTGAAATCCAACTAATTATCAAGGGTTATCATGTCTAAGCAGAGATAACAGGGTGTTTAGCCCATAATCGAAGGAATACGGCAAAAGAAACACAAATACAGTAGACTAGTCATGATGAAAAGCACACTAATGTGTGAATCTATGATGAAAACCTCAAATCTTCACTCCCAAAAGGCTAAATCCTCAAGCTTCTTCAAGATCTCTGCTTCAAAGCTCCAAAATCTCCTCTAGGAAACGTCTAGGGCCGGCTGGAGGGGTTGGAATCCCTTTTTTCGAATGAAACATGTCTATTTATAGACTTGGATTCCAGCCGGGAACGCGTCGCGTTCATGTCCTGGACGCGTCGCGTCTTAACAGACTTGCCCGACAAGATCGCTTGATTTCAATAGAACGCGTCGCGTTTGTTACTCCGACGCGTCGCGTTCACACCTTTTATGACTTTATGATATTCTTTGTTTCTCGACTCTTTTTCCGTCTTTTCCGCTTAAACTCTCGCCATTGAGTATTTTTTGACCTGTGAATGAATGTTAGACACTTTAAGTACCATTTGTCATGATTTAAAGAATTATTTAACATTTAAGTTCCATTTATCGCAACGAATATATATCTAAATAACGCGATATCAATGATGATCAAAACAAGTTGTTTCTTACAAAAGAGGGTTAGGAAGAGAGAAGTAAACATGGTGAATATGATCATGAACAATTTGGACAAGGACGAGGTCGTGGTCAAGGAAGGGGTCGTGGTTTTGGTAGAGGTCGAGGTTGCCGCTTTCAATCAAATAAAGACCGTAGGGAACAAGGCACGTACCGAGATAAAAAATATATTGAGTGTTATAATTGTCAAGAATATGGACACTATGCGTATGAGTGTCCTAAGCAAGAACCGAAGAAAGAAGTGACTAATGTGACTTGAGATGATGATGAGCCGGCGTTGATAGTATTTTAGTATTTACTTATTTAACGAAGAAATATGATCAAAATTTAGAGTGTGTGTTGGATTTAATCTTGATTGATTGGGTCTTTTTAGTAGTATTTTAGTATTTATTTATTTAGTAATTTAATGGTTTATTGTTTACATATTTGCTTAGTATTTACTTAGTTAATGACTTAAACAAATAGTGCAAAGAGTCATGGCTGAGTGGGTTATGTTTGACCCGGTATTGTGGAGTCTTAGAAGGTTAGGATGTGGCTAAAAAGGAGGATACATGGGTTGATTCTCTTGTTAATGAATGTAAAAGGCTATTTATAGCCTATGTTGCTTTAAGAGAAATATGATTGTTTTTCCTTTCGGTTCAATAAAGTACTTTCTATTATTTGTTTTCTTCCATTTCAAAACACAGACACATACGTACATAATACACAGGGCCTGATCCTTTACCCACCCATAACCGGGATAGCCCCACGGAGAGGGAAACGGCGGCAAAAGGGCTTGGTGGCAGCGGCGATCGAGATCCGGCGGCAGTGGGGCTGAGTGACGGCCGTCAATTTGGCTGTCGTTTGTCATTTTTTGTTTCGTCGAGGCCTCGAAGAAAACGGTGGAAAAGGCATGATCATGATGACTAACCGATGAGGCCCGATACTCTAGTAGGCGTTGTTCCTCAACCAGAAGCATAGAACGGGCTCGAAGAAAAGTAGGAAACTTGTCTCCATGACGAATAATGCTAGCAAGATGATCAAACTTGTCCCCAAAGTCCATTAATCATGTAGGTTACCAAAGTCTTTTCTTCAACAGGAGAATCTATATTGGCCAATAAATCCGAGATGCTTTTGATTCATTGACAATATTCGGTAACCGATGAGTTGCCAATAGTGATGTTTTTTAGTTCTTGATCAAGTTGAAAGGCTCTAGCTTCCTTGACGTTGTAGTAATTTGATATCAAAAACACCAAGTTGATCTTAACTCTCACTCACGACTGTATAAAAACAAGAAAATGGGAAAGCTTTTCTGTTGTATTATTTAATGGGAACTCAAAAGGAAACACATACTTGAATGAGAAAATACAACTGCAAATAAATAAGATACTCTCTACCGTAAACTAGGAACTCTACTCAACTACTTGCATGAAAATAGGACTTCCGTTATGCTCTTAAACCCACGCTCGAAATGGATAACAAAACCACCAGGTCCCGTGTTTGACTAAGTTAGAAACAGATTCTCAAGACTAAGCCAAACATCTCGAGCACTAACATTCTTCTTTAAGATCATTTGAAGGAGTGACTAGGAGTCTAGGAGATAGTTCCATAGATCCAGAGCTTGACTAAGTCCAGTTTCTTCCATTCTGCATCTGTTGGGATTTAGAAACAATAGTGCCTGAGACACCGAAAGTCACACAGACTGTTCACGCCAAGCATTGTAGTTTAGTTCTTAAAGATCTAGGATAAGATGAACATAAGCCTTGATATTGGTTATACCAAAAGGTTTGTCGGATGTTGAAGAGGTGCTATCATCGGCCATGAGGAAAACCCGAAAGAAAGAGAGGAAGATAGGTAGTAGAAAACAGGTGATGGCCGGTGCACAGAAGACAGCCGACGGCAGCAACTAGGGGGCGAATTAGGGTTTGGGCAGAGAGTGACATGACTGATACAAAGTGAGAAGGATTATTTTCCAATAATAAAATTCTCATTAAACTCAATAATAAATAGTGTTACAAAACTGGGCTGTAAACTGGCCAAAAGATACAACAAAAATTATCAAATAATGGGCTACACAAATAAATTATAATACAAATATATACACGTTAATAGGTGATAGCTCGGATTAAGTGCACCAACTGGATCATGCAAACTCACCAGACAGCACAAGCACAATTTACTACAATATTAAGTGACTTTCTCTCTCTTGTTCCCCTAATTAGTAATTACACAACATTCTCAGTTATCCTTTTCTACCCTAAACTTAATTCATGAAATTAAAAAAAGAAAAAGAAAAACTCATTTAGGTCTAGAACTCGAGTGGTGGTGGCCTTTGCTGTCATGTTTAATTCGATCTGCATACATTGGCAACTGAATTATCTCGTTGATTTCGTCCAACAAGACTTCCTCTGTTATGTTTCGTTGAATTATCTCGTTGATTCTCGAGTGTGCGTGTATTTTTATGGTTAACACAAAATGAAAAGGTTAAAAAATACAGAGATAATAACTACGAGGTTAAACCGAGAAAAACAAACAAAAGCATGATTTTCACAAGCAAGTGTTTGATTTACGTAATAATATACTTACAGACTTTATTTTTAAATTTAAATGTCAACCATGCATACAAACAAAAGGTTCCATTATTCACAACAAGCATAGAGGTTAAGATGTGGCTTTAATTAAGAAGAAATGCATGAACTATCAGCCATATAAAAAAGCAATTTATACGTCAAGATTAGAGGTCATAATCCAGCCATAGAAAAAACATGTCATCGACAAGTGTGCAAGGTTATATGTTACAACAATCACCAACAGGAAATCATTAAATATATCTCAATAATGAAGATTTTATTAATGCGTTATTAATAACACATAAATGAGAAGTATTTTAGACAAATTAAATCTTGCACATTAATGATGGTTTAGACAAATCAAATCTTGCACATTAATGACGGTCCACCATTCTGTATGGACGCAATTCACAGTTGTAAAATATATATATAATTAAATTATCAAAGTACACCTATTAATGAGTTATTAATAGGGTTTAGTTCACTAAAATGTATCTAAGTTGTCACGTTTTGCTTTTGTATGTATCAAACTTTAAAATTTTCTATTGTGTGTATTAAACTTTTCATTTTTTGTTATTGTATGTATTTTAGTTAAATAAAAATGTAAAAAACTTACAAGTTTCGTACATACAATAGAAAGTTTAATACACACAATAGCGACAAATTAAAAGTTCGATACATACAATAGAAAATTTTTAAGTTAAATGTATACAATAACAAAAAATGACAACTTTGATAAATTTTGGTGAACTGAACCCTTATTAATAATGTTACAAACAGTACTCGTAATTCTCGTATAAAAACAGTTCTCATTTAACTTTTCCATATATATATATATATATATACTTAAATGATCATCTCAAATGATCAACAAAAGTTATTAAATTTATGTACAATATTATAAATTACAAACGCAAACTTTAAAATATCAACTTGCCTTTTATATATATATATGATATTTGCGAAAATGATAACTCTACCAATCAGGCTAAGGTTTGTCAACTTGCTACGAAGACTTGAAATGTCAATGACCCATTAATATATTGTATCCCTTCATTACATATATCGATCAAGAGGAAAATTGTGTTCATCGTTAGAAGCTATTCAAATCTCCATCTCAAGGTGCATCCACACCATGATTCTCTAGATATGCAGGTACAAGAAAAACACAATTAAGGTATGCCTCATGAGTTCAATTCTATTATTAGATACTCATTTTGTTTACTTTTTACTCTTAATCATCTTATATATATGTATATATTTGCATGTGATATGCTTTCAGTAATTAGGCAGACATAGGGTGTGTATATATATGGAGATATCTCATGCAAGCCATCCTCATAAACTTGCACTAAAGTATGCAAACTGCCCTTATTACTGCTGGGGATGTAACCAGCTAGGTTTTGGATTGAGTTATGTATGCGAAAAAGCTGGCTGCAACTTCTTTCTTCACAAACAGTGCGGAAATCCGAAGCCCCTAATTGAATACCCGTTTTCGAAAAAATGTGTTCTTAAATTTCGCGATGGAGGATCTGGTGAAGATTCGTTATGTGATGCTTGTGGCAAGAAAATCCGAAGGTTTCACTACAGATGTTTGTGTACATTTCAGAAGCGTAATTTGCACCCATCTTGTTTGAGTCACGAACAAACGTTAGAAGCTGCAAACGGGCTTACGTTATACCTGCAGAAGGCGGCTACGACAAAGTGTTTACACTGTGGAACTAAAGATCTTTGGTCTAAGGTTCGCGGGTGGGCTTATGTTTCTTCATGTGGGAATTATTGTTATCATGTTTCATGTGTGAGAGAAATTATTAATAAGAATTGGAGGTATGGGATATTCACTGGCAAAAGTGATCCTTTTCAGAGTATTAAAGAGAAATTTCCTGAAGATATGGATAAGATGCATCATCTAGTTGTGGGGCGAAAGGAGAGAGCCACGAAAAAGCAGGCTGCTGTGGTTCTTAGTATCTTGTTTAATGTGTTTACGGGAAACGCTTTGGGTCTTATTGGTGCTGCTCAGTCGTATTTCGCTAATTAATCACACCTTAATTAACAACCTACGTTTGTGGGTTCACTTTGTTCAATTCCAAGCTACTTAATTTTTTTGAACAGCCAAGCTACTTAATTAAAACTTTGATTTGTTGCATGCATCATATATGCATGTCTTGATTGTGTATTGTTGTTCATCTTTTGTTCAATTCAAGCGAGCAATTTCTTTGTTAAACGAGCTTATGTAACTTGTTTTATAGGGAATTAATTTATATATCATTATGTTTTTATAAATATGAAGAACTAACAGCCGAATTTGAATTCATAATCTTTAGCATAAAAATATTAGTGTTAATTAGGAAGATGAATCAAGATGCCGTTCAATAACAATGTGTTATGATTAGATCATATGTGATTATTATATCTTATTGATAAAACAAATGATTAAGCGCTCAATAATTTAATGGTCTGAATAATTCAAAGACTCTGTATAAAATCGGCTCTAAACGTGAAATAAAAGTTCCGAATAAACTACCCGAATGATGCAAATTACCATGTTAACATTCATAATGATTTATTACATAATAATATTACACCTTAAGGACCCGTATACGCACAGGTGTTGCATGTAAGTTTAAGGGAGAAGGCAACATTATTTAACTTTCAATTTTGTGGTCTCGCCATAACAACAAAAATGCACCAACAGCTTTCAAACTCGAAAAATAGTTTATTAAGTAAACCAGGAGAAGGCAAATGAAACACAAGTAAAACTACGACAAAAATTGATAAAGTAGAAAAGAGTTTTCAAGTACGTAAATTTGTGTCCAAGTACTCAAGTACTTACATTACAACTAAATTTAACTTGTAAGTGATGGATGTTAGTTATTTTGTCGCTTTTCTGATTAAATCAAAGAAGTTGGACTACTTAAACATAACACAAACATTAAAAACGATATTTTTATATACTAAAATTATTAAAGAAAAAGAGTTAAAGTCGCTAATAAAAGGAAATGTCTCTAAAGTAATGCAACGTCTTTAAAGCTTACACCTAGGAATAAATTAATAAGGTCACTCAAAATTTCATTTGTAATAGCAAATAGTTGTAATAGTAATCATTGTGAACCAAGACCTAAATCAATTCTGATTAAGATCATATCATGTTTAAAAAGTGTGCATATTTTAACCTATGCAGAAACAAATCAGGACATCTTCTAAAATCATGTCAAGATCGATTGGGTTCCAAATCTAGGTTGTTAGTATAATATATATATATATATGCTTTCTATTTTAAAGTAATCTTTACTTTGATACATTACACATTAGATTTATCTGTCATCTTCATATGTTGCAAAGGATGTAGTAATCGACATTCTTCCTCCTCCAAAATCGATATTAGTTTGTTCACAGTAATAAAATGGAGTATATATAACTTATGGATTCTACAACTCATGACTCAGTTTGAGAAAGTAAGAGAGAATTATAGAATAAGAAATCATTACCATACAACTATTTTAGGATACTATATATATATATATATACACACACACACTACATTATAAAGCTTTAACTTTTTCTCTCTTAAAACTTTTTAAGGTTACTTAATTTTAAGTAGTACATGTTTTTATGCATAAAGTACATACATTAGAGCAATAGCCTAATCAATCATTTACTTAATTACCTCAACTAATTTATGCAACTCGTGTTGCTTTAATAAATCATTAAATATTATAACAATAATTTAGTTAATCTAATTTTGTTAATCACTTTTAGAATACAATTTTTAAGATTACATTATCTTCTTCTCTAATCATTTAAAAGTAATAATAATATATGTTTTTATTTTATTGTTTTTGAAAACTATTTTAGTAGCTAATAAAAGAGTTGATTGAAAAAGAAAAAAATAAAAAAACATGAAAAGGAGAAAAAAATGGATATGTTGTCAAATAGATTTTATTTCCTCACAACGGATTCCACAAATACCATATCCTAAATTCTTAAATTGAACATGTTGTCGAGCACAAACTATTATTATCACCGTAGCATTGCACATGTACAATACTAATATATATATATATATATATATATATATATATATATAATCTCTAATGCCATTAGGTATATTTTATTACTCACTTTAAAATTTTGGAATTAGAAATAAAATAAATTATTGTTTATAATTAGAATTGAAATGAAAGCATAATAGATTGATACATATTAAACAATTATTAATGAAAATCATAATTAATAAATATGAATGCTATTATAGATTTATAAACTTGAAATTTAGAATGGATATGTTAGGAACAACATTTAATAAAAAATTAGTATATCATATGCTTAATAATTATCATTTTCATTGTAAAAAACACATAGTAGAATTTTATAATATGTTAAAGTAAAATGTTTTGGTCATAGAAAAATATTTTTGATAGGTTTGTGACGTTTTTGATAAAAAAAAATTATATATTAACTATGTTTTATTAAAATGTTTTTACATGATAATGAATATGAAAAATATTTATGTTTCTTAGTTAAATGTATTATAATATGTTTTTTTAAACATAACACGTGACATTAATTCATAATGTATTATAAGCATATTAATGATATGTATTAAAATAAACTAAAAGGAATAAATGTTATTAAAAAAATTAAAAGTATTAAACTAACAACCAAATTGTATATGAGTTAGAAAGATCCATGTATTATGTAGATTAGGAAAGCTGGCTATTAAAGGTCAAGGGTTCAAACCTTGGCAACAACCTAGGTGATGTCTTAGGACTACCAGATGGGTTGGGGTGTGATGGGCTGCAGACCTGACATCGACATGTCGGCTGCCGGATGGTCGATGTGTCGACGCACTGCAGGACGGTGGGGTGTTATAAAAAGTGAACTTTTTTGTAACACACCGCGCCCCGCGATGCGCCGGCGCACCGACCGAACCCAGCGACACACGGCACCGACCACCCAACGACGACAACTGTCAGGCCTGCAGACCAATACACCCCAACCCTTCCCTCTGGGCTTCCCCCAGAGTAGGTTGTTGTTATATGCCAACCCCAAGGTTAGAACATATAACCTTTCATGCCACCAAGGACATTACCAATTGAGCTGCTAACTTGTAACACCGAAATCTCAAGCCAATTTTTTTTTAAATCGCTACGGAAGCATTTTCTAATTTTATTTAAATAAACACCCACAAAGTACAAAGTACAAAGTACAAAGTGCAAAGTACCATTTACAAAATACTACTTCGGATTGTGTTATAAAAGATTTATAAAACACGGCTCGTCTATTCTCAAAATACAGTATCAGAGCGTTGGTCAAATTCCCCTTCCCACAAACACAGCTAAACAACGAATCACAACAACCCTGCAAAAAGCAATCAACCGTGGGGAATTAGCACAAAGCTAAGTGAATGGAAGCAACAAACAAGCTAACAACAACAGTTCACAATTGAACTTATGAGCAACAGTCACCAACAATCCGTGAATTCAACAATCTTTCAAAGCCTGAGGACCGGCGGTTCTGCCGAACCTACAACCAGTGCGGGTCAAAGCAAAGGTTTACCGATGGCCCTCTACCGATCAGCACAGTGAAATTCCCCTCTGATACAACGCATGCATCAGGAGGACTACCACTATTCAAACAACCGAAGACGAGCCCAACTCTTTCAACAGCAGCTGACCCCAACCAGCCCTTTCACAGAAGATGATCATCTACAACTCGTTACAACAGCAGTTGGTTCTCGAATAATTCCCAAATACACATCCAAGCACGAACACAAACATGTCTCTACCACATAAAACACGTATGCAAACATATAACTCTTGATCAACAATAATCAAACTAACAATCTATCATGGCATATCAAAACTAAACAATTTATCTTCGCATATCAAACTCAATCGTCAATCATAGCATCTCAGACTCTACAGTCTATCATTATATCAGAAACAATAATTTATCATCGCATAACAATCAATTTTTAATTCAGACAATTCGTAACAGTTACCACCATTACCACTTGTGAGTAAACTTCCACTCACCTCAGTCCTCAATCGCGTTTGCTCAGTTGTCTAATATCACTGAGTCTTCGTAGTTTCTGAGAACACAACAAACTGAAATCAATCTCGATTCATAAATATATATCCACATATATTTATATCAATCATAACCAACAGGTTAAGATCACACATAAATAAACATATAACATGCTACAAAATCGAACTAGCAACAAACTATTCAAATCATGGTAATCGCTCGGACGCGTCGCGTCCAATATCCTGACGTGTCGCGTCGCTCTAAATTGTCGGATTCCAACCATCGGATTTCGGGTATCGGATTTTTTAATCAAAATCCGAATCTCAAGTGTCAGATTTCAACATGTCGGAATTCAGGTCTCGGTTTTCAGCTTTGTCGGATATTGAGTTCATCGGATTTAACTATCGGATTCATGTTCCGGATTTAGGTTGTATCGGATTTAGGTTCCATCGGATTTGGATTGTCAGTTTCTCAGTCCCGGATTCAAGGTTTCCATATTCCAAAATGTCAGAATTCTCATTATCGGATTTTGGGGTATCCGGATTTCAAAACTTCCGGATTTAAAAGTATCGGGATTACAGGGTGTCGGTTTTTCTTAAATATGAGGTTTCATCAACACCAAATTCATCATCATCTTCTTCATCTCAAAATCCGCCACCTTCAAATACTCATGGAACAACTTCCGGATTTCACAAAACTTGCTATAAACGTATATAATCATCTAACAACATGTTCTCATGTCTTAAAATTATCTTATAATCAAACAAATCATTAAAACACAAAACCCATTTTATTTGAAATCCTTTAAAACCATTCATGGAGTTTCTTTCATGTATTCATGAAATCAAATCAGAATAACACATCAAGATGAATAATAACATAATACAATCACATACTAACCTTTACTTGAATTTACAAAACTCCAATTAACTTTTCAAGTTTAAAAGTTCTTCCTTCGGTCGAGAGGTTTCTTCAAGATATTGCACACACAAACACACACACAACACCTATTCTCTAGTTTCAAGTAATGAGCAGAAGATTTTACATGTGTATACACATACACATAATTTTACAAAAACCAAAGCATGAGGTGTAATCTCTCTACATGCATACGTATACACCAATTTACATACATACATACTACCAGTAACTTTTCCCATAATGTAATTAAATCAATTAATCCTTTTAATTAATTGATTTACTAACCAAGAAAATTAATTAATTCAATTAACCATATAATTAATTTAAACACATACTAACACATACTGGTAACCTACTAACAACTAGTCCGGGTTTGCGAGTGTTACAAATTTGTTTCTATTGTGTGTATTTTAGATACATAAAAAAGAAAAAATATATACAAGTTTAGTACATACAATAGAAGGTTTAATAAACGCAATAGCGATAAATTAAATGTTCAATACATACAATAGAAAATTTTAAAGTTCGATACACACAATAGTAAAATATGACAAGTTGGATACATTTTAATGAACTAAACCCTAAAGTAAAATTTTAGATATTTAATGATTCAGCATGATTCTTTTGTTTCATTCAGCACGGTCTTTATTCAAAAACAATCAAACATATTGAATGTTAAACGATTTAACATTAATCAACATTCTATTAAGCTATAAATAAACAACTCCTTACTTTGGCTGATATGGTGCTTTGTGTTTTTAAGCCATTGGAAGTAATATATCAAAAAGACAATGTTTGTTTTCTACCTTGATAATATAATTCAAGTGGCTCAAGGCCTCTAGAATAATTAGTTGGTGCAAGTCAAATTTAACATATGTGTAACCACTAATAGATGACGAGGAACTCGTCAAACATATAAAATGCAAGATTCTTCACAGTTCACACCACGTGGTATTCATTATTATCAAATGCTTTAATTGTGGGTTCACTTTGTTCAATTCCAAGCTACTTAATTTTTTTTGAACAGCCAAGCTACTTAATTAAAACTTTGATGTGTTGCATCATGCATATATGTCTTGATTGTGTATTGTTGTTCGTCTTTTGTTCAATTCAAGCGAGCAATTTCTTTGTTAAACGCGCTTATGTAACTTGTTTTTATAAATATAAGAACCGAATTTGAATTATATTCATAATCATAAGCTTAAAAATATTAGTGTTAATTATAGGAAGATGAATCAAGATGCCGTTCAATAACAATGTGTTAATTATGATTAGATCATATGTGATTATAATTTCAGTTTAATAAAATAAATGATTAAGCGCTTAATGATTTAATGGTCTGAATAATTGAAAGATTTTATACGAAATCGACTCTAAACGTGAAATAAAAGTTCTAAATAAACTACTTAAATGATGCAAATTATCATGTTAATCTTCATAATGATTTAATATATAATAATATATGATTGTTCAATATGTGAATGGAGTACTAAAGTAAAATATTGGATGTTTAATTATTTAAAACATACTTTAAGATATAATGATTCAGCAGTATTCTTTTGTTTCATTCATCACTCATTCATAGACAATCAAACGTCACAGTCTTTAGAGACAATCAAACGTATTAAATGATAAACGATTTAGCATTAAACTTGATAACCCCTTCGCCTAATATGGTGTTTTGTGTTTTTAATTTAAGCCGTTGGAAGTATATCAAAAAGACAATGTTTGTTTTCGATCTTGGTAATTACCAATAAGATATAATATAATTCGATCTAGTGGCTCAAGGCCTCTAGTTTAATTATTAGTTGGTGCAAGTCAAATTTAACATTAATTGTGTAACAACCCAATAGATGACGAGGAATTCGTCAAACATATAAAATGCAAGATACTTCTGTACTTCACACGACGTGGAATTCATTATTATATCAAATGCTTAAATTTTCCTTTTTGTAATAATATCTGTATTATCTTCCGTTTACATTTTGAACAAGTCGAGATGACCAGGTTTCTATATTATGGTTAATTTTATATTAGGGTTTCTGTAGGTTCCATATCATCAAGTATAAATCATAAATATGCAAGCAATCTCATAATGATATATCTTGGTTGTATGTATGCATATAAAGATAGTAGAAAACCAAGAACTCTGTGTTATGAAATTTGACCTCCTTTGATTTAGGGCAGATAACATAAAGTATATATACCATTGGGTATTTACATAAAATACCCATACACTATGACTAACGTCATATGTAATATCAAACTTACCTAAAATGTATTGAACACAATTCTAGGATCTAACATTCTCCCCCTTTGTATTCAATTAACAATTAAGCATAATAACAAAAAAATAATTTATTTAAGCATCTAACAATCTCCTTGTTTAGAATATGCAAAGATTCTTTTTTTTTCTACATTCAGCAATACTAGAAGATCGTTTCTTTGAAGTTGTTTATCAGAGTTTGTAGTAGAAGCCTCGGGCTTATCAGAATTTATAACCATGATCAAAGCTTTTGTCCTCACGGGAACAATATTGAACATAACACGAGAAATTTTCTTCAAACAAAATTTGCTCCCCCTCGAAAGTAACTCAGGTCTTTAACACTGTAATTCAAATATCAGCTCCCCCTTGATTTGATATCCCCCTGAACATAGGAATTAATCATACCTCCAGCTTCACACTTTTGATGAGCTTTGTCTTCTTATCAAATTGATTTGAACTCATCTTCATCTTTAGATCAGTAAAATTCAGCCGATTCTATCTTGTAGTGTTCTAAAAATCAAGTGAATTATCTTCCTCAAACTTGATTCTCCCCCTCATGATGGTCAGGATCCATCATGATCATCATGCATTGGTAAACTGCATTCATCTTGATTTTGGCATGACTCTATTAGAATGATATAACAATGAACGCATTTGTTGTAACACCGGGATCACGTAGATTTCCCGTTAACACGTCAGTTTAAATAAACTGAGTGACCTACGTTCAGCGTTGGCATGATGTTAGCACTGGTAGGATTTCCATCTATCATTGTAAATATCATAAGATATTACTCAAGATGTTCCGGTATTATCACAAAAACAGGCAAATGATTCTATAAGTGTACTAGAATAAAATAATATTGCAATTGGCTCTAGACTCAATAAGTGCACGAAAGAAGTCGGGGACCGGAGTAGCTGTCCTCCTATTTTTCAATATCAACAATCTCCAATTGAGATGTCAATAGTGTTTGTGAAAAATCTCCGTGTGAAGTTGAAACAAGCATCTTTTGAGAAATAATTAAGTAGTTGGGTGGGGTAAGAGCATTGCATCACTGGGTCCATGATGTCTTTTTCAATACCAGTATAAAACTAGTAGTAGATGTGGCTACCCAGATTGATACTGTTTAGTTAGGATCTTTCTTTTCTTTTGATCCTTTCTCTCACCTTAGCTCTTAGAATATTTTTCAACTTCTCCCTCAAACTCTCTTTCCAAAATGAATGGTGTATCTTCGTTTGGATACAATTGGACATTTCAATCAGCAACAAATATGAACAAACATAATGATATTTAGAAAGATATATTGTTCATAAGAATCAACGAGAATGATTTTCAGAAGATATCATGTTGATACGGATTGTCAAGAATGATTTAAACAATCAAAGATGTATGAAATTATAGAATGATATTTCAAAATGAGCTTAAAGCGATTTATTGATCAAAAGCACCCCCATCTCTTGTTCCACCCCTCTCGGTTTCATTTTATCTCTACACACAAATCAGTATCCCGTGATAACTGATTCTGCTCACTTATTTGACCTAGTAAACCCTCACTAAATTTTAATGATAATGGTGAACTCCCAGGGCAGGTCGGTCCGGCTCTGGATTGACCATAGAAGTAAGTAATTTTCAACACTCCCTCACTCATGGTACAACTCGGTCATCAAAATACAATGAATCAATCACGGAACAAGTGAGAATCAGTTCTATAGGATGCGATTTGATGAAATAGGCATATTGTAATTATTATTTTCAAGAACAAAATCATCAATCGTAGCCTTAATGTCTCGATTTTGAACCGTTCGATTTACTGAAACTCGATTTCAATAACAGACTAATGGACCAATCTTAGACGCATCAAACTATGTTAAATCAGTTTCTAAGACTTCGATTAGGCCCAAACAACACACAACGACTAGCAGCTTCAGTTTACGAAATAAAAAAATGATATTGTATGCCCTAGAATACCAGTTGATGAAGAACACAGTGAAATCGAGACATAAATCAAACAATATACCCTCAAAAATTAATGATTCAAGTGATTTTCAATCTGGATTTACTCGAAAATGAGATCACAGCACAAATTAAACTTTGATTTTAATCAACAGACACAGCATAAATCCCACAATTGAAGAACAGATGCGAAAATGAAGTTACGAACAGGACATCAAATGATTCGAAAATCTAACCTTTAAATCCACTTCAAGCTCTGATATCAATTGTAGGTTCCATATCATCAAGTATCAATCATAAATATAGAAGCAATCTCACAATGATATATCTTGGTTGTATGTATGCATATGAAGATAGTAGAAAACCAAGAACTCTGTGTTAAGAAATTTGACTGCCTCCTTTGATTTAGGGCAGATAACATAAAATATATATACCATTAGGTATTTACATAAAATACCCTTACACTATGACTAACGTCATATGTAATACCATACTTACCTAAAATGTATTGAACACAATTCTAGGATCTAACAGTTTCTATATTAATAAAATATGTAAAAATTGTTACCGTATGTAACTAACTTTTTTTTATATCCAAAAAAATATAACTAGTTTTCAATTTTGGTGTATAGTAATTAAGCAACTTAATTACTTGTTATTACATGTTAACATATGGTTTTTACCTCTATATTATTATTTTATTATTTTTTAATGGTTTTAGTAAACTCTGAAATGATGTTTAGTGAAAACTTGTGGACTGACACTTGTTGAAGTCAATATCACGAAAACTATTTGATGCATTAAGGGTACGATTTTGGTTTATTCATGCTTTTGTTCACGGAAAAGATTCTTGTAGTTTGAGTTTGTATCAAAAGCAAATCGATTCTTGTGATTTAAATCTTCTCAGAAGCAAATCGGTTTTGATTTGTTCGTGCCTTTATTCACAAAAAATGAATCTTGTTTGTTCAAACTTTTGGTTTGAACTGATCTATTCAGATCGACCTATCCATAGAAACAATCGATTAGGTTTCATCTATTAGAGTTCCTCTTCTTTTTCAGTGATTCAGAGAGAATTGATTATGGTTCGTTTGCATAAACGATTCAGAGTTATATGAGAATTAATCAGGGTTTGGTTGATTAGGGTTCGTTTGCATTTATGATTTGCGTTATCAATCTATTAGGGTTTCACTTGATCAGGGTTTCAATCCAAATTTTGTTTTTTTTTTTTTTGCTTTTGGTATCAACCAGTTCTTGTTCAATCATTTGTTTCTAGGCATCAATCAATTCATGTGTATCTAGGTATCACTTGTTCAGGTTGATTACAATTTGATTGTTTTCTATAAAGATCATAAAAGATATGAAGAATGCTAGGAGATTATCTCAAGAACACAATTAAGAACATAAAAAATAAAAAAAATTAAAGAAGTAATGTGTAGTCGATTAATTAGTTAACGATAGCATAGAATAAACCAAAATTGAAAGTTGGTTGTACTATTATCTACAAAATAAAGTTGTCATATACAATGACAAAATTCCTTATATTTTCATACAATTTTCCCTAGAAATATTTGTCATAGTACCTCATCCTCATTCTATGCATAACATTTTGGGAATGTTACACAACTTTGTTCATAGAATGTTAGGAATAGTTTATATAATAAAATAAATGATCAAATATGGTTTAATCATCAAAATTTTACTTGAATTTTAGTTTAACCATCAAAGTTTTATTTTAAATGATTTAATCATAAAAATTCGTTTGATGATCATTTTAATCCTTAAGTTTTGTTTGATTTTCGTTTTTACCCATTTGTTTACCTTTAACCTGTTAATACTTAACACGTTAACTAATATATTTCTTTTATTTTTTATTTTTTATTTTTTATTTTTTCTTAATCTTGTTCTTCATTTATGAACAAAAACAAAGACAAGCCCAAATTAATCCAACAAAATGATGAATCACAGTTCATTCAGTGTATGATTTCAAGAGACCCAAATCATGAATTTGTAGAATTTGGAACCCTGCATCCAAATCACGATTTCAAGAAACCCACATGTTCAAACCAAAAAATCGACCGAAGCAAAAAACAAAACATAAATCAATGAGAAAGGAAAAAACTTTCGCATCATCGACTGAACAAATGCACTCAAGGACATATGCAATCAAAACATGGTACACACATACAAGAACGAATCGGATGGGTTGTGCTATGAGATAGATGAAACACTCACCTTAAATCAAACCATCTAGATGAAACCCTCACCTGAAATCAAAATATTTATTTAGAATGATTTCAATCACTGGACGAACCTTCGAGTGTTGTGAATGAATCGAGGATTTGGAATGATCTGGTGGTAGATTTGGTGGTGGTGGTGGTGGAGCTGTTATGGTAGCGGTGGCGGATTTGGTGGCGGTGGTGGTTATGGTGGTGCGGAGGATTTGGAGAGGCTCCATCGATTCAAACCGTCTGGATGAAACCCTCACCTGAAAACATCACCTCCATCATCGAAATCATATTCATCTGAAAACACACCCACATCACCTGAAAACCCTCACCTCGACGTTCACTAGAAAACACACACATATCGCCGCCGTTCTTCACTAATCACCATCCTCGTCGTCGTTCTTCACTTGTTTCGTTATCTTCACATTCGTTCTATAATTTTATTTTATTTATGAGTCATTATAAAATCCAGAAATATTAACTAATTCGAGCTATAGGTTATTTACTTTACAAGTTATAGTTATAAGTATTTTCTAATAATTAATCTAGAATATTCAAAATGAAAGATTTAGCAATAAAAATATTTTTTTTTATAATTAGGTTAATTTGCATTGACTTGGTTTTTTAAAATTTATTATAAAATTTTGTGTTATTAAAGATACTTAATATCTAATAGTTACTAATCTATTTAATAGTGTCCGATGATATTGTTTATTTAAACATTATTATGGTGTGCTTTTTACAGGATTTCACGTGAATTTTTCAAAGTTTATCCTTGTTGTGGCATTTATAAGCTTTTACTTAAAAGTAATAAAATAATCATGAATGATATGTTTAAGTCTAAAAGAATGGTTTGGATAAGTTATCCTAGTGGCAAGATCGATCAATTTAGCCATGTAAACAAGACTTGCATCAACAAGGTCCATGTGGTCCGGAATAATGGGTACATTTGATAATTGATCAAATGTCGAGTGCAAGAATTGTTTGTTAGGCTAAATGACTTGGACATCCTTCACCGGAGTATGTGAGAGGATTGAAAGCTTGTTGAATATAGTTCACACTTGTGTGTATAATTCGTTCAAGCAATCCATGGGGATAACTACATATACTTCGTTGCCTTTACTGGTGGTGGTAGTAGGAATGGACATGTTTGAAACCTTTAAGGTGTTTAAGACTTACCATAACGAGGTTTGTGGGCAAAAGGTTAAGTTGCTTAAATCTTGTAGAGATGTTAAGTATCTTAATTTTTGAATTTTGTAACCATCATAAGAATTATGAGATTTATCTCACAATTCATTCCTCCCGGACACATTGTTATATGGGGTCACATAGAGGAGGAATCGGACATTCTTGGATACGATTCGGTCTTGATGGGTTGCATGTTCGTACCCAAGTTTTGGGAAACACTTGAAAGTGGCGGGCAATGTTCTAAATATAGAACCAACAAAGATGGTATATTATGCATCTTAGAAGATAAGACTAGAAAAAGTGTCTTTGCTTGTCTATCTTAAAGCCTAGATTGTCCAGCCTGCGAAAAGACGTGAGGTGGAAGAATCCGGGGTCTAAAGATGCTACTCCATTAGGCATTCTGTTGATACCATAGGATATTTGTTTCACAAACTTTTGAGGACAATTTTTTGTTGCTCAATGGCAAGTGGAAACTTGATATATGTGGGAGCCAGTGGAAGTAAATTGAGCCTTGAATGGTAAAACCTGATGTTGGCACTAGCATTCAGTCAGTAATGATTAAAACCCAGCATGGCGATGTTGGAGTACCTGGCATAATGTCATTACTCTTCCTATATCTGATAGGAGTCGTCGTAAGTCCAGATAGATATATGTTTTATATCTAGAGGAAGACAACTCAATGATGGGCTTTGTTGAATTCGTCAACTATCGGAAGTCATGGTGGGCCTAGAGTCTGCTAAAAGGAGAGAGGTAATGAGAATGGGATGCAATCCATGTCGGATATCCAAGTATTAGACTTGGTTGATCCAACACCTTGGTGTAAACCTAAGGGGTGTACGTGGGTCTTTGAAGTTAAAGACTAACATGGATTAAAGTTGTAGATAACTTCAAATACCTACTAGTGGTAAATGTTCCGTTGTGATTGACCATGAGGATGGTATCATACGGAAATTTTCCCGGTGGTTATGTTGAAGACTATTCGGATACCTGTGATTATCACTGCCTTTTCGTGGCTATGAAGGTAAGGCAGCTGAATGTAAAGACCGTATTCCTTCATAGGAATTTTGAGAAAGTGTTTTAACACTCTCTAAAAGTCTTGTACATTCTAAGTATCCTCGTAAAGTCTACAAGCCGGAAAAGTCTATTCATGGGCTTACATAGAGCATCTCGAGGTTGTAATCTTCGCTTTAATGATAAAATCATGGGTTTTCAAGAAGAGAAGATTAAACTTAGATAAATGCTAGAGCTAGTCGGAGCATTTATATTCCTAGAATTGTGTATCTATGATATACATCTTATTGAAGATAATGTCCTAACCT
Organism: Dittrichia graveolens; assembly: GCA_038502395.1. Taxonomy (NCBI): domain Eukaryota; kingdom Viridiplantae; phylum Streptophyta; class Magnoliopsida; order Asterales; family Asteraceae; genus Dittrichia; species Dittrichia graveolens. The sequence goes on from JARJIL010000005.1 coordinate 30,032,451, forward strand.
GGCAGTTTCTAAAACCGAGGATTAAGGAATTATTGCTTCATAAGAAAAGTTAAGAGATACTAAGTGAGTTTGGCGGAATTCAAGAGATATTGGAATATGTTCTTGATGTTCGGTGGTGACAAGGAGCTTAGAGTAAATTGTTGCTCTAAGTGGAATTGTTGTTGTTATGTTGTCAATTGGAATGGTTCGTTAAGCATCATTGACTCTATTAGGTTCTTTGAGACAATGAGAGTATGATGGCTTATGCACACGAGCCATAGTCTTAAGCATAGTGACTCTATTAGGTTCTTTGAAACAATGAGAGTACGAGGGCTTGGATAAGCACCATGATCTCACCGACGCACACTTTATAAGAGGTTGGTCGAGAGTAGAGATATGGTTGTAAGAGTGCGCACGGATGTCACTTTGTGGATCCATTTACTGAGCTATAGACGCAAGGTAGTGATGATCTTCATACTAGGCTTGCATACACTTGGTTTGCAAGTGGCTTTGGCTTGAGTTTATTTTAGTTGAATTTGATATGTTTGAGTTAGGAACATTAAGCAATAATGTGCTTTGGTTGTATCGATTATGTAATGGGGATTTGAAATGCACGCAGAGCGGATAATTTGGTTAGCCCTTATTGTGTTCCATCTTAGCATGTTTAACCGCTTCCTTGAATAACATGGTTATTCTAAATGCTCCACAGTCGTTCATTCTTCATAAGGAAGGAAGAAGTGAATTAAGACTGAGGTAAGTAGTTGGTAAAGGTATTTATCTTGGATTGAATACATGGTTACGCAACACTTATCCTGTACTTGATAATAGATCAAGTGACTGGAGAACCCACACCTGAGTTTACTTCATGGACATGGTAACGAGTAAATCAGGATGACAATATCGTTTATCCTTAGACTGGAGATACATGTGATCTCTGAGTATTAGTTTGTTTTGCTTTGATTGCTTTTTAACGTAGTTCCTAACTAGCTGCTATAAGGGGAGTTTTCAAGTAAGATTTTGATACTACGATGGGTCGATGTAGTCAAAGGAATTTGTTCCTCTTTTAGAGGGATATCCATGGGCCCCTCGTTGACTGAGCGCTGACATCGAATGCATGGCCATGCTCGAGTTGAATTGATAATAGATCAATTTTGCAACTTGTTTTTGTTGGTCACGATCAGTCTTGATCGAGAAACATAATTGTGGATGATCTGGAGGTTGATAATGTTCCATGCCTCGCATTCGCATCGGATATCGCAAACAAAAGGATGAATGATCACTTATCTATAGGACCATTCTTTGCAGGTTGGTACTTGTCATGGATGACATACCCTATACTGACTTGAGGGCGTAGATGCCTTGCTAGAGGCCACTCTATGTCGGTGCTACCTTTCATAGGTGTGTCATGTGCAAGTGGGAGTCTGTTGGGATATGCCCACTGACACACATGAGTTGGTACCATTGTCGATGAGGCATAAGCCTATTGGGTCACACGCCAAGTATTGATTCCGGCAACACCTTTGAACGAGAGAGAGAGAGAGAGAAAATGCCAAAAGATGGTTTTGATAGGCCGGGCACGGCCGTGCCTATTGCAGGTACGGGCGTGCCCATGGGCCAAGTACGGGCCCAAGACCGGCGTGTCTAGGGCATACCAAATTGAGCCTGCACGGGCATGCTTCATGGAGGTACGTCCGTGCCCAAATGCTAAGGCACGACCCCAAGTTAGGCGTGACTTGGGTGTGCCCATTGGGCTGGCACGGGCATGTCCTGTGAGGCACGGCCGTGCCTGGCGCGGTAACAGCCAGATTAATTAGTCTTTTAAGACTGAATTGATTGGGAGTTAATGATCATCGGTGCTAGACTTATGACAGACGTTTTTTAGGCTGTGAATTGAGTCTACAAGAAGTTAAGGTGGTCTAGCATGACATGGTTAGCCACTTGTTCAAGTTGATTAACTTTTAGTTAATCATATAGGTTATATCTCTCTCACAATACACACTTGGGAGAGTTGTTCTTGAGTTCAAGGCAATCTTCAAGTTGGTGTATGATCTTGGTGGTGCTCTTGATGGCGTTCAAGCTTGCTAGCACTCAGGAATCAAACATGCTTGGTGTGGATACCGGTAGAGGAGCACTTTGTTGTGTTCTCACATCCGACACCTTCATCAACAACAAGAAAAGGAGGAAAACCGATTGGTATACTTCTTACTCTTGTTCTTCTTTCTTTTGTTGCATTATTATTGTTTAGAGCATGATCCATTGGGAGGTGTATTGGTGGCCATTTCTTGAAAACTGTTTTACCCGTTTATTGCTTCCGCTGCGTTTCTAGAACCCACCGATACCCAACAACAACCTCTTAAACTGTTTCAAGCAAAAAAAAACGATTAATGTTGTAATACTATATGCATTATTAAAAGGGCAAATTACATTAAAGCACAATAAACTTTTTCTTAGTTATTATTATATACAATCAACTTTATTTTCTTAAAAATAATACAACCAACTTTCATAATCCTTACATTGTATGCAACTTGTTATATCATATGGAATTTATGACAAAGTTCATTGTATACAATGGTAACTAAACAACAGATATAAAAAAATTGTTCGCATACAATGAGAGGATTATGAAAGTTAATTGTATTATTTTTAAAAAATTTAAGTTAGTTGTCTACAATGATAACTAAGACAAAGTTCATTACATTTTCATGCAATTTGCCCTTATTAAAATGTATACATCCTAACTTTTGTTTGTTCTAAAAACAAATTCGGCTTCGTTTGGGTTTTTTTTTTCTTTTTGCTTGTTGATTTCTTCTTCAAAATACAAAACCAAATAAGTGATAAAATAAATTTAAGAAATAAACTTTTAATGAGAATTCACCTCGACATGGGAAAACTATGTTTTAAAACTTCATTGCATAATGTTAAATATAGAAGGGTCAACTCAAGGGTTGTTGCATATATTTATTTAATACTGATTTTTTAAACTTTTTCGTATTCTTATTATTTAAATAAAGAATTGTAGAAGTGTTCGACAGAAAGCAAGCTGAAAAATTACAATTCTAACACACTTTGTTAAATGTAAAACTTGAACTGATAACTACTCGATATACAAAGATGAACATCTAAGATGTGATATAGGATCTCTACGTGAATGCTAAAATAAATCAGTAACGAGCACTTACGGATGTCAAAAGGTACTTGTCATTTGCATTATATTTTTTTTTCTTAACGTAGTACACAAAAGTAGGAGATATGTTTGTACCTTTAAAAAGTTCTCTGTACTTTTTGTCGATTAATGGTATCCAGCCTAAATTTCTTTGAATTAAGTTATCGAACGAAAAATAAATTCAAATAAGTTTGGTGATGATATCATGGTGATTTAAAAGGTTCTTGGAGTTGTGTGTTGGTTTCAAGCAACTTCATGATGTATGGAGATGATATTGTGTGTGATTTGTATGTGAAACATCTCTTTGGATGTGTTTTGGGTGTTTGATCTAGCGTAGCATGAATGTTTGTCAATGTTCAAACTCGATTTGAACATGTTGAAGCATAGTTTGTTCGAATTAAGTTGAGTTTAAAGAAAATGGTGTGTTTTAACACGTTTACAAGGTGAAAATAGCTTGGTTTTTTTTGTGGGTTGGATTTGGGGTGTTGATCCTCGTCACACCCACATATAAGTTCAAAGTTCTTTAACCTTGGTTGTTGATCAAAGTTGCTTGAATCATTAAAATGAGTTAGAAGTTGATGCTTATATCATATGGTAGTTCAGGTTGTTACCTATTTGATTTATGCTTAGTTGAGATATGGATAAATTGTATAACCATCAACCTGGGTTGATGCTTATACCATTTATCCATACTTAAACTATGCTTATATAACGTGTAAATATTTCTGTTTTTCACTTGATATGAACTACTTTTTTTTCCACCAGAACATAGCCTTGACCTCTAATCGAGCAACAAACATGAGTAGATAGTCAGAGGCACGGCTATGCCTTTTCGATTAATCTTTGGCCGCTATGTTCTGAAATAAGTCTTCTGCGAAAACATGTGTTTAGTGATTGAAACTTGCGACTTTATCTCACATAATCTCACACCGTTCGTCTTTCAGTTGGATTGTGGGAGAAGGGGTCAAGACACCATGAAAGCCATAAAGTCAAAGACTGGAAACTAAGATATACAATTACTAATCCTTTTGCTAATATTTAAGAAAAAAAGGAAAATTACTTCTCAATATGATGGTTGATAGCTAAGATTAAGTGCACCAACTGGATCATGCAAACTCACCAGACAGCACAAGCACAATTTACAACAATATTAAGTGACATCCTCTCTCTTGCTCCCCTAATTACACAACATTCTCAGTTATCCTTTTCTACCCTAAACTTAATTCATGAAATTAAAAAAAAAAAAAAAAAAAAAAAACTCATTTAGGTCTAGAACTCGAGTGGTGGTGGCCTTTGCTGTCATGTTTAATTCGATCTGCATACATTGGCAACTGAATTATCTCGTTGATTTCGTCCAACAGGACTTCCTCTGTTATGTTGTCCTTTATGCTCCGCATCACCTGCGTGTGCATATATTTTTATGGTTAACACAAAATGAAAAGGTTAAAAAGATACAGGGATAAGCGTGTCATACGGTTAACACAAAATGAAAGGGTCAAAAAACAGGTATGCGTGTGAGAGAGATGATGGCACCTTTCTGTATGTGTTGAACTCGTTTGGTGTAGCTTTATCTGTCCTAACTCGCATGCAGACCCATACATCTTCCTCTGAATTCCAAGCACACTCGATAATCTTCCCCGAGTATGATGCAGGATCAATATCATCTGCATATTCACAAGAAATTAGATCAAGAAACACAAAATTTTCGAACAAACTCAGAATATAAAGTTTGCGTCTGACTAGACACATCAGAAGTAGAGGCGGGTCAGTTTCAGAGGTAGCAAAATAAAAGGAGGGGGGAGGGGGTATTAAGACACATGCACTTATCCCTTTTCAACACAATGTTTTTGTTTAGTAAAGCGAAATTGCTTGATTTGTACATTTTACCCATTAGAGATATAACATAACCCGAATTGACCTATTTATAGGTAAAAGGGTCAAAGTTGCCACATCTAAGTTTATTACTGACCACCAAATGCAATTTTGTTCCCCTCCATCAGTTTCTTTTTTCCTCGTTCGAAAAGAAAAAGTAGCTGGCGATCTTCAGCCATCTGTGGGGACAAGCATGAAAAAGTAATGAATCCTGGCCTATAAAAACATAAAATATGTATGTAAGAAAGAAAAAAGTACAAAAGTGATAATCAAACCTCAAAAAGGAAATCCACCGAGTTCATTGATGCATATTTCCACTTTAAAAGTCCTTCATGTGTACGCGGGACATAAGGATCATCCCAACCCTGCCACATAGAACCCCATATCAAGCAATTTTATTTACATAAACGAAAGTGAAAAGTAACTATTTAAGATATCAAAATAAACATGTAATGTGTGCGGAGTTTAACCTGGAAAACGAGACCATCTGCATCATGCGAAAGCCTTGGGATAAACTCTTTTAATAGTTTAGTGACCGTAGAAAGCAACCAAAAGTCCTTCCTCCTTACCTATTAAAACTTCAAAAGATAAGCAACGGATTTGACCAAATATAATATACATATATAATTAACTAAATAAGTGTGAATAATCAAATACCCTGAATGGCTCCAAGTCATATCTATACAAGGAATTTCCAGCTCTGTATATATTATGACGTTCACGATTTCGAGGTTCAACAACTTCCTTCTCCAGCATTTTCCATCGTTCATAGAAAGGTCTCTGTATCATTTACTATGAGGTTAAAATGAGAAAAACAAATAAAAGCCTGATATTCACAAACAAGTGTTTGATTTACGTAATAATATACTTACAGACTTTATTTTTAAATTTAAATGTCAACCATACAAACAAAAGGTTCCATCATTCACAACAAGCATAGAGGTTAAGATGTGGCTTTAAGAAGAAAACATGAAGTGTCAGCCATATTAAAAAAGCACTTTATACATCAAGATTAGAGGTCATAATCCAACCATTTACCAAGATGAGTCAACTAAGGTTAGGTTCAACCTCAAACCGGTCAAGCCGGTACAATCATTAAAATGGTTCAAATTGGATGAAAGTGAAGTATGAATCGCTTCATAAAAATAATAATTTAGTATTCAAAATATCTAGTGCTTAAAATCATATTCAATACATTAATTACTTTTAAAATTAAAGGGGCCAAAAAATGATTGTAAGTGCGCCCAACCTACTCGTTCAAAAAATCACACATTTTATACGCTAGCCAGTTTCCACCTGTTACCTAACCCGCCCATTTAGCTACCTCTAATTAGAAAAAACATGTCATGGACAAGTGTGCAAGGTTATATGTTACAACAATCACCAACAAAAAATCATTAAAATATACCTCAATAACGGAGATTTGATTAATCGCCATCAAATCATAAATCAGATAACGTCTTTCTTGTTTCCGAGTGTCTGGCACAGTATCGATTATCATCTCACCATCAAGCAGTGTGAAGTGATGAACTTTTTCAGCTAAACCCTTGCAGAAAAATTTCATTTTTATGTCACATTGGATGTTTCACATCAAAAGTTCACAACAAAATATTACATAACAATTAACTAAGTATAAACATACTTCACTATTTAGTTTCCAGGGAAACCTCATCTGGACCCTTCGGAAGACAAAATTCCTATCAATTAGATAACATCCATCCATAGTAATTAACATCATATATCTTGTTCCATCAGCTTTCCATGTGGCATAATAGTAACGCTGTCTAAGAAGTTGCAAATTCTCCCTGCATGGTATTTAATCATTATAATCAATAAAAAACACGATAAGGATAATTAGTAAGAGTCAAGACATCAAACCTGTCTAGAGAAACTGGATGTGACCCAGGAAACTGATGGTTCCCTCTAACCTGAGAAGGAAGAAAAAATAAACATGTCCTACATAAGACGATATGGGGAAGTGGATATATGTGTGTGTTTCCAAGAAAAGGAAAAAAACCATATTAGTGGAACTAGTTGGCTCTACTATGCAACCTGATACAAGTGCTTTTGAGAAATTTAAAAGGTACTATGATTAAAAATAAATAAACTATAACTCTCAATCAAAGGAGGTACGAATTTCTGATTCAGAAACCTTCTGCATAAAGGTAAGAGGTGGCCAGTAAATGGGCTGATTTGGGTTATATTATATCTCTAATGGGTTGAAAGACATCAGAAGTGTATCCATGTGCAACAAAGCCTCCAAAATAGCTTTATTAGAAAAGGGTTAGATTATTTTCATACGAAATATAGTTTCGGCAAATCATATTACACACATTACTTATTTATATAACAAATAAAAAGAGTAGACAAAAGTTGCACTTGGGGTTTCAGCACAACCCTGTTCGACTTGCACTTAAAAATTATCAGTTTTGACCCAAATCGCACATTTCACAAACAGGAAGTGTTGTTCTTTGAAAAGGTAAGTGTGGCTGCCAGTGCTTGTAGTATTAGAATAATACACACACACACTTGAAAAATCACTACAATTTCCCCCTCCCCCCTCAGAACCACAACATATTCTTTTCTTTTGTAGTATCTTTTATAATCAACTTAAACAACCGTAACTTAATATTTTATATACAATATTTTATAACATGAGTGATGACTAATTCTATAATGACACATTTTTAAAAAATATAGGTGATAGAGATCTCCTTAATGAATTTAGGCAATGTGAGCTGGGTTAAATGGGGCCTCCAGAAAATCACCGCAACACCACTCAAAAAGATGGAATTCAAAAAGACCTGATGTGATCTCCATATTGAATTTAGGTCATAACAAGGGGTCTAATTTGACTATTTGAGGTGTTATATAGAACAGGTTCCACAATAAGTCCATATATTATTGTTACAAATTCCCCAAAGTTAACTAACATATTCAAAGAGAAGATAAAACTATGTTCTCCATCATGCTTCAAGATATATGTAAAATCTTTTGGATTTAGTTGTAGTAAAGCCACATGAACAGAACTCTAAGCATTTATAAGTTGAGTCTCTAAAACCTTTCTTCTTCTTCTTTTTTTTTTTTTTTGGGTTTTAACAAAGTACTATTAAGTATTTACAATAGATAATTAGAGATTGTTGAAAAATTCCTCCCTTAAAACATATAATCATAAGGTAGATGGCTAGACAATGGATAAAAAAAAGTTGAAAGATGAAGGGAATATTATTTACCCCTGCACTTAATTTTAATGCTTGATAACAGAACTGTCTGAATGCATCCTGCTGATCTTGAGGGATACTGTCACCCAAAACATCATCATTTGTCATGACTCCCTCTGCATCATGATGATTCTCCTGATAAAAAGAATTTTAGAAAACGCTTAATAATTATATTTTGAACCTTTAAATTTTATACATAATGTAAACTAGAAGATAAGAGGAATACGTACAGTAAGAGGATCCACAGGTACTCCGTCATCATCTTCATCAGGCAATGCCTCACCATTCAGATCAAACTCAGACGATCTTTTCCATTCAGGAGTTGAAGGGCAGGTGACCATATCAGGCTTTCTTTCATGATAAAAGGCATATAAGGCATCAATATAATCTGCTTTATATATTCCCGGTGGGCGTGCATCAGAAAATATTCTTATTGCCTGTAGCACAAGTAATCATTATAAAGTTATAATGTATATATGATACGAGAACTTTTAAGCAACACATAACCAGCTCACCATATAACTGACCTGAGTTACAGATATTGGTAATGTTCGCATGAGATAATGAATAATCATATAGCCTGTACGGTTATGCCCATGTGTGCAATGAACAAGAATATACTTCTTTGAGTTCTTTTGTCGAGCTAGAAATTGAGAAACCTGATGGGTAAATTTATGTAAACTGTTAAAATTAAGCTACTTCTACAATGAAGCCGTGAAGATTATTAGATTATATTGACATGTTAATGGTTTTCTTGTAGTATCTATGTTTTCAACATTTTCTATTCTTTAAAAAAAGGCACCAATAACTGCTAAGCTTAACTTGCCTCATATACAAACTGATTTACGGCCTCATTTTCTGGTACAGAACCACGACCCTTGCAGTTGATCTGAACCATGTATAATAAAAAACAAAGAATAACTAAATAATCTTTATATGAGAAAATAGATGCAGAATAAAGCCTTAGATTCCCTTTCTCATACTCCAGAAGCTGATTATATAGAGTAACCAAAAACTAACCTTAACATACTTGATGCCCTCCTTTTTCCAGTCATTCACAGAATAGTAACGAGTTGTATTTGTAAGATCAATCACCAAGCCCAGCTGAAAATGTAGCAAATCAAAAATCAAGCTTGTATTTTATATTTATATTAATTAAAAAACAGGTTTCTATAATTAGATGTTAATAGTCACTAGCAATATAGAATACATACTCACCTTCCGCCCCACAACTCTTTGTTGGTGAATGACTTGTCTAAATGAGTATCTTTTACCAGGAACAATACAGTCATTAAAAGATTCACCAAGAGGAACTTTAGAAGGAACAATACAACCTATTTCCTGCCCATATGCAGGGCAATCCAACCACCCTACAGTATATATACATAAAAAAATGAATTAAAATATGTATAACAATATGAAAAAATACAAATCATAAAAAGGGGCAATTTAAATTTACCTGGAGGAAGCCTACTCTTATCATAAGTTCTCTGGTTTTTTGTATGAAATAGATGATCATTCATAGATGGATAGGATGTATGCGATGGTTTGTCATCTGGGCGTTCTCGTTTCAACCGCTGCTTTCTTTCTTCACGCTCCTGGTTCACAAATGCAGATTCAATGGTTTAGTTACATTGAAAAAATTAAAACATGATAATTGCGTGACTTTGTTTGCAACTAATTACATCAAACAATAGTGAAGTCAGAGTAGTCATCTAATAGATTTATGCAGGCATAACTATATCTCATGTAATTTGCCAGAGGAAATCAGGAAAGTTACAGGATATTTAACAGATTATTAGTTACTCAAATAAACCAAAAAGGCATAAGAGAGTGAAATACCCGGCGCATAATATCCACTGCTGTCTCTACATGTTCTACATGATGATGATGATGATAATGATGACTATGTTTTTCTTCTGGTGCACTGTCCTCACTGAAGTTTGGTTCAAAAGTTCCTTCATCATCTTCAGGTTCAGGTGATGCATTTAAATCCATGCTGACATTCATTTCAGGCACCCCAACGAGCATTTGCCCAAAGTTCCGTTTAGAAATTTGTAATGGGTAAGATAAGAACAGACTAACTACATTATCTAGTCACAAGATGGAATATGGATCAGTATTACATATGTTTCACTAATCTTCATATTACGAGGCTAACACTATTCCTTTGGGTAAGCGAAAGAAGTAATATTATAAATGAGACTATCATAGATGCATCAACCAAATAAAACAATTAATTCAACACTCAACTAAAAAAGGGATTCAATCATCATTGTTTAACCTCTCAAATTTTTGTTTTTTATGAAAATACTTGTCTATCCTAGCAACTCTAACAATAGTGATACAGTGATAGTTTACCAAAAATTTAGTTATGTCTAGTAACCAAAACAAAGGCATGTCCAACTGTAAAAAAACAATCTGAAATTGTGATACGGCAACAGAATCCAAACGAAATTAATGCACACCGCTCTAAGAGATGTAAAGGAAAACATAAGTCTATAAACACTATTTCACCATTGTAGCACACAGAACCGCATCAAATGTTCATACATGAGTTACAATTAAAATTTATTAAAACAAACAAATAAGATAATAAAACATCCAGGGAAAACAAACAAAAAAAAGAGCTACGCTTGGAATTTGAATGTCAAATGAACTCCTTTTCAATTACAGTAGGGGGGATTCTAAGCTTTCCCAGGTGAATTCGTTAACTACGTCAAAAACAGATTAATGTTGAAGGCAGTTTTACAAAAATCACCCACAAAATATAATTTTGTTGGTAAAGTAGCTTGACATTGGAAATGAAGTGCGTTTTATGTCTAGTGAAATGAACAGCCTATGTTGTGCAACCCTAATCTCTCTTGAAGCTAGTTTCTGGAATTCATAACAATCAGTACGATCAAAACCACATTCCGTCCTATTATCGTACACTTAAGCAAAAACCTAACTTACCAATCCAAAAAAAGCATCAATTTTGGCCTCAAATTGAAATCTCGAACGAAGAGTGATGAAAAAAAAGTGGGTAACACAGAAGTTAATGAGAAACAGCTCAAACCTTAAGTAACAATTCCGCAAAATTCACCACAACTGCTCCATGAACCATGCAAGTATAGAATCTCGAAACCGAAAGCCCTTTCAATTAGAGGGATGTCTTGAAAAATGAAAAATTGTCCTCACTCATAAACCCTAGAGAGGAAAAATGGAGAGAAAAAGAACAGAGATCGCGAATTTAGATACCAAAGAACATGACGAAGGACGACGACCGAGTATTAAAGAGAATCGAGAGAGCTGGAGAAAGAGCGAGCTATCACAAGATTCCAATTTTCATTTAATTTTTATTTTTATTTTAATTTGATGAATCTTCAAAAGTTTATCATGAATTTGTGTAATCTTTAAAATCTAGAAGCTAAATTTTTCCCGATCTATCTTTATCTTTATTTATAATGATACGGTTAAAATATACTCGTACTAAACCATCCCAAAATTGTATTGTATACCGTATTTACCATAAATTTTATTATGTATTTGTGTAATCTTCAAAATCTTGAAGCTAAATTTGTCCCCGATCTATCTTTATCTTTATTTATGATGATACGGTTAAAATATACTCGTACTAAACCATCCCAAAATTGTATTGTATACCGTATTTACCATAAATTCGAGTGTCACCGGTCATACACCGTAAATGTAATAAACTTTATAATTTTTTAATAATTTATTATTATCTTTATAATTATTTGTTCTTTAAAGATAAATATCTTATGACGTGTGCTTCATCGACCTTCAACACATGAAGAACAATCCAAATCAACCTTTAATTAAACCCTAATATCAACATAATTGTATAGGGTGCAAGTTTTGAAACCAACACAATCAACAAACCCCGTAAATAAACAAAGAACAATCAAAATCAAACCTAAGATGAACAAACGCACATAAGTCAAAATCAAAATCGACCTTCAAGCGAACACATGTAGCTTCGAGTTTTCGAACAGAATTCGGAACCAATGTTCTTGTTCGCAAGCTTGATGAAGATAAAATCGATATTTTAATCACACCTTTTAAGTCACATTCATACACCAAATCTGGAAGATGATTAAGACTTAAGATATACTCATATATGTGAATATGTGATATTCTTGGAATCATCATCATGTATATTGTAACGTCCATGAACCTGGCCTATTTGTTATTGTGTCGGTGGTGAGTATTTAGTAATTGTTTATGTGATTATTTATTTATATTGATAAATAATCGAACTGCAAATTATATGCGATAAATAAATGATTTATTCGCATGAGTTTATGATATATATGAATTCATTTTCAAACGAGAGTCGCAAATAATACCTCATTGCATGTTAATTAGATGTGGTTGACTACTTAATTGATTATTTGTATGTTAGTAAGCAGTGTAGTATAATGTTCTTTGTATATCTAAAACACATGCCACCTCATTTTTAGATAAGAACTTCACTGTGAAGTTTTTTTCATTATGTATGTGTGCTTTGAAGAAGACTCAGGAACTAAACTCAAACTTAAATTTTGGAAGTCTTGATTTGAAGTGTTTTATTGCAAAACAAAGATTTGTTTATGTTATTTGTTGATTATTATATTTGATTCATGTTAGTTTTGATATGTATTTGTTTAGTTTTGATGTTAGAAGCTAGAAACTTCATTAATGGAGATATGAAGAAACTTGATAATTGGGTTTTGATGTTTATGAATGTTTAATTAGTTTTGATGTGTTCCTGATGTTTGTAACATGTTGTATAAAGTTTATAAATGATTTGGAAGTGTTTCTTAGTGATTTGCACGATGTTAGTTTTGTGTTTGTATGAGTATATTCGACTGGAACAAGAAACGGGAAGAGCGGGGAAGAAGAAGATGTTGAGTCAATGGATGTGGTGGAGGTTCAACTTTCACTTCCCCATCTGACTTCCCTATGTGACTTTCTCCCCATCTGACTTTGAGGTGTGCGACATTGGGGTGGTCCGACTTACATAAGTCGGACGACTTAGGAAGTGGTGGTTGGTCCGACTTTATGCTCTGGTCCGACTTGGTTAGTGTTGTTCGCAAAACGACGCGACGCGTCCTGGGATTTTATGTTTTAAAGTTTTGTTTGTTGTTTGATCGTGTTCATGTTATATGTGCCTTTATTACGTGATTCTAACATGATGATTATGACTATGATTGATATAAATATATGTGTATATATATATATATATTTATGAATTCAAAAACTGATTTCAGTGTTCTTGTGACCACAGGAAACGCAAAGACTCGGTAAGATTAGATAACTGACTTCGACGATTGAGAACCTGGTGATTGGACGTTACCTCATGAGTGGTATTGGTTGTATGTAAGATCCTCATAACAGGCCTACATGTGTGCGATTTTGGTACATCAATTATTTTAAATAAATAAAATAAGTATTTATATTCAAGGTATTTATATAAATTATGAAAAATAGTTAAGAAATGAGGTTATAAAAATAATAATAATAGATAAAAAATAATAAAACATTCCTGTTAGTTGAAACGGATAATCGGATGTTGAGTTGGAAGCTGAAAAGGGGAACAAGATACCTATTGTGGATATACTTGAACCATAAGTCGGTCCTTCCCTTTTTTCTCATACACATACACAAACACAGACATACACATTCAACTTACTTCCTTTGTTCTTACACCTTGAAGAAGAAATTCAAGAAGAGATCAATCAAGCTTCAAATCTCAGCAGCAATTCAAGTTATAATTGCTTCATAATCATCATCTTCATCATCTCCATCTCATTGTAAGTTCATGTCTCCTTGTTCTTCATTTTGAGTTTTAGGTTCAAATGGTCAAAACCCAAGTTAGCATCAAGAATTGAAATTGGTGATACCAATCTGTTTCTACGTCAATTCTATGTACTTAGGAATCAATTTCATGGATTAAAGTTATAGTTTTGATTGAATTTGGAAGTTTTACTCACATGGGTCAAAAATGGTGATTTTGATCCCAAATCTTAAATGGGTTGTTAAAGTGTATAAGAACTTGTGTTTATAGCTTAGTTAGACTGTATATTTTATATATGAACACTGGAAATTGGATTGGAATCGATTGAGGTTGTTTTGGTTTGAAAATGGACCGAACAAAGTGCTGGAAATCGACGCTGGTCTATGAAGACTTGTTTGTGGCGCAAGCAGCCTTATGAGCGCAAGCACCAAGCTTGCGGCCGCAAGGTACCCTGTAACAGCAAACAAATTGCAATTATTATTAGTACTGATATTTGGGATATTTGTTTAGGTGAGCCTGACGATCAAGAAGAACTAGAACACTATATTTGTGTGTTGTAGCTTTTCAGGTGAGTGTCGGATAACATAAGAATTAATATACCTAAATTATATATTATCATAAATAAGAAATATGATAACAAAAGGTAGATTACCTTATTGCATGCATAAGTAACTTGTTGAAATGATATAATATGCACTTGCTAGTGTAAGATATTAATCATGATTATGATATGTGATTATATGCGCGCAATGAGATCCTGAATGGATCAGTTATGTGTTTGTGATTAGATCCGGACATAAGGATTGTATAGTCCATTATCGAGGCCAGCGATGGACTGGTATTTAGGGCCTTGCAAGCCCAATGTTCCTCGAACGGTTAGGGATCAGCTTCCCGTTGTACCCAATGGAGTCGATTGACTTCATAACGCAATGGAGGACCGCTACTCGCTCACCCACCGGCGCGGTTGATGTGTCTAGTACCCCAGTTAGGAGCATTGAGCCGAGCTAGCTACCCTGCAAGATTATGCTACCTTCTGACTACACTAGCTCATCGCGAGATGCTAGGATAGCACTATTTGATCATTGTTGTTGGTATATGATGTATTTATATTCATCTTTATGCTATCTTATGCTCACTAGCTTTAAATAGCTAACAAATACTCTCCCCATGTTGCAGGTGATCCTTAGATTTGTGAGCTCGGGTACTTGCTGGATTTTGTATATTTGGGAGGAACACTTGCATATTACCTTATGTTTGTAAATATTCTTTTAAATGGTTGGTCGTTTGATCACAGTAACACCAATACTATTTGTAATATGTGGCTAGTTTTCTGTTGTATGTAATTTAGCCACTTATGTTTACTGATGAACCCACGTGGTTTGAAAACTTAAAATAATAGTTTTTAAAAGAAAATTATGGTTCTTAAAACGGCGGTGTTACATTGTAACTGATATGGTTACATGGAATTGATATGATTGTTGCTTTGATAGACTATTTAGTCTAATGATGATTGATGATTGATTAACTATTTATGTGTTAATTGATCAAGTCCAAGATATGTGCACATGGTATGATAATGTGTACATGATGTGATAGAGGTCAGCTATGCGTGGAATTGGATTGGGCTTGTTTGCTATTGGTTGAACAGATCTAGATCTTCTGATGCATTTGTTGTAATGGAAGGGGTTTAACTGTTCCAAGTAGCAAAAGGCTATCAATAAACCTTTACTTTGGCCGACAAATGGTTGAAGGTTCTACGCTGAACCGCTGGTCCTCTGAATTTATGTGGTTACCTGTTTATGTTGTCATTGTATTGGTTGTTGCTGAGTATTGTTTGTGGTTTTAGCTTTCATTCACTTAGTTTTGTGCTAATTCCCCGCCTTTAACTCCCTTTTTGTAGGTTTTGGTAAGTTTAACTCCCCTTTAACATCGCTCTGATATTATTTTGAGAAAACGACGAGCCAATTTTTGTAAACTTTTGTAACACTAATTGATATATTGTGTTGTATGTAACAATATGTACTCTGTTGTGGGTATATTGTATATTATTTTATTGAAATGCTTCTGCCGCGATTTTAAAAAAATGGCTTGAGATTTGTGGTGTTACATATATGAACCCCAAATCGAACAAAAATCTATGTGATGGAAATATAGATATAATCGATGAAGGTTGATCCAGATTCATACAAGATAGATCTTGTTCTTAAATGTTTGTGTGTGTACATGTCTACAAATGATGCTAACCAAATCTTAAGTCAATGGAATTGTTGAATGAATATCAAAGTTCATACAATACCATCGCAGTGCATTAACAATAGTTTCCTTGAACCACGTCTTTAGAGACTAGACGCCTTCCCATATTCTCAAGTTTTCATATGTCTCGGCTTGGCCTAGACGTGTCTTCACATATTAGCACAACTTTCACATGCTACACATATTCACTAGTTGCACTTTAACATGTAACATGCATATTTCACACTAACATAATGAGCGAGTTAGTGTAGCTCATGTGAAAACCACAAATACAGTAAAAATATATATCAAAACAACACAAATTCCCAAAAGAGAGCACACGTCTACCCGGGACAAACCACAATAGATTATAAAATAAAATCACTAATTAAAGTCAACTAAACATGACTCTGAACACAACTTGTATAAACTACCTTTAATTATTGGAAAACCCCGTAGAACCTAACACTAGTCTCGCAAAGGATCCATATATCGCAAAACACATAGGTCGCAAGGACTAAAGCTTGTCGCAAATATCTATTTGTCGAAAAAAGGGTTTTCTTGAAAAAGTTCTCGTTCGACCCACACCCTTGTCACAAAACATATATCACAAAACCGTTTAACTTATCGCAAACATGATGGCCCCAAATGCTAGTTTTTGCAAAGGAGAGCTTGTGACAAAACGTATATGTCATAAACTTTATCTTCTTGCAAAACGAAATTCTCACATAACTCAAGTGTCGCAAAACATATACACATTGTCGCAAAGTGATTTGTCTCGAATCATGGTTATCACAATTACAATTATCACAAAGAGACTTTGGTCCCGATCCTCGCAAACCATTTATGTGATAACTGAATTCCCCTTCATCTTCGCAAGCAATTACTTACAACTCCTTATGAGCTTTCTCTCGACACAGTCGACCCAAGACAATTCTAATCATGTCATTAACGCACTTAAAACCTTGGCAAGCGAGTGGTTAATGGCCAATAGCACCCTAGTTGATGGCATTCTTCTTTGCGGCCGACACTCGAGGAACCACAAGGCACTCTACACAAAACAAACAAGTCTTATCGATGAGACGCCCCCAAAAATTTTTATATTATAAAATATTCTAAACATTATTTTGAACAATCCTTTAAAATTAATTTTGTTAAAACAAATGTTTGATCACAACACGTGTCCTTTGGCTCAAGACAATGCCACCCGCCCGAGAACCCGCCCCAAAACCTAACAAAACTTTTAAAAATTGACCATTATTTGATTCGGATACAACATAGAAGGAAGGACTACACATGCCTTGATGTTCTTAAGTCGATCCTTGATAGAATCCCCAACTTTGAAGTTTTGTTCTTCTCTTCACTATTCATGGTTCACACACACTTTCCGCATCAAAAAGATTTCGGCTACACTAGAGGACATTTGGTCTTGTGCCCTAATTCACCCGTAAAAACTCTTCTTAAGTTTACTATGATGACCAAAGACCCCTTCTACTTTTTTAAATGAAATTTCCAACACCATACTAGGCTATAAGGAATAAATATTATTTTTTAAATTGAAATTGGAAACCGGGTATATCATCCGAGACTCCGGGAACGGTGTCATTAAAGATGTTGAAAAACAACGATTAGTTCAAAAGATTTCATGTCTTTGTTCAATCTTGCAGCACCAAAAAGCATGAGAAAACCACAGATATATGAAACAACCGCTTCAAGCATGATCATTGAATGTCTATGATCACTCTCGTGTATTCACCTTTCCATGTAATCAAATGATTATTTCACATCCAATGTACAATCAATGCTTCTAAGCATTTATGGAAAGCCATGAATATCTTCTCATCCAATGTATTGACATATATACATTTACAAAGAGCTTTAAACAATCATATCCTAAATGGCATATCACAGACATGCATTTTTTAACAACACTAAAACTATGTACAAACGAACAATCTTTTCGTTGTTTAAAATAAAGAATTCAATTGTATTATTGATTCTATCTTCTCGATTACAAAGAAAGCCAAAATAAATATACAACACCAAGAGATATACAAGCCTAAAATAAAGGAAGAAAAAAAAAGAACCGATATGCATGATCGGTTATACTAAAATAGAGGGATAAAATCAAGGAGGTAAATAAGGAAGAGATAATCATATCCAATACTCCCCCTCAAGATGGAGCATGTAGGTTTTGCATGCCTAACTTGCCAAGTAATGACTCAAATTGTTGAAGACCCAAGGCTTTAGTAAAGAGATCGGCAATTTGCATCTTGGTGTTAATGGGAAGGGGCACAATATCTTTAGACTCAACTCTTTCTCTAACGAAGTAGCAATCCATCTCAACATGTTTGGTCCATTCATGAAAGACGGGGTTGTTGGCGATATCACGAGCAGCCTGGTTGTCACAGAAGATAGGAGTTGGCTCGTTTTGTTTCACGCCGAGTTTACTAAGAAGCCATCTCATCCAAAGAATTTCGCTGACCGTAGCTGCCATAGCTCTATATTCCGCTTCAGCGGACAAACGGGAAACAACTGAATGCTTCTTTGATTTCCATGAAACAGGAGCCCCTCCCAAAAGTAAAACATACCCTGTTCGAGACCTTCGAGTAAAGGGACATCCAAGCCAATCCGCATCGCAATAAGTGACGAGATTTGTTCCACCTTGTTTTGGAAGGAATAAGCCTTTTCCCACGGTTGTCTTTAAGTACCTCAAGACTCGCATGACCGAATCCAAATGGTTTTGTCGAGGGTCTGACACGAATTGGCTCAGGATATTGACGGCATATGTGAGGTCGGGTCTCGTTGCCTGGAGATATAAAAGCTTTCCCACCAACCTTCGATACTTGCTTGCATCCACACGTGGTTCTTCTCCGTCTTTCTCGAGCTTTAAGTTTTGTTCCATCGGGAATAAGCAAGGACGACATCCCGTCATGCCAGTCTCTTCGAGGATGTCTAGGATGTATTTTCTTTGATTAAGAACTAACCCGTCTTTTGTCCGAGCAACTTCAATACCAAGGAAATATTTTAGAGCTCCAAGATCCTTGATACTAAATCTTTTGTCTAGCAATGCCTTCACTTCTTCGATCTTGGTAGCATCATTTCCCACGATGATCATGTCATCAACATATATAAGTGCGGCCACAAAAACCTCTCCACACTTATATATGAAAAGGGAATGATCCACATGAGATTGGTCAAACTGTAATTCGGTGAGAACGGAGGTGAGTTTTTGATACCAACTTCTCGAAGCTTGCTTTAGGCCGTAAAGAGACTTCTTTAACTTGCAAACTTTGGTTGCTCCCCCTTTCTCGTAGCCCTCTGGTATTTTCATGTAGACCTCTTCATTTAAGTCACCATGTAGGAAGGCGTTGTTAACGTCTAATTGTTGAATGATCCTGTCTCTCTTAATAGCAATGGCGAGAAGGGTTCTAACGGTTACCAATTTAGCAACCGGTGCAAAAGTGTCGTGGTAATCAACACCTTCCATTTGAGTAAAGCCTTTTGCGACAAGCCTGGCCTTGTATCTTTCAATCTCGCCACTTGGTTTGTATTTAATCTTGTAAACCCATTTTGAATCAATGGGCCTCTTTCCACTCGGCAAGTCTTCAATAGACCATGTATCGTTTTCCTTCAAAGCTTGGATTTCTTTCTCCATAGTATCTCTCCAATTATTATCCTGCACGGCTTGTTTAAAAGTTTTAGGCTCATCATTCGAAGTGATGGCCGACAGATAAGCTTTGTGAGAATTAGTAAACTTTGCATACGATACAAAGTTAGCTAAAGGATATACCGTGGAGCTTTGTTCCCGAACTGGAGTGGGTTGCGTGTGGTCTAGCGATGGAGGAAGATTGGTTTCATAGTCTTGAAAATGCTTAGGTTTAGATCTGTTTCTCTTCTCCCTTCCTTGGTTAACATCGACATTCACTTCCTCATTTTGAGTGTTTTCATCAGTTTGCATGTCAATATTGACTTCTTGCATGGGTGACTCTTCATTGGTGGAATTGTTTGAAGCTTCATGCAAGTTTGAATAATCTTTGTCAGATACATCAGCATGCTCATTTTCTTCTTCCATGTCATCACTAACGTCCATGACGTCTTCACTTTTCTCTTCATTTTCTTTAGAACTAACTTTAAACGGGAAGGCATTTTCAGCAAATTTACATCTCTTGACACTATAATTTTTTTGTTGCTTGGGTCATATATCTTGTAGCCTTTTGTTCCTTGAGGGTAACCAACAAAGACTCCCGGCCTTCCCCTTATTTCAAATTTATCACCCTTCGTTTCTGTGCTTCGATAATAGACTAAACTCCCAAAGACTCTCATATGATCATAATTTGGTTTATGACCATACAAGACCTCATAGGGCGTTTTCTTTTCAATGACTTTGGAGGGCAATCTATTTATAATATAAGTGGCCGTTAAAATGCATTCTCCCCAAAACCTTGTGGGAAGGCTAGCCTCAACCTTTAGAACACGAGCAACTTCGAGTAAATGACGGTGTTTTCGCTCCACAACTCCATTTTGTTGTGGAGTGTGGGGACATGTTGTCTCTAAGATTATACCTTGCTTTGCATAAAAATCTAACATTTGATTCGACGTGAATTCACCACCATTATCACAACGGATTCTTTTAATATTTTTCTCATATTGGGTTTCGATCATTTTGTGGAAATCAATAAGGCATGTGCTTTCCTCGTGCTTATGTTTAAGAAGAAACACCCAAACCGCCCTGCTATGATCATCAGATAGTCAAAAAATAACTCACTCCTGAAAAGGAGGGTGTTCGATACTTTCCCCACAAATCACAATGTATTAAATCAAAGCAAGCATTTGTTTTAGTAACACTAATGGGAAACCGTTGTCTTGTCATCTTTGACTTAGTACAAGAATCACAAATATGACCTTTATTTCTAAAAGAAAAATTTCTAAGAAAGCTTATTTGACTTAGCTTTTCTTCACTTGCATATCCCAATCTTTTGTGCCATATACTTCCCTCCGACACCATTGCCTTTCTTTCTTGTCCAAGAGCTCCCATCCGGTATAGATCACTCACGCAATCACCCGCTCCAATCAAGCTCTTCGAAATTAGGTCCTGTATGACAAAGAATTTTGGAAAGAAGCTTACAACACAATTTAAATCACTTGTAAGTTTGCTAACGGACAAGAGACTGCAATTAAAATCAGGGACATAAAGAACTCCTTTAATTTTAGTCCCATTGGACAAAGTATGGTCTCCTCTTCCCTTTACGGGAACCGTTTCTCCATTAGGTATGCTTATTGGTTCTTCAACAAATGAGCAGGTTTTGTTCACGAGAATATCGTCTCGATTCGTCATGTGCTCGGTTGGAGTTATTATGACATGCGTTACCTGCCATGTTGGCTGTGGGAGTATCATTCTTTGTCTCTTCAGAAGCAAAATGCTTGAGACATTGTTGGTATTGATCTTTAGTGAGACCCTCAATAGGACTTGATTCACCTTCAGCGCAGGTAGCCTTCGGTTTGGTTTTGTCTTGCTTATTCTTTCCTGGCCACCATTCAGGATAACCAATCAGCTTGAAGCAACCTTCATGGCTGTGTCCATCTCTATTACAGAAGTTGCAATGTTCTGCAGGCTTTGTGTTCCTTTTCACGTGCTTGTTGTTTTGTTGATTAGCGTTGGTCTCGTGCTACATAAATGCCCGAAACGCTGCTGCCTCAGCAGCAGGTCTTTTAACTTCTATGATGCTTCTCTGCTATTCATCTTCAGCAACTAGATGATAGGCAGTGTTAAGAGAAGGGATGGGTTTCATGGCCAGAATTTGAGTTCTAATAACAGAGAACTCGGGGTCAAGACCCATAAGAAACTCATAAAGCCTCTCTTGTTCTCTGAGATCATTAAGAGACCTGCCGAATCCGCATGTACAACCATTGCAAGAACACTTGGGAATGTTGAGGACCGACTGGATCTCGTCCCAATAGCTTCGAAGTTTGGTGTAATAAGCCGACACCGTCATTCCTTCCTGTCGAGTATTTGATATGGTCTGTTTCAACTCATACGCACGAGGTGCGTTTTGTTTGCCAAACCTTTCACGAAGATCAGACCACATTTCAGAGGTGGTATTGGCATATTTGACATTGGTTCTGATCTCCTTCTCCATAGCAGTCGTTAACCATCCTTTGATCATCGCGTCACATCGCATCCACGGCATGTAATCTGCAGCGGTTTTCTCCGGTTTCGTGATTGTCCCATCAATGAAACCTATTTTATTCTTGGCAAACAAGAAATTTTCCATCTCTTGAACCCAGTCGTTGTAGTTGCTATCTGTTAGAGCATCATTAACATGCATTTGTCGAGGATAATCTGACGGATGAATGTAAAACGGGGAGTTAGCATCTTGACCATTCTTCTCGTTCTTCTCGTTTTTGTTCGAATCTTCTTTGCCACCAGCCATGGCGTCGATCTTGATTTTCTGGTTTTAAGGGTTTTCGAGAGAGCAAGCTCGAACCTGCTCTGATACCATAAAGAATTCAATTGTATTATTGATTCTATCTTCTCGATTACAAAGAAAGCCAAAATAAATATACAACACCAAGAGATATACAAGCCTAAAATAAAGGAAGAAAAAAAAAGAACTGATATGCATGATCGGTTATACTAAAATAGAGGGATAATATCAAGGAGGTAAATAAGGAAGAGATAATCATATCCAATATAAAATATGCAAAGTATAATGCCTGATATTTTGAGATATAAATATATTGAACTAATTAGGTGATTTGCATGCTTATTAGAACATGTAATTAGGTTTTTAGACATAATTTTAACAAATATTTCATTTCACAAGTAAACTAAATAGCTTAAACATCCACAAAACAAGTCTAAAATATATAATCAAGTACAACCGTTTTAAGTAAGTTTGTAGTAACTGATATCACAAAAGTGGCATGATCATTTTGAGTTATCAAACTTTGAAGACATAGTCGTTCATTTATCCTTTCCAAAAGTATTAGAAGTTCGTGCACATACAAGAATACTAATCATTATGTACTCTTAGATATACGAGCTAACAAGTATACAAAAACACAAATAAATCTGTGTCACTCAGATCCTTATGAAGCTTAGAAACCATGAGTAAGTCTAGACCATAATACTATATCACCTACATAATCATTATAGTTAATTTGATACAAACAAGGATGAATTCTGAAATCACCTACATAATCATTATAGCTCATTAATCATTTAATACTAATTAAAATATGCTAAGATTCTAACGTACTTTGCTTACGGCTCACGTATAGGCCCCTACAACCAACACTTGCGCCTAAATTGTATGGAATGTTCTTCTCATCTCTTGTAACACCGTAAACCAAAGCCATCTTTTTTAAACGCGTTGCGAAAGCTAAATTAAACAAACTAATTTACATACAATACAATATTTACAACTTAAAACATTTGTTCACAAACTACAACAACACCATTTTGGTGTTACAAAAACAACAGGCTCGTTTCCATTTACATCAAAATCTATCATAGTGGGGTCGAGCTTTCCTTCTACAAACACCAACACTCACAAACCTGCAAAAGCAACAACTGAGGGGAATTAGCACAAAGCTAAGTGAGTAGAGGCTAAACACAAAAGCAAACATCAAGTCAACATCAAAGCATGTAATCACATAAACAAGAAGACCGGCGGTTCGGCGCAAAACGTATAACCAATGCCGGCCAAAGCAAAGGTTTACTGATAGCCCTCTACTAAGTTGGCACAGTAAAAATCCCCCTCTGATGCACCGGTAAGACTATCACTGTTCAACCAACCAGTAAACGAGCCCAGCCCAATTCTACGTGTAGCTGACTTCTCAAACGCAACTCAATATCATCCAAAGAGCGCGTATCGGCCAAACAATCATGCAACAGATATGATCAATCAATAATCACAATCAACAATTCAATCAACCATCCAATCATAAACGCATGCATCACATCAATAACATCAACCATAATCTTTACCATCCGTGATTAACGTCCACTCACCTCGTATTCAACACAAACTCAGATATCTAATATCACTGAGTCTTTGGATTGTCTGAAAACATGTTAACAACGAAATCAGTCTCAAACTCATAAATATATCTGTCCACATATATTTAGAACTCAATCATTTATAAACACAAAGCTTGATACTCAACAAATAGTATAAATAACAAAGTGCATCAAATCCGATCCTAATTATCGGATTTCTAAGAATCCGCCGGATTCAAGTCTGTCGGATTCTGCAATTATCAGATTTCAAGTATAGGATTTCGAACTGTTGGAATCCGAGTTTATCGGATTTTGGGTTCCCGAATTTGGGTTGTATCGGATTTGGCTTTCTCGGTTTTTACCAAGTATCGGTTTTCATATCATCTTCTTCCTCACTCAATTCCGCCAACTTCAACATCACCATAGATCAAACCTAGAAGTTATAAAACTCATCAAAACTTACCAAAAACATGTTTAAACATATAAAAGCATGTGTTCATTCATCATAAACATATCATAATCATATAAATCACTTAGAACAACAAAACCCACATATCAAATATTGAGCTTCAAGCTCCTTCAATGGTGATTTCTTATAAGCTTATTAATTTCTACAGAAAACATTACAAGATACACAATACCATGCAAGAATTACAAACTAACCTTTACTTGTAATTATTAATCACCAAATCTTCAATTCAAGTTTCTTCTTTCTTGTTCTTTTCTTTCTTCGGAAAAGAACAAACACACACATAAAATACACACTTAACACTTTTCACTTGATAGAAAATGAGCAGATAAGAACTTCAAATTGCCATATATATCACCACGTACACAATTGTTTTCATAATTCCAAAGCAGGAGGTGGAACTCCTCTCATATCCATTTAGTCATGCATACATACATACATACGTACATATATACATACTAACACATGCATGCATACAATTTAATTCCTTTTCTTTTAAATCAGGAACCACATATACATATTTAATTAATTACTAAATCAATTAACTTAAAATAATCACATAATCAAATAAAACAAGTAATTACATACCGCTAACCCGCTAATCGACTAGCCCGGGTTTGCGGATGTTACATCTCTGGTCGCAAGTCCATCATTTTTGTGAATGTCATGACTTACGAGAGCAATTGTTCTATGCTTATGGCTCA
Source organism: Dittrichia graveolens (assembly GCA_038502395.1). Lineage (NCBI taxonomy): Eukaryota > Viridiplantae > Streptophyta > Magnoliopsida > Asterales > Asteraceae > Dittrichia > Dittrichia graveolens. The sequence continues at coordinate 30,057,881 of JARJIL010000005.1, forward strand.
CAATCCCTTCCACTTATGCCCTTATTGGCTCATAAGGACCCGAGTTCAGTTACGCAAGTTTTAGGCAACAACCAACGCATACTAAAACAAAAATATATCTCATCTGAAGTGTTCCTTAATACTTTGAAACACCTTATCAACCATATGATTTTTAATTCAAAACTCGCCCATTTTGACCCATTTGGGTTTATAATCCAAAGTTTTAACATATATAAACTTAAACTTCTAGAATCGTAACTCATTTTACATCGTAATATGAACATAAACAACACAATTTATCACTTTAAGCTATATGAAAGAAATCAAGTTCATCATGAACTTTTTAGACTATCACAATCTCCTACAAGATTAGGGCTAAAATTATTTACCTTAAACTTGAATTGATTTATAGACCACTTAATTCTCTAAATCAATCCACAAAAATCTTCTTCCCCTTCTTTTTCGTGTCATTTCCATAAGATGAACTCCAATAAATGGAGCCAAACTTTAATTTAAATGCTTTTTATGTTATTTAACATTGACCAATTATCACTTCTAGTCCTTCTACTTGTATATTTGGTTTTTGACAAAAAATAACCCTTTTATTTCCTTTTCCTCTATTAAAACTATCTCCATAATGATTTATATTTTAAACTTCAATAATGATTGACAATGTCAAAATAAAATAAAAATAATTTGATAAATCATTAAATAATTCCTAACCTCTAGGTGTTGCATTGAAAATGTTATCCAAAACTAGTCCAAACATGTGTATTCATCAAACAAATACATCTAAATATAATTTGGTTGTTTATTTCAATATTAAACAAATACATGTTTGACAACACTTCACCAAACATCACATACACATGAGGTAGATACATATTTGTTAGGTCACATATAAGTTAAGGAGATCTTGGATCATCAAATGACTATGTATCAAGTCATTGATTGATTGTGCAACACTAATGGCTCATATAATGTCTGAATGTGTAAATGTTATGTTATGTTTATGCACCAGGGTATGTAAATTCATTTTATAATGAGGACCGGGGAGGAGAATGCGGATTAGGGATCAAGGACAACGATGCGAATTGAGTTCTTAAATATTCTCCGACTTGTTACTATCTTACATATAAGGTTGTGCACGTTACAGAAGGAAGTGCAAGTCATCAAACATATGTTTGTCTTGATTTGTAGTGGCTTTAAATTATGTCAACGACATGTATTTATGTTAAATGTTTTTAAAAACTAAAAAAAATAGTTTAAAAATATATTTAGGAGGCACCTGATTAAATAAAGAGGAATAAGAATGACAAAGGGTAAGGAAAGACAAAGAAATGCAATAAGCATTCTCTAGTATTATCATTATCATTGATATTGCTTGGTTAATATAGGTATTTACTATATACATATATGTGTGTATGTATATGTGTGTGTTACACGCTAATGGAAGTGGCATTAATCAAGAGTGATGGTGGCGGTGATGGTTGTTAGCGGCAATAGTAAGTTGTGCTAGTGGTTGATGATTGTGACAACAACCGTTAGTGTTGATAGTCGGTGATGGTGACGGCGATGTTGGTTTTGAGGTAGCAATTAATGTCAATTAGTGGTGGCGGGTGGTAATTGATGACGATTATGGTTACTCGTTTATCTAACGGTTACTCGTCCAGATATTGGATATGCGGTTCACACACTAAGTGAGTTCATGTATGTGCCATGCTCTGATCATTATCTAGTTGTTCTTCACATTCTTCGGTATCTTAAGGGGACCATGTTGCACGGCCTGCACTTTGCCTCTTTTTTCTTTCTCGTTCTCAAAGGCTATTATGATGCTGACTAGGGTGGTGATCCTACCGACCACCGATCAACTACGGGATATTGTTTCTTCTTAGGCAATTCGCTTATTTCATGGCGCTGTAAAAAGTAGTCCTTGACCTCCCGTTCCAGTACCAAATCGAAATATTGTGCTCTTGCCTTGGCTTCGTTGGTTACTAACAGATATGGCTTCGTTGATTGATCATGATTGGATCATATGTATGTGTGTGTAAATTTTCCGCGGGCTACTAGTGGATTGAGATCAGTCGGTTGTAGCTGGATCCCACTAGTAAGTTGAGGTCAGCCGGTTGTAGCTGGATTCCATGAGACCTTTGGGTCGTAATTTGGGATTAATGGGGACTCGACGGGCCCATTCTGAGTCTAGGTTCTGCAGGACCACCATTCCTCGACAAAGATGGGGCTTTCGGGCCTAAAGTTGCATGTGACTTTATAACGATGCTTGGTGGACTGTTGTATGCTCCCCTACCAGCGCGGATGGTTGTGTCTAATCCCCTGGTTTGGGTCGTTGAGCGGGACTGACTATCCTGCAAGATATGACTCTTACCGATCTTGTCAGCACACGACAATGTGATAGGATAACAATGATTGCTTATTCCTGTGTTATGTGACTCGCTTTATTGATGCTTGTGATAAGTTAGTACTCACTTGTAACATCCGCAAACCCGGGCTAGTTGATTAGCGGGCTAGCGACATGTGGTTTCATATTTAAATTGCGTAAGTTGATTATGTGGTTAAATTGAATAAATATTGATTAAATTAAATGTATATGTTTATGAAAATATATAATTGTGTTACTGGAATAAAAAGGAAAGAAAGAAAAGTTTAAGAAGGATGGATGTATGTGTAGCATGTCATGTATGTATATATGTATGTATGTATGGAAAGTGAAAGACACCTCCTGCTTGAATGAAATGAATATATGTATACGTGGATTTCATTTTATTGGCACATAGTAAAGGTGAAAGTGTGTGTTTGATAAACTTCCTGTTGAAGAAAGCTAGAAAGAACAAAACTTGGATTTTCAAGAAGAGGATTTGGTGATTCATAATTCAAACTGAAGATTGGTATGTGTTCATATGATGTTACAGATTGTTTTGATGTGTTTATATGTTGAAATACATGCTAGAATGAAGAACTACCATGATAGGAGTTTAAAGCTCAAAAATTGATATATGGGTTATGTTGAATAATGAGTTTTAATTGGATTTGATGAGTTATATATGTTTGTTGTGATGTTACATGAAGTTTCTTATGTATTGAAAGTGTTTTGGATGGAGAAAATGAAAGTTGGAAATGAAATATTTATGTAAAGTTGGCTGGAAATCCGACAGATCATGAGGAAGGAAAACAAAATTGTGACGCGTCGCGGCGCGACACTCCAAAATCCGGATCCTTTGAAATCCGATAGAAGCAAATCCGAGAACCCTAGAATCCGGAACCCGGAATCCGATACCCAAATCCGAGTAGCGTCGCGGCGCGACGCAAGAGCTTGTCGCGGCGCGACATGCTATTTTTAAGGATTTTGTTTGTTTTGATATGTATTCATGTGGGATGTGATGAGTTATTGTTTATATGATTATTGTAAGTTGTTTTCAAGTTATATGGGGATATAAATATATATTGTGAATATATATTTATCAGAGATTGACTTTGGTTTGTTGTGTTCTCAGGATTTGCAAAGACTCAGTGATATTAGACAACTGAGCAGACGGGAACGTGGACTGAGGTGAGTGGAAGTGTACTCACGAGTGGTGATGGCGGTAACATTTGTGGTTACATGAATTGAGATATTCTTATGATCTGAGATGCCATGCTAGACTTTTTAGTCTAAGATGTCATGCTAGACTGTTTAGTCTGAGATGCCTTGATAGACTGTTAAGTCTGAGTTGCCTTGCTAGACTGTTTAGTCTAAAATGCCATGCTAGACTGTTAAATCCAAAATGCCATGATGAACTGTTTAAGTTTATTTGCCAGTATGGAATGTGTTACTTGATATTTGTCGACACACTGTGTAAATGTGATTCATTGATTGTTGCTTGTTGATCGGGATTGTTTGGATTGTTGCGTGGCCAGTGCACATGGTTAATTATGTGTGCACGTGGTGAAACCTGTACGCATGGTTAATTATATGCGTGCATGGTTGGGGGTCAGCTATCACATGTTTTGGGCTGGGCTATCTGCTATTGGTTGCACAGTTCTAGACTTTCTATGCATTTGTTGCAGTAGAAGGGGCTTTAACTATCCAAGTAGCAAATAGCTAACGGTAAACCTTTGCTTTGGCCCGCATCGGTTGCAGGTTCTGCAGAACCGCCGTTCCTCTAGTGATTGGATTGGATTGGATTGGTTTGTGATTGATTGTTTGATCTGTTGAGATTTGTTGCTTGTGCTTGTTGGTTGAGGATGCTTGTTTGTAGCTTCCATTCACTTAGCTTTGTGCTAATTCCCCTCGGTTGATTGCTTTTGCAGGTCCAGCCGTTTAGCTTTGTTTTTGGGGAAGGTAAATTTGACCAATACTCTGATATTATGTTTTGAGAAGAGACGAGCCACGTTCGTAAATATTTTATAACACAACTTGACGTGATGTTTGTAAACAGTACTTTGTACTTTGTATTTGTTTAAATGAAATTAGTTAACACTTCCGCAGCGGTTTAAAAAAAATAGCTTGAGAATTTACGGTGTTACATCACTAGCTATTTTATAGCTAATGTTGCTGCGTTGATCTTTTTTTACAGGTAAAGATTAGGTGGCCTGGTGAGATGGGTTGCATGTGGATGGTTGTACATACTTTTGGGAAGCAACACTTTGTGTATGCTATGTTATTTTGATTATGGTCGGTCATTATCTAGAGTAACACCAGACAAGCTGTTTCAGAGTTTGGATTGTAAATATGATGATATCTTTGAAATTAAATTTCTGCTGCATAATCTAGTAGTATATGATTTTCAAAAGGACCCATGCATATTAAAGACTTGAATTTTTAGTAAATTCGTTGTTTTACGATAGCGGTGTTACAAATCAGATAGCTGATATCTTCACCAAATCACACCTTCCTAGTCATTTTCGGGGGGTGTATTAGCTTATGTATTTTGTAGGGTCCTAGTTGTCATTTTCCTTAATTTAAATATGTATATCTTTGTTTCTCTTCTTTCAGGTTTGTAAGTTACAGCAGCAACATAGATTTGGGTTTTCTTCTCATAATCATGGAAATATGTCATCAATATACATCTTCGAGTTACTATTAATTTCTTACATTACTCATGGCATATCTCATCGAATTGATTCTTGGTTATTAACATAAGTGTTCTTGACGTTCATAGTAGTGGCACAAGGATTTGATTGGATGTTGAAGAGTTTGACGATAATGCAGTGCGATGAAGTAACGGATAGCGACAGTGAGGGAACTTGGAGTGTTTATTCATTTTTAAGTTCATCAACTTGAATTTTTTTATTAATTTCATGTACTTGAGAATGCGCTTAATTATTCGGTTTTATTTTGTGACTCGAAAACTCTTTTGACCACATATTTTTGGATATTATATTATTGAACTTTTATATTTAAACTTTTTTTTTGAAAAGTCACAATGAAATATATTAACAGAAGTGTCTCAAAGACTTAACAAGATCCATAGTTATGAAAGAAAATAACAAATTACATATCATGACTATTAATCTAAGAACTATAACCTTATGAAAATGTGAAGCAATACCAATTACCAGCTCCCATCTTCCATTCCTTGTTTATAATCCAAAAAAACATCCAATCACTTTACATCAATCCATTTGATACGTTACAAACCATAACCTTCAATCTCATTTTGTAACTTGGAACATTTTTTTAATCTTTATGTAACTTCTATTTGGGTACTTCTTTATTACAAGAAATTTATTATTTATTTATAACCTTTAGTTTGAACTTTGAAGCATATATTTTCATTGACTAGTGGGGTACCCGCGTGATGCGACGGCGGCGAATAAAGAGGAGGTTGAGATGAGTTTTGTGCAGAATAATCACAAAGAGCTAATATGAGTTTGTGAAGATTCCTTGTAAGATGAAGATAATATGAGTGTGTGAAGATTCTTTGCGAGAGCCACTTTGAAATTAAGAATTAAATTGCTAACTCTGAGTTATTTGTCTTTCAGTTTGTTGGAAGAATTTTGTCGTATGGCTGAATTATGAAGTTGCTGATTATATATATGTATGTATATGTGTGTGTAATGTTTCATAGTTCCAATTATTATGTAATTGAGTTAGAATACAATGTTTATAAATTTCAACTCTTTGACTCTTTCATTTGTTTGGTGTTTGTGAAATCTCCTGAACTTGATTTATTGAAAACAGGAATTTAGGTGATCTCATGAATCAAAAGTTAATATTAAAAAATATGATTAGACTTAATTCAGTTATAAGTATGGTGATCACATGAATCAAAAATTAATATTAAAAATATATGATTAGACTTAATTCAGTTATAAGTATGGTGATCTCATGAATCAAAAGTTAATATTAAAAATATATGGTTAGATTTAATCCAGTTATAAGTATTGGTTTAAATTCATTAATTGTCGGTTATGTTTTCAATATTTATTTGTTTAAATTTATTAATTGTGGACTTAAAGGAGAGGTATAAGGGACGAGTATTTTAGTAAATTTACTCTTCTTAAAATTAAGAGTTTTTTAGATGGTAAATGCATTATATATAAGTAAGATGATTTGTGATGCAAAAAGTTAGTAAGAACTTAGTATGTAATTTTTTTTAAAGATATAGGTTGAACCATTTCGAAAACCACCATAGCCTCTTTATACTTGCTGATTTGCAGATTTCAAACCTCCATTGCCGCTTCAAACCCTGATTCTTTGAAGTTTGCTCACCTATTTCATTTTGATTTTAGTTATTTCTTGATTACAATATATTGTTCTTATTCACTATGTTATGAGTTTGTAGTTGATAGGAGTTTAGGTTAATTCAAGATTTTGATTTGAGGTTTATAATTTGGGGGCAAGTCACTTTAAGTAATAAATCCGTGTGATTAAAAGTGAGAGAGAATTTTGTTTTTAATTTTTATTAAATTTCTCTAAAGGATCGTTCATGTAGTACTAGAATGGGTAAAATATGTATTATAAAAAAGTTAACACTAACACAGTTAAAGTTAACAGATAAAGGACCATCCATGTTTAAATTTTAAAAATTAAGGACCGATTGTGTAAGATTTTCAAATAAAGGACTAAAAGTGTGATTTAGGTGTATCATAAAGAATCATCCGTGTAATTAACTCTTTAATGTATGAACCTAACACTATATTGTTAAATGCACAAAACATATTTACCTTTGTAATTATATTAAAAAATAATATAATTATATAGGAAAAATGATGTGTATAACTATATATATTTCTAGTTGATGCTTTTATACTTATAAATATTAAAATAAATTAATAATAAAATGTATAACGAAGCTCCTAAAATATATTTCACTACAAACGTATCGCCGTATATTTAAAAAAAGTAAAAAGAACGTAGTTGTGATTAATCCGCTAATGTCTGAAGCGTCTGCTGTAACTCCATTTGAGGTCGAGGTCTCATAGATAGTCACTGTTGTCGTCCTCCCTCACGGATCATCACTAATACCCTGCGCAAATCTTTGTTACAAAGAAGATTGGGTAGGGTTTATCCGTTGATCCACCATTCCTGTACGCTTTCTTTCATTTTGCTTACTTTGATCTTGTAGTGAACTCAGCAAGATCAAGGTCTTCTTCATGAAAATTAGGGTTTTATTTCTTTTACTTGTCTTTTCTGTATCATTGATTCTCATCAATGGAGAGGAAGCAAAATCGAACAAGTTTCGTGAACGTGAAGCCACTGACGATAACTTAGGATATCCCAATTTGTAAGACTTCTTATTACTTATTCTTAATTTCACTCAATTTTGGCATAGATAACTTTTTGTTGTATAATTTTTGCTACTTTTATGATATTTGAAACATCCCCTGATTCTGATTCTGGGTTTGGGCTCCTAACAAAGACCTAGAAGTAATATTTATCATGGTTTTTGCTGATTTCGGAGCTATTTGGTCAGCTTGCTTTGACATTTGGATTATCGATTTATAGGGAGGTGAAGGGAATTGAACCTGGATGATGGTTTCCAGTTGTTTTCTAGCTTCTGTATTGGCCTATAAGTAAGGGAATTGTAGTAACCTCGTCTTGATTGCACATCATCTGTGAGCTTCTTATTCAGGGCTTAGTGGTAGGCTCCATATAAGGGCTCCTGGTAGGTTGGGGCTTAGGGAGGACAACTACAATGTTCTTGATTGAAATGTTATCGACTTCTTCTAGTTCATTATGGAAAGGCCGCATATTAACAAATTGATTAGGAACTACTCTTTAACTTCAGTTGTCAAAGGGGTCATATTTCATATTCAAGTTGTAATAGTATAATCTTTTTTCATACAAATGGCTAACATCATTTAATATATCCCTTTAAGTATTTCTGTTCTTTTAGTTGAAGCATACCCCACAAATATGTGTTTAAGAAACACTAAAAATCAAGAACTAAAATGAACTCTTACTTTGCTTTTACCCTTCAAAATCAACCAAGTTTGTGTTTGGGTTCCAGGCGCCTACCTATTTAGCATACTGTTTAATAAAGTTAGAAGCTGTAGTTATATCCTTGTTAGCTAGTAGGCAGGTAGTATGCTGTGTGTGGGTGATTATTTTGTGCCCTTGTCTATAATCTATAAATATGTGAGTTGCAGTTCTCTCTCTCTCTCTATATATATATATGTGTGTGTGTGTGTGTGTGTGTGTGTGTGTGTATGTATGTATATGTAAGTTGGAAGAATGGTAGGAATGTAGTGTTGGTGAAACGTTGAAGTGTTCAATTTTAGTACTCTTGGTTACTATCTCTAATCATGTACATCTTTTATAGCTAGCGCTATAGCTAACTTTTATGCTTTCGGTGTATATAGTGATGAGGATGAATTGCTGAATAAACAATGCCCTCAGAATTTGGAGTTAAGATGGCAGACAGAAGTTAGTTCAAGCATATATGCAACCCCATTGATTGCTGACATTAACAGGTATATTTGAAGCTACCTTGCTCATTCTCAGATAGATAAATTAATGTTGGAAAGAAGTTTGAGTTTATGCGTTGTTTTTTATTTTACTTAATTGCTGAAAAGTTTTCTAAACTATAATTATTGATTTTTCTTATGACTACTTCTCTTTACCTCAGTGATGGCAAACTTGATGTTGTTGTTCCATCTTTTGTCCACTACCTGGAAGTTCTAGAAGGTTCTGATGGAGACAAAATGCCAGGTGTGTGTCATTCAGTTAAAGTTAATTGCTTCTTGTTAATTTATCTAAACCATGTTTGTAGTTTTCTATATATGTAGTTGTAATTTGTAACAATCTTGGATAAATGTTTGCCTGGGGATATCATGGATAAAATACATTTGTTGGCTGATAAAAAAGTAATATGAATCATATGATTACTTAATTGAGGTTTCATTCTTCTGTTTATATACGCTTTATCAGGATGGCCTGCTTTCCATCAGTCAACTGTTCATGCCAGTCCACTTTTATATGATATTGACAAAGATGGGGTGAGAGAAATAGCTTTGGCTACTTACAACGGCGAGGTGCTCTTCTTCCGGTATAACCATTTTTTTAGTTTATCAGCGCATTTTCTTTCCTTTTCTTCTTATTGAAGTTTATTTAGTTTTCTCAGAATTATTTATTTTACACTTGTGCAGCTCTTCAGGTTATATGATGTCAGATAAATTAGAGGTTCCAAGGCTAAAAGCTAAAAGGGATTGGTATGTGGGGTTGAGTGCTGATCCAGTTGATCACTCTCATCCTGATGTTCTTGATGATTTACTCATTGAGGAGGCTGTTATGCACTCCATACCCTGTACGTTATTAAAATTTTCAAGAAGTGACCAAATTTAATTTTTTGTCTTGTTTACTAGAGTGGTCAAAAGATATTTACTCAATAGTCGTTGCCAAAATTGACATTCCTTTAAAGTAATAATATAATCCTTACATAATTACTTCATAATATGCTAAGAAGTCAAATTTGTTGAGAAACGACAACTTTTCTTTTATTCAATTAATTGTTAAATGAAAGTCACTTATATGTACGTACACTTTCTACGTCTTTTGTACTCTAGCAAACTTAGCATAAAACTGAGCAGAGAATGAAATTGATCTTCTATTCTTTCTAATTCTCTCTTTTGAAGTGATGAATATGCTAGAGCTCCTTCCCCACTGGTGCTACATTAAATAGAGAATGAAGTTTTTCTTGAATCGAGATCAAAATCATAAGATTAAACAGTCTGATTGAAACATTAACTTATGTGAACTAACCTTTTTAGAAATTCAAATCACCTCATAAAAACTTGAAACTATAATTTGTCCCCGTGATATCTAACCAGCCTACACTTCATGAAACATTTCCCCAGCCCCCACAGAAGCTAACCATACATCTCATGTGGAGGAAAATAAGGGGAAAGAGAATGAAACGCAGCCGAAACCTGAACCACCAATTGATACAAAGAATACTTCTTTGGAGGAACCTGTGCAAAATCCAATGAATGTTAGTGATGCTGCAAATAAAACTAGTGCACATATCGAGTTGCCAAAAGACACCCATAATATCACATCGGTTACTGCACCAGAAAATGTAGAAGGTTCTAACAACGAAACGAAAACAGGAAGACGGCTTCTTGAAGAAAAATCACAGGATAAAAATGACCAGAAAGATGTTCCTGTTACAACCGTTGAAAACGAGGAAGGCCTCGAAGCTGATGCTGACTCATCTTTTGAGTTATTCCGTGACAGTGATGAGCTGGCAGATGAATATAATTATGATTATGATGATTATGTTGATGAAACAATGTGGGGTGATGAAGAGTGGACTGAAGCACAACACGAGGCATCTCAAAATTACGTGCATATTGATTCACACATTTTATGCACTCCTGTAAGTCTTACATAATTTTATCACGATCTTACTTTGTGCGACATTAAACTGAAATACACTTTTTTTCTTTTCTTCTCATTATTCTCAGGTGATAGCTGATATTGATAAGGATGGGATTTCAGAGATGATTGTTGCAGTTTCGTATTTCTTTGACCATGAGTAAGTATCCTCTTATATCATATTATATAAATATAAATATTGAATGTGGAGGCGCTAATAATATTTTCACCATGAATATCCTTTTAAGATACTATGATAACCCAGAGCGTGTGAAGGAGCTTGGTGGTATTGATATTGGAAAATATGTTGGTGGTGGTATTGTTGTTTTTAATCTTGAGACCAAACAAGTTAAGTGGACTGCTGAATTGGATTTAAGTACAGATACTGGGAAGTTCCGTGCATATATATATTCATCTCCTACAGTCGTTGATTTGGATAATGATGGATACTTGGATATCCTTGTTGGGACTTCTTATGGCCTATTTTATGTTTTGGATCATAAAGGTAATGAAATCAGATTATAATGATTACTTTCTATTTAAATCTATTTTTCTGATAAATGAACATGTATATGAGTTCAGGCAAGTTAAGGGAGAAGTTCCCTCTTATGATGGCTGAAATTCAAGGAGGGGTAGTAGCTGCTGATATAAATGACGACGGGAAGATTGAATTGGTTACTACTGATACTCATGGTAATGTTGCTGCATGGACTCCTCAGGGTGTAGAAATTTGGGAAAATCATCTTAAGAGCTTAATTCCTCAGGTATGATGCTTTACTGGTTGTATAGTTTTAGCTACGCTATCTAAAATGGAAATTTAAAACTGGTTGTATGGTTATATTATTCATTTATTTGTTAATAGATTAACCAAACTGGAAATATTTTTAGTATCTCCATTTGGTTATGGTTCATGATCGTAATCACAAGCAGTAAACCGAAGAACCAAACATTTTAAAATACTAATTTTATCTTTCTACGCCTACCAATACTAACCCGTTATACTAGACTTGGCAATGACCACCTTTAGTTTGTAATTTTCTTCCCCAATTTCTCATTTAGGGATTTTAAAGCTGATTGGAAACTAATTATATTTTTAATTAGAAAATGTTGAATTTGTTACCTGAGTAACTGAACCAAAAAAATTGCAAGCAACACTTAGTTTCAGCCTGGTTGATTGGTTGCGGTTTAAAGTGATTTTGTTTTTACTTAATGGGTTGATTTTTCCGTTCTTAGGGTGTGAGTGTTGGTGATGTGGATGGAGATGGCCACACTGATGTTGTGGTGCCGACAATATCTGGAAATATTTATGTGCTTAATGGAAAAGACGGGTCGTTTGTACGGCCATATCCATATAGAACTCATGGCAGAGTGATGAATCAAGTCCTCTTGGTTGATTTGTCTAAGCGTAGGGAAAAGAAGAAAGGACTTACGATTGTCACAACATCGTTTGATGGCTACTTGTATCTCATTGATGGGCCCACATCATGTGCTGATGTTGTGGATATTGGTGAAACATCGTAAGTCCCTCTTTTAGATTATGTTTTATCTGTAATGGGTTAATCAGGAAATTCAGTTTAAAAGGACATGGGTCAAATGGAAAAAGTTTGCGACTTCCAAGAAAAAGTGTTTTGGCTCAAAGGTCAACCCAATTCGACCTTACCAGTGGCAAAATCCCCCCTCCCTTGAATCCTTTTCTGGTTCGTTACCCAAACCTTCTGACTCGCCTACCTCTAAGCACTTTGACACTTCACATGTGCAGTTCTTTTGTGGTGGTTTAGTTTGTCTTGTTACTGTATCCCTAAATTGTTGATCATGGACACTTGGGGACTAAAAAGAATCTTTTTTTTAGGGCTATAATTTACTAGAGTTGCATTTTTCGCCTGCAAGAGAAAGGAGCTTTTCGGACACAGAAATATATTATTTAATTTTTTTAATACATGACACTCCATTCAATTGTACTGCGTCACTCCTGTAAATCATATTGCTGTACCTTATTTTTATTTTTTGTATTATTACCTTTAAACTTAAACTCCCAGTTGACAGTTGTGTTTATTTAATATTGAACTTATAATAGTTAAGAATTTATACTTTCATTGGTTTGATCTTAGACTCGTATATGTATATATGCTTGTAGACAAAAGTTCAAACGAGAACTGTTTTTCGTACGAGAACCGTGAGAACCAATCTTAGCCGTCCAATTCCCCCTCCTTCAATTGGATTGTCCACCCATGAATTCCTTACATGCACCCTGCCACACTCAATCCCCCCACGCTCTTCATCCATGAATTCCATTATCCAAAATGAACGGCCAAGATTGGTTCTCGCAGTTCTCGTACGAAAAACAGTTCTCGTTTGAACCCTCCCCTATGCTTGTATATATAACTGCACCCACTATCCTTAAACATTTTACACCTATTAGACCCCAGTATCCATGTGTCAGTGTGTCACACTATTATTGGTACATTCCTGCTTTATTCCCCATTAAATTTAGCTAAAACTGATTAATTATTTGATGAACAGATATAGCATGGTCTTGGCAGACAACGTTGATGGTGGAGATGATCTTGATCTAATTGTGACAACGATGAATGGCAACGTCTTTTGTTTTTCGACCCCTGCTCCACATCATCCTCTCAAGGCATGACATGATTGTTTGTTCAACTCCCTTCAGTTTTCGATTGTTAATATTTTGTATTTTATGTGTTTTTAGGCATGGAGATCACATAATCAGGGACGAAATAACGTTGCGGCTCGTGTAGACCGTGAAGGGGTCTACATTACACCTTCATCAAGAGTATTTCGTGATGAAGAAGGAAAGAATTTCTGGGTTGAAATAGAGATTGTAGATAAACACAGGGTACCATCTGGTTCTCAAGCCCCGTATAATGTCACTGTAAGTACAGTCTTTTCTGACTCTTTAAATATTATAATTTCGGCTTGTTTAGGTTATGCTTTGCCTTTAAATTTAGCTAAGGTGGAAACGGGTCAAATGAGTTAAAAGTCACTGAAAATGTATTCATTAAGCATAAAACCTACTAAATCATTTTATTAAACAATTAGATTATAATTGTAATAATACCTTTTTTATAATCATATTTAAAACATTACTTGTTTTTAAAGATTCAAGGAAAAGTATAGACAAAAAGTCTTTCTTCTCTCTTACGCCAATGCCAAGTTATATGTTTAGCTATAATTATAAACGTAAGATACTGTTGATATCATTTTTGTATAAGATTCATCTTATTCTATCAATAGATATTTGATACTAGAGTAAACAGTTGCACTTGAATGAGACGAAGGGAGTATGTTTTCTTCATGTACACAAGTTATGATTAATTTTAAGAGTCACTTTCCTTGAACATATAAACCAATATCTTAAGCCTCTCCTATTTACCCATTTGACTGTTATAAAAAGTATTACTGTTCTTCAGATTCATACTGATTCAATTTGTATGAACTTTTTTTCTGATAGAATATCTGTTCTAATTGCCAAAATATTTTTGATAAATCTATATAAATTAAGCACAAGACTTACAATTGTTAGCAATCACTGACTTCAAAATGATCAAGATGGGATGAAACACCACACTAGGAGCAATTTCTTAGCAATCACTGTTCCAATTGTTAGCAATCACTCTTTGATTCAATCTGTATGACCTTTTTATTTGATAGAATTTATGTTCTAATTTCAAACTTTTTATTGATAATCTAAATAAGTTTAAGCGCAAGGCTTAAGTAATTGTTAGCAATCACTGACATCAAAATGATCAAGAAGGGATGAAAACACTACACTAGGAGCAATGTCTTAGCACCTGGGACACATGATGACATTACTCAAAACTTTACAAGTCACAAAATGCCGGAATAGGTTGGGTTATGATTGACCTAAAACACCTTTTTGTTCTAAAGTTTTAATTTTTTTTAAAGTAAATATGTAGCGTGTCTATGATTACAGAAAAATGAAATATCCAATAATATAAGTTTATTCCACAAAATGGTTTGGGAACTTTTATGGATGTTTGTTATTTGTTTACATGATCATAAGATTGACTTTATATAGTGAAATGTGTCGATCCTTGTGGGATCTTTCATCTTTGCAGTAATAAAATCTTGCGAGGATCCTGATCTTAACCATAGGATTGTAGGATCTCGATCCGATCCTACTTCGCTTGGAGTAGTGAATTAAAAATTTACAAATGAGCCAACTTTGTTAACAAAAAAATAAAAAGTCAAATGGACTAACTTATTGAGTGGCATATAAAACTAATTATGATGTAGTATTCAGGTTCTTCACTCTAAAATCTAAATTTATAATAACCTAAGTACTAATATAAATCTCTACAAAGCTGGCTTGTACTATTGCTATCATGTTTAAACTTTAAATATACATTAATTTATCTTACAAATAACATATGATATGAATTACGGCACGTATTAAAGAAACTAAGGCATATGACTATATGAGCATAATCTTCTGATCTTGCTCTTGCAAAGACTACAACAATCAGTAATAAGATCTCAATCTTGGTATTCATTATAGTTTCACTTGGGCGGACTTTCGACCCATTTGACCCCATTCCTTTTTTAGCTAACTATTTTTTGCTTTATATTTTTTACCGTTAGAGATAAAAAAAACCCGAATCTGACACTTTTATAAGTAAATGGATCAAAATATCCAGCACTAGGACTTGATGCTTTATTTTGTTGGACATGTTTGTGTCAACATTTGTAAACTATATTTTTCAACAACTTCAAAATTGTACAAAGATAAAACCTGTGATCTGATTGGTTTTTCCACTGCAAACATTGCAGACATCATTATTAGTTCCTGGAAACTATCAAGGGGAGAGAACAATCAAGAGCAACCAGATGTATGATAAACCTGGAAAATACAGGATAAAGCTACCAACAGTAGGAGTAAGAACAACAGGAACAGTGGTGGTGGAGATGACAGACAAGAACGGTTTATATTTTTCTGATGAATTCTCATTAACTTTTCATCTCCATTACTACAAATTGCTAAAATGGCTTCTCGTTCTTCCGATGATGGGTATGTTTGCTGTGCTCGTTATCTTTCGCCCACAGGAATCTGTGCCTTTGCCATCCTTCTCACGCAACACAGAGTTATAAATAGAGGTAATGAAACAAGATAATATAGTTCAAGGAAATGACGGGTGATTTGTTGTTTTTTGTTTTGACATTATCTTAAACTGGGTAATGTTGGATCGAGTTTTGACTTCAGAAGAGGTTTTAAAAACAGGTTAGCGTTTAGTTTCATCATATAAATGTGATTTCGGCTCGGTGTTTAAAGAAAAGTGATATTTATTCAGGCGTTTTTGTTTAGAATTTATGGTATCTAATCTTTGAAAGCGATTATCTGATATATATTCCGTGATTTCATTATTTGATAAAAAATGTATTAGTAAATCATCATATCGAGCTTTTAAAAAAATTAAGTGGTCGTATCGAATTCTGCTTATATCTCATGGATCCGGGTGTCCATGGTTGACGCTTTATGATTTACGCGGTGAACTTTTAATTTAACGATCAAGTAATCTTGGATTTGGGAATGAATACAATGTGGCTTTCTGTAGATCATGGTAATACAAATCTGATGGCATCCATGATTCCGAATAATAGTGTGTATGATTGAATGGTTAGAAAGGCATATAATAAACGACCTTGAAGTGGCACATAGTGTGAAAACAGGTGCTGGTGGTAGTGGTGTGCCTGCTGAAATGGCAGACGAAAGCGGTTGAGGTGATGGCACACGACAAGTAGCTATGAATGGCAAAGGAGCTGGTGTTTGTCCTAGGGATGCACAAGGTTGTTAATGAAGCTAACTAGAGAGATGATGGCAAAGGCAATAATTCTAGGGTGTTTCTTAAGTGTTAAGCAAAGGTTAGCCTACACCTTGCTCACCGTTCTACGGTCAATAGGAGGTAAGTAAATCATATTACTCAATTTCTCAGCAGCTTATTCAAAAATGTTTGGGGACTGTAGAGCAAGATGTTGTCTGTTGTTATTCACTTTCATTCATCTGCTGTTATTGATCATGGGTCAAATTCTTTATTTATCACCCTTGTCCTAAGGTGAATGATCCAATCTATCTCTGGGATTTTAGACCAACCAGCCTCGTTCGTTTTCTTTATAAGATAATTGCTATATTGTTATCTATTCGGTTCCGAATGGTCATAGACTCGATCATTGGTGTGGAACAACCGAACAAGCGGTATTTATAAAAAGGCGAAGTATTCTTGATAATCCACTCATTATCAGTGAAGTCATTTCTTGGTCTAAAAAAAGGTGAAAATTATCTTATGATTTTGAAAGTTGATTTGGAAAAAGCTTTCGATACTTTAAATTGGAACTTTCTTGACTCAACAATGAAGTGAATGAATTTTGGTTTAAAACGGGCAGTGTGGATAAAAGGTTGTCTGGAATCCTCTTTGGTATCGATTCTCATAATTACAAGGTTTTAGGGTTTGTTTGATTCATGGGATTTCGTAAAATTTATATTTCAAATTTCTTGAACTCTCATGTTTAGTAAAAAATAAGAAGGATTTAGATTTCAAATCTTATAGTTATGGGATTTCAAAATCTTTAAGGAGGGGTAGTAATTCTAAATCTCTCATATGTGGAATTTCAGAATCAGGACTTACTTAACCGACAATCCACTCTCGCCTTCATCACATCAACCGACACTTTACTCTCGCCGTCGTCGCTGCCTTAATCAGCCACCACCATAATCGTGATTGGCATCACCATCGTCGGCCTCCACCACAACCGTAACCGTTGCCCTTCACCATCTCCGCCGCCACCGCTGTCTCCTTTCCCCACCTCCGTCGCTGTCGCCCTTTCCCGTCTCCATCGTCCTTACCCGTCTTCGCCCGTCACCATTCCCTGCCTCTGTGGTCATCGCCCTTCCCCGTCTTCGCCGTTGCCCTTCCTCGTCTCCGTCGTTGCCCTTCTTTGTCTCCGCCTCCATCATCATCGTCCTTCACCGACTCCACCTTCGTCGCTGTCGCCGTTCACAGTCTTTGCCGTCGCCATTAACTGTCTCTGCCGCAACCCTTTGCCGTCTCTGCCACCCTTCATTGCCTCCTTCGCTACCGTCACTACCTATGCTGTCGTCGTCACCGTCACCGTCTCCTTTCCTCGTCTCCTCCGCCACCGTCGCCTTTTCCCGTCTCCGACATCACCCTTCACAGTCTCTGCCTTTGCCGCCATCGCCATCCTTCACTGTCTCCACCTCCACCGCTGACGTCGTTTATCGTCTCTGCCTCCGCCACCGTCGCCGTTCTCTATCTCCGAACTAGTCAAGTTGTGAAGGTGAGTCAACTCTTTCACCATCTTTGCCCTAGAAATTCCATTATCTTTTATATGAACCAAACAAGGGATGTGATTGGATTTGAAATCCTTAGAATTTCATGTCCATGAACCAAACATCCCCTTAGAGAATTAGTTATGCAAAAAAAACAAAGACACTTTTTAAAAGATCAAATACTTTAAGAAATTAAGGGATTTACTATCTAAGTTAAATCTAAGAACTTATGTTTGAATTTAAAAAATATTCCTTTAGAAATTTGCAATTGTAATTATAAGAAAAAAATCAAATTATAAAAATTCTATAAATCACTAAAATATGTTATTGATAAACAAACAACCGTTTGAGAATAGACTCACATGGAAGTACGTACTCTAGAAATAACTCAAGAACATACTTGAGTTATTACTAACAAGACTAATAACTTACTTAGACGATTAGCTTATCACAACAGAGTGATCAACTATTTACACATGTACGAAAGTAATTTTAACCATCAAAATAATTACAAGTGTAAAGATCCTATCTAGTGTATGGGAAACTAATTAATACACACCTTCAACCAATAAGAAAGCTTCAAATATAATCACTTGGATCACATGATATTCGGTAGATGGACTTCTAAAATCACCATACTTCAGGTTCAAAGAGTGGACTTGAAAGTTTTTAGTACATGGTCTTCAGGATGGCCGATCTTCAATACTTATGGTTGTTGTGAACTCTTCTTCAAGAGGCTTCAGGTATGATGTATTGCAAACAAATTTTGGACAAACAAATTTTGGACAAACAAATAACTTCATTTATTAAAATTCATGATGAAAAGCGCACATGTCGAGAAGTTGGAGTGAAAATAAGAAAAATCGAAGATATGTCAAAGTTTCTGAAATTGTGACGTAACGAAGGGTCCGGTCGCGACACGACTATGGAATACTAGTCGAGAAGGCCAGGCGAAATTCACATGTCATGACACAACATTACTTATATCACGAATTGGCGGTTGTGGAAAATCAAAACTATTTATAGGCATGTCCAGATTTAATTAAGGGACTTCTAATCACTTTCACCGGTCGCCAGGGTTTACAGGGACACCCAATACGAAGAACAAGGCGTATTTTGGCTTGGAGGTTGAAGATTGAAAGACAACACTGTTGTTTCTACATCCGGTTTGCTTTGATATCATGATTAGCTTACTTGTTTAGATTTCAGTAGTTGTTTTCTTCTGATTACGAGCTAATAACCCTTAGATATGTACTTAGACAAGATGACTCTTTAAGTTTTAGTGTGATTTCAATGATTTGGATGATATGAAGTTATATATTTGTTACGTTTAGCTGATGAAATATCAATTCGTGTTAAAGTTCTTGACTTTATGATTTATCGACTAAGTTAACATATGTGAGATGACCATTTTATCTTTATTTGCTTGTATCATTATTTGCTATGACCATTAGGGGTTCATGACTAGAGATGAACCAAATTCTAGGGTTAGATCATATTTTGATTGAACCTTAAATATGTCTAACAATTGCATGTTATGACAATTATGTGTTAATTGATTGATTTTGAGACCAATACGATTCAGTAGATGAAGTCTATAATACCCGTTTCCAAACTTGTAGATTATTATTATAATAATTAGAATGTCTTATATTGTAGATTAAATGTTACTTAATACAAGTCTATCTTTATTCATGTAATGATTGAGGTACAAGATACAACCCACTAGGGAGTTTAGGGACCATTATTGACATTATAGCAACTAAGAAAGAGTATTTATATGGAATTAGGGCACACAACCGTAGGTTTTATCATTCCACCTGCCAGTACTGTTTCATTGCTATGCAATGTGTGAGTGTGTATATTTCCCTACGAGAGGAAGAAGATCAAATCAAGCAAGCAAATCACCACCAAAATCCTTGGGATTTGAAGAGATATCACCAAGTTAGTGTGCTTGACTCATTATAACTAGTTAAGGATTGATTTCAACCCTGAAATTATTAGTTTGATGGGTTTCTTCGCATTGTCGAGTCATATGTTTCAACCAAGAACAAAAGGGAGTTAATGATTCATGAAAACAAATTAAACCATAGGATTTCATTTAGATGATGTTAGGAACGAGTACAAACAAGAATCAATTGAAATAATGAAGTTTTGGGTGAGGATCGGTCCATGAAAGTTGACTGTTAGTCGTGATAATCGCAAATGTTCTTAGTTGCCAATCATAAATCACCTATTTTCATGAAATTGTAAATTATAGCTAAACTAGAATCATAAATCTAGCTTGTACCTTTGAATAAAAACTGTTAGGGGTCGAGTCTTTTAGCGAGATTCCCCCTAATCGCAATTTGATGATCAAAAAGCGATTGGGACCTATCGCAAATTGAAAAGCATGAATCAAAAATCCTTACTTGAGACAATCGTAAATTAAGTTATATCCAAATCGCAAATCTTAATCGTAATTCACTTGGCCTTGAGATGGAATCGCAAATCGAAAGAGTCTAGCTACCAATTGTAAATCATGAATCGGGAAAAAATCAAGATGAATCAAACTGTAAGGGACCTAGGATAAATCGTAATTTTCATTGGAAATGATTGTCAACTTGTCCGGCGCAATTTTCGAATTGCGATTGGTTAAATTGCAAAATTTGAGAAATTGTAATTATGCAATTGTAAAATATATATTGAGTTGATGTGATGAATCGTGAATGTAGGTGTTTGCTGGTAGTTGATTAGTTCCGGATACTCGTTGCGTGAACTATAATTAAATACTTAGACTACGAATAACGTGGTTTTCACTAACTTTTATCTTATGATTTGACTTGTATATCTGTGTTATCTAGTAATTAATGTGATTATATGTTCACTGATGTGATGTCTGATTATATATTAATTTGATAACCGAGGGTGTTATCCAATGCTAGTGGGCATCGAGGTCGAGTTGACCTTTATAAATGATGTATGTCGACGTCTTGGCCAAGTGGGCTTGGCCGAGGGGACCTTATGTGTAGTTATGTGATACTATGTTGGCAATCATAAGGTACAAGTGATGTGTTACTCACTAAACTTTAAGCTTACCCGTTGTTGTTCATTCTCTTTCAGGTTCCTTGGGCAAGGACAAGGAGAAAGCTTTGGCGTGACAGCTCAGTAGTGACGTTTTCTTTAAACTGATTTAAATGACGAAACATTTACTCTTTAGTTTCCGCTATCTTTGAATATTAAATATGTTGAAATTTTGGATGAATGTAATTATTTTGATGATTGATTTATAAAATGTTATTACCGGGCATGCCGTAGTCATTAATTGTAGGTTACAACTATATGAAGTATCAAACAATGATGAAGCAAATCCACAATGATAGTATATGAACTTAGTATAAATCTTGAGAGAAATATAAGAACACACACTCAATATTAGTCTAATGAAATGCTTAAACAATTAGGGCAAAATAACCAAGTATTTATACCCTTAGGTTATTTACAAAATCTACCCTAATCTGATACTAATGTTATATGTAATATTAAATACCACTAAAATATATTGAACACAATTTTAGGACCTAACATTCTCCCCCTTTGTGTTCAATTTACAATTAAGCATAATAACGAATATACTCTATTCAAGCACCAAACAACTTACATGGTTAGAATATGCAGAGATTCTTTTTCTTTTTGCAATTATCATTAGGAGATCGTTCTTTGAAGTTTCGAGTTCTCATGAGAACATTGCCCCTTTCAAATTTGTAAACAGTTGTCTTCTACTCTTTGAAGCTTTGTCATCTATTCTTGTTTTGTCTTTTTAGAAAATAAAGATCTCATCTCCTCAAAATGTATGAAGCGCCTGAACATTTTAAGACATATGCATTTGATGTATCTACTCCCCTTAACATGTGAATTATCTCCCTCAATATGTGAATTATTTTTCTTCAACTTGATTCTCCCCCTCATGATGGTAATGATCCATCATGATCATCATGCACTTATAAACTGACTTCAACTTGATTTTGGCATGACTCTATAAAAAGATATATGACAATTAATGCATCAGTTGTAACACCTAGATCACATAGATTTCCCATTAACACACCGGTTTAAATAAACTAAGTGACCTAGGTTCAATGTTGGCATGCTGTTAGCACTTATAGTATTTCTATCTATCACTGTAAATATCATAAGCGACACTATCATAAAACAGGCAAATGATTCCATAATTAGTGTCCTAGAAGAAAATAATATTGCAATTGGCTCTAGACTCGATAAGTGCATTGAAAGAAGTTAGCGACCAGAGTAGCTGTCCTCCTATTTTTCAATATCAACAATCTCCAAGTGAGATATCAATATTGTATGTGAAAAATCTTCATGTGAAGTTGAAACAATAATCTTTTAAGAGATAATTGAGTAGTTGTGTGGGGTTAGTGCATTGAATCACTGGATCCATGATATCTATTTCACTACCAGTATAAAACTAGTAGTAGATGCGGCTACCCGAATATTTGATACAGTTTGGTAAGGATCTTCCTTTTCTTTTGATCCTCTCTTACACACTCAGATCTCTAAATATTTTTCAACTTCTCCCACCAAACTCTCTTTCCAAAATGAGTGTACCTTCGTTTGGATACATTTGGACACTTTCTATCAGCAATGATATGAACAAACAGAATGATATGAAGGAAGATATATTGTTGATACAGATTGTCAAGAAAATTTTGAACAATCAAAGAATACGAACAATCAAAGTTCTATGAAATAACAAGAATGGTTTTATTAAAAAAAATGATTCTTTGATCATAAACACCCCTAACTCCTGTTCCACCCCCTCTCGATTTCATTTTATCTCTGTACACCAATCAGTATCCTGTGAAAACTGATTCTACTCATTTATTTAACATTTTAACCTAGTAAACCCTTACTAAGTTTGTATGATAATGGTGAACTCTTGGGGCAATGTCCTTCCGGCTCTGGATTAACCATAGGAGTAAGTAAATTTCTACACTCGCCCACTCATGGTGCAATTTGATTATCAGAATGCAATTAATCAATCGTAGAGACATAATTTAGGAAATAAAAGATGATCGTTCAGAAGATCAACAAAAAAAAAACAAGGTATCAGAATGAAGCAAATAATGAATACCTTCTTGAACTAGAAAACAAATTTTGAAAAATAAAATCTTTTTGTGTCTTGAACATTTGTATTGTTTTTGGATTTTTGATTTTTCAATGTTTTTGGATTTTTGATTTTTCAATGTTTTTGGATTTTCTAAAATGAAACTAGAACAGAAGAAATATTTTTATAAAACCTTTTTTGATTTACTTCCCCTACAAGCATGCATAAAAATAATTTTTATTGAAAAAAAATATTGCATACTTGCGGGTCCTGAAGATTTGTGCTCCATTTGCAAGTAACAATCATCAACACAAAAGTTATATCAAATAATGATAAACCAAAGAAAATAAGTTTCTCAGATCAATAGACTCAGGTTAATGCTGAACACAAAAATGTGTGATGAATCGCAGGGAACACTCTTCAGACTCCAAGCTGTGAGATTTGAACTTCTTAGCATATTGAACACACACTTGTTTGACTTCACAATATTCTCCAAAGTGTAACTGTGGTGTTCCAAAATGTTTCAAGGCTTATTTGCAAAACAAATTATGTAGATTTTGGTACCCTTTTGAGTTCAAGTCTAGGAGGATTAGGAAAATTAACTAGAAATTCGTTTTTGGGCATCCATTTGTAGTTAGAATTCAGTTTCTCCTTTTGAATGTTCTGATTGATAAAAAATTTGTTCACTCTTTGAGAAGATGTACAAATTTTCTCGTTAGATAACCTTATCAGATGCTTAATAGAATATACCTTAAACGGATATTTCGCATCAAGTTTATCTATAACATCCAAACAATAATTAATAAATGTAGAAGATTCATACTTCCTATCCTTAGTGTGGGAATCAACATTAGAATTAAAACCAAATTCATTTGAAATACTAGTCTTTGCACAACGAGAACTATTTCCAGCATATTAAGCTGGTCCATGTACATAACCACAATTGTTCTTGTAACCATCATAACCATAGTGATTATCATCATTGTGTTTCTAAAATGATTTTTCTCTTGAAAGCGTCTCTTTCTGGCTTCTAGAAAACCTTTTCTTTTCTCAAGCCATAATGCTCTCTTGGCTTTTACTTAAAGATTTCTCTGTCATCACTTTCAAATCTTGGTTAAGAAATTTAACGTATTGATTATGCTGAGAGGTGCTACATTGATCATCAAAAACTTTATCTCCAAGATCAGACTCCATTAACTTATCAAATTTTGTTCAACAACATATTTACCTTTGTTTTTGAAAGAGTCTCGAGTATTCAAAAAAAGTGAGGTTTACATAACGCACATTTACGAGGACTCACATACGGGGTTTTTGAAAAAAGCTGTTCAAAAGTAGGAAATGGTTCGTCATCATTTGGACAACTCCAATTCAAACAAGGGTATGGAAAATCAGTATTAGTAAAACACTTTTCTGATTTTTGAGAAATAGTAGTAACAACAGAATTTTGAGTTTTAAGAGACTCAATTTTATCAAGAAGCATTTTTTTTCATTATCAAAATTCTTTCTCTAGTTTTTCAAGTTATGTTCAAGTTGAGAAATCTTCTTTTTCAAAAGTGACATTGGAAAATATAGATTTGAAAACTCAGGTTTTTCAGAAAGATTTTCTGATTACTGGTTAAGTTCTTTAAGAGAAAAACTAGTTAGAAAATCAGCTGATAAAGTAATTTCTCTCATATCATAACTCTTATTCAAATCGTTGTAATCCAATGGGACTTGCATTTTCTCTTTTTTGACTTTTTAAATCCTCTTTTGCTCTTGTGAATCTTATCATATTAGTAAATCCCCAACCCATGTATTCAAATTCGTAAAATTGAGCACGATTAACTTTGGATAAGTTCTTTGGATTTTCAAAACCTAGACCCTCCTTTACATTGTAAAATTTAGTGTCTTTTGGTTTATTTAAAAATATAGTCCGTTCCGATTGACCATCTTTACAAAGATTATCTTCCAGTTCTTTGACTTTAGAATAAAATTGAGTTATTTTTTTAACATAGCAATCAATCACAACATCATTATCTTTACATCGAATTTCTGTATGCCTTAATTTGATAGTAATTTTAGAGTTTACTTCAGTGAGATATTCAACCTTTTCTTCGCAAGGTTTGAACTTACTTTGTACATAAGACAACTGATCACTTGGTGTGACAGTTCTCGATTGCACTGAACTAACTCATTCTGATTATTAGCTAATCCAGTTTCTAAGGTTCTACAATGAGCTTTATCCTTTTCTAATTGTAAAATATGATTTTGCAAAGCATGAATCATGTTAATGAATTGAGAATTGATAGTACTAACCTCATAACCAGACGAAGAACAATGATCACTTTCAGTAGTTGTCATTGTTAAAAACTTGATACTTGAAAACTCAGATCTTTGAATGAAATGGAAAAAGGTGATTTCAAGAAGGAATTGATCTCAAAACGGGCTAAAATGGACTTCAAAAATGATGTTTTAAACAAAAAAAATTCTTTGAAAACTTTAAGTCCTGCCAAAGTGGTTGACGATAAAAAATGGTTGGCTGTTCAAAAGTGGTTGGCTATTCAGATTAAGGTGATTGGCGATTGGTTGATAAAGGTTGGCTATTCAAGAAGAGATGAATATTACTTGGCTATTCAAACTGGATTAGTGCTTGTCTATTGAAACTAAAAGTGATTAACCACTTGGCTATTCAAACATTGAGAACTTGACTATTCAAGAAAGAATTTGGCTATTCAAGAAAGCACTTGGCGATTGAAACTTCAAGGAATCAACTCAAGAATTGAAGACTCAACTTGACTATTCAAAAAATGACAATACCTGGCTATTCAAACAAACAAAATACTTGGCTATTCAAAAAGAATGAGAGAGCCACTTGGTGATCTGAACTAAGTGAACTTGGCTATTGCAGCACTTCGCTATTGAAATGTGTATAAAGCCAAAGCACTTTGCTATTCACGGTAAAAAGGAATCATGTACTTCGCTATTTAAACTTGGCTATCCAAAATGTTTGGTGATTCAAGAACATATTCCAGTGAAGATGGCGATTCAAAATTCAAACTTCCTGTCGATCAAAAGTTCGAACTGAAACCTAAAATTAAACTTCGATTATGCTTAAGTTTGATCTCAAGAGTCTAAAAAACAATCCTAATTCTCAAACCAATCAACAATTTCGATGAATATAACTTAAATTGATGATCAAAGCTAAGAACGAGTCACAATTTGTTAACCATCGTTAACACAGATTTAATCCAACATCCTTTAATAAACAACAATTCGTCCAGTTTTTTAATGCCAATTTACTCATTTATACTTCTAGAACACAAATCATCAACCACTTTCAAACATATAGAAAAAAAAATGATACCTACAATGCTTCGGAACTCTAGGTCAAAGACAATGAAAGAAATTAACACAAAATGCTATAATCATCTTCCATTTATGTTGTTTTTGTTTTAGATCTACACGAAAATTGTACTAAAGTGTAAATATATTATCAATTTAACCAAACAGCCCTAATCCAAGATGGATGTCAAAGAACAGATTGAGAAAAAAAAGAATATACTTGACGAAGAACACCAAATCGATCGAGAAAACTTACCTTTTAATCCACTCCTGCTATGATACCAATTCTAGGTTACAATCGTATCAAGTATCGAATAATGATAGTATATGAACTTAGTACGAATCTTGAGAGAAAATTAAGAACACACACTCAATATTAGTCTGATGAAATACTTAAACAATTAGAACAAAATAACAAATTATCTATATCCCTAAAGATATTTACAAAATCTACCTTAATCTTATAATATGTAATATTAAACACCACTACAATATATTAAACATAATTTTAAGACTTAACATTAATTTAGTGATTCATATTTATAAATTTAAAACTGTTAAATAAAACGTACATCAATATTGGCAATTTGGCATGTGACCAAGAGAACCATAAATATTGGGATCGTCATTAATCATTTTTACGTTAAATTCTCAAAAAAAATTTAACTGAAAATATATAGAAAATTCAAACCTCACGGACACGAAGGCAACGCAGTATCTTGTCAGTTTGCACAAGTTTCCCGCTTCGTTCTCTCGAAGAACATCTCCTGAGACTCTGAAAGCCCTCTTTCTGGAACATTAGTTTTCTTGAATCGAATGATGAAGCCAAATCGCAAGCTCAAGAAACAGCAAACAACTATTTCCAAGGTAATTAATCATCATTCTTCTATTCATTATGCTCCAATATTAGTCAAATACCCTAAATGTTGAAATAATTTCTGTACGAGGGTTTGTTTTCATCTCAAATACTTACAATGTAGTTGCTGGAAAATGTTTGTTTGTATTTTGAGATCTGCAGTTCGATTTGGAAGAGATCATTGGGTTGACGGTGACGAATGGCAATGGATTGGCTTCTAGCATTTCTGATTCCAGGTTCGTTTATATGGCAGGGTGTGTTGTGGTGCTCTACGACGTTCATTCAGGGACTCAATCACACCTTATGGTATCTAATCGTTCGCCCAAGCCTTTGAGCTGTGTTGCTTTCTCTCAAGATGGAAACTACATTGCAGCTGGAGAGGTCTACTTTTTATACAGTTCTTGCACACTGTTTGAATTTGTAGTATATCGTATACATTCTAAGTCAGATAATCTTGTTGAATTTGTAATATGATCTGTTTGCATTCAGGGAAGAAAATCTAGTCGAATTTCTGACTAAAAAACAGATTAATAGCCTAATAGGGGTGTCTGGAACGAATTAGTTTATTTTTTGGGCCGAGGCTTATCGACCGGTCTATTGTATTTAAACCAATAAGCTACTTCCGAGTGTTTTTGGATTAATTTATAGGTTATAAGATCCTCCAAGGAGGTGTTTGGATTAGCTTACGTTGGTAAAATGCCTTTTAAAATAGGCCGAAGCCGAAAAATTAGCTACTTTAAAATGGCGTATTTTCTTAAAATAAACTGATAAGCCTATAAGCTAAACCAAACACTTATTGTTTAAAAGGCCAAACAAATAAGCTCATAAGCCTTAAAAACAAGCTAATCCAAACACCCCCTAAAGCTTCCTATGCGTGACAATTAGAGGGCAGATAATAACTTCTTTCTCTTAAGGGTATGTTCGGTATGAAGCTTTTTGGAGCTGGTAACCTTTTGTTTTGAAAGATAAGGCTGTAGTCATGTTCGGATGAAAAAGCTGGAAGCGTTTTTTAAACAAAAATGCTCTAAAACAAAAAGCTTCTTGAAGTGGCTTTTAAAACTAGCGGGAAGCTTTTTAATTTTTATATACCAAATTACTTAAATATCCTTTTTAATTGTTTTATAATTCCTCCTAGTTTTTTAATCTGTTCTTTTTTTGTCATTTTACACTATTAAGCTCCAGCTACCAGCTAATTTGTCAAACACATATATAACTAAAATATACAGCTTCTAGCTCTAGCTACTGGCTTCCAACTTCGAGCTTCCAGCTATCAGCTAACAGCTATTTCCGTCAAACATATCCTAAAACTAGCAAGACTGTTTAGTGCAAAAGAGTAAAGTCTCTTCAAATTTATCATTCAAAGCTACATGTATATTTGATTTGAAGAATAGAGAAACTAAGGTCTAAATTTAAGTTTTACTGCATCAGAAAGTAAGTTTTATAAATTTATATTCTTGTATTATGTATATATCATTCTATGTCAGTACTCAGTAGCCCCCATAAAATGAACATCTTCCTGTGATCTTCTCCAATTGGAAGTGGTTGTTAACTGTCACTTGTACTTTTTATTGTACTATCTTACATCATTCACAGTCTGGACATCAACCTTCCATAATAGTATGGAGCTCTACAACTATGGCTTCCATTTCAGAACTAAAAGGCCATCAATCTGGTGTAGCTTGCACTGCTTTCTCACCTGATGGTTAGTAGAAACAAGTCAGTTATCTCTCTAATATCTTTTTGTTTTTTTCTATTCCCCATTACATATTGCTTTCATTCATTAACTTCAGCTTCTTATATTTAATCTTGTTGAACATTCAGGTAAACATCTAGTGTCAATTGGAACCCCTAAAGATGGAAACCTATGCCTTTGGGATTGGCGAAGTGGGATACTAGTTAAAAAGCTGAAAGCATATTCATCTTTTTCTGATGTGACATCAGTTAGCTTTTCAGCAGATGCAAAGTTCATACTGACTTCTGGAAAGAGGCATTTGAAGATATGGACCCTTGGATTGCCTACAAAATCTCGAGCTAAAACAGAGGGACTTTTACTAATGCATGGAAAAACCGTTAATCTTGGTAACCTTAAAGGTTGCACATTTATAGACATTACATCTCCCTTTAAGATTAATGGGAATGTAGCTGACGGAAAGTGTTGGGAACTTGTAGTTGTTTATGCTCTAACGGATTCAGGTAAATGGGTCACTTTGCTTTTTCATGAATTTAATATGTTACGACTTGTGTTTCCATGTAAAATGTCTACCTCCGGTCTTTACAGGTCTTTTATGCCTTCTGCATGATGGGTTGAAAGTTATGCAAACAGTGAATCTAAACGTAAGTGCAACATTACATTAACTATATAGTAATTAAAAAAATTACGTATTTATGCAACAAATTCGTTTTCTTCTATATAGGTTGAGAAAGGCTATGCGTTATCTGCATCACAAGATTTCATTGCATGTGCATGCAACAATGGAGTTGTAAAACTGTACACTGTTGGTTCTCTTGAATATGCTGGAAGCTTACTGTACAGCGAAGACAAACAAATTAAAAAAACAAATGATATCCTTGAATATCCAGATGCAATAGCTTGTCAATTCTCTACCTTAAAAAAACTCGGTAAGCATCGTATTTCCATTGAGCAAAGTATTTTAGGACAATGTTTATTATGTTTATATTTCCATAAAGTTTTCAAGTAAAAGGTCACGAATCATCTTGAGCCTTCTATGTTGCAGTGGTGGTTTACAGAGATCACAGTCTCTATATTTGGAACATTAATGGAAAATTCCAGGTGATTGCTTAGTATTTCATTGATTGGTTTTGGAAGCTGTAATTTCGATTCTTTTTTCTTTTGGTATTTTTGCTGACTGTGCATACTACTAAAATTTATATTGGAAAACATAAATAATATGACAAGTTGACCGTTGTTTTGATTAGGCTACCAAGTGTTGTGTGTTAGTTTCACATAGTGCCTGCATTTGGGATATCAAGAATCTTTCATGTGAAAACATGCATGATCCTTCTCTTGCATGTACTGTTAGAGGTTGCAATGGTGGAGTTTATTTTGCAACATGTTCAGCAGATGGTACTATTAGGTTATGGGGTCTTGCATTGCAATCTGTATCAACAGACATTAAGTCAAGTTTTGCCACAAATCAAGATCAGGTCATTACTGAACCACTTGGCATTTTGTGTTTAGGTAACATAACATCTTGCTTTTAAGGTTATATGAATCTTGTGTTTAGTTGGTAATTTAGTTATTATTTATCTGTCAACAGTTGGCGGTGGAACTTTTGAACGTGAATCGGTAGTATCAGGTGTTATAACTACAGGATATCGTTGTATGGCGGTTAGTTCAGATGGAAATCACCTTGCTGCTGGTGATTTTGATGGTAACCTGCATATCTTTAACTTAGAAACATCTGACTATACATGCATACAGGTTTGAGATGATAAATTTTGACTTCTTAATCAATGCTTGCATACCCACACAAACTTTTGTTTCCAACTTTTGTAAAATATTTTTGCAGGATGCTCATGAAGCAGAAATCCTATCCTTAAATTTTAGCTTGCCAGTTGAGAAGAAAATGGATTCTGTTGGTGATCTCGATAGCTATTACTTTCTAGCTTCAGGTGGAAGTGATAAAATGATACATCTTTTTGATGTTACCAGGTTTGATTTGTTTCACTTTTTACCCTGATGGTTGATTTTGCTGTTCCATTGTTTGTCATTTTTGAATTTTTATTTGCCTTTCCCATCTCAGGAATTTTAATTTGATTGCAAGTCTTGATGATCATTCAGCTGCGGTTTCTTATGTAAAACTGACAGCAAATGGGCGCAAGATTGTCAGTTGTGGTTCTGATAGGTGAATTTGTATTATGCAAATGCACTAATTTGGCAAAATGGATGGGTTGGGTAACATGTTAAAAGGGATAATTTTCTGTACAGGTTGGGTCAAGTTGACTGGAAACACTTTTGTCAAGAACTATTAAATTATTTTATGAAGAAATGATAATTTAATTTTTTAAATAAGAAGATTAAGAGGTTATATGTATTAATCCTTGGGTGGCCACTTACTGGCTTACTGCTAAAGAAAATTTATTGACAACGTTTGCATTGTACGCCCCGTCTTAAAAAACTAATCCTTATTCCTTAATGGTGAAAGAAAAAGTGATTTAACTATGAGCAAATCTAGAATGCCACCAGTTAGGCTTTTCGCTTCTGCATTACATTTTTTTGAAGGTTGGAACAGCTGAACGAATAGTAGGGTGAAAAGTGAGGGTCACTAATGAAGGTTCATAATGTAGATTGGTCAATTTACTTAATTTTTTAAAGTAAGAAATAAATTAATTTACTTAACTTTTTTTCAATTTATTGTCATTATGGATGATCATTATATCTTAGATCTGCGATTTGTCCGTAACCATATATCACTTGTTTAGCAAATTAGAAGTCCATTTCAAAATTCCATTAGATTTCCTTCAGTTATTTAATATATCTTTTGTCCATGAAGGTCACTAATCTTTCGTGATATTGCTGCAAGTGATAAAAATTATAATATTTCTCATTCACATAAGCAAAAGACATCTCATGGTACTACATACGATATAGCTATTAATTCATCCACAGAGACTGCTGTCACAGTTGGAGAGGCAAGTAGAGTTTAACTATTTTAATTCATCAATTATTTTACATCTAAATTAATAATTTATTAATTGATACTATAGGATAAGAAAATAGACATTTTGGACATTGCTGCTGGGCAAGTAATTCGATCATTTAAACAAGGTGGAGACTTTGGGGACCCAATAAAAGTAAGTGCTTTTATAATATGTTCAACAATTAGGGGTGTTAATTAGGCTGGTTAATTCGGGTTTCAGGTTGTTTTGGTCCAGTTAATCGGTTTTTTGGCATTTAGAAACATACCCATAACCAAACTAAATAACATATTAGGTTTGTTAGGTCCGGGTTATTCGGGTTTGGTGGGTTCCGAGATTCAAAGGTCCACCCAAATAAGTGCTTTTGGTTTCGATTTTTAGTACAATAACATCGTGGACCCTCTATTTTTGAAGTTAAACATCGCTTATTCGAAAAAGAAAATACCAACGCTTCAACGTTGTATTTTATTTAAAGGCATATTTAAAACATTTTGGACATCAAACATCATATCTTAAAATTTAAAAACAAATACTGAAACTCTTATTATTCAGGTCACCCGACTTCAACCTCACCAACCCACCTGAGTTTCGTGTTTATAAATTATGTTACCTGAATAACCAATCCGAAACCCGAATAAGCCCATCTGATTTTCCCAAACCTTATTCGGGTCTATCAGGTTATCTGGGTTCCAGTTATTTTCGACACCCTTATGCAACATGGTATCAGTATCACTTGACCTAAATCAAATTTTATCTCATTTGCTTACAAATGTGCTCCTCAGGTCTGTTTGGACCCAAGTTGTAGCTATGTGGTGTGTTCTTATTCTGATAGGTCTATATGCATGTACGATTTTACGAGTGGTGAGATGGTTGCTCGTGCAATGGGACATAGTGAAGCCATTAATGGGATTATTATTTTACCTGACTGCAGACATCTGGTTTCTGTGAGTAAATAAATGACAAAAATATAAACTAAAATAGAATTCTAATTTTCTATATGCCTTGTGCTTACTATTAACTGAATTGACGTTCTCAGGTAGGAAATGATGGTTGTATATTTGTTTGGAAAGTGCCTGAAGTTTTGACATTGAGGATGTTACATAGGATCAAGGAAAACTCTTGTCCGTTGTCCCCAAACACCATTTCTCAGTGCACAACTGTGGATCGATTTAAATATTATGAAGAAAATTATCTCAGACCACGAGGTACAACTGTGTTTCGGGAAGGAAAATGCCCTCAAGAGACACCAACATTCAGATTTAGTGTATCTAGACTTCCACATTGGGCAAAATCCAAAGTCACCAGCCCTTTTGTCATTCCCATGGGTCCTATATCATCTGAGGTATACATAAATAAATATCTATAACTTATCGAGGTGGCATTATTGTGGTTCAGGTTGAAACAATGCAAATTATTAGTTATGAGCCTGGTCGGGTTAGGTTGACCTGCTAACACGGTAACACTTCTTTTTGTTGTCGATTTGTTATAAATAATGAAAGCATTAATTATGATTACAAAAACCTTATTATTTTAATAGTAATAAACCTTTGAATATGCGAATCAAGAGGTTGTATGCATTAAAATAGACTTTGTGGGCTTTCAACCCGTTAGTAATATAGTCAGTGATGGTATTTTTGTCATACTCAAATGTAACAATAATTTATCTATCAATAATTAGGTAACTCTATAAATAGGGATGGTGATATATGGTTCAATATGCTTGATTCGATTATTGAATAGATAACTTATTGTTACCTTAGAATGCAGACCTCTTTTTTGTATTTTGTCCGCATTTTTCTTTATATTTCAATGAAAATATATTGTCTATGTCCTATCAATATGGTGAAAGAAGAAGATACCTAAAAGTGGTCAATTTAGGAATGCAACACTTATGGTCTCACTGAATTTTTATTTAATGGTGCCATGGTGGTATTTAGGATAACTCATTTCTCTACATACGTGGATCCTTCTTTTAGAGGCAAAAAGATAAAAACATAAATAAAAATTACCTTGTTCTTTGGTACTAGGTTGTTGGAACTGAAGATCAAACTCCCTCAAAATCTAGTGGGGTAAATGCTCCTGTGAAGCTTGTATTACATACACCATCCAACCATAGTAAAAGTTTTTCTACAAGTTCACCCCGTCCTAATTACACCAAAGATTCAACTACAGAAGAAACTTGCAGGTATTGAATATTTCTTATGAACGGGTTGCTGTGGGTATGTTTCTTTATCTAATGGTTGAAACAGGTTATATACAAAACTTTAGCTTAAGAGAGTATCTCAGATGAGGTGAAAGTCGCCAAAGTTTTATGCATAATACCTTCTAAATCATTATATTCAAGAGAGTATATTTTTACTGAAATAATATGATCTCTGTAATCATAATAACATAATTTCACACACTAAAATGTTTCGGACCAAC
Source organism: Dittrichia graveolens (assembly GCA_038502395.1). NCBI lineage: Eukaryota > Viridiplantae > Streptophyta > Magnoliopsida > Asterales > Asteraceae > Dittrichia > Dittrichia graveolens. The sequence goes on from JARJIL010000005.1 coordinate 30,092,364, forward strand.
TCAACATCGTGAAAATACTGTTTTCAACCGTTACTCAACCCCCAACACTCTTAATTTGCATCCTCTAATTTCGGATTATTATTATTTTTCATTTTTAGGAGCTTTGCATTGGACAAACGCTGGTTCACCATTCATAACGTATGTTTAGATCTTTTATATTCTCCTGAGGGATACAACATGAAAGCACAAATGGTGCCCTTGTCTTCAAGTTCAAGTAAGCCACCACATCCAGTAAAAATTCATACCGTAAATTATTATTGCATGATGGGTAAGATCATTCCCGTCTGATTCAGTCCATTTTTTCTATCTTGCTTGTGTTCCTGTAAAAATAAACAATACAAGTCTGACTTAAAATCGTAACTATGAATTTTAAACTTTAAGTTCCTACTAATCTTATACTTTCATAACAATCTTTTGCGCCACTAGTGTTTCACGAATGGACTTGATTTATTTTCCAGCTGACCGATTATTCCACTACATTTTATGAACTTTTGCAGTACAAGGCCCTGCTTTAGAGGAAACCGAAATCGAGTTTATGAAACATTCATCTATAAATCCTAGTTTGACCAAGATTTCTTTGAATAATGCATGTGCTTCAGGGGAGGAATTTGGATGTGAAAGTTCAGGGCAGCTGCAACTCTCAACATCTGTGAACCAAGTTGCTAACGAATGCATCTTAAATTCTGGAAAAAATTCCGCAAGCTCCAAGGTTACTATTCTAAATTGGAGCTTTAATATATGTTTCAAACCTCCTACTAGAATTGCGACACTTAATATTATTATCATTTTATGTAACGATTTATGGCAGGGTACTACGAGCTCAAACTCACCAGAAAACTTGCTATGCTCAAACCACATTACCTCTCAAAGTAACTCAAGTTCTTCCTCATTAAAGTCAACAGAAGTCAAGATGATGGACCGTCAACAAGAGTGTGACATCATCATAGATGGTAAAAATAACACATTCAATGCTTGTAAAGAAGCATTAAGAACTTTAGACAACGCAAGCAAGACCACTCTCCAGGTATTTTCTAAACTAAGAGACATAAAACTGACAAATGGGAATCCAGAAGAACCTGAAGCCCAGTTTTATGCTGAGGCAACACAAATGCTTCAACCCATAGCAAAAAATGTGCATGAAATTGCAAAACTTACAAGTTCATGTGGGGTAGATAAAGTGGATATCCCAGGATTTGAACCTTTGTTGGGAAAATTTGCTGAGAGTTTGTCTCAGAGGGTGATTGAATTGCTTAAGGAAAGCTGCACAAGTGTATGATAAAATATGGTTTCATAGCTCATATTATAGTACCTGTGAATCTTTACACTCCACATTCCAGAACAATTTTTGGTTAATTTTTGATTTATTATAACCATATTAATACCTATTGAATCTAATGGAACATTGTACTTACAATCACACGGAAAGCTAAATGATCACCTGTCCGTCAATTAGAGGTGAGCAAAAACCGGTCTAAATCACTGCTTTGAAACCGGACAGGACCGGTCGGTTCAACAGGAACCAGACTGGAAACCAGTTGAACCATTTAAAAGTGAACTAGTTTGAACCTGTTAAACCGGCTAAACAGGATTTTTTGAATTTTTTGTGCTATTTTCACATGTTTTTATGTATTTTTATCTGACATTTTTAAGAAAGCTTAAATATGTGCTTAACTTGAACTTTCTTTTTGTCAAATATAGATTGCTCTTGAATTGGTTAGATTTACAAATTTGTTTATATATGCTTGGAAACATAGTTATCAAAATCGCGATCCTGATTATAGGATCGTACGATCCTACGATCTCACCAACCAAAAACGCGCCGGATCGTATTTAGGATCGTAAATAGGTAGGATCGTATTCAGGATCGTAAGATCGTAGCAAGATCGTAGGATCGTATAGTGATCATATGATCCTATGATCCTAATTTTTTTTGTTTTTTTACATTTTTTTAATTATTACTATTATTTTACATTTTTATTTTTTACATTTTTTGGTTATTACTATTATTTTATTAATTTTAATTTTCTAAGTGATCAACCTTGTGTTAAAAACAATTGTTTACAGTTTTCTACTTTATACACATGACATTTTTCATTTTTCTTTTGTTATAAGAGAAAGGTTTATGAGAATAAGATTTTTTATGAATTAAAGAATTAATGTTGTGCACAATATGCTCTAGATTTATTGATTGTGTTTAAAAGTCACATTTTAAATTTTATTATGATATATAAATCAATTAATTATGATGAGTAGTTATTTCTTCTTTTAAAGTTAAAATTTGGACGATATGATGTTTTGTTATTTTAAAATTTAATATTTTATTCTCTCGTAAAATTATTATATACTTGGTTTTTGATAAAAATTATAGCATATAAAAAACCTAAAAAAACTTTAGTGACTTGTGGTAGGATCTTAAGATCCCGATCTCGATCTTACGATCCGATCTTGCAAAGACAAAAACAATCTTAGATAAGATCTCGATCTTAATAACCTTGCTTGGAAATGTTTCTATCTTGTTTAATGTTCTGGGATTTTGTGTACTTTTTTAATAATTAGACCAATCAAATGTGGTAGAAGGACTGATTTGATGACCGGTCTGGTTTTCAAAACCATGGTTTAAACTACTAATACTATAGAGTTGAACTAGATCAAACCGCTAGCAGACTAGCAGTTATATCCAGTTTGGTTGTGGGTTCAAGAGTTTTCAATTAGTCCATACTCAATTTAGGATGGTTTCGAAAACAGGTTCTAGGTTTGGAACTACAACTAGAACTAGAACAGCATTTGTTTTTTCTAGAACTTTTATTTATTTATGAGACTTTGAAAAGTTATTTTATAATTTATATTTATATTAATTAAACTATATGTTGGAAAAGTTTAGTAAAAGCTATGTATTTTTACTAACTTTGGGCACATTCAAACACATGAAGAATGTTTAATATAGTCTATGATTAATTCATAGTCCTAAGAGATTAATTTTAGCCTTTGGATTAATGACATTAATCGTTCAGATATCATTTTAAAATTTTGGGCGGAGTGGCATTTTCGTAATTTTTCGTAATTCACATGTGATTGTATACTGAATCACCTGTGATTGAATATCAAAATTTTAGGACTATGTTTTTTACATGGACTTTATTGAACACAACTCTCAAATACATATATATGTTTTATATATAATCAATCCTTAGTGGGTTTGTATATTTGAATAAGATATTAATACTGAAAGTTGAGTACTTGGAAAGAGGTTTAGTAAAACCAAATGAGTGTGGAAATGTGTTACACATAGGATGGAGTAAAATTTTATAACCATGGAAGTGTAAGAGTTTACAAGTTTATTTGTGTGGTCTTACTCCAAGTCCAACCGTGAGCGGGGGCGTGGATGGTAGATTTCGTTGGCTAAAGTCACCAAACTTGTATGTGGACACGAATGCAGTTCCGAAATCTCTAGCTCACCCAACAACGTTTTACTAAATTTTCTTTTGGCCTCTTTTAGTTTTAGAAAATGAAATGCATTAAAGGTCGTTAATGTGAGCTAAAACATAATTAATTTGTTTAATTATTTGTTAATTACGAATGAGTTATTATATTTACTAATTACTATATATATAGACCTTGGTTCTCATCCTTAGATACACAATATGGAACACTCTCTCCTTTATGTTCTTGCATACGAGTTTTTCCGACGACTTTTTCAGGCAAGTGATCAATTCCAGCAGTACATTTGCTTAGGATGTTGTATCTTAGGAACAGACGGTAAATCTGCTTAAGGGAATCGTATTACATATGAGTCTCAGCCATTCTTCGGGTTTTCCTTGTTGATGTTTCAGAATTTTTTCCGAACTTGCCAGTTCATGAAATAGTTTCTTGAACTTTTCAGGAATCAGTTTTCTAAACTCTTTCGGGTCGAAATCAGTTTTCAGAACCGGGCCTTGGGATTTTTTTCTAAACTAGTTTTTGAGGACTCGTTTTCAAAACTCGAATTTTAGAAATCGATTGGTCAAATTTTTTTATTAATACTATATACCGTGAGATGTGTAATCTGTTTGAACATGTCAATTGTCAAAATGCAACTAAATTGCGAGTATAAAACTCCACCTCAAAAGTCACCAACTGGTCAATAATTATGGACTATAATTCACAAGTTTAAAAAGTACAAATATTATAGGCAAGTTTTCACTTTGATTTTTGTCTCTAACATGAAGAAAAGCAAAAGGCAGTATGATTATCTTTAGCTTTTTACTTTTCAAATTTCTCTCATAAATATTTCAATTCTGCGCCATGCCCTTGATGCAGTTTTTACATTATTAAAGTTTGAGCAATTATATATATATATATATATATATATATATATATATATATATATATATATATAAGGTGAGATCAAGGGAGAACCCTTTTAAAATACACGACAGTGAGAACCTGTGTAAACTTGTAATTTAGCATTTATCTTTTACGTTTATGTTCATCCATAACTACCCAAAAGTCAAGTTTACATCCTAAATCATAAAATCAAAATTATTTCTATAATATTAACAACTTAAAGATTTGTATGCATTGATGCATACAAATCACAACACTTTTGTATGCATTGATGCATTAGGTTATAGTCAAATAAATGATCAAAAAACGTGCTAATTTTTAAACATCTGATCAATGAAATCAAAGGTACAAAAGAAATGTGACAATTTTTAAATCATCCTATCAATGAAATCAAAGGCTCAAAAGTGTTCTCACTGTCGTGCATTTTAAAAGTGTTCTCATTTGATCCTAACTTTCTCTTTCTCTCTCTCTCTCTCTCTCTCTCTATATATATATATATAAGGGAGAGTTCAAACGAGAACTGTTTTTCGTACGAGAACTGCGAGAACCAATCTTGGCCGTTCATTTTGGATAATGGAATTCATGGATGAAGAGCGTGAGGAGATTGAGTGTGGCAGGGTGCATGTAAGGAATTCATGGGTGGGCAATCCAATTGAAGGAGGGGGAATTGGACGGCTAAGATTGGTTCTCGCGGTTCCCGTACGAAAAACAGTTCTCATTTGAACTTTTGCCTATATATATATATATATATATATATATATATAGGGGAGGGTTCAACCGAGATATATATATATATATATATATATATATATATATATATAGGGGAGGGTTCAACCGAGAACTGTTTTTCGTACGAGAACTGTGATAACCAATCTTGGCCGTTCATTTTGGATAATGGAACTCATGGATGAAGAGCGTGGGGGATTGAGTGTGGTAGGGTGCATGTAAGAAATTCATGGGTGGGCAATCCAATTGAAGGAGGAGGAATTGGACGGCTAAGATTGGTTCTCGCGGTTCTTGTTTGAACTTTGCCTATATATATATATATATATATGGGAGGGTTCAAACGAGAATTGTTTTCGTACGAGAACTACGAGAACTAATCTTGGCCGTTCATTTTGGATAATGAAGTTCATGGATGAAGAGTGTGGGGGGATTGAGTGTGGCAAGGTGTATGTAAGGAGTTCATGGGTAGGCAATCCAATTGAAGGAGAGGGAATTGGACGGCTAAGATTGGTTCTCGCTGTTCTCGTACGAAAAACAGTTCTCGTTTGAACTTTTGCCTATATATATATATACATAGGAGAGGGTTCAAACGAGAACTGTTTTTCGTACGAGAACTACGGGAACCCTTGGCCATTAAGTGGTAAGTGGAATTCATGGATAAAGAGCGTGAGGGGATTGATTGTGTTAAGGTGCATGTAAGGAATTCATGGGTGGGCAATCCAATTGAAGAAGGGGAAATTGGACGGCTAAGATTGGTTCTCGCAATTCTCATAGGAAAAACAGTTTTCGTTTGAACTTTTCTCTCTCTCTCTCTCTCTCTATATATATATATATATATATATATATATATATATATATATATATATATATATATATACTAGCATAGTACCCGTGCAATGCAACGGCTAGAAATAATTTTTACTCGATAACATGTCCGTTTTTAATAACGTAAAACTATTATATCACGCATTATAATGTCATCGAACAATTTTCGTTCACAATATATATATATATATATATATATATTCTTTCTCATGTTTCCATTTCTTTTATTTCTCTTTTACTTATAACTCTTTTATTAATTTTAAAAAACAATAAAATGAGAAACAAAAAGAATATTAAGTATATTATAAATTAAATGTTTTGTTTTGATTATACGAGTTATTTAAAAAATCTGAAAATGCCTATAAATTTAGGTTACATGTTATTAGGTTTATAAGTTTTAGCTATACGTATTTATTAATACTTAAATTAAAATATGTGTTATATGATAAAATATTAAAATTATTATTTTTATAAAGATTCTTTTTATTTAATTTTTAATTTGTATTTAATATCATATAGGTTGAATATTAATTTGCATTGACTTGACTTTTTTAAATATTATTTATTATGGAAGTTTTAGTTATAAAAATGGTATTTAAAAATCTAATTAATTATATATAATAGTTTCCTTATCGGGTTAAATAAGGGGTAAATTAGTAATTTCAAATTACTTAAAATTAAGAGATTTTGATGGTCTAAATGCTTTATAATATAGTATATATATATATATATATATATATATAAGGGAGAGTTCAAACGATAACTATTTTTCGTACGAGAACCGTGAGAACCAATTTTGGCTATTCAAGTGGTAAGTGTAATTCATGGATGAAGAGCGTGGGGGGATAGAGTGTGGCAAGGTGTATTGTAAGGAATTCATGGATGGACAATCCAATTGAAGGAGAGGGAATTGGACGTCTAAGATTGGTTCTCGCAGTTCTCGTACGAAAAACAGTTCTTATTTGAACTTTTCCTTATATGTGTGTGTGTGTATTTATATATATATGGAAAAGTTTAATCGGAAACTGTTTTTCGTACAAGAACTGCGAGAACTGTTTGTAATACCATTAATGACTAATTATTAGAGGTATTTTGATCATTATATATTTATTTAACTGTGCATTACGTCTGGTTGAGTCGTTATTAATTTGCGAGGCTTGATTTTCCTAAAGTACCTCTCATTAATGCGTTATTATTGAGCTATTAATAAATTATTAATGAGCCGCAAATTTTTTTAGCAATTGATTAATTTTAATCGATGGCTAAGATCACATCAGATGATGTAGAAGTTAGATGATCAAAGAGGTTCAAATAGTTTTACCCTAACTTTTAGTTCGTTGATGTAGAAGTTGAGTCTTCAGCACTCTGTCTATAGTTTTTTGCACTTCTTTTTGACTTGTTTGCAGAACCATCAGATGATGACAGCACGCCAACATACAATTTTAAGTTTGGTTTAAATAATTTTGGTGTTTTTTTGATCAACAAAGTTATGTTAGCGGGCTGGGTCCGTAGTGACATCCATATAGGGTAATATGCAAGCCCCAAACTACGCGTCATGAGGTAGTAAACTCTTCTCCATTGTTTTCGGAAACCCCCACAATGAGACTCAAACTTGAGACCTCGCAGTGGGTAAAACCCTCCATACCACTAGGACAAATCCTAGTTAGTACAAAATAATTTTGTAATGATAGGGTAAAACCCTCCATATCAAATAATTTTGACGGTTATTGGACCAACTGACTATTTGATGTCTATACACGTATGAACAAACATGAAATAACTTAATTATCCACACATATATCATATGATTTTCCGGATTAATTTCTACACATTCATAAGGTAGAAGTATAATTTGCTAGGATATGTCAAGGATGAGACTTTGGAGGCTATTAGGCGAGAGAACAAATGGGAGAATGATGATTACATCTTTCGTGGTCATATTCTTTGACTCTTTTGTTGATATAGATCTAAATGTGGAATCTGCAAAGGAGTTATGGGATTCTTTAGAATCCAAATACACAACATAGAATGATATATTCTAGTAACAAGTTCCTTGTAAGTAATTTTATAAATTATAAAATGGTTGATACAAGGGAACGTCATGAAATTATATGATGAACTACTTTTCATTTTGGGACAATTAACACAACATGGTTTTAATATGGAGGAGTCAATCTTGGTTTCGAGTGTGATTAAATATTCTAAACATTATCTTGATATAATTTGTACTAAAACCTTGGAAACAACAAAACTGGTTGACTCGGTTACAATCGATTTTGAGAAACAACAAAACCATTTTAAACATCATACTTTTGAGTTTCGAGACAAGAAAACCTAAAATCCACGTTTACGTTCTCGAAGTCGACACTAAAGCTTGGCGGAGGAGCACAAAATCGATGCAGTTGGTACTGTATAGAGGTCGATTAAGCTTATTCTTCAATTGTAAGTGTTCAATTTCCCTAATTTCTTAGTAATCGCACTTAATGACTTCTTTTTTAAGGAAAATGGCTTTGACTTTGAACCGCCTTGTTGATAGCCAAGACAAAACATCTTTGATGATGATAGTGTATCGAGGGGTGGCAGACCTATGATTTTTATTGACCGGTGGCACCTTATAATGGTAAAAATAAAATTAATTAAAATTGAAAGTGTTGTTCGGTTTTTTTCGGATTTTCAGTTAATCGGGTCGGGTTAACGAGGTTTTAATTATTGTTTCAGTATTTTCGGGCCAAAATTTAAAATAAAAAACAATTTATATGAAACCCTGTGAATTAAATTGTTATTTTTAAGGTAAACTAAAGTATTTTAAAGGTATAGATTGAAGATTTAACTACATCTTTATCATTTTTTAACATAATTCATTTTTTATTAGATTTTGATGACATTAAAAATTTACCGGTGGCCCATGCCACCGCCAACCAATAGCTAGGTCCGCCCTTGAGTGTATTATGTGGGTTTGTTGATGATTAAACACAGGAAAAACCTACTTCTAAAAATGACCATGTTGACCCTTTCTTGTATGTGCTATGTGAACCTCATCTAATGGTGTATAGATGATAATGAAGTGGTTACTAAGGCTACAAGGATACAAAACATGTTTATCGTGTACATGGTCTAAAGAAGAAGTGGAAACACGTGACGCCTTTACGAGAGAAATTTAAATACCCTGTCCATTTGAGGTACCATGTTATGCACTTGCAAATGACCAATTGAGGTTTGAAGAATGACTCAAAAAAGATTGTAGTTAGACATGGGGCAAAATGTGATATTGAGAACACTTGTCCATTAGATTGTATGCATATTGGATGAACAAAGAAAGAAGATTTCAAGTTAAATCCTTATATAAAACCCACACATGTCCTAAAACAATGCACATAACCCCCTTGCAAAGCCTATTTAGATGAATCTTGGATGAACAAAGATTCCAAAGCCTTCTTGGATGGACAAAGAATTTCTATATCATCATACTAAACAATCAAAAATAGTATACATACCCAAGAAAAAATTACCTTATAGTTAGGACAACCTCAATAACTTCTACTAGGGTTTGCTTTGGTTTATGAATTCACCTTAGGTTATGCTTCTTTACAATTACAAAGCTTTACTTCACCATCATTGAAGCCTGGTGTTTGATTTGAACATCATGAAGATCACATCGAATGAGAATGGTTCCAACGTTTGAGATTGCAACTACTTACCTCTCATATGCGTCCACCACTCCTCGTCATATATTTTAACCCTTCTTGCTGTAATTTTAAAGAAAATATCCGGCAACAACAGGTGAAAACAACCGAAAATAGCTAATCTAACAAGTAAACAAAACATTATGGTTAAAACGATAATTATTTTTTGTAGGACCAAAGTGAAATTGAAGTACAACGTTAGAGATTAAACCATTTTAACCTTACTTTTACTGAACAAATTGATATATCCTCATATTATTTCTTTCGACTTCATCTTCCTACTTACCACAAAATGACATGTGAAATCCATTAATTCTCTTTGTTTACTTTCTCTATTAATTTTGATACTTGTATTGGTCTTATGAGTAGGAAGATAAGTAGAATGATATATCGGTCTCTTTTTATATTTATGTTATTGTTGTGTGTTATCTTACACATACATGTGTATGTGTATGCACACACACTATGATGGGTAATAATGAAGACTAATAATCATGAAAACATAATAATTACAAATAATTACAATGGCATTGACAAAATTCCTAGTATATAAGCGTGCGTGTTTGATTGTCTTCCATTATTTCATTGAAATTATCATCAGCCATGCACTCATCTATTCCTGTTCATTATTTTGCAATCTAGATTAATTGCATTCAGATAATCAATAATATTAAAAATCACTATATATATAATAAAAAATGTTCAATATACTCCATAATTAATTCATAGTTTTAAGGGATTAATTTTAGCCGTTCAATCAATGAAATCAATGGTTCAGATTAAATTTTAAAATTTGGACGGAGTTACATTTTCGTAATTTTTCGTAATTCACATGTGATGTTTTTACGAATCACATATGATTGTATATTAAATCGCATGTGATTGAATATTAAAATTTTAGGATATGTTTTTTAAATGGACTTTATTGAACACAACTCAAAATATATAATATGCATGTTGTTAGACGTTTATTTCTATTAAATAATAATAACGACATACGATATAAAAGTATTATAACGGCCACGTAAATAGTTTTTAAAAGGGTTTACTTCTTCAAAATGTATTAAACTATACCCCAAATGTTAATGTGTATATCCACCTTTCAAAAATGTTATTGTGTGTATCAAATTTTCAAAAAGTGTGTTATTATGTGTATTAAACTTTCTATTGTATGTACTAAACTTATACTCTTTTTGTTTTTTTATGTAATCAAAATACATACAATAACAACAAATTAAAAGTTCAATATACACAATAACATTTTTAAAAGGTGAATACACATTAATATTTGGAATATAGTTTAATACATTTTAAAAAAGTAAACCTATTTTTAAAAGAATTAAGTATAGAGCAAACGTATTAAAAGCTCCTTGGTCATGATAAAAAAAACCATAAACATTGTGCACTTTAATCTCATTTATTTGATAACAAAAGATTTATAACTTTATATAACAACTTAAGCTAATAAAGAGAAAATGCTACCGGTTTTAACCAACATCAATACAAAAAAGTTTTATGTAAATTGTAGACATCTTGCAACATTTTTTCTCTTTTTCCCTATTTGTAACCTCACATCTCATCATGTTCACCATGTAATACTCACCCCTACAACCATGTCCACCACTTGATCATGGTGTGACACCCCTCTTCACCACTTGGGTGGTGAGTCCCACACTATACATATCCCTTTCTATCACTCTTACCACTCTGCTACGTCAGTTTTCCACTCTTACTACTCAATCTAACACTCGCACTACAAAAAAATGACTGTTTAAGCCAATAAATTGTCGCCGCAAAAGAGCAAAAAGTCGCCGCCTTAACAAAAAATTAAATAAAAATAAAGAAAAAAAAAACAGGCCCCCATCTTTTGCTACCACACCACCTTTTTTCATGTGATAATCACCACACAACACCCTTCATCACACCATGATAGAGTGGAAAGAGGGATGACCATGGTGGAGGCCACCACACCCCCATTCCGCTCACTCTTATGGGCCGGGTTCACATGGCTTCAGATTGTGATCGGGAACACAAAAACACCCAACTCAATATTTGCTCTCCCACCGGTTTCCAACACCCGCCAACCCCCACGGCCCACCCACCTTTTTTTTTTCAGTTTTATAACCGTTAAGAGGTAAATTCAATTTATTTTTACCTTTAACCCTATATAAATACAAACATTACTTACCTGTTTTCTACACCAACTTTCTCTGTATATCTCATTCTAAATCTTCTACAATATTCCAACAGTTTTATACTTCTATTTCTCATCATGGATCCAACGACAATATAAATTTCACCACCCGCTGTCCGGGCGTAATCGAGTGACGTTTACGAGTTTCACTCTGCAATCTTCGGACAATCCATTCCGGTTAGACACGTCCCAACAACATACCAATCGGCCACATTTTTCTTTGACGCAATTCAGTTATACGCGATGCTCCATCAACAAATTACGGTTCAAGGCTATCCGGTTCAACCTCATTCGCTTTCTTCCAACACTTTTCCTACTGATCAAGTTACTCCTACTAATTCTAAATAATTGAGCAGACCCTAACTTCCAACGAAGAAGAGGAAGGTGTTGTTTGTTTTCGAAGACAAAAATGTCTTATGTCTTATTTCATGTCTTCAGGAGAAGATGTGGTTTAGAAGATCTTAAGTCTGAGAAGGTCTGCAAAAAAATGTAGTTTTTAGTTTATCAAAGTAAGAAAAAATAAGGTCTTATATCTGCAAAAAACAAACAGCCTTATATATATTAGAAACATCTGCGGGCGCGCAGACGTTTTTTTGAAAAAACAAATAAGCTTATTAGAAACGTCTGCGTACCCGCAGACATTTCTTTAAAATAAAACCTTATTTTGAAAAACAAACAAAGCCGAAATGATTCCGGAAACGTAATTGGACAAAGAAGAACGTTGGAATAAAAAATTACACGAAGACATACCGCAAGGAAAAATTGAAAGTAGATAAAAAAAAGTATTAAAACTACAAGAAAATCAAATGAAAACGACAAGAAGAGGAACGTTTCGAAAAAGTCTATGAATTTACATTCGGCCGCATGATCATAGGAGAATTACATTGTATGCGCTTTTGGCGAGGAATGAGAGAAACAAGGTACATCAAGCCCGTGCGTTATGTCGGGTGATATTCAAATAATCATATTCTTAGTAATTTAATTTACATATAATATAGTATATAAGATGGTTGTTCAAAGTTAACATACGTAGACAAAATTTAGGTTAACATGCAGCTACTACTTTTGCTAATTACATTATGTACATGTGGCTACATTACCTAGTAATATTATGAGATTAAATGTAACATATACAGATTGAAGGGTAAAGTGAATACCTTAATACATCTTGATATCGCTAGGCCAAAGGCCATTTGATTTGTAAATAATTGTAAGTAATTTTTAGATCAAATATAACTTATATAAACTTAAGGGTATATAATGAAAATTGTAACGGGTTAAAATTGAAATGAATAATACCCTTACTTTGTGAATTGGTTACAAGGGGAATAAAAAAATTACAAGTGGAAACTAGATTTATATTTATTTATTTTAGTTTGTAACTTTTACATTCTTTAGATTTTTATTATGTAATTGAAATTTTATTAGTTTTTGCGAGATCAACTATCATCCATGTAAGGCCAATGCAGTGGTCTATGCCTTAAGTAGAAAGGAACCGCAATTGTCTTACCGAGATTACCTCTCTACTCTACCCGCATACATCCCACCGCTCCTTTCTCTTTACCCTCTCTTTTCTTTTATCTGTCATCTCTCCTCTTCCTCTCTTCTTATTTATATCTCTCTTCAATTCAATAAAATAATAAATCAAAAGGTGGAGAAAAGATCGTAAAGGGTAAAACTTTGTATTTAGAAAAGGAAGAGCAAGTGATATGACGATAAAGTGACGAGAGGAAAGGGAAAAAAGGAAAGAGTAAACCGAAAGGACTGATGTGTTCTTGCTTTCGCTTGATGATCCTAATTGTTCGTATTTAAGCTCCTACTTATAACTTTACATGTAATTAGAGGAGTTGTTTTTTAAAATGTTCTTTTTTGCACTTTTGAAAAAAATAGTGAAAATTGAAAATAAGAAAGATGTGAAGTTAAACTTTGAAATGAAAAATAAATAGTATTTTAAAAAAATAATAAATAAATCAATATTACAATGCATGTTTGTATGAAGCGAGTTAGTATCCCCAAGTATGAACATGACATATATTGAAAACGACACGGTTGGCATATGGGAAGACACAAATACAACAAAAAAGCTAATATTCAAACACAAAAATATAAATTCTTTTAGAGTAAACAGAGTGGGGAAGGGTACGTTGAATAACGGCACCGTTGTTGGCGCCTCTACCGTACCACCACGCCATGGTTGGCGAAGAACGAGATGAGCGTCGCGTGGGGTGGGATCAGGGGTGCAATGCAGACTTTTTGTTGTCGTAAATCATCTCACTCGTTCATTTTTTATTTTCTTTTCTATTTAATTAACTAACTACGGTATTAAGCGAGTTTCAGAATATGATGTAAAATGAACTTATGATTACAGAATTAAGTAGTGTGAGGGTTGATAATATTCTTTAAAGAAAAATATAAAATAAAACAAAATTTTTAGAGAATGATAAAAAGGACGAAAGCGAAATGAGAGAAACTGGCGTGAATTGCTTTTACTTTTTCTTCTTCACAGGAATCTTTAAATTCCTGTTTTTATTCATAATAATAATTCGCCCAAAAAACAATAATTTTATAATAATAAACTTTTATATTACGGATTAATCATTAAAATCTTTTACAAATAAAACTAAATTTTCATCTAAGAGGTTCGGAGTTATAAAACTTAAGAGAAGTAATATATTCTTCTGCTTATCCTTTTACTTACATAATCAATACAAGTGTCAAAAATAATGAATAAGGTAAGAAAAAAGAATTAATGAACTTCACATATCATTTTTTGATGAGTAGGAGAATGAAGTAGGATGAAAAAGTATAAGTATATATCATTTCTTAAAATATAATTAGCTTATCGAGTAGATTACTTACTTTTTATAGAAAAGGTTAAAGATTTAAAATTTACGTAAATGCATCTGAGTCAAAGGTTTAATACCCGGAAAGAATCCTAATCGAAAAAAAACTCTTTTAAAAAAGAAAGAAAGAAGAGAGGATTTAGAGTCATGACCCAAAAATCACGCCTTCAACTACGACAATGGCTAAACCACTAATGTGATTAACATGAGTAATAATGCTCAAATATTAATTAATCCAAATAATATATTGAAATATAGGGCAAATTTTAAGTGAAGATAATACAAAAAAAATAAAAAAAAATGCATGTCATGTGTTAGATTGAATGGATTAAACATGTTTTTCTTAGACATATATAGTATTACTTTTCTATTTAAAAAGTTTTACTCTTCTTAAAAATTGTAACTATTATATATGTAAAATATAAGTGTCTTTTTTGAAACTAAAATTTATTCTTTCTTTTATTATTAATATTTTACCCGAGTGATATGACGGAGACATAGTATGTCTATAGTGTTACAAATGTTTGTCATTCATAAAACCACTTAAATAAATGAACACTTGAATATTGAAATAAGACATCATTTTTTATTTTTTTTGCTTATATGATTAAATTTTGGTTTATTAATTAGTTTGGTTTACTAATATAGTTGAAATGTACAACTTACTACATATATTCTTTAAACTTAATTTCATATGTGAATCTTGCAACATATAAACGTAAAAAAGACTATTAAAATTAGGGATGACAATGAGACGGGTAAAGGACAGGTATTGGTCATCTCATTCTCATACCCTATTATATAACCATATTGCATACCCGGTCTCGTCCCGCTGGTATCCTATTACCAAATAATCATCGGGATCGCAGGTATACCCGCGGGTATCGGGTATCCCATTTATATTCTTAGTCAATTAAAATTTTTCTAAATAAAATTTTGTTTCATATAACTTCATGCGAATCATGTCAAATAATAAGTTGGTTTTTTAAACTATCATTTTTTAGCAACATCGGCATTCAACATATAGGAATTAAGGATTGCATGTCAAGAATCAAGCATCAATAACAAGTTTTTAGTGCTAATTAACAACATATCAATATTCAAACATCTAGATTCAAGGTTAGATCATCATCTCATGTTCTTGTTCTAGTGAGAGAAAGCTTTATTTAGCTTCGTTAAGGCATGAAATTTTATTGCATGTGTGATTTTGGAATAACATTATGATTACGGATCATAGATTAACTACTTGATATGATTGCATGTCACTTATTTAGATTTTTGGTAAATTTTGGACTGAACAAGCTGTTCATATTGAACAGCAGGACTAGAAATGGGCTGTCTAGTAAGAACAGGCCTGCCACGGGGGCATGGGTTGTGTCGAAGGTATCACGAGCCAACGAGCCATGTATAGCCCTAGAAGGTATGGCATGCTTCTAATATTTGGAGCATGCCTTTGAGTTACGCACAACCGTGTCAACATAGGAACGGTCCGTGCCATGCCCTATTTGGTCACAAGATATGCCATGCCTAGTTAAGGGGGAGTTGTGGTTGGCACGGTTGTGTCACACATCATGTCACCATCTGTTAGTTTGAAAATTTGAGATTAAGTATATGTAAGAGACATAAATGATGTACGTATTATGAATACTTAGGTCTTTGAGAACTTATAGAAAAGACAAACAGAGATATCCAGAAGCTAGAGATGACAGTTGAGTGTCTTGAAACTAATACTTGTAGATGTAAGATAGTAAAATCATATACCATAATTTAAATAAAGTTGAAGGTTGATATATATATATATATATATATATATATATATATATATATATATAAAGTAAATCTGCATAAATATTGCTATGTAAGATTTACTATATGTATCATATGGATATGGATTAATAGCTATACTTACAAACTATTTTTGTATGAGGAATGTATGACCAAATAAATATCATGATGCGAATCAGACTATGCATTAATATATCATTAAAAAGTATGAATAATATTATAGCAGTTTTGTATGAATAAATGTATGTTGAAGATGTATAAAAGAGATGAAGAATAGTATGATAAAATATGTTTACTTATAGTATTGGTTAAGTATTATTAAAAGTTTGAGGTGGAATAGAAACCATGTAAATATATGGTGCTATTTCAGGCATAAACAAATGAGATATATTCAAGGAAGAATACTTATATATGAAAATATCGAGAAGTTATAATGAGATATACATATTTAAGGAAATCATAAGATCAGAGACTATTTATCGATCTATGACAACTTCAATACAATACCAATGCAACTAATTAAGAGATGGATGACTATCCACTCCAAGACAATAAAACAAATATATTTCACATAGAACCTGTCACGGTTGAGTTACATAATTGATAATTGGATAAACGGGATTAGTGATACTAGTAGAAGGTTGAACAGAAGCCTATACTCAATATTTGTATTATTAATGGATTATGAATCAACGATAAAGATATAATTAGATGAATGTGAATTGAACTCGAATAGTTGTTGGAATATAAATAGTGTTATATGTAAGATAACAATTCTCATACACCATAAAGACTTGAATTGAGATAATATGATAATGGATGTTATGGTATATTTACAATTATGGATTTTGAGATGCTTGCTGAGCTTTTAGCTCATCAAACAATCTTAACAAATTTTTAGGTGTTTTGGAAGTATGAAGCTCTAGGTCCGGTGGATGGATTTTGTTTGTGCAACCATTATGTTTAAAATTTAGTTGTGCAAGTTGTTTCTTCGGCTTTTAAATAAACATAAACAAATTCTACGGTTTATATTTTATTCTAAACTTTTTTTAATCAACATTTTATTATTATTATGAAATGATGAAGATTGAAGATGATATCTAAACAAAATCAATTGAATGAGATTGAAGTTGTGAATCTATCAAATGGGGCTTGAAATCATGCATCATGTTTTTCATCTTCCAAAGCAAAGACCCCCATATCGTTTAACATAATCGTTTCCTAAACTTGTTTATATTCCAAATCAGGACATGTTCATTTTCCATTAAAATCATTTGTACAAAATTGATTGTCATATTCCATGAAATTAATTAAGAATCATGAACTAACAATTCGCAAACTGAAGAAGATGAATCACAGGTCATGTATGGACAAATTTGAACCAAAATGATTCAAACGATAAGCAAAACGATTCGACAAGCAAAACTCAAGAAGTTGAATCACATGAGTAACCAAAATCATAACAACCAATATCACATGAAGCCATTGGTTTGAATTTACTAATCTAAATTCAAATTGTAAACCCTAATTGTTTTTTTAATTCGGGTTCTATATGTTCGAGGAATATCTTCATGGTAGATTGAGAGAGATTATAAGGAGAGAGAGAGGGAGTAGAGAGACTCAGAGAGCGATATTGAAAATAGATGAGGGGGAGGTAGAGAGAGACTAAGAGAGATTGTTAGAGGAGGCAAATGGTGGGTAGCGGTGGTGGTCTCCTCCGGTGAGGAGGTGAGGGTGGCTGGTGGGGGAGGGGGAGTTAGTAGAAAATGGTGGTGAGGTGAGAGAGAAGAAAGAGACTAAGAGAGAGAGAGAGAGACCGAGAGAGGTTGTGAGGGGAAGGGATAGGTTTAATAATAATAATAATATAATAAAATTATATGAAATAATAAAAAGAAAAAGTAACCTGTTTAACTTGTAATTGTAGTTTAAGTTACATAATATGTGAAATGAATTGCAGTTTAAGTTACATAATATGTGAAATCTAGGTACTTTATGTTGAAACAACTCTTTAGTAACATCAATGCATTGTAAAATATAACAATTGTATAGTGGTATATAACTATTTTAAATAGGTAAAAAGTAAACTAGTTTCTGCACAATTAACAATATACACGAATAATTAGAATTGCTTAACTAATGTGTAACAAATTGTTAAGAAATAAATGACTTGTTCAAATTATAAAAATAGACATAACATATTGTATGTAAAAGTAAATTATACTATATTATATACGTCGGTCAGGTTAGATTAAAGTTTAATCAAACACTCAAAACCATAAAAGAGTCAAACATTTTGCTTACTAAGAAAACACATAACAACCCCTCAATTAATCATTTGGTTAAGTTAAATTGATTTGGTTATTCGATTAATTGATTATCGTTCGGTTTTTTAGTTTTGTGACTCACCCTTAATTCTACCTCTTCAACTCTAGTTCAGAGGATGTATTGCTACCCACTTCGATAGATTCCAAGACATTGACAACTTTCTTTGATGGTTTCTGACCGTCCATGGTGTCTGGATGGTTTCTCAATATCGATAGTGCTTGATGGTTTTCATCCTTCGACGTGCTACATAGTCCTCAATTAGTCTAGCCATAAGAAACCTATATAAATAAAATAGTTGGCGTTTCAGCTTGCAAAACCTTTTCCAATACAAATACGACTTGCTTATTATACAAGTTACATGGATTAACTGTGTTTATTTCAGTGACATATACGTATTGTGTCAAGAATTGTAACCCGTATCATTATGTTTAATTGGTGTTGCGTGTATACAACACGAAGTATAAACTAATAGTATATAAATATGTTTACTAGTACATAATTAGTTTTTACATTCTATCTTCTAATTAGTTACGAAACTATAAAGTTTAAGTAAATATAAAATCTCAAATTTTTTTGTCTTTTCAATCTAATACGAGAAATGAATTTCCAATCTCCCACGAACATCTATCTTATAATTAGTTATGAAATATATTTTCGTATCTTTTCTCTTTGCAATTGCCTACCACCGTAAAAACTCTTTTACCTTTCTTTTCCATTTGTAACGGCAACATAAAACGAATAAGTTACTTTTAGCCCATGCGGAATGGTCATCGGCATACTTTTGGTATGCTTAATTGGCACACGGTGTTGAAGCCAAACATCATCCCTACTACCGAGCATAAACACGCGTTCTTGGTATTTCAGTATCGAAGAAGAAGAGAGAGAGAGAGAAAAGAGAAAGAGAAAAGAGGAGAGACAAAGTGTATTATTAATAAAAAACCCTTGAAAGCATATTAAGTATGTGAACGATGTATTCTATGAGTTGAAATGAAAGATTAAGATCATCTTATGTTATAGTTAAACATAATCATTCATATTTTTTCACAAACATGAGGGTGAATATCTTATTTTAAGCAAGAATATGTCACATTAAAGTCTACTCTTATCTTTGTGAGATAACACGATGGATCATGTTTAATTCACCATGTTCTTATTTGCTAGATGTATTTGAAGGTGAGTATATATACTCCCCATGCTCTTATTTGCTAGATGTATTACGTACATCACTTTACTAAGTTTTCATAAATGGGAGAAAGTATGTGCAGCTAAAAGCACATATTTTAAATATTTTATATTTATAAACACTTAAATAAGTAAATGATTAAATGACTATTATATCCTAATTTTAATTATTTTTTTAAAACAAATAACATAAATAATACTACAAGCTATATATTTGTAGAAGATGTAACAAAGAAAAGAAAAACCCGGAAAAGAGTTTTTTTTTTTTTTTAATAAAGAAAAATACCTTTTTTTTTCCTTTGAATTCGAAGGGTAGAAATGTCAATACAAATGATATGTTACTAAAGAGTTGTTTCAGCATCCTTGAATTTCTCTCCTGCTTCCTTGAGTATCCGTTGGTAACTGTATGAACGCTCTCATTTTCTCACATTTAACGTTACTCTTTGTTCATTAATGCTAACATGAGCAGAGTGCGCATTGCACACCTTTCCTACAACCACCACCGCCGGTTATGAATCCCACAACCGACCAATTACCACCACCGCCATTACAGCCACCGCGTTCTTCCTTCAGCTGCGACCGTCATCCAGATGAAAACTTTTCCGGCTTCTGTCCTTTATGCCTCTGCGAACGTCTCACTACTCTAGATCAATCAGCCACCGCCGCCGGTTCTTCCTCCTCCCGACGTAATTCCACCTCCTCCGCCACTGCCGCCGCCATCAAATCAATCTTCCGAGTATCTTCCTCCACCAACACTACCTTCGAAGCTTACAGAAACAAAACAACAGCCACAGCTACAGCCAAAACATCATTCTTCCCGGAGCTCCGCCGTACGAAGTCATTCTCCGCCTCGAAGAACGAAGGATTAGGATTCTCTGCCGGAGTTTTCGAGCCTCAACGGAAGTCGTGTGACGTTAGAGGTCGTAACACGCTCTGGTCGCTCTTCTCAATCGACGACGAAAACAAGCCCAGACACTCCTCCGCTCAACAACAAACCCTAGGAAACACCGGCACAGTTCTCGAGACGAATAAAGAAGACGACGAAGAAGAAGATCAATTCGCCGACCAAGAAATTGAACTTTCTGAAGAACAGGACCAGTTAACGGTGAACGATTCTGTGAACAACATTGTGGAAGAGATTGCTGAAATTGAAGAACAAGAGGATGTGCATTTGGACGAATTGAAGACCATGAAGGATCACATAGATCTCGATTCACAATCCAAAAAACCACCACGATCCAATTTCTGGTCAGCGGCTTCGGTTTTAAGTAAGAAATGGCAACACTGGAGGCGAAAGCAGAAGAAGGGAAGTGTCGACGGCAACAGCGTCGTTTCATCGTCTACATTGGTGAAGAAGCCAATTTCACGTAAATATCGTGAGACACAGTCGGAAGTCGCCGATTACGGATTCGGTCGTCGCTCCTGCGACGTTGACCCTAGATTTTCACTGGATGCGGGTCGGATCTCGTTTGATGACCCGAGGTATTCGTTCGACGAGCCTAGGGCTTCTTGGGACGGGTATCTAATCGGCCGGACATTCCCACGGCTTCCTCCGATGGTAGAAGATGTACCGGTTGTTGCGGTGCCGCGCTCCGATATGCAAATCTCCGTTGAACAACCGGCGAAGACAGATGATATTGTCCCCGGTGGATCGATCCAAACCCGAGAATACTACACGGATTCTTCCTCCAAGAGACGAAAAAGCCTCGATCGGTCCAACTCGATCCGGAAAATGGCCGCCGCCGTAGTGGCGGAAATGGATGAAACGAAAACGACCGCCGCCCCTGTTTCAAACGCGAAAGTATCCCCTGCAACTATTGATTACAGCTATGGCCATGGAGGGTTAAGATGCCCAAGCATTGGTTGTGAGCGAGAATTAGCAAGGGATTCTAATTCAAACTCGTTAAGAGACGATTGTTCAGAAACATTTGAATTAGGGTTCAGGGATAATGGTGGAGAGAAGAAGGAAGGTAAAAAACCCCGGCGGTGGAGATGGAAGTTATGGGGGTTTATCCACCGCCGTGGAGGCCACAAAGACGATGATGAAGATGGGTTTAGCAGAGTAAATGGTGTCGGCAGATCATACTCAGAATCTTGGCAAGAAAGCGGATTTAACAAGAAAGTTTTCAGAAGCAATAGTAGTGTAAGCTGGAGAAATTCTTCATACAACACAAGGAAATCAACTTCTGAAATCAATGGATTTGCAAATGGTAAGAATAAAAGAATTGGTGGAGATGAATTTGTTCTTGAAAGGAATCGAAGTGCAAGATATTCTTCACCAAATCACACAGATAGCGGGCTTTTGCGATTTTACTTGACACCATTGAGGGGCAGTCGAAGAAGTAACCGATCAACTAGTAACTCGAATTCAATCGCCAGAAACTCGCTTCGACCCTTCTGAATCACGGAGAAGGTTGTAACCTTACTTGCTTATGTTTTATGTGTTGTTAAATTGGTTGGTTTGAGTTAATAACATTGAAATTCTCTTCAATTTGTTGTTGCATACTTGCATCTAGTCTTGTTCTTGGTAAAGTTATAGCCTTTTGTGTCATTTTCCTAATTGTCCCCATGATTTCATCCAAATTTTAATCCATGTTAACAACTTATGTTTGATGCTAAAAACCATTCAATTCCTTGCATGTTACCAACATCATACTGCATTACTGCCACTCTTAACTGTGTTCTTTTAGGTTTTTCTTTTTCTTGTTCTAATTTTGAGACTTTGTTAAGAAACAACAATCAATAGGTGACAAGACACAACATAGTGGTGTCTTTATGAGAAAACAGGTTTATCATGTATCTGGGTCATTTGTTGCTTTCAGTTTTTTGTTTTGGTAAAGACTTTTTTTTTTCTTGTGTGTAGTAAATGCATTTGGTGCATTAAAACTTGTATTTCATGCATTAACAATTGTAATATGAAATTGTCTTTTTTGTTAATTTGTAACCCTGGATAAAGATGTGTTTCAGCACTTAATGTTGGGGTCTGAAAGCTTTAGATGTTCCCATTACTTGAGAATTACATATCCCTCTTCCCAATAATTACTACTTTTGACCTTCAACATTCAAAGTAAATATTCTCAATACAAATTCTTTTTATTTTACCTTTACTTCAAAAAAAAAAAATGATATATCCTTCTATTATTTTCTTTTAGTTATACATCTACTTACAAGATCAATACAAGTGTTAAATCAATGAAGAAGATGAGGAAAGAAAATTATTAGATTTTACATGTCAGCTTGTGGTGAGTAGAAGGATGAAGTAGGAAGAAATAGTGGACGATATATCATTTTTCGTAGAATAATCTTATCTCCTATATTCTTTTCCGGCTATTTTTTAATAGGTTAAGTTGCACGAAAATAAACAAACTTTGTCAATATTGTCATTTATGCAACAAACTTTATTTTGTACTTAAAAATACACACAACTTATAAATGTTGTTCATTATATGCAAGTTACCAATGATAATAGATACTTTACCGGTAATCTGACAAAAAATAAATGAATTTTGCTATCTAAAAATACATACAATTTTCAAATTTTGTTCATTATATACAATCGGTAACCGGTAACTTGGTAATCAGATTATCAATTATACACAATGAACCAAATTTGTAAAAAGTATGTATTTTTAGATATAAAATAAAGTTAATTACATATAATGACAATATTGATAAAATTTTTATATTTTCACACATATTGTCCTTTTTAATATATATTTACATTTAATAATTTTTTTCTAGAAAATAATGAAATGTTGGTAAAGTCTTTTTTATCCTCATTTTTTATTTTATTTTTTACTTTCACAATTACGTCATTAAATCACACAACAAATAACATGGTGTGTCGTTTCTAAGTCCAATATTTAATTTTGAATCTAAAGACTATGCATCGATCAATTATTGAAGTGTTAAATATAATTCAAAATACCCACCATTAGTGGTATAATCTTGAAATCTATGTTGACCATTAGATTTACTATTTTGATTAGATTCTTAAAAATAGATTAATTTTATAAAATATTTTACCGACATTATTTGTAAAAATCATTTCTTATATTTTTATAAACAAAAAAAATAATAATAAGTATATATAAACCTCAAAATTAAGTTAAAAGATACATCGAATCTATTCAATATTCAATAAATAGCTTGAACATTTTTCATCTCCTCCTTTTAAACTTAATTTTAGACACATTTAAATGTCTATCAATCATTTTCTAGTTGGAAATAGAAAAATATTTAAATTATCTAAAAAATAAATCAACCAAATCATTTGCACTCATCAAAATGAGCCGAAAACGAAGAGGCTCCTGGTGACCTCCATTGTTATTAGTTAGTGTTGGGCTCATGATCCCCAATCTTGTGGTGTTGGTGACGAGCAACTGGCTCGTTTTTGCTTTATTTTAAAGGATTAAAGATAATTTGATGGAGTCGATTGATTGTAGTGACGAATAGTTATTAATAGAGGATATTAGTGTTATGTTAACGATAATATGAATAAGTATACTCATATAAACAAAACCATAATGCACATTTTACAATGGAGTATCTATTTCATTCTGCAGTCTCAATTGTTATCAAAACATTGGACAAATATGCTTTTAATTTATACAATAATTTGTGTAATAATAATATTCATTTTTGAGTTTTTTCTTCAAAATAATGACAGGCAAATTTGGCTACTTTTCCTTTGTAGAATTTTGGAAAAACAGAGTAAAGAGAGGGGAAAAGAAGGGTGATTAATGAGGACCCAAATCCCATGACAAAATGATTGCATTGAGATCTCTCTATCTTAAAATAAAAAAGATTCAAACACAATAATTCTTTGGCAAGTGAATAAAGTCAAAAAGCCACACCCAACATGCTCCTGCCTCTCTTTGGGGGCTAGAAAAGATTATGTGGTGTGTTCATCCATATATTTCCCATCTTTCTCTCTAATTAATAATATTATTTTAAAACCTCTCTCAAATTAATATTATACTATTCTTTCTTGCTTATTTTTTTTCCATCATTAACAGAAAAAACATAAGGTATATTTTTCCTCTGTTATTTCTATTTTTATATCAAATTAGCGTTATATCACTTACCATTTCTCATCACTCATCCATCATTTTAACATATAAAATACTTTTTTTTCAACTTCTTCATATTTATCCTATGTTTTAAATATTAAAAGCATGTATGTGTGTCAGAAATAGAATATGTGTAT
Source organism: Dittrichia graveolens (assembly GCA_038502395.1). Lineage (NCBI taxonomy): Eukaryota > Viridiplantae > Streptophyta > Magnoliopsida > Asterales > Asteraceae > Dittrichia > Dittrichia graveolens. The sequence continues at coordinate 30,117,459 of JARJIL010000005.1, forward strand.
ATGTGTGTGTGTGAGAGAGAGAGAGCTTGTAAGAAGGAAATTAACGCCGCAAGGGGGAAGGGAGTGGGGCAAAATTAGGGGTGGGAAAGTGTCCCTACGATGTCGAGAGGCCACCTCAGCCACACAGTTATAAACTTATAACTACAAGAGTATACCTCTTGCGTTTAAGGAAATGTACATCTTCATCTTTATGTTGTTTTTAGAGCCTATAGAATGGTATGGTTTTTGGACAATGTAGTGGTCGACCATACGCCGGATGAGAGGGTTTTTCCAATCCGCCATGGTATGGCAAAGAAGTTGGTGTGGAGAACTCCAACCTCCGGGGTTGGGTTGGGGGGGGGGGGGGGGTTATGTGGTAAGGGGAGTGTTAGGCACAATGGCACATCAATGTTATATCTCTCTCTTTTCTTTTATTTTTTGTAATTTTAATCGAGAGTGGTTAATAAGTGGATCCCAACATTTGATATGATAGAAAGCGATTATTACAGAACTGAGTGATAAATTGCATGATAAAGATAAAAAACTTACTTAACGATGTGATAAAAGTAATAAGATGATATATATATCCCCCAACCTACATTGTGAAGCTTGCAAGATTTGATTCATATCAATTACCACATACTTTGACAATTGAGAAACATATTTAAAGAAAAGAAAATCTTGTAAATAACATATATAATTTATTTGTCTTTTAAAATTTTTGGATGTTTTATTGTATTAAACACAAGCCTAATAATCTATTGTTACCAATAATAATCATTGTTTAGTGCCCTAGCAACAAATAAGTTCAAACTTTTATTTTTTAGTCAAATTGAAATAAAAAGAAAATCACTTTTGTTTTGCTAAAGGAAAAAATTCAAAAAAATGAAAAAGTAAAAGTGCCAAAGGCTCATTCTCCAATGCCATAAACATCTAGGTTTACAGTAAATTGTCAATTTATTTATTTATCTATTTATTTTTATTGTTATTACTATTTAACTTACAGAATTTGGGAGTAAAAAGATTTCAATGATAATTGGAATATATGTATAGTTGTATACCCCTGAATTATTCAGGTTTGAAAGTTAGGTTATTCATTGTTATGTGTTTCAAAAGCCTAAAACTCTCATCTTTTTTGCTATATTGGTATTCCCTTCTTTCATCTTTTATACCTTTTTTTTATCTGTTAATTTTGACGCTTGTCTTGATCAAGTAAATATGAATAAAGGGTAGGAGGATATATAATTTTTCTTAATTTATATATGCAGATTGAGTTGAATTTTGCATTAATATAAGTCGATTAAAGGCTGACATTGATAGGGAATTTGACTGTAAAGCAAACAAATCATGAATGGTTTGGAAGATGACTTGAGAGAGTCGTGCATGTTCTCGATCTGGTTCTTGGGATGAGGAAAACATCAAACAAACAAGATAGTGATGTATCATGCTAATCCACCAACCATCGATCTTACTTTCTCTATTTTTTTTACAATACTAATATACTAATAATTCTACATTTGTTTAATTGAAGAATATTTAATATAGTTCATAATTAATTTATAGTTTTTAGAGACTAATTTTAGCCTTTAAATCAATGTCATTAATGGTCCAGATTGGCATTTTCGTAATTTTTCATAATTCACATGTGATGCTTTTACAAATCACATATGATTGTATATTGAATCACTTGTGATTTAATATTAAAATTTCAGTACTATGTTTTTTAAATAGACTTTATTGAACACAACTCTTATTTACTAATTTATATATGAAGTAAACAGAAGGATTTCTCGCCTTTAGTGGTTTTCTAAACTAGTCGTACCACATTCCGATATGCAAGATTTTACTGTTTTTGTGGTTGTTTCCTATTGAACTTAGGTTTAATTTTTTAGATACCCGTCATGTTCTCTCGTACATATAAGAGTGAGTCTCTTATTTTAAGTCAAGAATAAGTACCTTGTAGGTCTCGCTCAAATGTTTGTACAGAAACATGTTGGGTTATGTTTGACTCAAATATGAGAGGATCTTAACTCATTTAAATGACAGATTTAAATTTCTCTAATCCAAATATTGAATTCTCTAATGATAAATTTCAAGTCGTTTTACTAATTTAAGCACGATAAAAAAGTAAAAACAATCAGATGCATAAATTTATTGACCAGCGAATAGGCTCCGTAACTAGTGGGTAAAAAAGTAAAAATGTAGAGCTTCTTAGTGGGCTGTCAATGGCTAGCCCAATGTCAATGTTGGGCCTAAAACTTATATGGGTTTAGGTTCTGGGTTGTTGAACTGTTTTTTTCTTGAGGTATCAGGTTCTTTGGATCGAGTTGTTTAGGTTTTTTTATATAGAATATTTAACCGATAACCGAACTGAATTACATTTTAGATTTTGATTTTAGGTCACACAAACTATTTTAGTCATCATGCTATTAATGTACATTTTAGTTTATAGTTTGTAGATTTAATGCACCAAAACATTTTGTGTTTATTTTTTTTGAAATAAACTATAAACAAAGTAATAGAATTGGATGAAGTGAAAAGAGTAAAAGCCCCATGATAGCCTTCTTGCCTTCACCACTATGTATCTATTATATAATAACAATTGTTAGGAATAAGTTTCTATAAAATGATATGTACTTTAAAGCGGAAGAATGTTATTCTGCTTTTATTTGGCGGAACGGTACGTTAACCAAAATGCAACCCACATGACTTGGGTTCGAGCTTAAACTACTCATTTGCTCTTTATTTTGTTTTTTTCTTCAGAGTACCCAGTCCTTTTTTCTTATTTTTCTTTCAAGCAGTAAGTTCCTAGTTATTAAAAATATGCTCATCATTTTGTTATGTGACCAATAATCAAAGATAAACCACTTGAAAATATTCACCCATGAGATTCCAGGAACAGAAAAGTTATAATTCAAAACACCATTGTCGTTCACTATCATCACTGCCACTTATTGTCACTGCTGGCCCACCACCACCACCACAACTGACCCATGCAACTACTCTTCACCGTCATCTCCACCTGCATTGGTGGCGACGATAGCGGTTGGTGGTCACTATGGAAGCAAGTGGTGTCAATAAAAGTTGGTGTGTGGTGGTAGGTGGCGGCAACTGTCAGTGGTATTGGTAGCAGGGGTGATTGTAGAGGAGGGCAATGGTCAATGTTGGCGGTTACCATTGGTGGAGGCGATTATGATGGTGAGGTTCACTATAGTTATTATGATCAATAAAAGCATAATATTAGTTTAATTATGTGTTAACTATGCTTAATAAAGGTATTTTGATTTAAATAAAATTAAAAAAAAACTTTAAGATCATAAAAAATTTCTGTAATGCCTGAATCAACAATCATGATAAAGTATGCTATGTTAGTATGTTACTAACTAGATGATGTGATAGGCATTAATATTGTCGTAATATATAAAATGGTTAAACTTTGAGTTCAAGTTTTTAATTATTAAACTTCATTTTTTAAATATTTTAACTTTAAAGTTTAAATAGTAACTCTATTAATTTTTTTTGAATGGTTTAACCCTTAAAAAGTAAACTCTATTTTAATTTAAGGCAACATATGAGGAATTAGAATACAACAAACTTTATCAAATCCACAGCCGATCTCTGGCGCGTGGTTCTTTTCAGTTTTTGACAATGGTTTTTAGTTTCCGGTGGAGCTTCCAGTTGCCACTTCATTTTCATTTTCTTCTTTTAAAAATAGTCGATCTACAATACATAACATAAATGTTATGCAGATGAACGCATCTTTTACAACTTGATGAATAATTTATATGCACGTTTTCAATCTCATTCTTTTTGCTCGATGAATCCATATCAGTCGAAGATGTGATCATCCATAACCGCGTATGCAAGATATCAATTGAAAATCCAATCAAAATAAACCCTGGGTTCACAAAAGGGCAAAGTCGATTCTTCATGTTCTTTTCAAAAGATGAACTCATGAAATCATGAATCGCAATTAGGGCAAAGTTGATAAGCGTTCGTAAAGGGCAAAGTTGAGATTTATTCATATATAATCAACTTCTGTTTGCGTTCCATATATTGTTCATATAATTATGGATTTGTTCATATGTAATAATTAGAGCAAAGTCGAGATGTGTTCCATAACTATTTTTTTTATTGTGCATAGGATTTATGAGTTCAATAAACGATTTCGGTTTGTGATTATATTCCAGATATGATTTTGGTTTGCAATTCTTGTTCAAACTGATTGATTTTGCTAGAATCATCCTCATGTTTTTATGCTTTTTTCATATACTGAGTTATGTTCGATTTAGTTTCTTTGACAGAACTGAGATGCGAATCTGCCGTATTGATTATGAGTTTCATTTGTTATGAAAATTGTGATAGATTCGTAGTTTTGGGTTGTGAGTTCGATTATGAATGTGTTTTTTTTAATTTTGTTTTTGTTATTTGATTTAGGGTTTCATATGTTTATCTTCATGTGTGATCATCATCAAGTGCTCATCTTATGAACAGGTCACCGGTTGCATGCAATAAATCAAAATGAAATTATTTTTAGCTATAAAATAAAATAAGTTATATACAATAGTTGTACTACGATGACAATTTCGTAAATTTCGTTATATTTTTACGCACTTTATCCATTATTTTAACAGTTGAACTTTATTTTTAAATAATTGTACCCTTGAATGAATGAACATGTTGCTAATGTACGCAATTTATAACAACTATTTTTTCTTTGGCAAAAGGAACACATCTACTAGTAAATTCTTTTAAATATTTTCATAAATTACGTTTTATTAACGTTTAATCATTTTATTTTATCAAATAATAACTTAATTCAAGACATTTTTCTAGCAATAAACCCAGGTTATATAAATCAATCAGAATAAAAAATTTATTCAGGTCATCCAGTCATTTAAAGTTTAATTAGTTTATTTTATCAAACAACCTCTAAACTTAAATATAGAATTACACTATTTTATATATATTCACATTTCCTCAACACTGCCTTTCATGAATATAATATTCGTATTGTTTTTCGCAAAAGATTATGTGGTTATGTTATTTAAATATGAATTTTGATAAATATTTTTGCACGTTATCATTTTTGAAAATTTAGTAGAAGAAAATGAATTTTGTAGAAGAAATGAATTTTGTGGAAGAAAATAAATTTTGAAATTTTTTATCATTTTTGATAAAAAGAATATGATTTTGTAGAAGAAAATTTAGTATATCATAGATAAATTGGGAATTCATTGTTTACAAGGGGGATTATAGTTATTTAATGACTTACAACCATGTAGTGCAATTAATGATGCACAACGTGCAACTGACTAAAGTTTCAATATTAGTAATGTAGATGATATGAGTTAATTATTATATGTGTAAATTGGTGAAACTTTAAGGGTGAAAAGTGTCAATCTTGAAACTAAAGGGGTTGAATATGGAAAAAGGGTTATAAAAGGAAGACACTAGAAGTTTGACTTATTTGAGTCTTCTTCTTTGGCTGTGCACATCAAGAGAGAGAAGAGAAAGTGGATGAGAGGCTGTCACAAGGAGAAATTGAGAAAATTTCTTGATTCTTATGATGTTTGGTTTAATTTAGGTATGTTTTGATAGTATTTCTACGATGGAAGCTTTGGATTTGGGCATCAAAGTGTTAACAAGTCATTTGGTGGTCACAAGTAAGTTCTAATTTTTGATTTGTATTTGATTTTAGCAATACATGAAGTATTTGCTGATTTTGTTGTTGATTTGTGTTGAAACTTTTGCAAATGGGTCATTTTTGGGTTAAATAAGAAATTGGGATCTGGATTATCAAATTAAGTAAAGTGGTGATGTTAGAAGTAGTTTTGAAAGGCTTTTGTGTCTTTTGTATGTTGAAAATGAGTTTTGGTTGAAAGAATTGAATTTTGGTTGGAATTGCATAAGAAAACAAGTTAAAAAGTTATTGTTTACGGTATCTTGCGGCGCGGGGCCGACTATCCTGCGCAGTGCCTTTCTCCAGAGATTTTCTCCTGGCGCGAGGATCCCTGTTGACTCTAAAAGCATTATTTAGATCCACTTTGACCATGTAATTGGTTAGGGATTGATTCTTATGATTATAGGAGGTTAAAATAGAGTCTTTTAAAACCCATAAGAGTGTCTAAGCACAGAATTGAGCTTATACTCTTAAGAAATCATGTTTTCGGTTAACTTATGCAAGTTGGCCTTATGTTTTGTGATCATAGGACTATTGATCAAGTGTTTGAGCTTTGGTTTTGTTAGGAAGTGATCCTCATCACTTCATCAGGTGAGTACACCCTGTAGATACCTAACTTTTATTAACGTTTATAAGTCATCACAAATGTGTTTTGTATGTTTGGTAAATTGTTTTATGAAAAGTATTGAACTAATTAAAGGATGTGGAACTTACGTAATCTTCCTATGCTGGAAATCAAAATGAGACCAATACTCCGCTTAGGAGGAGGTCTAAGTTATTGATATAGTGGTACTTGATAAATTGCTCATGATGTGACACTCAATCTAGGAGTGAGCTATGATTTTGTAATAACACATATGGTTTTGAGTTAATGAATTATGTATAAATGCTTGAGTTACTTAAATGCTTAAGTTACTTGGCCTTTATTTTTATGTGACCCTTGTGGTATGAGTTACTTAAATTGCTCATGATGTGACACTCCATTTAGGATGTGAGACTTAAATGCTTGAGTTACTTGACCTTTATGGCATTTGTTTTATGTGACCTTTGTGGTTTGAGTATAGTCCGGACTATTGTGGTTTCAATTGCACATCCAATTGTGTTTCTAACCACTGTGGTCGTGTGTGTTATTCAAGAGGTTGCGGCGAACCGAACCATGCGACACGTGTGTGGTATAGTTGAGGGATGTTGCAATTGGTGGAGGGGGATGATAGTACCCATTATGATCGTGTAGTTCAAGAGGCCGACGAGCAAACCGAACCAGTGTATACACGAGTGGATTTGGGGAACATGTCATTCACTCTAGATAACCATTGTATGGTGGATTGTTTCATGCTCCTCCACCTTGATGGGGAGATGTGGTTATCCCCCATGTGTGCACGTGTTGACTGTGGCTAGCTACCACCGGAAGATACCGTGGCTCAATGGACAGACCCACATTCTTATGTGTTATATGTGTACTTGTATTGATTGTACTTATTGCCAAACTCGTGTTTTTGAAAGATGATGACTTGTTTTTGAAAGATTAAAGTTTTTGATTGTACTCACTAGCTATATTTTTAGCTAACCTGGTGTATAAAATGTTTTGTATCCGAAGGTAGTTTAAGGGCCTTTGCGAGGCGGTAGATGCCTTGGGCATTGTTTTGGCTTGTTTTAGCTACCGGTAATATTGGATTTCCTATTTGTTTGTTTATGGTCGTGAGATAGATTATGGTAACACCAAAAGCTTTTGGGTCATATACGACAATGTAATTTCTTGTTAAAATTTGTCTGTATTTTTGTAGAAATGATGTAAATGAATTATAATGTTTTCGCTTTTAGTTAAAGGGTTTTATATAAAGAATGTTTTAAAACAAGTTTTGAAAAGTTTAAATTTAGACTGAAATCAGGGTATTACAATCACTTTCTTGGTTTAAAAAAATTATAAGATTCGATAATAAACTTATATTCAATTTTTATTTAGTTTCTATTTAGAAAAATGACATATTCTCCTGTGTTTACTTCTACTTCATCTTTTTTTTTTTCACTACAAGATTATATGTAGAGTACACTATTCTTTTTACACACTTCCTACACTAATTTTGATACTTGTATTAATCTTATAAGTAAGAGAAAAAAATAGAATGATATATTACTCCTCTTCTATTTATTATTTGTATGTATTTAATGGGGGTCAATGAACTTTGCATTATTGTGGAAATATTACTGTTTAATTGAATTATATTAATTAGTGTTTAATAAATCACGATGGTAAAATTATTAGCAAAAGATTCACAACAATCAACTACCTGAAGTAATTTAATACCAATTAATATTTACAACCAATTTGAGAATGACACCAATTAAAAAATAAGGGTAAAATTCTAAAATGACATCATTTTATAAAGTATACGAATTACGATTATAAAAATTAAGAAATTTGATAATGTTGTCTTTATTTTAATTCACAATAATATAATAATAATAAACTTTTAAATTATATTAAAAAAACAGATATAGAAAATGATAAATATATAAGACCACTCGCATCAGAGTGGGAACCCAAGGTTTGGTTCAATTGGGTATCACGGGAACACATAGCCCCTAGTGGGGTTCGGATGGGTTCGCGAGCCGGCTAGTTCTGGAACCCGTTGCAGGTTACTTTTTTTCTCTTTTTCTCTATTTCTCTCATTATATATATATATATATATATATATATTTTATTAATATTTGATGTGGGGTTGAATATGGTTGTATGTTGGGGTTTGTGGGGTAAGTTGGGTTGAAGGTGAAAGATGATGTAGATGCTGATGTGACAGTGGGGTAAGTTGGATACGGTGGTCTAAATGCATCTACTTTGTGTATAGGCATATTTTTTAGCCCTCATATCAAAATTTCAAGAGTCTAGGTTAGTTCTTCATAAAAAAGGTGTTTTCATTTGATCTGCTTCTAATTAATAAGTAAAACCAAATCTTTTTATATAAATACTAGGTAAGCCTTTAGGCTGTGCTATGCACAGCCCAAGATGCTTAATGTGATTTCTTTGTCATGAATGTATAATTCTGTAAAAACAATGATAAATGTTTGACACTAACATTGTAAAATTACCAATCCAATATTCACTATAAGTATTAACTACTAATGAATGTGATAACCAAATTGGAAATGATGCAACACTTTATATAGCTACCAGTCTATATCATAACTTTTTAGCTTTTATGTAAATATACAAATAAATTATTCATGTGATATACCATCAGCCTTTTCTTTTGTTGTAAACTTGTAGGAACTTTGATTTTAAATAGGTCAATATCTTTATAATAAGACTGAAACAATAAATTAACTGTAATGAAATGTAATATCAACAAATGAAATTATTACAGAAATAAACAAACCTAGGAAAAATAGCAATAGGTTTTTGTAAACTTATGAGATATGTTGTTTCTATCAAATACTATTCCTTAAACAAAACACAAAAATAATTAAACTTAGCAAAATTAAGGAAAAAAAATGTTTCTATAAACTACCCTCGTATTCCTATTAAATTTCATGTCAATGTTGTACTAACTATAAGACCATGAGTAGCACCGATTTTTCATCTCTCTCTCACCCAAATGCCACATCAGCGCCACAACATTTTTTTCTCTTTTTCTCCCACCTTATCTGAAACACAAGTATAGCCTAACCCAAACAACTCAAATATTTTTCCTTACCTTACTTTCTCTTACACAACAACAAAAAAGGGAAAGCGACGGGTAAGGTCTGTTGGGCCGTTGGGGAAACCGAAGGCTAACCCGAAGGAGGGCATATCGTTGTTCTCGACCAAAGCCAAGGCACCCGAAACTCACCCGAAGCCCTTCGGGTGTCCGGTATGTTTGGCCTAAGGATATATAATGATTCAAAATAAAGATGCATCAATCACACTATGAATATCAAACAAAGTGTCCTCCGGTCCACATAACAAAGCGAATTCAAGTGTTATGATATAATCAAAAAACCGAAACAACTACAATCAATCTAATATCTTATACATGATGAGTATATGTTAAGCCGAAGTATTATTAGATAAAGTCTAGTTTTGACGCGAGGAAAATCCTCATGTGAGCAAGTTTATCATTTCCACATAAGCTTGATAGACATTCACACACATACATGACATAGCTATTTATAAAATATAATCTCTAAATTAATCTTTACAAGAAAAAGAAACCTTTTTTCCGGTATAAGAAATCCCAAACCTCTTCCTATCATAGGTTGCACCTTACTCAGTAAGACTTGTACCTTTCTCAAGACCCCGTCTCTTGATTTCTAAACTATAAGTTCTTTACGGTTAAAAAAAAGCATGGTTACAACATAATTTTTGTAAGTTCTTAAATTATTATATGGCCATCAATTATATTGCTTTAATAAAATTTATCATCTAAGAATCCTAACAACACTACCTAGGATAATGTAAAATTGGAAAACCCAAATTAAACACACCCATTAAATCTCTCAAGTCTTATCGAATTGTTTACAAAGAAGACAACGGGGCTTCACTTTTACAAACCTTAAATATAAAATCCCAAATTAACCCCCATTTCTCTTCAACCAAATCTTAAGAACACAATAATCCCACCTCGTTTCTTTAATAGGCAATGAAGAATCTTGTATAACACATTAGGGGAGGGTTCAAACGAGAACTGTTTTTCGTACGAGAACTGCGAAAACCAATCTTGGCTGTTCATTTTGGATAATGGAGTTCATGGATGAAGAGCGTGGGGGGATTGAGTGTGGCAGAATGCATGTAAGGAATTCATGGATAGGCAATCCAATTGAAGGAGGGGGAATTGGACGGCTAAGATTGGTTCTCGCGGTTCTCGTACGAAAAACAGTTCTCGTTTGAACTTTTACTTAACACATTATATATGCCCAAAAATTTAAATTTAAAAAAAAAGTTAAAAAAAGAAAATAATGTGCTAGTGTGTTATGGAAAAGAAGTTAAAAAAAGAGAGGAGAAAATAAGAGAATAGTTTGTTACTATTTAAGGGACAAATGGTAACTAATGAAGGTATATGGTCTTTTTATTATATAGGTAGAAAAAACTAACTTTAATAAAATCGATTTGATAATTTTAGCTATTAAATTTAGGGTTTAGTTTATCAAAATATATTAACTTGTCACATTTTGCTATTGTGTGTATCGAACTTTAAAATTTTCTATTGTATGTATTGAACATTTAATTTGTCGCTATTGTGTGTATTAAACTTTGTATTGTATGTACTAAACTTATATATTTTTTCCTTTTTTATGTATCCAAATTACATATAATAGCTACAAATTAAAAATTCGATATACACAATAGAAACTTTTAAAATTTGATACACATAATTAGAGCTGGCAAAATGGACGGGTCGGGTTAATTTGGGTAACGGGTCAGAACGGGTTCGGGTCCAAACAGGATCGGGTCCAAACGGGTAATTTTGAAAAAAATATCAAACGGTTTCGGGTCAAAACGGGTTCGGGCCAAAATGGGTTCGGGTCAAAACGGGTTCGGGTCATAATGGGTTCGGGTCAAAACGGGCCGTTTAAAAAAATGCTATCAATAACTTGACTTTCACTACTGTAAGATATCATCATAAACCCCATAAATTGACAATTATAAATAATTAAATATACTAAAACTCAATCATAAATTCCAACATTTGCACATCAATCTCATACCCCAAAATACCAAAATACCCATATATATCAAATACCACAAAACTATCAAATACAAACCCATTCTTTCCTCTTCTTCCTCCATTTTGTCCTCACCTAAATATATAAAAGGACAAACAAAAACCTATCGATTTATATTATAAACATAAAATGAATAAAAAAATTTAAATTAGTTTAAAAAACCTTAATAATTGCCGCTATTAAGTGTCGGAATCAACGCTTCAATGTCTTCTCCAATTTCTTCCTCCACTTCGTGCTCGTGTACAACATATTTAAAGAGTTGAAGACCATACATACATATATATATATATGAGTGTGTGTGTGTGTATTACAAAAAAGAATGAATATAATACCTTCTAAGTCAAACAACCAATCACGCGTACATAACAATGCCTCGGCGCTTGATGATGATAGTGAACTTCGATATTTGCTTATTATCCGACCTCCAACACTAAATGATGATTCAGAAGCAACGGTAGTGATTGGAATGCTCAATATGTCACGAGCCATTAGAGCCAACTGGGGGTATCTTCCTTGATTATCTCTCCAAAATTGCAAAATATCAAGATTTTGTCTTCTATCAACTTCAGGTTCCTCTAAATACATTTGTAGTTGGTTCCTACTTGGCTCAACACTTTCAAATTGGCTTTGGAAAGACTCAAATCCGTCAAAATCATCCAATGGATCACCAGCACCATCATTTGAACTCGCCCCTAATGAATCATGCATCATCTCAGAAATAATCTCGTACTCACTATATAACTTATTCAAGCTATCTCGAATATCTTCCAATTTTCTTTCACGTACCATATCCCCCATGGCAAGTTTTGAAAAGCAATACTCAACAAGTTTAAACTTATACCGTGGATCCAAAATGATGGCAAAAGACAGAATCATACTATAAGTTTCCCAGTATTTATCAAACTTCACTTTCATGTCTTTTGCCATCATACTTATAATGGGATCTTGATTGCGAATTTCTTGTTCAATCAACAATTGAATTTTCCATACTTTGTGAAAATACAAGTTTGAAGTAGGATAAGAACTTCCGGAAAACAACGTTGTGATATCATAAAAAGGTTTTAGAAGCCTTGTGATGTTTTCAATCCTTGTCCATTCGTGTTCCGATGGATTAGTCTTAAAACTTGAATCAACTAGTTCTAACCGGGCATAAGCACGACGATAACTCAATGCACAATCAAGCATGAGATACGTAGAGTTCCACCGTGTTGTGATATCTTGACGCACATGTTTCCCACATTGTAATGATAGTTGTGCTATACACTCGGCAAACTTATATTTTCTTGTGAAACCACCTCTAACATACTTTACCGATTCTCTAACCTTGCAGATAGCTTCCTCGATTACTTTTAATCCCGCTTGAACAATAAGATTTAATATATGTGCTCCACAACGCACATGCATAAAATCTCCATTACAAACAAGTGCACCACCCAAACGCAAATGACTTCTTAAGGAATCTACTAAACCATCATTATATTTAGCGTTATCCAAGGTGATGGTAAAAATCTTTTTCTGGATGCCCCAATCAGTCAAAAATTTGATCATGTACTCTGCCAAAACAGAACCACTATGAGGAGGCGGTATAGCTTTAAAGTTTAAAACTTTTTTCCTCAAAACCCAATCATCATCAATATAATGAGCTGTTAATGCCATGTATCCATCCGTTGTGATTGAACTCCACAAATCAGATGTGAGACAAATTCTACTAGTTATTTTTTCCAAATTCTGTTTAAGTATCATTTTCTCCCTCTCGTGTATTTTTAGGACATCAGCCTTTGCCGTGTTTCTTGTTATAGGAGTGGCATCCCGATGTAAAAATTTATGTAGTTGTCTTGTTGCTTCATGCTCGACAAAACTATATGGATAGTTATGTTTGATGATGGCAATTGCCATTTTCTCTCTGTACATTTCTTGATCTAAAGGGGCTCGTTTTCGTGGTGGACCAGACTCACTAATGTCAAAACATTTAGGAATATGTCTCTTCATATTAGATGTTCCGGCACTAGAGTTGGCCCTATACACCTTCCCACAAGCGGTACAACTTGCTTTTTTAATCCCATCAGGTCCAACCGGCATCTTAACAAAGTAGTCCCACACTTGAGAACGTTGTTTGGTTGAAACTGACGAACTAACCTCTTCATTCTCTTCTCCTATATCTTGCCGTTGAGTGTTGCTCGACATATCTACATTACAATTAAAGACACGGAAGAATTGTTAGTCAATCAAAATTAGGATACAAATAATTAACCAATATGAAGAGCAGTAAGTCCAAATCATTATGAAGAGCACTAAGTCCAAATCAATTATATATATACAACTTGAAGATATATGGAATTTCTAACAAACTCCATCCAATTCTAACAAACCAAAAGGTCAACCATTATTTTACTCGTAAGTACTTTATACATATTTAATATTAACTTTTAAAAACAAAATATTGCTGGAAGGTCAACCATACCCCACCCGTGCCGGCTTTGTGTAATTTCTAATCTGATATACTCACAAACAAACATTCTTACAGACTAAATGTACTCCAATATGCCATATGAAAAGCAACACAAGAACAATTTAAGGACAAGACAAGAAATAGAAGTCTATTTCTGTCTAGCTAATAATAACCATGGCAATTGTCTACTTAAGTATGAAGCTAACTTGTTAATGCATCACTATAGTGTTTCATTAGAATTTATTCCCAAGTAGTGAACTGACTAAAAGCAATACATGAAAAATTGAGAATAGTTAATTACTGCTTTAGTCTTAGCAAAAGAAGTCAAGTCATTTTAGCAAAAGAAGTCAAGTTATTAATATCCCAACGGTATAATTTGAATTTCATTTAACTTTATTCAATGGTGATGCAATATATTTTGAATATATGCATCAATTAATCAACAATTATGATACATATGGTTAGCTAGGATCCATGAGAAACAGTGGTTTACATGGTTTAATTTAAAAACATTCTGAGGTGATATTCAAAATTTGACACTAATATAAATCTATTATTTTTATAAAACAAAAGAAACTTTACACAAAACCAAAACATATAACTCAAATTTTCTTGTTTTTAGCATTGACTAATGTGTTTAGGAGATAAGCAAAGTATCTTACAAAAGTAATAGGATCCCACCACTTTGCAATCAGTTTAACCTCCATACTACTGCCCCTCTTGATTATACAACATATATATAGTAATTCTAATGGTGGATTACTTTATGAATTGCAATCACCTTTAATTCTGTTTTCATAGGAAAAGCATGAACTATAGAGTAGCAACAGGAGTTCAGAATTAGATGCCAATAGGAGGTGAAGAAGTGTAGTGAAGATTAAAACATCAAAGTGTAAAAAGAGTTTATTACACATATTGATATATATATATTGAAAGAGCCTATTAGCAAGAGTGGCAGCTCAAACATAAGATTGTAGTAAACCCTTTTGAACTCCACAAAAATCAAAGGCATTGTCACTTAAATTACATAACAGTGAAAGTAAAGTAATAAAATGCTTGAGCACCAAGATAAGAAGCAACATAAGTTTAAAGTAGTTGTGTTAGCAGCCAAGTATGAGGCTTTGTTCTAGAACTTACAGAGAGTAAAATTGGTTGTGTATCAATCAAGTGATCGAGGGTTCAACTAGATGAGTATCAATCCGATTGATCGAGGGCTTCAATCGAGTAATCGATTATCAAGGGCTTCAATGGAGTTGATTGTCGAGGGCTTCAATGGAGTTGATTGTCGAGGGCTTCAAAGTAGGAGTCGATTATGGAGGGCTTCCACGGAGGAGTCGATTATCGAGGGGCCGAGGGCTTCAATGGAGGAGTCGATCAATCCAGGGCACAACTATTGATTCGAAATCGGATTCAATGGAGTTCGTAGTGTCATATTGTCGCAGACGGCTGCCCAGATGAACCCGTAATCTTTTTTCCTTTTACCCAAATGACCCGTCACCCATCATTACTATGCCCATATGGACCCGTTCATCTTATAAAAATGATTAAGCTTCAGCCCAATTCAACCATATATAAAATATACTGTACTAAATTAGGCCTGTATATAATATTTTTTTTACCCAAAATGGCCCAAATTTAAACAAATGGGTCACAATTGCCAGTGCTACATGTGAGTATTGATACTAAAACCTAAACTGGGTATGGTAACATGATCTCAAAACATCCACAAAACAACAATTTCTTCCTAAACTGGGTATGGAAACTAAGCCATGTTTGGGATTTATCTGCTCATTGTTTTCTCAAATAAGTGGTTTTGGAATGAACTAAGAAACTTCAAATGAGCAGTGTTTAATGAGCAGAGTTATATGAAAACATAATGAGCAGTGTTTAATGAGCAGAGTTAACTTCAAATGAGCAGTGTTTAATAAACAATAATGAGATGTTAACTTCTAAATTCATTGGGACATTCTATCGAATACATGGTGTGCAAGAATAATATGCCATGGATTTGGAAGCAACCTGTTTGAGTGATTTCCTTTTGTTGCTTACACTAACAGATTATGATGCTTACAGTAACTTATACATGAATCATCGGAACATATTTCAATCGCAAACTAAAGAACTTTACTATTTTAGTTCTATCCATTTTAGACGAAATTAAAGTTACCTTCAATCAAGTGAATATCTATCGAGGGCATCTAGCTCAATCGGCTTCAAATCTTAAATCGAGTGATTGTCTAACGAGGGCAGAGGCTAAATCAGCTTCAATCGAGGGCTTCGAATATGCAATCGAGTGAGGGCAGAGGCTCAATCGGGTTAATCGAGGGCTGTATGAATCAAGTTCTGGGCTTCAATCGACCGATGAGCGGATGAGAAGATTGAAAGAATAAAAGATGTGCTTCGGTGAAGAACTGAAGATGGCGTCTCCATGTGTCTTCCATCGTCGACTGCAATGACCTAGTAACACCCGTCCTCCTTTTTCTTCCTGCCCATTATGACCCGTTTATTTTTTTTATTTGCAGCCCAAAATCACCCGCTTGTTAGTAGTTGGTTTTGTTTATTGCCCATTTAAACCCACATAAAAAAAGGCCCACGCCCATTTAATCCATATATTAATATTAATGGTTCAATTGGACCAAAAAATGAATGAATGGGTGAGTTTTGCCACCTCTACACATAATAGTAAAACGTGACAAGATAGATATATTTTGGTGAACTAAACACTTAAATTTATATGAAAATTTTAATTATTAAAATTTATATTACAATTCTAGGAATAACATTATTTTATAAAGGATTCCTATGATGTCACATTGTCAATTTCTAATTTATTAGTGGTATCATAATTTTAATTAATAATTATATGTTACTTAATAATTCTACGTATAATATTTGCATAAATCTCCACCAACCTTTTATAAATAATCCTTTAAATTCATAATTTATATCATCAATCCCTAATTAATTATTTTAGTTGATTATCATCAAAAAACTACTTAATGCATATATTACATAATAATTATTTATTTTTTGTTTACACAAACCCTTAAGAGAATTCAATATGGGAATTGATTCTAATATAAAAAATTCGTACATATATAATATATATAAATATTTAACAACATATTATACAAGTTGATAATATGTAAATTATATTATGTAAGAATCATCATCTATTAAATAAACAACCTATTAAATTCATAAATTATATTTTCAGAGTCAACACGTCAATGCATAATAAAATTAACAAAATCATAAACCGAAATTAGGAATTAATGATTACCTAAATACAAGAATAATATTATTATTTTAATTATAAATCTCTTTATATATTAGTGTTTTGGTATTACGATGTCGAGTTTATAAAGTAGGAAGATTTAAATTTTTTATAAATAAATATTGAATGTCCACTTCTATTTTGTAAGCTAGATAGTTGTGTGTGTGTTTGTATATATCTAATCAAAATCTGTTAGTAATGAATAAATAATTAATATATCTTATATATATGTATGTATGTATTTATTGGGAGCTTTAAATGAAAATAAATATCTAGATAAGAATAAGATATTCAATTATAGTCTTTCATTTGATATGATCGGAGAATTTACATTTAATTCTTTATTTTATTTATTATCTAAACATGAATTGTGATTATTAGATTTAATAGATCAACATCTAATTGATGATTATGATTTGTTCTTTTGTTCTCAACTAAATATCCATTCTCACAATAAGTCTCCTATATATATGTGTGTGTGTGTGCGCGCGCGCACATGAGTGTACACGCGTGTATGTGCGCGTGCGAGTACAATGAGAACCAATCTGGACCATCCAATTCCCCTTCATCAATTCCATCACCCACCTATGAATTTATTATATGCAACTTGTCACACTTTATCCTCACGTTCTTCATCCATGAATTTTCATTATTAAATAAATGGTTAATATTGGTTCTCGTGGTATTTGCAATAAGATTGATTTTTCAAATGAACATTCCTTATCTAATTATAACAATTAAAAAGAGGAAATACAAAAATATTTATGCAAATTTCCCTAAAATTAAATGCATTAAAACCATTCGAATCCGGCCATGAGACGAATAGAAGGAGAACGCATAGGCTTATATTTATATTTACACACATAGGGATAGAGATCAAATAAAAAGAAAATTAAAGTAAAAAGTGTAAAATGGATGATTATTTGATCATTTTTTGGTAAATATATCAACTGATAATTGTTAGTTCATCATCTTTATTGATTAAAACTAGTTCTTCATCAATTTCTTTTTGATTTCAAATACAGATTTTGAAAACAAAATTTTGGAATAATTTGTTGATGAACAAAATGCTTTCATCTAAATAGTGATGAATATGTTGGATTCATCAAAAAGAAATTGATGAAGAACTAGTTTTAATCCAATAAAGATGATGAACTAACGAAAATCAGTTGATATATATACCGAAAAATGATCAAATAATCATCATTTTTATCATTTTTACTTTAATTTTCTTTTTACTTGATCTCTACCCTCCACACATAATTACATTTATTTATTTACATTTAGACACAATATATATTCATCTACACCAGTACTTTGGTCTCTCTCTCCGACAATCACCGCCGTGTGTCGAGTGCCAAACGCTTTGTGATCGCAGTAAAAGGTCAGTTCTTAAGCGATACTCCTCCATCTTCCGGTGTTTCAAGAAATATGTTTTCTTTTTCTTTCTTCTTTTAAATCTGTCGTCTGAATGTATAATCTTCTTGTTTCCTTGTATGTGTCTCAATACCATGAATGGATTTGATTAATCTTAATTAATTTCTAACCTGTTTATATATACAATGAATTCCAATAGATCTACAATGATCAATACGTACCTGTGCGTCTTCGATAAATATATACATATAAAATTGGTTTCTTGATCTTGTTAAATGACTGTATTAATATATAACCGTAAATCTTCAATCATCACATTTTTTTTTTAAATTTGTTTTTAATATTAGAAACAAAATCTTGAAATTTTGTATATATGTTTCCAGACATTATTAAAAGTTTGTAATTCGGGAATATTAATTGTTCGTATAAATTATATGCTATTTCAAGTGTAATTTTGTAAAAATAAATACTGTTTTAATTTGCTTATAAATTAAGATACTGTAGTAACTGGTAACTGCATCGATAACGTGTTTTAGATCCTAAAACAGTTTTACCTCTAATCATGCATGGTTAATTATTGGTTTTTAGGAGTTTTTTCTGTTTGTTTGTTTGTTTGTTACATAGTATTTTGTGGAGTGTTGCATGGGCCAATTGTTTTTACTTTTTATATTTGTTCTGATACTTAAGTTCTTGAGTTTTACAAATTCAAATATTTTCTTTTGTATAGGTTTAAATTTAAGCATTATATGAAAGGTTTTTTTTTGTTATTTACCCACAATATTAACTTAGATGACTTCCTTTGTAGTCTTCTTGATATGATATGTTATTATTCACTTTGTAGTCTTCTTGATATATGTTATTAATCACAACTAAGAAACTTCTTTTTAACTTCTAAAAATCAACAATCTTTTAGCCAAAAAAAAGAAAAGAAAAAGAAATCTTCATCTTCAAGCCAAATAGAAGAAATTGGAGTATGAAGATTGAGTTTGCAAACCAATAACAAGTACTTACTAATCTGAAACTTTTGTAACAGAAACTATAACACTTTGTCCATATTCTAAGAGAAAGTCTTTCAAGTACATTGATTTTCTGTCATCTGCTTGATCAATCATTGAAATATGCTCATTACTTTTGCGAGAAAACGAAGATCCAATGACAGAAGACGATATCTACACGAACGATGGAACAGTTACTCTCAATAACGAGCGTGCAATCAGGAGCAAAACTGGAAAATGGAAAGCTTGCCCATTCATCCTTGGTACATAATTTTGTTCAAAAAACTCACACTATATATTGACAATGAAACCATCAACCAATTAATTGATGGATGTGACACTGTAAATATATCTTTGATATCTCTAGGCTAAACACATTTTGATATTTCTCGTACAATTTAATATCAATTCAGCTTACTAAGACTGCAATTTTGCCTCCATCCTCACCAACTTAGCAACACGCCAGAGTCAATTTAATATCGAGTTTATGCTTATACCCATTGATTGAGCAATCGATAACTCTCGTTTGGTTTCTTTTGAGTCTTACTATATGTATTCATTCAATATTTTTATAGGTAATGAATGTTGCGAAAGGTTAGCGTACTATGGAATGAGTACCAATTTGGTGAACTATCTCGAGGACCGTCTTAACCAAGGAAATGTACGTGCATCTACTAACGTTTCAAATTGGTCTGGGACTTGCTATGCAACACCATTGATTGGAGCTTTCTTAGCTGATGCATACTTGGGAAGATACTGGACCATTGCTGGCTTCTCCATCATCTACTTCTTTGTAAGTTGATCTCTTTCTTGTTTTTAAACCACATTTTCAAGATAAATTCCCATCAAGTTGCTAAAAAATGTAATTAATTGAAGTCTGAATCATAGGTTAATAACTAATACTTTAAATGTTGTTTGTTTTAGCTTATTATGATGTTATAAGTTCGACTTAATATTTATATGCTTATCTATTTTTAGCTTATTCTTTCATTAGTTCGGCTTATTTTTATTTATTAAATTATAATGAGCTTGTTTGTGTAGGGAATGACACTCTTAACACTATCTGCCTCAGTCAAAGGACTACAACCAGTATGCGACGGAGACGGTTGCCACCCAACCTCAACCCAAACAACGGTCACCTTTGTGGCCCTCTACATGATCGCCTTAGGAACTGGTGGCATCAAACCATGTGTGTCATCTTTCGGGGCTGACCAATTTGATGAAACCGATGTATCCGAGAGAAAAAGGAAGAGTTCTTTCTTCAATTGGTTCTATCTTACCATCAACGTAGGTGCCCTTTTTGCGTCATCGATTTTGGTTTGGATACAAATGAATGTTGGGTGGGGATGGGGGTTTGGCGTCCCAGCGGTTGCTATGGCGATAGCCGTTGCCTTTTTCTTCTCAGGGAGTCCATTGTATCGAATTCAAAAGCCTTCAGGAAGCCCTTTGGTTAGGCTTTTTCAAGTGGTGATTGCATCTTTTAGAAAGTGTAATGTTAAAGTCCCTAAGGACAAATCACTTCTCTTTGAGACTTCGGATAGTGAATCGCAGATCATGGGAAGCCGAAAGCTCGAGCACACTGATAAATTCAGGTATAGTTCAAAACTGATTATCTCAATTATGCGAGTCGCATTTGCAATGATAAGTTATAATATTTGGATAAACTCATAAACAAATGGTTTTGGTTTGATTATCAGGTTTTTGGACAAGGCCGCAATGGAAACCGAATCAGATCGTGAAAAAAGCTCGAACAATCCATGGAAACTATGCACAGTAACGCAAGTTGAAGAACTCAAATCGATCATTCGACTCCTTCCCATTTGGGCATCCGGGATTATATTCGCCACGGTCTATAGCCAAATGAGCACAATGTTTGTTCTTCAAGGAAACACAATGGACCAACACATCGGACCGAACTTCAAAATCCCATCGGCTTCTCTCTCGATTTTTGACACTCTTAGCGTCATATTCTGGACTCCAGTCTACGAGCGAGTAATCATCCGCATTGCGCGAAAGTACACCCGCCACGAACGCGGATTCACGCAGCTTCAAAGAATGGGAATCGGGTTAGTAATCTCTTTATTCGCAATGATGGCTGCAGCCTCGTTAGAGGTTGTGAGGCTACACTACATGCGAAAAAACAATCTTTACGACGAAGAAACAATCCCCATGTCGATTTTCTGGCAAGTTCCACAGTATTTCTTGATCGGGTGTGCGGAGGTTTTTACGTTTATCGGACAACTGGAGTTCTTTTACGACCAGGCGCCGGATGCGATGCGAAGCCTGTGTTCGGCGTTGTCGTTAACCACGATTGCGTTAGGGAATTACCTGAGCACGGTGTTGGTGACCGTGGTGGCGAAAGTGACGACGGAGAACGGGAAGCCAGGGTGGATAGCGAATAATTTGAATGAAGGGCATCTTGATTACTTCTTTGGGCTTTTGGCAGTGTTGAGCTTGTTGAATTTGGTGGTTTATGTGTTTATTGCAAAGTGGTACACTTACAAGAAGGTCAGTGGCTACCCAAATTGATGAGTGAATTAAGTAAGCTATTTAAGTATTACATCTGTTGTTTGTAAATGTAGGGAGGATGGGTTATATATATGTTTCTTGAATCTTTGATTTAGTTTGTCTCATGTCAAGAGATTTCTTTTTTATTTTTTTATTGTTGGTTTTGGAATTATATAAGATTTTTGCATTAAAATTTGAAAATCAATAGCCATAGTGATTAATTTATATACCTAGTAGCAGTAACAATCAAACTATTTCCCTTGATAGATTATTGATATTTTGGATTGATTAAATATGAATAATATAATTAAAGTATCACATTTATTAGTGTGAATAAATAACTTTTAAATATGAAAAATATTAAAAAAATATCTATGTTATAAAAGTTGTTAAACGTGAATTTTTCTTAATTTCAATTATCTTTACACATTTGAGAGTGTGAACTTGTTAAATTTAATTTTACATATTTTTGTTACTTTTACCTAAGTTGTGTTTAAACTTTTCTACACATTTTTAAGTGTGCTAATTAATTTATTTTCTAGACGTTTTTAATAAAGGTTATGAAAATAAGATATGTTTTGTAGTGTATGATGGCTTTGTGAATTTTGTGTTTGTGGTTCGAAGATGACACAACAAAGTAACTTTTGAGTCAAATTTTCACATTTAAAAGTGTGAAATATATATAATGGGTGAAAAAAGTGAGGTGTAACAAATAGTTTCACATATTTAAATGTGAATAAATTGGCTAAAATTTTCACCCCTTTTATGTTTTAACATATCGGGAAAAATCATAAAATAGTAATAAGTTTGAAATTGTTCCATCAAGGTTATTCCCCTTTTATTTCACATTGAGAAATAACCTACAAATGACACAATTCTACACGTTCTTAAGCATGAACCTTTTAGCGTTAAGATCTTTGATAAAATTGAAGAACACACTTTTAAGTATTAACAAATGGTATACGGTTTTAAACGTTTTAAACTTGGTACTGTTAGATACTTGCACTCTTGACGACTAACCCCTTACCACTAGATTGCCACCCATCTGATTCGCAACTAGCTAGTCATTTTTGTAAAGGTTGAAATGGTTCCGGTTGTGTGACTTACAAGTTACAACACTTTTTATATAAAAATTCTAAATTTCCTACAGATACCAAGTATGTCAATATGATCACCAAAACTAATAATAATAATAATTAATAACAATATAATCTTTTGAATCAAGGAGGCTTTATTTATTAAATTACACTGTGACACTCTTTTGAAGCTAACTATTTTTGTTTTTATTTTACCCATTTGACCATGTAAAAATAAACACATTCTCAAGTGAATGAAAAACCGAGTGATATCAAACCGAACCAGCACCGTATAGAATTTTTGGTTCGGTTTTCGGTTTTTAATTTCCATAAATTTCGGTTTTGGTCAAACATGGTTTTGGTTTTTTACCAAACTGAACCGATTTCCCTCTCAAGTAATGATTCTTTTGATTTTACTGGTAATAATAAATTTATTTGTTTTCTTATTGAAATGGTTTAGTTGGCTAGCTACTTGGAGACATAATAATATATTAATATAGTCACTTTCACAAGAAGTTATACAAAGAGTTCTTGATTTTTTACATTTGATCATTACAATTTCACCGATTGTTAGGTGTTTGTGTTGTTTCCCATAAATAGATCTCCTTTCAACTTATTTCAAATTTTTTGTTAAACCTGACTCGAAATCTAAGTTACGAGGAGCTTTTATGTTAGTGATTTTAGTGTCATTAAGCCTTTTAGTTTAATAGGATTAATATGGACTAGCCGATTTCAGACTTAAGTTATAATTCAAGTTTGGAGGTGTGGAGTGCATGCTCGGATAAACTAAGTTGGTATCGGGAATACGGGGTCCGGGGGCGTCGCTCCAGGTGGGGTTCCAAGAGGCATCACCCCTGGCGCGGTCGGAGGGGCAGCAGATACTGATGCTAATTGGATTACCAATATTGAAGACCATGGACTATGGTTTGACTTATGTAGGTTTCCTTGTGTCATAGAAGGATATACTGATGCTAGTTGGATTACCAATATTGAAGACCACTCGTATACAAGTGGCTGGGTATTCCTGGTTAGAGGTGGTGCAATTTCATGGGCCTCCAAGAAGCAAACTTGCATCACCAATTCAACTATGGAATTTGAATTTGTAGCCCTTGCTTCTGCTGGTAAAGAAGCAGAATGTCTAAGGAATTTAATTTACGAGATTCCATTGTGGCCCAAATATCTCCCATTTCAATACACTGTGATAGTGCTGCCTCTTTGGCAAGAGCTTATAGTCACGTGTATAATGGAAAGTCACGACATTTGGGTCTTAGACATAGTATGGTACATGAGCTTATAACTCATGCGATTATTTCTATTGAGTTGTTAGATCTCAACCAAATCTGGCTAATCACTTGACGAAGGGGTTGGCTAGGGACTTGGTTACAAAGTGAGCAATAGGGATGGGTTTAAGGCCCACTTGATATCTCAATTCCCTTCTAATACAACATTAGAAGTTGAATTCAATGTGGAAAGCTTACTTTTGGAGATTGAAGCACTTTTGTTACATCATCCCAAGGTGTGTGCTTAGACCTGCAGATTAAAGTTAGGTTGAATCTAAATTTCTTAATGGTTCTTTTGAAAAAGTGCATTTGCAGATACATGAATGAAAAGGACTACCTATATAAGTGTGAAGTACTACCGCTTAAGGGAGCTTAGGTTTGGCTTCTATACACTTATAAATGGATAGGGACACATGGCTATGTAATAGTGTCAAGTGTAAACAATAGAACTTTGTGTTAGAACTTATGTGTATAATATCTTCAGTTACTCAAATGAGTTGATGGGTTCAATCCTTAGGACACCGATATTCTTAAGTATTTGGAATGTGTATTATATTAATGTGAAAATTCAATCTACTAGATATTTTCAGTTATGCATAAGTTTGGATTTTTTGTTAAACTTTGGTTAATCATGGATTACACTAAAATTGGGGAGGAATGTTAGTGATTTTAGCATCATAAAGTCTTTTAGTTTAATCAGGATTAATATGAGACTAGCCGATTCTAGACTTAGTTATAATTCGGGTTTGGAGGTGGGGAGTGCATGCTCAGATAAGTTAAGTTGGTATCGGGAATACGGGTTCCGAGGGCAACGCTCTAAACCGAAATTTATATATATATATATATATATATACATATATATATCATCGCCGCCGCCGGCCAATCGCCGCCGTGTAACCGCAGTTTTCTTGCCTTTAAAAGGGTGTTCTCGGTTGGTGCAATTCGTAGAAGAGAAAAAAGACAAGGAAGAAAACAATTTGACTAATCGATATTCTGCTGAAATAGTCTCTGAAGAACGAAAATTAAAGCAAAGATATTTTGTGTTTGGATTTGAATTAAGCCTGTGATTCAAATTGAGTTTCTTGGATTATCTTTTATCTGAATTCGTGATACCCCAGGCATAGGGTCTACATATTTCGAAAAGTGTATTAAACACGATCCACGAAATTATCCAAGTATTTATTGTTATTCTAATCCCTATTTCAACATTTTCCCAACATTTTGTACGTGTATCGATGCTCATGCAATGTTATTGGCCCTAATTCGGTTCTAGGACCAAAATCCTGACTATATAAATACATTCG
Source organism: Dittrichia graveolens (assembly GCA_038502395.1). Classification (NCBI taxonomy): domain Eukaryota; kingdom Viridiplantae; phylum Streptophyta; class Magnoliopsida; order Asterales; family Asteraceae; genus Dittrichia; species Dittrichia graveolens. The sequence goes on from JARJIL010000005.1 coordinate 30,143,087, forward strand.
GTTCGGTTTTAATGCATATCGGTTCTGTATGGTTCTCGGACCACATTGACCCCTAAGTAATTTTTTTTAAAATCGTCACGGCATCATCTTTACAAACTAACATTTAACTTTCTCTCGGAGCAAAGTCTTTTTTGGAAAGCAATAATGAAATTATAATATATATGTATTCTCTATATATCCTCAGATTCAAGAAGACTTTCTTTTTTAACATAATTCCTCCACTTTGAAAACGCGAACCATGGAGCCAACTTTAGACCATCCTTCCTAGCTAGCTCTCTTAATTGATCTCTCTTCACATACAGATACACTTAACATCTGCAACATCATTTGCATTGTGGTTCATGCTAATGTCTCGTATAATCAGCCATAGGTACTTAATTAACTAGAAAATATGTTGGAATAAGTCAAAAGATCATATCCAAAAATAAGTTGACCAATACCAAGATTAGTGGCTGGAGTTTGGGGTGTTTATTTTGGGAGATTTCTTTCCTTTTTATTCATCTTTGTATTCTTATCTATTTCCTAGTTGTAATCGTTTGGTAGTATGACAAAAAGATTAAGTAATCATCTTCTTTCACCATGGCTAATATGGTATCAGAGCATGGTTCGTGATTCTGGAAAATCGGTTTGTGTTCCTCAAAATTTCAATCTTATTTTAAAGTAAAAAAATGGGAGATAAAGATACAAGTATCGTCGTACCGAATGATCTTACGTTGCAGATTGCAACCTTGCTGAAAAATGGCCTTGGAACACAATCTACAACTATGAATTCTGAAAACCTATCTATTGGGATAAAGCTGAGTGGAGACAACTATTCTTTATGGGCTACTCTCATGAAGAAAGCAATTGGTGAGAGGGGGAGAAGTTTTGATCTTACAGGGGAATCGTTACCCCCATAAAAAACAGATCAAGCTTATGTGCGATGGGAGCAAGACGATCGGAGTGTGTTCACAATGTTAATTCAGAATATTGAATCAAGCCTCGTCAACAATGTTTCACAATACCCCACTGCTAAAGCTCTTTGGGATGGGCTAGCAGTTACATATGGGTCTGGAACCGACTCTCTGCAGATCTTTGACCATCACAAGAAGGCCAATTTGTTGAGCCAGGGGAAGGACACATTAGAAGAATGCTGGAACAAACTGCAAAATATTTGGATGACGATTTATCAGAGAGATCCAAACCCAATGAAGGAGGCCGGAAATATACAGATCTACAACCAGAAAATCTAGGAACACAGATTGTACTAGTTGCTAATAGCCATTGACGATAAATCGGAACCTATCAAGCGAGACATATTGAAGCAACTATACATAGGGAAATTGCAAGACTCAACATCTTGCAGACAATATCTTATTCTAAATCATCTGAAATAGGGTTAGGGCTGGTTGCTCGCGAGCCGGCCGGAAGGAACAAATTCCAATCAGAATCACAAAAAAGGGAGAAGGAGGATAAATTGAAACTATATTCCACCAATTGAAATATTAAGAAACACACCAAAGACACCTGCTTTAGGCTGGTGGGTTATCCCGATTGGTTGGAGAAACCGGGACAACTGGGCAAAGCGACTGTCATCGTCGAAGGACAGAACACCGGCGAAAATCCAGCACCGTCCTCTGCAACGTCGGCTGTCGCTGGAGGATTGGGTACCGGTGATAAAGCAGCGATGTCTTCATGTTTTGGAGGTGTGGCTGTGGGAATGAAATACGTTGAGGATACAGGTAAAGTGTTTTGAAGTTTCACTCCAAGCCTTACAATTATTAATCCTAAATATTTTAAACCCTACTGTTTTGATATTAAAACAAATGTCACCACCACAAATGAAACACCTAAAGGTTATCAGGCCTGATCCCCTACTCCTAAGAAAATGAGAGACTCGATTTTTGATTGTGGAGCCACTGATACGATGACATATGATCCGGATGATTTTTTAAATTTAGGATTGTCGTCAAAATTTTATATTGAAATGGTTAGTAGAGAGCATATCGAGGTTAAAGGAGGAGGTGCCATTGAATTCTCAAGGAATATGAAGCTAAAAAATTGTCTTTACATCCTAACCACTTATCCTCAAAATTATTGTCTATTTGTCAAGTTACAAAGGAGCTAAATTGTGTGGTTCTAATATATCCAACCTTTTGTATTTTATAGGACATTCTTACGAGGGAGATAATTGGGCATGGTACTGAGCGAGGAGGTCCTTACTATGTTGATGAGGTGACTCACTAGGGGCATGCCATGCTTGCTCATGGAACGGCTGACAGACAACTTTGGCTATGGCACCGTCATCTAGGTCATCCTTCATTTGGTTATCTTAAGATGTTATTTCCGAGTCTTTTTTTTGAATAAATCCACTTGTATGAAGTGTGAAACGTGTGTTCTTGCAAAAAACCATAGAGTGTCTTTTAATCCTAGTAACACGAGGGTTAATTCTGTTTTTTATTTAGTTCATTATGATGTTTGGGTCCTGCCCCAAATTCCAAAAAGAATCAGTTTAAATATTTTGTTTTATTTGTTGATGATTTCTCTCGTATAAGTTGGGTATTTTTTTATGAAACATAAATCAGAAGTGCCAAAGAAATTCTTTATCTTTTATAAGATGATTCAAACCCAATTCAATAAAAAGATACAAATTCTTCGATCGGACAATGGCGGAGAATTTGTAAATCAGACCATGCAAAACTTTATCCAGAAAAATGGGCTCATCCGTCAAACTTCATGTTCCAACACACCTCAACAAAATGGTGTTGTGGAACGGAAAAATCGAATTTTACTAGAAAAAACTCGTACTATGATGATTGAATCCCAAGTTCCTCAATCTTAGAAAAGCCGTTGCCACATCTGTTTACCTCCTTAATCGTCTCCCTACACAAATTCTAGGACATAAAACTGCTTTAAAGACACTAGAAAGTCAAGCTACTGTTCCTTCTGTCTTAACCCTGCCACCACACATATTTGGATGCTCTGTCTTTATTCACATTCCAAAAATTCATAGAGCCAAATTGGGTCCATGTGCAGAAAAATGTGTCTTTGTAGGATATGGCCCACAACAGATGGGATATCGATGTTATAGTCGAGTGTCTCTTCGCATCCATGTCACCATGGACTTTGACTTCTTGGAGTCTGAATTCTATTTCCACAACCAACCTAGAATTCAGGGGGAGAGAGTTAGCGAATCTAGCGAATCTCTAGATTGGTTGAGTTGCTCTAAGGCTGTTCCGACAGAGTAGGTAGATGGAGCCACCGAGTCTCACACAACCAACATAGGAGGGGCTGACGAACCAGTCTACACGACCAATGAATCAACCTCACAAGATGTCTAACAAGAGGAGCAAGAGGTAAGTGAATCACAACATGATAAAAATTTACATACTACTAATGATGATAATTCAGGTGTAGAAACAAAGCCAGAAGAAATAGAGCAAGAAGAACCAAAGTTTTATGTTCTACCTCCAAGAAAAATAGAGGAGTCCCACCAAACCGATTCTCTCCTAAACACAAGAAACGTGGATCGAAATATCCAATTGATGGAGGTAGGGGAAGAGTTGGTGAGGTCGCAAAAGCCTTCTTTTAGAAAATATTCCTGGAACGGCCCAAGAAGCAAGTGAGAAATCTGAATGGTGAGAGGCTACGATCGAGTATAGAGATGAAAGCTCTTGAAAAAACCAATACATGGGAAAAGTGTGTGTTAGCCAAAGGAAAGAAACCGCTCGGATGCAGGTGGGTCTTTACCATCAAATACAAAGTCGATGGACTAGTTGAGCGATATAAAGCAAGACTAGTAGCGAAAGGGTACACACAAACCTATGGTATCGATTACTAAGAAACTTTTTCGCTTGTTGCTAAAATTGATACTATCACGGTGTTATTGTCTATAGCTGCAAACAAAGACGAAAAATGCATTCCTCCATGGAGACTTAAAGGAATAGGTGTATATGGAGGCTCCACCCGGTTTCTCAGAAGAAGTCAATAAGAATGAAGTTTGCAAGCTTAAGAAAAATGCATTCCTCAATGTGGAACTTCCCTATGTTAAATCTGAGGATCAACTTGCTGATATCCTTACCAAAGCTATTCCAGGAAAGGTTTTCGACTTAGTTCTGTGCAAGTTGGGTATTGGAGATGTGGTGGTTGTCGAGGCCAACAAACAAATAACCCTTTAATTCTACAACATATAATAGTGTATAATGGTAAAGGGGTCGAATCTACGGAGACCGGTTCAATTTAAATTTCTATGCAACCCAAGAGTTTAGATAAATTTTTAACAACAACAAAATAAAATAATGGGGGGTTTTGAGATTTTGATTAATTAAAACTGAAACTTGACAAATAATGAAAGTTGCAATCAAGCAAGATGATTTAAAGAATGGTCAACATTGGTTTCATCACATGAACTATTAGCTAGCTTATCATCAAGCAGTATGGTGCAATACTTATTCTTTAATTTAATTTGGCTATATCAATTTAAAAGCTTAAATCACCTAGATTCTTCTTAGTTAATATGAAGGTTGGAATAGTTCCTAACATACCTTTTTATTCAAACTCATGAACCAAACAAGCATCTAATTCACAAAAATTGATTACCTTTACAATCTAAGAATCACCAAATCCAAGAGGAGTCAAAATTTACACTACCATGTTGGTGAATATCATTCCATGGTTTGAGAGATGACTAAACATTCATGAAATCACTTGTTACTTGTTGTTTTGAAGACCTATTACGTAATCAAGAAAACAACAAACATAACTCATTCAAATACTTGTATCATGATATACAAACACAAGAATGAAATAAGGATTAAATTAGGAGCAATATTCATAAATCTTAGATACAAGTTCATAAACCCTTCAAAGTTTGCTAATAATCCATGGAGTTACCAATGTCAATCAAAATTGGGGCTTGGCCACACATAACTAGAGTAAAATAGAAGAGATTAATTGTACCAAACATACAAACAAGTGATTAGAAAGGATTAAAGCTTGAAAAGTCCTTCAAAAGTTGCCAAAAATCGCCTCCTCCAAGCCCTAGTTCAAACCCCCCGTTTTTCTGCATAAGACTGCTGTATTTTTGCCCTAGTTCCCCTTTAAAATGCCAGGTTAAAAAGTCGTTTTTGCCCTCGCAGGCCCGCTACACCGGCCATGTCAAAATTCACACGGGCCGCGTCGTTAGGGCTGGAACTTTTTTGGCTTTTTGGGCAGAAGCTGTTAAGGCCAACTTTTTGTTTTCCATTCCTTAGTCCAAGTTAGCGAGTCCACAACCTTTAGCCCATCTCCTCTTCTTGTCCATTATGCTCCAAATTAATGCCCAACAAATATCCGCTCCGCCGTAGTCTTCTAAAAATCTAAAATTAAACATGAAGACTCGAGAGTACCCGAAATAGGTCCGAAATAAAGAAATAATAGAAAATTGCAATATGATGCAAATGCAAAACAACTAAAAATGCTAAAATAAACTATAAAATGAAGTAAATAAAATGAACCATCAAGATCCCACTACACAACTTGAGGGGGAGTGTTGGAATAAGTCAAAAGATCATATCCAAAAATAAGTTGATCAATACCAAGATAATTAGTGGCTGTAGTTTGGGGTGTTTATTTTGGGAGATTTCTTTCCTTTTTATTTATCTTTACATCCTTATATATTTCCTGGTTGTAATCGTTTGGTAGTATGACAAAAAGAAAAGTAATCATCTTCTTTCACCATGGCTTGTAATCGTTTGGTAGTATGACAAAAAGATAAGTAATCATCTTCTTTCACCATGGCTAATAAAATCAACACACTTAGCTTTAAGGCTACAACAAAGTTTATTATATATATAGAGATAAAAAGAACATAACAAAAGCATGGCTAAAAGGGGAACCAGTTGAACATATTCTAAAATTCATTTATCGGGTTGTATAAATATCGTTTTTGTGATACAAAAATAACGTACATGTCACTTATTTATTAAAAAGACGTGTTAAAAATAATCAATAGTGTTTACGCGTGGGTAAATATAATAGTTTTGATCAAGGGCAAGAATTTCTAAAAAGCTTAACTTTTGCTGCAATACGTATTTCCTACAAAATCAAAAACACAATCATATGTGTTGGATATCAGAGTATATATTTAGTAATACAAAAGCAAAAGAACGGTATGTGAAATATAAAATATGGATTAATTTGGTGGGTTTTAATCACTCAAACTTAATAAATAAAAACTTCATTCAAAATTAACCAATCGAAGATTACATATTTAAACTAAAAAAAACGAACTTCTCCTAAACTCATGATACTAATTAACTAGCTAGTCACCAACTACCACTCCACATAATTAATGTGGTGGATTATTTTCTAATAAATAATTACCATAAACATTCAATTATTAAATAAACAAACTAATCCTAAATAGGTGACCACTTCCTCTCCCTTAGCATATCACCACCATACAAACTCGGTCAATCCATTCGACCTGTACCTAACTTCCCAACTTAGCCCATACCAAAATTACCCAATAATATGAAGATCATTTAAGCAACACAGCTTTAAGATGTCTCTAATTTAATGAATGGACTCTAAAAATGGTTACTGAACATTAAACTTTAAAACCTATCTAGGAAATCATTCATCTTCATAAAATAGTCAGCATATGAATGTAATAAAAACGTAGTGGGATAAATACTTCAGGTTTCCATGTGACAATTCATGAAACACTTTGGTAGGTACTATATGCTCGCTAACTAATCAAAACTCTGAATTTCTTTGAACCACCACCAAAACAATCAATCATCAAAGACATAACCTTCTATTAGAGAGTACAGACAGAATATCAGGGGTAGAGACAGAACCTTCGTGAGTCGATACCTTGGCTAAAAGTGAGCTGATAGTACGTTGAGACCTCGGCAATATTTTCGTGAATGGTGAGCAGAACTTCCGTGGGCACCGAGAAAATCTCGATCAAATAAGAGTTAGTTTAGACTTAATCTTATTAGTTATTAGATTGAAATGATGTTTGGATTAGCTTGTAGATTATCATATTAGTAGTCATTTGAAAACAATGGTAAAATAACTAAAAATATGCTTAGAGAAAGTGCTTAAATTATATAATTTAAGAGAAAAATAGTATAATGAAGAGGGTAATTAAACAAATTTAAGTTAAAAAGCTCAAATTCTCCTAATAAGTTTTTTTAAATGGCTAATTAAAATGAGTTTATTAGGGCCTTAAGAAGCTAATAAGCTTAAGCTTATAAGCAAAAAAACTCATTTTCTAAATGCTCCAATATATGATTGTGTAAATTTGAATTAATGGAGGAAGAAAAATAGACAAGAATGGATTACAAACGCTAAGAGATTAGGTATTTCGTGCGCAAAACACAATGGTCTTGTGTCTTAATTATGCTCTCACCATTTGGTCTGAAAAGTGGGTACCATCGGATGATGGCGATTTGGGTCGGGTTCGTGTCAATTTCGTATTGAGCTATTTATTTCATGTGTGGTTTGAGTCATGTCATTGTTCTTGTGTTGGGTTCGGGTCGTATTTCGTTTCAACTCATTTCAGTCAAATGTGTTTATTGAGTATTTTTATTGATTTAATATAGTTTTCATTTATAATTTTTCTAATTCGTTGTTTCTTTTTATATGAATTTCAATATGATTTTACTTTCGATTCTTAGATGTAATAACCATTTTAGTCGGAAACTTCAAATTCGATGTTCGTTTCAAATTGTTGCAAAATTTGATTCTATTTTTATTCAACTTGTATGGGAGCACCAATAGTAATAATTAAAATCATTGTTATTACTAATCGTCATGTCAACATCATTAATTCACCTTTAGCTAGTCGTAGTTAAGGGTGTAAATGAGTCGAATCGAACTCGAGCTCGGCTCGAGAACTTTATGCTAAGCTAGAGCTCGACTCAATCGCTCAACGAGCGTTCATAGTTGAAGCTTAAGCCCGGCTCGAAAATATCGAAATAATATAAAAATGAATTTAAAAAACAAATGATTTAAAATATAGATAAAATTCAAATGAATGATTTTTAGTAATTACTTTTTATAAATAAGATGTATAGGATGTTTATTTGTTTCAATAAGTACTTATATTTAATGTATTTTAATATTTGTCCCTCATGTATATATATTACACACAAATATACATATACTATATTAGACTCGAAAAGCTAGATAAGAACTTGAGCCGAGCTGTATGTTTGAGGCTCGAACTCAAATCATTATATAACTCGGGCTCATGTTTTGGACTCAAGCTCGATAAAGTTTGACTCGAATGAGTCGAGTTCGAGTTACTCGATTAAAGCTCGACTCGTTTACACCCCTAATAGTAGTGATAAGTTATCAATGACCCACACAAATTATTTATCGCAATTGTTATTGGTTAAAAAAGAAAAAAATGGATAATGAGCGGTGCAGCTTGTTAACCGCACGACAAGGAAGCGAACCACGAACAACTCACAAGACAATTGCAATGGATATCACAAGGGTGGTCCTAGTTTTTGTTTGTTATGCAAGTTAACGAGCACGCATTCCGGGTGCTCTAAATGAAGATAGTAAACAATGTGACGTAATACACTTCTATCATGTACTAATAAATAATTTTATTAACCAGCTAAAATAAAATTAAAATATTATAGCATTAATTAATACAATTATAAAGTGAATAAAAAATACTAAAGTATAACGTATCAATTAGTCAAATGCCAAAATACCAAAATACAAAACCCAAATTAATAGCCAAAAAACAAATACCAAATGATTAATTTATTATTTAATTTAAATTTAATTTTAACTTTATTGCTCTAAACATCACTCCCTCATTTTAATTTACAATTTTTTTTAATTTAAAGTTTAAGTATTAAATTTTTTAATAGAGTAATTACACAAATGGTCCCTATGGTTTACAAAATTCCCCACTGTTGGTCCCTAAACTTTAAAAATTACACCAAGCGTCCCTGTGTTAAGCAATTTGTAACAATGTTGGTCCACATTTAACCCTTCCGTTCAAAGAAACGTTAACTCTTTTAGTTTTGCTTTAGGTGTGAGGGTATTATTGACATATCACTAAAGTATTGATGTCAGTTGCCTTCTTCCCTTCCCAATGCTAAATTCCCTCCATATTCTTCAACTTCACTACTTCACACACAGGCATTACTCATAAGGAAAACCCAAATTCAAAAACCCTAAAAACGCGATAATGGTTGTTCATGCGTATCAAATCAGACCCGAAGATGAAGAAGAATATGATTATGCATCACTATATAGTGAGTATTTTGTTCCAGTATCAACAAACTGTAATTATTAGTTTGGTTTAATTTAGATTTGTTTTTTCTTTTACAGTGATTGTGACAATCTTTTCTCCATTCGTCTTCATCATGGTGGTAAGTTTATTGGTTTTCCAGGGAGGAGATATGCAATTGGTAAGATTACTTATGTTGATCTTCTTGATATAGACCTATTCTCTGCACTAGATTTGAATGATATAATAGAAGAGTTGGGATATAATGATGGTACCAAGTTAGATTATCATTTTGAAAGGCCTGATTGTGGACTTGATTACGGACTAAATGCTCTAGGCAGTGGCCAAGATGTTCATTTATTGTCAAAGTATATAAAGAATCATAAAAGGATACATGTGTACATTGAGCATGGGTTGACAGTCTTGGACACATACTTTACCTCCCCCAAGTCTTCCAAAGTAGTTATTGGGGAAATTGTTGATCCCCCTAGCAAGACTTGTAAAAGACTGTTTTTGGAATGGCATGAGTCCCCTATAATTAAAAAAGGAAAACAAGTTGAAGGTCATGACCACCATTCAACTGAAAAGGGGAAACAAGTTGAAGTTGACGAGCTTCCTGTAATTCCAATTGATGACGATTTCTTAAATTTTAATCCATTTGGTGAAGGTGATGACCACCATTCAAATGAAAAGGCAAATTTAGTTGAGGGTGAACATAATAAGGATAGTGAGAGTGATGACACGGATTATATGGAAGATTCGGAGAATGAAATTTATGATGTACATGTTGACATGAGAGACTTTCATATGTATTCAGACAAGGATAGTGAGTTTAGAGATTGCCTTAATAACGAGGAAGACCCTGACAGTAATGAGGTAGTGGATGTTGATGCCATCGATAATGAGGAGTTTGAGTCAGAAGATGAGGAAGGTGATGATTTTGAAAACAGAAGGGTAAGAAAAATTAGGCAACTTAAAAAACAGGGCACTTATAATGTTGGAACTACATGGTTCTATGTAGGCCAACTTTTATGTGATTCTAATGCCGTGAAAGAAATGATAAAAAGGCTTTTTGTTAAGACAAGGAGGGAGTTGAAGATAAAAAAGAATGGCAAGATCAGAGTGAGAGATATTTACATGGGTACTTGCCCTAAACTTGGTGGGTTAAATAAAGACAAAAATGGTGCAAGTGGTAGTGGGCCGGGTTAGTAAATGAAACATGTGGAGATAAAGATATTGTTGAGAGTACTAATGGAAATTCCATATGTCCTTGGAAGTTGCAAGTATCTAAACTTAAACAAAGTGAAAGCTGGCAAGTGAAGACTTACTTTCCCCAACATAAATGTCTCCAATCTAGATTTGTAAAGGCTTGCACATCTGTGTTTCTTGGCAAAGAGATTATACAGGTGGTTGATAGTAATCCTACAATCCTAATGAGAGCTTTACAAGAGCAATTACAAAAGAAATACCAAGTGAATGTCTCAAGGATGAAAGCAATTAGGGCTAAGGAAAAATCAATTGTACAAATTAATGGGGACTACATGTCACAATATGAGATGCTAAGGGATTAATGTATGGAGTTAATTCGGGGAAACCCAGGCTCAACCATCAAGATTGATGTTGAGCCATCTTTTGAGCCTGCTTCAACAACAAGGTAGTTTAGAAGAATCTACATTTGCTTAGGAGAATTAAAGAATGGTTTCAAGGCAAGCAAAAGGGAATTACTTGGTTTGGATGGATCCTTCATGAAAGGTCCATTTCCAGGACAGATTTTGACAACAGTTGCCTTGGATTCAAACAATGGTATATATCCAGTCTCTTATGCTATAGTGGAAGCTGAATCAACTAGTTCTTGGACATGGTTCCTTCAATGCCTTGGTGATGACTTAGATCTCAAAAACCGATCTAACATTACTTTTATTAGTGACAGACAAAAGGTAGTTAATCTTTAATTTGTTATTCTTTAATATGTTACTTCACATAGCCAAATTTAATTTTTTCTTTTCTACAGGGCATCCGACTTGTAATTGCCAAGGTTTTTCCATCTACTGAACACAGATACTGCATTAGGCACATTCATCAAAATTTCAAACAAAGATGGAAAGGTAAGGCTTACAAGGACTTGCTATGGAAATGTGCTACTACAACCACTGTGCAACAATTTCAACATGCCATGAATAAGGTGAAAGCTTTGAATGGGGAAGCTTGGAAGTGGTTAGCTCAGATTCCCCCCCCCCCCAACATTGGGCCAGTTCACACTTTTCAAGTACGTCAAAATCTGATCTATTGTTGAATAATATATGTGAGGTGTTTAATAGACAATTAGTTGATGGTAGGGATAAACCAATTATCACTATTTTGGAGTACATTAGGGAGTATTGTATAAGAAGAATTGTAATTGTTTAAAAGCTGATTGAAAAGTGTGATGGCTCTCTTACCCCTACTGCCACAAAGTTGATTGAGAAAGTTAAAAAGGATGTTGCGGAGTATACTTTTTTGTGGAATAGAGGTTGCAAATATCAAGTTAGTGGTCCTTGGATGGATCAATGTGTTGTTGACATAGAAAATAAGGAATGTAGTTGTAGGCGATGGGAGATCACTAGAATTCCTTGTAAGCATAGTGTGGCAGTTAATTGAAACATGTCAATCAATGGTGTGAATGTGGGGTTTCCTGAATCTTGGGTTGATTCATTGTATTGGTTGAAAACATTGAAGACTACATATAGCTTCAAGGTTGGTCTAATAAATGGTAGAGAGTTGTGGGCAAAGTCAGATTGTCTAACCACCCTCATTGCACCTAAACATCATAAACAGATAGGGAGGCCAATAAAGAAGAGGAAGAGAGGTATAGATGAGGTTGAATCAATGGATAAAGGGGGAAATTATCAAGGGCAGGGAAAACCACAACATGTGGTAAATGCAAAAAAGAGGGACATAACTCAAGGACTTGTGTGGGTCACGGTTCAAGCAGCCAAGTAGGAGGTTCAAGTGTGGGAGCTGGTTCAAATCAAGGACAGGGTTGAACTTTGGTTATGAAACTGCATTATGTTAGTATTTTAATGAATTTTGGTTATGTATTTTGATGCACTTTGGTTATGAAACTGCTTTATGTACTTTAAAATCTTTTTTGATCATGTTGGAACATGAAACTGGTTTGTGTAACTTTTTGTTGGTTATGGTTTATGAAACTGGTTGTATTAACTACTTTAATATGTATCTTGATCCTTTTTCTTATGTAAATTTTTGTTGGTTTATGTTAGACTTTGATACAACTATCTTACATCACATGATTAACAATGCTTGAACCATACTTATTTATAGGCAAAAAGTGAAAAAGGAATATTACAGAGAAGAGAATATTGTGTCTTTTTTCAAACACTGCTATATAAAACAACGGAATATTAACTAAAATCCTACAGATTTTGTGGTTTCAAGTATAGAGAAAAGAATCAACATATGAAGCCAAAAAATAAGATATGAATCAGAGATGGAACATTTCATTACTTAACATCACTTGGTTAGTACAAAACGGTACCATATTATTGAAAACTACAAAACCATAAGATTTTCACTTGGAAACTAGAAAAAAAGATTTGAAACACTTCAATACTATTCCACCTAGGGCAGAAATTGAAAAGGTACACAAATTGCAAAAAAAAGCCCAAGTGAAAATCAGATAAAGCTTCATCTTATGTGCTTTAGCTTCATTTTCTCTACTATAAGCTTCAGCCTTGTTTTTCACCTTCAACAAACAAGGAATAATCTCTGTTGATATCAGGCACATTGGTGGATCCACCTAACCAATGAATTCGCAAGTAGAGGTTTTATGGGGATAACAATAAAATCGTCTTCTAGGGTTTAGAGAGGTCCAAGATGTGCGAATAATTGCAATCCTTCCACAATTGCAAATTACCATTTTGTAATTAACTCTTTAGGTTAAAATATAGAGAGAGAAAAGGGAATTGCAGATGAAGGTTGAAGAAGAAAGGGGTAGATATAGGTTGACCTCTTTTGTAGATAAAAGTACTGTTAGGTATTAATTCAAGGGGTAAAAAAGACATTAATACCCTCACAAGTAAAGGAGTTAACGTTTCTTTGAACGGAAGGGTTGAATGTGGACCAACATTGTTACAAATTGCTTAACACAGGGACGCTTGGTGTAATTTTTAAAGTTTAGGGACCAACGGTGGGAAATTTGTTAAACCATAGGGACCATTTGTGTAATTAACTCTTTTTAATATTTACAGCTTTACCTTTAAGCGGGTTACTTTCGGGTTGATGCTTGTCCGACTCGATATTTTTTCTATCGACTTGCTTTCTTGTGTTACGTTAAAAATTGCCAGCTTTAAGTGTGGCTGGGTTGTTTGACAGGTATGGACTTTCTAGCCTCATTTTAGGTGTTTTTTTTATAAGAGTTGGATTTAGAAAGGAGTCTAAGTGGTTGTTTTTTTGCTACTTAATAGAACTATTAAGCGCTGAATGCTGAATGATTTAGCATTCAACATGTTTGATTGTTGTCTCTAAAGGAAGACTGTGCTGAATGACTTAGCATAACGCTGCTGAATCATTCTACCTTAAAATGCATTCTAAATTATTAAGCATCAAGTATTTTTACCCTAATACTCCTTCTTTCACATTTTGTCTTGTTAAACAATCATATCTTATAATATAATATATCACTATTAAGGTTAAAATGATAATTTGCATCATTTAGATTGTTCATTCAGAACATTTATCAAACAAAATGTCACATTCAGAGGCAGATTCATTCAAAGTATTTGAATTATTCAGACCACAAAATTATTCGATTCTTAATTATTCTATTTTAACAAACAACCCCTAAAAATGTTTTTTATACTAGTGTGTGTGAATTTATTGCTTATAGTATTTCTATATATATATATTTATATCTAAAATAAATCTATTATGATAAATGTTAATAGTTAAAAAAATTGTAAAATATATCTTTATTAATTTTCGATTTGAATCTTGTATGAATTTATAAAACTTTATTAGTTAGTTAGTAATTAATGTATGACTTATTACATCATTATTAATTTATCAATTTCTTATACTTTGTTTAAAAAATCTTATAATCTCGCCCAACGTACATACAAATTATTAAAAGTTACATAATTTAGCAATAATAACATATAACAATTATTACTCAATGATATAAGAACATAATTAAATAAAAATACATATATACAATTTTAACAATAATAACAATCTAAGAGTAGAAATAACAACATAATTAAAATAAAAAACATAATAACATAATAAACTAATGGGTCTAGTTCACAAAATCTATCTAACTTGTCATGTTTTTTTATTGTGTATTTGGGACTTAAATTTTTGTGTTGTGTGTATCTAATATGTAAGTTGTCGCTGTTATGTGTATTAACTTGTTATTGTTTGTAATAAATTTATCCATTTTTTATATGACCAAAATACACACAATAACAGCAAATTAAAAGTTTGATACACAAAATAAAAACTTTTAAAGTTCGATCACATAATAGAAAACCTGAAAAATTAAATACATTTTAGTAACCTTAAACTAATCAACCACCTTAATTCTTTTGCAGTACACTTTTACCCTCTTTTTGTACTACACTAGTTTATAGATCCGTGCACGTACATGTATTAGTCTATTAGAAAAGTAAATTTGAAATGCATTAAAATTAAATAGAAAACCGTAAGTACGGTACATATACAAAAAATTCCAAATACGTAAATAAGAAACCAAATTAATTTTTATAAAGTACTTTATACACAAGTGAACTTGAAAAATAAAATAATTGAATATAAAATACGTTTCAAGTATGTAGATAACGACCAAACTATTAAGACTGATACATAAAAAATAAAAAGTAGATATACAATTAAATTGTTTAAAATGTATACAAAACAATAAAAACACATCAAAAGCTTAAGCATGCTCATAACGTTTTAATAAACAACCATTCTACTTGGTCAACCTGATCATTGGTAATGAATAAAATGATAGTCAGTATAAACTATAAATATAAAGAACAACTAAAAGTTTTTCATATTTAAAGAAAATGAAAATCCAAGTTCGCATAACCAATAACTTAGTGACGATTTAAGCGCACATGTTTTAGAGAAAGAAAATATACATACTGATTTGTGCATACGAGCATTACATGACTAGACTTAAAATACAACATAATCCAATATTTGATAATTTAATGAATCAAAATAGCTGATAAAAGGCTCGTCTCCATGCTTAAATCTGCTACTAATTACCACATGTCTTATCTTTTGAACGGGCTCAATTGCATTTTCACGCCAAATTTTTGTACACGTTGCAAGTAAAAAAAAAGATTCACGTGTTAAGTATCAAAAAATCAAGAATGATTTCCTGTCTTGTGTATAAAATATTAACACTTTTATTTAAGTGTTATCTTTGGCTAACTACCTACACTAATAAAATAGTTTCAGGACCATCAAGAACAGCTATTTTGACATCTCTGAATTTAGATTTTTAAATATATAATATATCATCTTTTAATAATACATTTTATTTTAAACCATATTTTATAAAATGTTTCATACATATTTTTAATAAGATTGAAAATGCTTTAAAAGAAATAACTATACACTTTTAATACCATACTCAAGTTAACCACTCAAGCATAATCCAAAAAAATCCCAACCAGCTAAAAAAAAGTTACCTATCCTCTACTATTAATGGATAACAAGAAGTTAAGAATATACTAATTTTAAAAGAGTGTTGTATTACAATAAAATTTATATTAAAACGTAAATAAAAATGAGACGGTCACAAATATATAATTATTTTTTCTCTAAACAAAATGTATCAAAAGTTACTAAACATAATTTATAAACAACCTATAATTAATTACATTAATATATACAATTTTTATAAAATTTTCAACATTTTCTTAAAAGTCCTCACATATTTCATAAAACCCCTCACAATTGATTGATAGAGATTAATTTAATAGATATAAATAAAAAGAAGGTAAGTATTTTATATATATTTATAGATTTCTAGTATGCACATTTACCATCACATAATCACAAAGTATATATCTCACAAACACACATTTACCATCACATAATCACAAAAACTACATTTGAAGTAGAGATAAAGAGTCACGTTAATTTGTACAGTGAGGTCTGTGTGACGGCGAATTGAAGGTGGTGGTGTAACTTTGCCGGTGGTGGTGACCATCTCAAATTAAGGTACTGGTTCTACTTCGGTGATGGTGGTCCAGCATCTCTTTAAGAGAGTGTGTGTACGGTGCGGAGGGTCTGAAGGCTTGGGTGTGTGTCAAGGTTTTCCAGCGATGAAAATAAGTGAGGTTACAACTTAAAAAGAATGAACAATATAATTCAAATAATTTCACACTTACGTGTTAACAATTTAGTGACACCTAATTTTTTCACGCATTCATTAAGTGTGTACTTTATATTCCCACACACTTTTAAGAGCGGAAATATGGCGTAAGAAATGTTTACTTGTAACTTGGAGGCAGGTTGGAGGGTTTTCCGGCGAGGGGATAGTACCGCCTTTTGATTCGTCGAGTTTTAGATGTTCCTAATATGGTAGGTTTGCTTGTAACTCGGAGACATGTTTCAGTTTGTATCAAGGAATTGATAGAGTTTTAGATGTTTCTAATATGTGTGTTTAGTGCCTTTTGTATTTAATCGGTAATGTTGCTTAAAGTTCTTGAAAATATAGAGTAAAGATGTATATTTGAATTTTAGATATATTATTTCTTATAAATGTTGTCACGATTAAAGAAACTATAGTTTAACCGACACACCTCTATTTGGGAAAACCGAGGTCCAAGGTTAGTTTTGGTTCGATATTTTTTTATATAAGTGCAACCTTGTTTCGATTTTTTTATATACGAAAGTATGAATCCCTAACAGGTATTTTCTTCTTTTTCTTTTTTGGGTCTTAAATTGCAGTTTTCTTCATATTGATCATGATTAGTCTCATAGATTTTGGATTTGAGCATTTGTGCTTAGGAGAAATTATGAGCTTCCAAGTCAACACAGGAATGGCTACCTTTGTTAGGATTTCAGGTGATGATTGCTTTAATGAAACTAAGTGTTAACGCAGTTAACTCCATTGCTTTCCCAATTGGTGTGACCCTTTAAATTAAGGTTTGTTTATTGTAATCTGATTTTTCTTACAAAAAATTATATATATTTCTGTCTTTTCTGTTCACAAATAGCACTGAGATGGGCGGATCTATTAGCTCAATGTGCAATGTATGTGATGATGAACTACTTAACAAATGTGTGGAATCTAAACACTACACATGCTGCTGGTATCGTAAACATTTGGAATGGAATCAAGCCCGTTTTGGCTTCTGTGTTTGTCTTACTTGTCGATTCCTTCGTGGGTGAAGTATATATGATTGGGTTCTCTAGCATTACCTACAGTATCGTAAGTGATTCCATTGTACACTTCTTGTTTATAACATAACTCTATAACAAGTTTCTTAGAAAAAATGAAGCCGAATTTTTAGATTTATGCAGGGATTAGGATTATTGTCCCTGTCAACACCGGATGTGTTCGGGCCATGTCATCGTTACAAGGTGGAATGTATTGGACAGACACAAAAAGTCTTGTTTTATACTGCTTTAACCTTGATAGCAGTAGGGAAAGCTGGTCAACTAGCCTCGTTACCATCGTCTTGGAAGCTAGAGAAGAAAACTGAAAATGAAAATGAAAATATAAAGAAGCATGAAGTCAAAACTAAAAAAAAAAAGAAAATACTTTATTATACAATAGTGGTGGTTGTACTAATAACGGGAGGTATTGTACTTCCATATATAAAGCCATGGTCAATCCGATTTGGGATTCCGACCATTTGTTCTATTGCTGCAACGCTTCTGTTCTTTACACGAATCCAAGTTTATGAACGTAAAGAGCCAACCGGGAGCCCTTTAACAACCACCATGAGGGTGTTTGCAGCTTCTGCTCGTAAGATTTCACAACCAATCCCTAATCCTAAAGAGCTTTACAATGAAGATGATGCTCGTTCAACCAACTCCCTCAGGTTATTTAATCACTTCTCTCTCTTAAACATTCATTTAACCAAACAAGAAATATAAATTAATATGAGTTTTCATGAGATATATATAGGAAGAGTGCAACTAAGGTAAGTTGGGTAACTGGTTAAAACATATTCCGAGTTCAAGCGCGTTGTTTTTTAGTTAAAACAGTAGAGGTCGAATAGGGTTGAGCGGCTTGCACTTTTTCTCCACTTTCGGTTTAAACATGTTATGTAAGATTATAAAACAATATTATTATAAAAATCGAGGTTTTATGCAGTAAAAAAGAGCGTTGGAGGAGCAACCTTGAACCTGATTAACCCGTTTCTAATTTTTTTATTTAAACGTTTAAGATAAACAAAACCCAAAAAATATCTATAATGTTCTTTGACAGTTCATATGGATCACTACAGGTGCTTAGATAAGGCTGCTATTATGTTACCAGGAGAACAACAGTCAAATAGGTGGAAGCTTTGCAGTGTACGTGAGGTTGAAGACACCAAGATTATTATCCGTCTGGTCCCGGTGTGGCTAACATTCATTGTAATCGGAATTGTGCTTTCTACTGGAACCACTTACTTTCTTGAGCAAGCTGATCACATGGACCACAAACTTGGAAAATTAAAGGTCTTGAATCCCATCTTCATTTTGTATTATTCTGCCACAACTAAAATATTTGCATACTTGTACACCACCTTGGCAATGCGTTTTCCAAACAAGAAACACGCTCCACAAATTGGGATTGCAATGAGTATGGTTTTCTGTGTATTGTGTTGCATTACTGCTGCAAAAGTGGAAACTAGAAGACTACATCGGATTAGAGATCATGGTCTACTAGATAAGCCGAACAAGATGATCCCAATGAGTATATTTGCACTCGTTCCGCAATTTATGCTTCTTGCTGTCGTTAATGGGATTGCTAAGAAGAGTATGAGTGGTTTCTTTAAGGACCAAACACCTAAATCTATGCGCAACTATTTGGCTTATCTTACTAATGGTGTGTTAGGGTTAGGAAGAATGGCTAGTGTGTTGTCGGTCTATGTTGTGGGGAAGGTGAGTGAGAGAAACCAAAAGCCGAACTGGTTTCAGAATACGTTAAACAAGAGCCGTTTTGATCGATATTATTGGGTGTTGGCAGGGCTAAGTGCGGTTAATCTTGTTGGTTATGTGATTGTTGCATATTTCTACAAGTATAAGGAATCACTGGAGGAGGGTGATGATGATGAAACAGAAGGTGGTGAAATGGAAGAAGAGTTCTAGAGGAAGAATTTTTGTTTTTGTAGTTAATTAGATTTCATTAGAGGCCGGTTTGTGTTATTTGTAATTTGCAGTACAACATGAAGTACACTAATTCAATGAGCTTATGTAGTTATGTGTAGAATGCTAATCCTGTTGTCAGAAATGTTAAATTGGAGTGGGGTATGATGGCTTTAACTTTTAAGGGATCTCTGCATTTAGCCAAATATGATAACATGGTAGAAAAAAGTAAATCACATAATTAAAAGGGAACAGCTAATTATAAACATGATAGCTAATATATATATATATATATATATATATATATTGAAAAGTTTATTGGAAAACCATTGATTATGAGAACCGCGAGAACCAATTTTAACCGTTTAATTGGTAAGTACAATTCATAGATGAAGAGTGTGGGGGATTGAGTGTGGTAAGGTGCATGGAAGGAAGTCATGGGTGGGCAATCCAATTGAAAGAGAGAGAACTGGACAACTAAGATTAGTTCTCGCGATTCTCGCAATAAAAACGATTCTTAAATGAACTTTTCAATATCATTACAAGAAAAATGGCGTTTTGAAGTGACACATTTTCGTCACAAATACCCTAATTGTCGCCCCAAAAGGTTTTTTGAGGCGACATGTCGCCTCAAAAAGTACGCAGTAAAAATTTTGTCCCAAAAACATATTTGCAGAGAAAGTTTTAACATTTGCGGCGAAAATCATTAACATTGTCTAGTCCACAGGGCCTTTTGCGGTGACATATGTCGCCTCAAAAACTTTTCGTCTCAAAAAGTCATTTTTCTAGTAGTGTGTGTATATATATACATATATATACACACATATATATATATATATACACATATATATACATATATATATATATACATATATATAGGGGGTGGTTCCATCAAGAACAAAAAAAAATGCGAGCTGTGAGAACCATTCTAAACCTTTCAAATTATTGATCAATGGCTAAAGAGTATGGGTGGCAAAATTGTAAATAGTCTTTCAAATTATTCTGCCAAAAAAAACGTGGAAGAACATAATTGTAAATTTGAAATAAGATTTAAGTAAAAAAAAGGAATAATTGTCTAATTGATTGAGATGCGGGAGAGGGAAGAAGAAAACCACCGAAGAAGAAGGGATTCAAAATTGTTATCATACTTACTCGACGGTTTTTACGTATATCGTTGAAGAAGGATTTTGTTTCCCCTTTATTTATCTCTCCATTTCGAAGCACAGAAGTAAACCCTAGAAAATGGGAAGGCGACAAACAATTTCCTCGTAGCTTTTGCCAACACACAGTAAGTTCTGTAAAATTGGATACTAAATTTGTGATTTTGATGAATGGGGTTTGAAAAAACATCAATCGTAGTTGGACTTGTTGCACTTGTATAACGAAAAAATGTGTTCGATTGCAGGCTTGACATTTGTTGTTTCGGTGTTTTCGTTTTGCGTTTTCACCGAATTTTGAAGTGTTATCTTCTCAAAATGACTAAAGGTATGATTGATTTTATTAAAATCATCTTTTGCACAAAATGCAAATGTGTACGATTGTGGAATATGTTAGTATGCAATTTGAGAAATCAAGTATATATATGAGAGATGAATTTGGTAGTTGAGACTGTTAAATTATGATGGGATTACATGATGGTTTCTTTACAGTTGTAGCAAATATTTTGAGGTTACATATTTGAAAATAGTTGTTGCATATATGAAAATTGTTAAAAATCTTATGTTTGAAGAACATCTATTCATGTATACTTTTTAAAAATCTGTTAGTTGATGGAATTTATAACTATTTATTGCATAAATGCAACTATATTGTAGGGATTCATGTTATGCAACATATAGTATGTTGTTGCAACTTAGATCATATATATGTTGCATATATGCAGTTATGTTTGAAGCTAAATTATGTTTTAAAAAGTGTGTAATTTGAGGTTACATATTTACATATTTGCAAATTTTGAAATGTATTTTTGGTGATTGAGATGACCTTTGTTATTTTTGGTTTGCAATGATCACACAAACACAACCATGATAGAATGCATCACCAATACATCTAGTTTTTTAGATCAAAAACTATACATGAATAGTTATTCTTCAAACATAAGATTTTGAGGTTACATATTTGAGAACAGTTCTTGCATATATAAAACTTGTTAAAAATCTTATGTTTCACATAAAAAACAACAGGGTGTATGATGAAGATGTCTTGGACAACTATGATGAGTTTTTTAAAGTTTGTAATAAGATTGCATTTAACAAATATTATTGATGATTAGTCATTTTAACATCCAAATCTATTTTCTGTGTATATGCATATGTGCAATAACTAAATGTATAAATTACTTGCATATGTAATATAAATGGATATATGCATATGTGCAATTAGGTCTAAAATTGAATAGTTGAACAAGAACTTATGCAATATAATAGTTCGGTGCAAAAGTTATATCTACAAGTTATTTGAAAATAGTTTGCATATATACAACTTATTAACATTTTCTTAAAAATACATTTCATCAGTAATGATTATGATATGTGTGAGTAGTATTTGGTATTAAATATGTTTTGTCAACATTTTTAAGAAACCATGAACTTATGCAACATTATTGTCAACATTTATAAAAATAGTTATTTTATTTAACTTATCAAATTTTTAATGAACTATATGCAACATATGTTGATAAGTTACAGATATGATATGTCAAACAATTAATGAACTATATGCTATATATGTTTATTTATTTAACTTATTTGTTTTTTGTGTATATGCATATATGCAAAAACTAAATGAAAAAAATAACTGCATATGTAATATAAATGCATATGCATATGCGCGATAAATGAAGTGTATATGGTTTTTATATGAAGAAATCATTGTTCGTGGCAGCCGATGAAATGGAGGTCGGTTAGATACAAATATTAATGACGTGGAGGTCGGTTAGAAACCAAACAGATTGTGAGGTTTTTACTATGCGTCATCTAGAAACATAGATGGGTGATGAAGGACGAGGATGACAGTGCTGGTTAGACGAAAGCCAGAAAGTGCAAAGAGCAATATTTAACAAATTGAGGTACAAGTACACGGCGAAGATACTAATGCCAGAAATCAATATGTTTCATGAAAAGGTTTTGAAGAAAGCAGAAGAGTTTGAGTGGGTGATGAAAGAAGAACAAGAGAAGAAAAAGAAGGAAAAAGATGATAAGATGAAAAAAGGCAAGAAAAAAATAAATATTACAAAACAAATGGTTGATAAACAGTTTGTGCTTTATTATGTGTTATGAACAAAGTAGATATGTTTTTTTTTTAATTTTCTAGGTAAGGAATACTGTTTTTGAACTATGATTTGAATGTAAGCTTAGTTTATTGCTTACTTAAATCATAAAACAGTTTTGGTTTCATTATGTTAATTTGATACTTGAATATGGTTTTTATTTGTGAACAAAGTAGATATGACTTTTTTTTAGTAACAAAGGTCTGTAATTTGCATATAGTTCACACATATGCAATGTAAACTTATAACAAAAAAAGGCAATAAATGTTACATTAGGTTACTAACTATGACATATTACATATTATAAAAATTTTTAAGTATGATTATCAGAAAAATAAAAAAAGATTAACAGTTAGTTCATGCTAGTTACGTTGGTATGTTGCATGTATGCAACTTTACAAAAAAAAACATAACAACAAATGAAAGACAAGTATCTAGTTAAAGTCTATGGATTGTTGGAATGGATGATGAATTTGAATGTAACATTTAAAATTATTGTATTGCAAAATTGTAAGGAATAGGTTATAATTATGTTGCAAATATGTAACAAGAAAAATGAGAACTTAATCAAACAATTTATAAATTTTACTTTATGCTAGTAACAAACAAATGATAGATATATCTAAAAATGAAAAAAAATTGTGAAAAATGTCTAAAAATGTTAAAAACTAGAAAACTATTTATGTTAAATCAGCATCCATAAAAGTATCATCCAAAGCTCTCATTTTCCATTGTCGAAACTGATCCCATATCTCATGTTCTTTAGATTTTGTCTTCGTAAGTCAAATCCTAGAATCATGATTACATACAAATTTACCACGTGTATGACATTTTTGCTTCTTGTTTTTCTTACTTGCCTCCATAGCCTTTTGACCAACACCAACTAGTCTCTTGCATGTTTCATAACCTTTGTTCCATATACCTTAGGGAGCCTTAATCACAACCTTCTTTGGAGGTTCAACACCAAGCAAAGATTTCATTGCCTCCTCATTCGTCTTTGGGTGGGGTCATTCGAAGTAATCCTCACGACTTCATTCTTCAAATTCATTCAATTCACCTATAAAGATTATTTCAACACATATAAAAGACACATTAAAAGATTAAAAGTTAGCTACATACATTAGTATGTTTAAAAAGTAAAATAAAATAATAAAAACAAATATACAAAACAAAAGTAAGAAAACATGTTTGCAGTACCATAAAGTGATATCATTACAATACATTATAAACTGCCATAACATGAATTGTTGCATGTGTGCAACTCCTATAATAATAATGCACATCACATATCATATTACATACAATTGGAAAAAACAAGTAACAATGCATATATGCAACTACAAATTGCTTAAGCTAAAATTGAATGCTACTAAATAAATAGTGAAATTGGTAAGCTAATAGATAACATTCTTCCCTACAATAGGTGAATAATCTACATTCAAGTCGGTTTCAAATATCTAAAGATTAACATTTTGTTAACGTTTTGTTTATGGACTGTCATGACATGAAATGTTGCATATGTGCCAACTCCCATAATAACAAAGCACATCACATATCCTAATGCATATTCTAAATACATTATATAGGAAAAAACAAGTAACAATGCACATATGCAATTGCAATTTGCTTAAGCTGAAATTAAATGCTACTAAATGAATACTCAAATTGGTAAGCTAATAGATATCATTCTTCCCAACAATAAGTGAATAATCCACATTCTATTCCGTTTCCATATCCACACTATTGTTTGTGAAAATCAATGATTCATTGATCTTTTCTTCTTCTTCTTCCATCTGTATATTGTTATTGTTGGTCCCAAAGAGGGTGAACAAGCAACCGATACAGTGTAGAAGGGGGGGGGTTGAATACACTTTAAACAAATAATCAAATTAATCAAACGTATATTCAATGATCAAACAGAACAATAACTATTATCACTCTCTAATCAAATCAACAGAATGATTTGATATTACAATGATTATAACCTCAACTCTCTGTAAACACTCTTGAACCACAAACTAATTGATGATCGAACATCTTGTTAAAACTGATTAACAAGAACTCTTGAAAACTCTCTTGAACTTTGAACTCACAAAGTTATCGCAACACACGTGTATCAAGTATGACGAACACTCGTACGTTTTGCAACTTATGCAGTCTTGCAACTTATGCAGTATCACGTACTTGTTATCGTGTATATTTGCACATTCGTTCGTCTGTGTATTCGTCCATATTAAACCCATAAGAAGTTTTATACTTATACCTGATATATCTACGAACAAATCATAGTTTAAAGATAGAACTTATCTTTTCTTTAAAACCGTAACAAACTCCTTAATTAGAACATATCTAATTAATTCCGTTTGAGATCTCTATCCAACTAATAGATAGTTTAAATTAGGTTTAGATATCCTAATTTAAATGTCGTAGATATGGAGAGTTTACAACAGAATTTAGAACTTACTTAAATTCTTGAACTGACTTCTGACGCTGAGCTGACTCACTCAGTCTTGACCTTATCAAGCTGAGTTCTTGAATCTTGGGTTCTTGAATCTTCAAGTCTTCAAGTCTTTACTCCTAAAACCTATCTCAGCTTAGAAGTTACTAAGCTATCTAGTACTTACATAGAAAACTCTATATCTGTTTATACGCTGACTACTCAGTTTAAGCTGACTAGTCAGTCTATAACAGACTTACATAATTCCTAACTCTTAACCTATCATCTATAAATATATATAGTTTGTCTCATCAAATCTAATTATTCTGGGACTAACAGTTACTGATATCATCATCCGAAAACTCCATATATGAAAACTGTAATTAGAAAAAAAAAACATGAAAATTTCCATAATGTAACAAGGGAAACCTAATCATGAAAAAATAGATACTTAGTAGATACAACAAATAAAAAACGAAAACCCTAACAATGATAAATAAACTTGCAACGACAATTGTATGTACTCTTTTTATTCAAACTTGAAATTGAAGAAACATATTGATCTAAAACCATCTACAAACACAAGAAAGTTACATCAACCTGAACAAAATTGGTTGGCAATCATGATTAGTATTGGAATACAATAACCAACAAAAATCGACACAACTAACACGATTGAAACCGTTGCAAGCAATGAAGACGAACTTAGTGGCAATTGAGACGGAAGAAACAACAAGGTCAAATGAAACACAAATGTCGATTGAGTCAAAATACCCTATAATTAATTTAGGAAAGAAGAATCAAGTCTGAAACAATTTTCTGTAAACAAAGAAGGAAGAATCAAATCAATCTAGAACGTGATTAGAAGTTTTCTTGAATGGTATCGTATAAATTATGAACAGAAAACAGGGTTTCAAACCTGAACAATAATGGATGACAAAAACACGAGATGATGATGGCAATCGTCGATGTAGAAGTTCTTGAATGGTATTGTATAAATTATGAACATGATCATGAATAAAAACGAATGAAAACACGATGGTGATACACGAAAACAGAAAAATCGGTAACTGTAATCACCTTGAAAATGAAATCTTTAATCAAGGAAAGGAGAATTTGATCAAAATTTGCACCCACGAAAAAAGAGGAGGAAACGTAATTGATGAGTGTGCTAGAAAGACTAAAAAACCCTTGAAAATAAAATAAATATATAATTAATAAAATAAAAAGCTAATAAGATGAACTATTTAGATTGGTTCTTGCATATATATATATATATATATATATATATATATATATATATATAGGGGATGATTTATTTGAGAACCATTTTTATTGCGAGTACCGTGAGAACCAATCTTGACCGTCGATTAGAATAAATCAATGGCGAATAAAAATGACGGCTCATTAACGATATATTAATGATTCATTAATAATACATTAACGAGAGGTATTTCGGGAAAATTAAGGCTCGATCTTTCATAACAACTCACGCGAACGCAATTCACGGTCGAAAAATTGTATAAAAGACCAAAATACCTCTATCAATGAGCATTAATGGCGGTTATAAATGGTACTTACGGTATTCTCAATAAAAACGATTCTTAAATGATCTTTTCACTATACATATACATACATATATATATATATATATATATATATATATATATATATATATATATATATGGAGAGGGTTTAACCAATCTTGGCCGTTCATTTTGTATAGTGGAATTCATGAATGAAGAGCGTGAGGGGATTGAGTGTGACGGAGTGTATGTAAGGAATTCATGGGTGGGCAATCCAATTAAAGGAGAGGGAATTTGACGGCTAAGATTGGTTCTCGCAGTTCTAGTACGAAAAACATTTCTCGTTTGAACTTTTGCCTATATATATATACATAATGCTGCCTAACTTGTTAATTTGTAACGCCGCCTAAATTTGTGGAGTCATTTTTTTTTATAAATAAACAGCGGAAACTTTATTTTACTTTAACAATTTACAACTTATATACATACGTATATATATATATATAGTGAAAGGTTCATTTAAGAACCATTTTTATTGCGAAAACCGCGAGAACCAATTTTAGCCATCCAATTCCCCCTCCTTCAATTGGATTGCCCACCCATGAATTCCTTACATGCACCCTGCCACACTCAATCCCCCACGCTCTTCATCCATGAATTCCATTATCCAAAATCAACGGCTAAGATTGGTTCTCGCGGTTCTCGCAATAAAAACGGTTCTCAAATGAACCTTCCCCTATATATATAAGTTGTATCACAAAAGTACTACCAAGGCGTTACCGATACGGACAACCATTACTAAATACAAACAAAAGCATTCAAAAGCATGTTCCCCAAAACATATCATGACATCCCCACGAGGTACCCGTTCTCACCAGTCACTTTATTTACCTGCGCATGGAATGTACACGAGAGGGTTAGCTATAAATAGCTAGTGAGTAACAGCAAAGCGGAAGCATCATAGCAACAATATCATGTACATATCATATACATGGCATATCAACAAAAAAGTCTATCCTAACACATTGTAAAGCACCGGTTAGTCAGCAGGCATCACGTCTTGCGATGTAGCTAACCCGGCTCAATGATCCTGACTGGGGAAATCGATACTTCCTCCGCGCCGGTGGAGAAGCGGGGTAGCGGTCACCATTGCGTTATCAGGGAACTGTGCCCCACTCGGGATCAGCGGAAACAAAGAGCCCATTATAGTGTTGAGGGGCGGAGGTTCTGCAGGAACCAAGATTCATGATCATCGAATCACCGCACATCATAGCTGGTGGCACAAGGCCCCAACTAGACTCAGACAAATTGGCCCCAAACATCCAACAAAGTACCGGTACAACATATATTGGCCTACAAAAAGCCACAGCATACACAGTTGGCCTACAAAAGCCATAACATAACAAATTGGCCTACCAAAAGCCACAACATATCATAATTGCCCTACAAAAGCCATAGCATAGCAAATTGACCTACAAAAGCCATAACATAGCAAATTGGCCTACAAAAGCCATAGCATAGCAAATTGGCCTACAAAAGCCATAATAAAGCAAATTGGCCTACAAAAGCCATAACACACATGGTTGACTTAAAAAAGTCATAACATATCAATATTGGCTTACAAAAGCCTTTAACATAACAACATTGGCATACAAAAGCCCTTAACATACCTATATATCTTATCACAACTCAATTGGCCTACAAAAGCCATTAACTTGCATACATATCAAATTTCAACTTAATTGGCCTACAAAAAGCCTCTATCATGCATACATATCAAATCACTACTTAATTGGCCTACCAAAAAGCCTCTAACATGCATACTTATCAAATTATAACTCAATTGGCCTACAAAAGCCTATAACATGCATAATCATCAAGTCTTTGGTTTCTAGCATGGAAACAACTTAATATAATATTCTTGATATCATACTTAGGTTAACTGGCACTCACTTGACGAGCTATAAGTGTAACAGTCAAGGTACTTATGTTTCTGGATCAAGTGGTTCACCTAAACAGAGTTTCTACGCATCAGCATCACTTAAATAGAAACTGCCAAAAGGCAAGGTACGATCGTGCCTAGCCAAGGCACGCTGGGCGTGCCTGGCTAAGGCATGCCTGTACTTTAGCAACGCTTGCCCGTGCTCTATACTCAGGTACCCCCCGTGACTGCAGGCACACCCCCGGACCTTCTAGGGTTAGGCACGCCCGTACCTTTTCAAGGTACGGCCGTGCCTACCCGGGTACGCCCAAAGGCACGGTTGGATCTTGAGAGGCACGCCCGTGCCTACCAATTCTTCAGCAAGAGGTTCAAACAGAACCTGCTGTTTTCCGTCTAAACACACACCAAAATCATACCAAAACATTTCCAGTCGATTCCTTTCATTCATATGTGAAATAACACATCAAAACCAAGCTACAAAACAAAGTTTTTACTCACTTAAACCTGAAATTCACACTTTGGGACCAAATTCATCATTTTGACCCATTAAACTTGATTTTCCAAATTCAATCTAAATCATCCTTTTAATTCAAGACTTGTATGAACTTAAAATCAAAGTAGAAACTAGTTAGAAACATCAAATTGAATCCTTGACATCAATTACTAATCTAAACCCAAAATACCCAAACTTGAAGAACTGAAGAACATGAACTTGGTGATTAAAAACTTACAACAAGATGATGATTATGATAAGAACAAATTGCTATTTTGATTCCTAGCTTGAAATTCCAGCCTCTAATCTTGACTCTTCCTTGTGTTCTTCTTCAATTTTCCAAGAACAAGTGAAAGGGAAGAGGTGAAGTAAGTGTGTGTAATTAAACGTATATTATCCACAAGGGGTATTTTGTTCCCCTTTTCAACATACAACTCAATATCTGTTCATCCGTTTTAAATAACGGGGATATATTTGGAATCTTTATCTAAAGCCATTTAATAAATAACAACTATTATTTATTTCTTACCAACTTTCATTTAACATCATATTACACCTTCATTCTTTAATTATTATTTCTTATTTAATTCACAAGGTTACAACCTTGTGAACACATAGTACAACTAGGCCCATTTTTAGGATGCTACATAATTACTTTAAGATCGATAATTATATGAAACTATGCATGAATTGAAATTGACCGAATTTAGATTAAAACTACTTATGCGGCAGGGACTAGGATTATTGACCATGTCAACGCCGGGTGTGTTTGGGCCATGTCACCATGATAATTACATGGTGGAATGTTTTGGGCAGACATAAAAAGTCTTGTTTTATACAGCTTTATCCTTGATAGCATTTGGAAAGCCTAGTCAAGAAGTCTCATTACCAGAGTATTAGAAGCTAGATAAGAGGAAGCAAACTGAAAATGAAAATGTAAATAAGTATGAACCTGAAAATGAAGATGTAAACAAGTATGAACCTGAAACCTGTTTCGAAGGCCTAATAAAGAGTGTACTTTCCTGCATTTGGAAGATAGTATTGTGGGTTAAAAAGATCTAAGAGACAATATATTATTATGCAGTAGAGGTGCCTAGAAAGATCCAGATAAAAGTACTTTTTTGTATAATAGTGATGGTTGTACAAAATATATGGAGATGTACTGCTTCCATATATAAAGCCATGGTCAATCCGATTTGGGATCCCCGCCATTTTTTAATTTGTTGTGGCAGTGCTTTTGTTCTTTACTAGAATCCAAGATTAAGAATGTAAAGAGCCAAAGGGGATCCCATTAATAACCACCATGAGGGTGTTTGTAGCTACTATTCGTAAGATTTCACGACCAACCCCTAATCGTAAAGACGTTTACAATGAATACAACGATCGTTCCACCAATACTCTCACGTAAATTATCTATCCAAAATAGAACACATGCGTATAATTATTATGGATTTTCTTTATATATATATATATATGTATATATAGAGAAGGTTCATTTGAAAACCGTTTTTATTGCGAGAATCGCGAGAATTTTGGATAATGGAATTCATTGATGAAGAGCGTGGGGGGATTGAGTGTGGAGGGTGTGTGTAAGGAATTCGTGGGTGGACAATCCAATTGAAGGAGGTGGAATTGAACGGCTAAGATTGGTTCTGGCAGTTCTCTCAATGAAAACGGTTCTCAAATGAATGTTTCACTATATATATATATATATATATATATAGGGTAAGGTTCAAGGGAGAACCCTTTTAAAATGCACGACAGTGAGAACCTGGATAAACTTGTAATTTAGCATTTCTCCTTTACGTTTATGTTTACCCATAACTACCCGAAAGTCAAGTTTACATCATAAATCATAAAATCAAAATTATTTCTATAATATTAACAACTTAAAGATTTGTATGCATTGATGCATACAAATCACAACACTTTTGTATGCATTGATGCATCATGTATATAGTCAAACAAATGATCAAAAAACGTGACAATTTTTAAACATCCGATCAATGAAATCAAAGGTCCAAAAGAAATGTGACAATTTTTAAACCATCCGATCAATGAAATGAAAGACTCAAAAGTGTTCACACTGTCGTGTATACTAGCTAGGTACCCGCGCAATGCTCGGCAAATAATTTCTATTTTACATCATGTTGCTTTTAAAAATGTAATAGTATGTTATTCGCGCTATTCAATGTCACGAAAAAGTATCGCACAATGTGAGTTTTTTTATTTTTGTTTACGTTTATCAACTATTTTATTAATTTTAAAATTAAATTCTATAAGACATTAAAATAAAAAGATTTATATTTATGAAATAAGAAGGAAGAAGTTAATAAGTTGATGTGAGCGGATAATTGTGTTTGTGTGAGAGAGTGTTTTACTATTAGAGAGGGTGTTTTAGTGTTAGAGAGATATTTTAAATAGATAAAAACTTCGAGTAAATTAGGAGAGAGAATGAAATGGTTAAGAAGGGGTATTTTAGTACATTCAAATTATTTAAAATTAAGAGTTTTTAAGGTTATAAATGTATGATAAAGGAGTAAGATATATATATATATATATATATATATATAGAGAGAGAGAGAAAATCGATATTTAGGTGAGAATGAGAAAACAAATCGTAGCTATTCTAACGATTGCAATTCACCCATTACAATTCATGGTTGGGTAATCAAATCAAATAAGGACCAGGATTAACTATTCCATTCTCATCTAAATTATCATTCTCATTTGAACATTCCGCTATATATATTATATAATATATATATAGTTTTGGGATCAGATACGAACATCACAATCCGTTCGCAATTTGCGAACACTTTGCGAACACTAGTCAAAGTAGTCAAAGAAGGGGGGCTATGATATATATATATATATATATGTTTGTGTGTGTAAATACAAGCATAAATATACAAACACACACACATGTATATATATACGAGCTAGATGCAATGATTTTAAAATGTATGCAGTGTTTTTAGACAAGATGCAATGATTTTATACTAGATGCATTGGTTTTTAAACAAGATGTATTGGTTCTTAAATAAGAATCCACTTATTAATTCGTACATGATGGACTAGTTTTAAGAGAACTCCATGTTTTTTAGATATTATGCAATGATTTTAAGTTGGATGCAATGATTTCTAGACTAGATGTAGTGTTCCTAAAGTTCTTATTTTAGGAACCATTTCTATTCGATCCTCACCCTATATATATATACAGTGAAAAGATCATTTGAGAACAATTTTTATTGCGAGTACCATTTGTAACCGCCATTAATGCTCATTAATAGGGGGATTTTAGTCATTTATGTAATTTTTCAACTATGAATTGCATCCGGGAGAGTTGTCATTAAAGATTGAACCTTGATTTTTCCGAAATACCCCTCATTAACGCATCATTAATAAACTATTAATATGTCATTAATGACCCGTCATTTTTATTGGCAATTGATTTATTTTAATAAAGGGTCAAGACTAGTTCTCACGGTATTCGTAATAAAAATGGTTCTCAAATGAACCATCCGCTATATAAAGAGAGAAGGGTTCATGCGAAAAGTGGTTTATTTGCGAATAGTGCGAGAAGAAATTCTAACCATTAGATTGATTAATCAATGGTTATAAGTGATTATGACATTTTTTTAAATAAGTAAAGTTTATTGGTATTAATTAATATTAAAAAAGAGTATTTTAGTAAAAAACCATACATCTCTCCTCACTCCTCTCTCTCCTCATTCATCTCTGTCCTATCCTCACCCATATAACCCATTTATTGTTATTTTCGAAACAAAAAAAACTTAGAAACCCTAATTAAGCTTTGTTCCTCCGTCTCTCTCTCGTGCAACGCCGCCAACACCATCCATCACTTTGCCTCTCTCCTCCGCCCTCGCCGCTGCCTCAAGCACTGCCATCACAGCCGATTAAAAAACTTGCGCCGCTGCTCAAAGTCCACTGCCGCCTCAAAGTCCGCCATCAAAATGGACATCTTCGATGAATCACCGCCTCCAATCGAAGCCTTCACCGCTGCTACCGCCGCCATCGTCGCAAAACTACCGCTACACTCCACCGCCACCCTGTGCTCCATTCAATCTTGGTATTCTCATGTGATTTTTTTTCTTAAATCTATGTTTTTTTCCTTATTTTCAGCTCGTGAAGATCAATAAATTCATGTCTTTTTATTTTTTTTATAAATTTATGTTTTTACTTTTTTTATTTTTCCAGATTTTTTATTTTTATTCAAAATTGTTGTAAGTGTTGTAAATGGAAGGAAGTTGGTATATGTGTTATGGATTATTTCTAAAATTTACATTATGTGTTTGGTTTGAATATGAATGAATGTTCATCCGTAAATTTTACTGTTTTCTCTAAGTCTATAGATGCCTTCATGAATTATTTTACTTCCTATCTTTTTATATATTGTAACTTAGTGTCTTAAGAAACTTATGGAACTAGTATCATCATTTTTAGAGGTGTATAGATATTTATATTAGTGTCTTAGAAAACTTATGTCTACATGCACTTGTACTTTTTGATTTTGGGGCTAGTAAGTCCTTTGTATCTTCATCATTTGTAAAAGTTTTGTAATGAACTGGTGAAGCTAGAAACACTGCTAGAAGTAGAGATAGCCTATGATAAGGCTTTATGTGTAGCCACCATCTATAGGAACAATGTGATAGTGATAGACGATGTAAAATATCCTATAGACCTCTTACCCACCCCCATGATAAAATTTCAAGTGATCTGGGCATGGATTGGCTGGGTCATCATCAAGCCAACATACTGTGTAAGCAAGGTATCATACGCATTCGGAGTCCAAGTGGGGGAGAGATCGTTGTCTACGGCAAACGACAGAAGGGGTTGACGGCGTGCTGTACCGTAATCAAAATTGCAAAATATCTACGCAAGGGGTGCACTGCCTTTATAGCTCATGTAGTCGACTTGAGAATGGTAAAGAAGAAATTGGGGGTATCTGACGTGTCAGCAGTATGCGACTATCCGTAAGTGTTTCCCGAAGATCTACCTGGAATACTATCGGACAAGCAAGTGGAATTTCGTATAGAATTGGTGCCGGGAACAATACCTATTGCCAAAGCACCATATCGTTTAGCACCCAGAGAGATGCAAAAGCTGATGTTGCAACTACAAGAATTGCTAGATAAGGGTTTCATCTGTCCGAGTATTTCGCCTTGGGGGCACCAATCTTATTCGTGAAAAAGAAGGACGAAACTTTCAGAATGTGCATAGACTACCGTGAACTCAACAAGGTGACAATGAAGAATATATATCCACTACCTAGGATTGATGACCTTTTTGACTAGTTACAAGGTGCAGCTTGTTTTTCGAAGATATATTTACGGTCAGGATATCACTAACTCAAGGTTCGAGAAGAAGATATAGCGAAAACGGCTTTTCGGACGCACTATGGGCATTTTGAGTTCGTGGTATGCCTTTTGGCCTCACAAATGCACCAGCAGTTTTCATGGATTTGATGAACCATGTTTGTAGACCTATGCTTGACAAATCAGTAATAGTTTTCATTGACGATATTTTGATTTATTTCAAGAACGAGATTGAACATGAGCAGCACTTACGGGAGGTACTCGAGACCTTTAAGAAAGAGAAATTGTACGCAAAGTTTTTCGAGGTGTGAGTTCTGGCTAAAGGAGGTGCAGTTTCTTGGATATTTAGTAAACCGATAAGGAATTAAAGTAGACCCAACAAAAATAGAAGCTGTTATGAAGTGGGAAGCGCAAGATAAACCATTTACAGTTAAACGTGAGATGCATGAGGATGACGGTCACAACTTCACTTTTCGTATCAATTTTGGAAGCTCAAGTTGAGGCCATTAAAGAAGAGAACCAGGAAACAAAACGGATAAAGAGTCAAATGACATTGATGGTCAAAGACAATTACAAGTTGTGGACTCGATATGGACGAGTCTGGGTGCTGAGGGTTACGAATGTCAGATCTCATACTCGATGAAGCACATAAGTCAAAGTTTTCTATACACCGAGGAACCACTAAGATGTACAGAGATTTAAGGATGGATTATTGGTGGCCAGAAATAAAGAGAGATGTTACTAAGTACGTGGAAAAGTGTGTAACGTGTCTACAGGTTAAAGCCGAGCATCAACTACCGCATGGTAAACTGCAACCACTAGAGACACCAGTTTGGAAGTGGGAACACATAAATATGGATTTGATAACAAAACTACCGAAAACACCAAGGAATTTTGATGCAATCTGGATGGTAGTGGATTGGTTGACTAAGAGTGCACACTTCATATGCCTTAGAGAAGCAAGCTCAACGGAGAAATTAGCCGATATTTATGTGAAGGAAATAGTCTTAAGGCGCGGTGTGCCGGTATCTGTCATATTTGATCGCGATGTGCGATTCACATCTGTTGGTCCCAAAGAGGGTGAACAAGCAATCGATACAGTGTAGAAGGGGGGGAGGGGGTTGAATACACTTTAAACAAATAATCAAATTAATCAAACGTATATTCAATGATCAATGAGAACAATAACTATTATCACTCTCTAATCAAATCAACAGGATGATTTGATATTACATTGATTATAACCTCAACTCTCTCTAAACACTCTTGAATCACAAACTAATTAATGATCGAACTTCTTGTTAAAACTGATTAACAAGAACTCTTGAAAACTCTTTTGAACTTTGAACTCACAAAGTTATCGCAACACACGCGTATCAAGTATGACGAACACTCGTACGTTTTGCAACTTATGCACTCTCGCAACTTATGCAGTATCACGTACTTGTTATCGTGCATATTTGCACATTTGTTCGTCTGTGTATTCATCTCTGTTAAACCCATAAGAAGGTTTATACTTATACTTGATATATCTAAGAACAAATCATAGTTTAAAGATAGAACTTATCTTTTCTTTAAAACCGTAACAAACTCCTTAATTAGAACATATCTAATTAATTTTGTTTGAGATCTCTATCCAACTAATAGATAGTTTAAATTAGATTTAGATATCCTAATTTAAATTTCGTAGATATGGAGAGTTTATAACAGAATTTAGAAGTTACTTAAATTCTTGAACTGACTTCTAACGCTGAGCTGACTCACTCAGTCTTGACCTTGTCAAGTTGAGTTCTTGAATCTTGGGTTCTTGAATCTTCAAGTCTTTACTCCTAAAACCTATCTCAGCTTAGAAGTCACTGAGCTATCTAGTACTTACATAGAAAACTCTATATTTGTTTATACGCTGACTACTCAGCTTAAGCTGACTAGTCAGTCTATAATAGACTTACATAATTCCTAACTCTTAACCTATCATCTATACATATCTATAGTTTGTCTCATCAAATCTAATTATTCTAAACATGGGACTAACAATCTCCCCCTATTTGATGATGAAAAAATATTGAATCAAAGTAGGTATGGGTTAACAGAATTATGTCGAACCACTCTGGAACTGACCAAAGTTAGTTCTTGAAATAAGTATTGAACTGATCCATACTTATTCATCATATCTTGAACTTACATGATTTTTATATTACAAATCCATTATAAGTATTTGGATATACAACTACTTAGATATTGAACTTATCAGAATTAATTTAAGTTCTGAAATTACAAAAACTTATACAACTGAACATATCAGTTTGTAATTGAACATATCAATCATCAGCATAAACTTACAAAGCTGTTTGTTTGAACATATCAAACATAATTTTGAACATATCAAATAATAAAACAGTTGAACATATCAAACTTGAGTTTGTATTAATGAACATATCATTTACATTGTAGCTTAATCTTTATGATTAGCTTCTGCACACTTAGTGCTTACAGAATCATAGAACTAATCTATTTAATCAATAGGATCTCCAACTTCTAACCACATATCATAACATTTAAGTTCCCAGATTGCAGCTTTCTTGATAACATCATTCGCAATCTCTTCACCTTCTAGCAGCTCTCTCATCTCAGTTTTTCTTGATCTGATTTCTTTGTAGAGATGATATCTGAGTACTATTTTTCCCGAAAGTGAATAAAACTAACTATGAACAAAATCAAAGTGTGGAAATAGTTTTAAAGTAAGGAACACACGAAAGTTTTCAAAGCAAGATTATATTAATAATCAAACTTCAAAGAGTGCACAAGAACAAACTTGAGCACCGAGTACAAACTAAACAAGAACAAACTTGAATACAAATTAGCGAACAAACGCTTAACCTTTACTCGTTAATCGAGCAGGTATTTATAGACTAAGTAAACTAATCCTGACCATCTAATTTATTTACACGTGTACCGTTCTACACTTAATTAGGAACAGAAAACAAGATGCCGTTTCGAAAATTTGTTTCTCTGCAGTTTGGAAGCTCTCCAAGAGATATCAGCTCCAAAATTTGTTTATGAGATTTCTTGAGGGTAAGTCTCCTTCTTTGAAATTTTAATTTTTCTGCTCGAGTGTGTTTCTCTGTTTGATGCATGACAGTTGCGTCTAATCCTCTCTTCTTTATTTCCTCCTCATAATATTCAATGACTTTGGTTATTTCTCTCTGAATAAACTTGACCTCATCAGTTTGCTTACGCTTTGATAAACCATCAAGTATTTCATTCCATTCAGACACCGCATAGTTCAGCTAAACATCCTTGATGGATAGTATGCTGAAGATAGGAAGATTTTTGCGCTGAACCGTCAGACGGGTTTCATTGTTTACCTTCTTCAGCTTGATTGCAGTGATTTTATCTGGATGCCTTCTTTGGTGTCGAGAGCTTAACCACTTTTCAGCCTTTTGTTCCATTATCCTCTTCTTCTCCTCAACTAAAGCCTTTCCGACTTCAATTTTTTGCATGAATCTGTTTTTGAAGATCGAACGGATCTAGATCTATTTTGTTAGCAGGAATCTCTTTAATAGCGATTTTCTCTGCTGCTATTCTGCCAAGTTCTTCAGACACTTTCAAGTCTTTTATTCTTGGATTTTTGTCATCTGAGTCACTTAGATCATATGTACCCTTACTCATCTGATCATCCGAAGAGACCATTTTTCCTTTACCTTTGTCAGTTTGGCTAGGCTGACCACTGGATGAAGGAGCAGCTGATGGAATAAGAGTCTGAGAGGATTTAGCTTCAGTGATTATCTGCTGACATTCAGCTCCATCCAGTTCTGATCTGAACATATCAGCTTCAGCTTTTCTTTGATCAAGGAGACTTTTGAGCTCCCTCTCAGCAAATGCCTTAGCTTCCTCAGCTTTGGCTAATTTGGCCTCGAACTCGATCAAGGCTTTATTCTTTTCTTCTTCAGTGGCTTTGAGATGTGCCACTTCTTCTTCCAATCTTTGTAAGTATTCAACACGTGAATACTTTTTATCCCATTTAATTATTTTTCGATCGGCAATGGCCTTCCTTCTTATAATTTGACAGATTTTGGACTGTCTTTTTATTTTCTCCCCCTTGGAAGCTGCAGAGAGTCCTGAAGCTTCTACTGAGTGAGACAGGGCCGACATCTCCCTCGAAAGTCCAGAGAAGGGGGGAGCAAATAAATCTTGCAACTAACGAGTTGCAGTCTCAGAAAGATTGACAGCATGGATGTTGTCAACTATGGAGGAGAGGGAATTTACAGTGGAGGAGAGAGAATAGAGTTGAGAGTTCAATTTGGAAAACTCAATAGTGGCAGAGTCAGCTATGGTTGTGATAAGATGGTGAAAAGTTTTATATGACTCATGAACAATTAGATTTCTGTGCTCAATGGTTTTGTTGAGTGTGATAAACTGAGTGTTGATGGATTCAACAAGACACTTTAGCTCAGATTCAAGCTTTGCTTGATTATTGGCTACACATTGACCTTGAAAGGTATTGGACTTAACAGAAGTAGACACAGAAAGAACAAGCTCAGATAGACTTTTCAAAGAGGAAGCAATGTCTATGGGAGGTTTAGAGGTTTGAGAATGTACAGACTTGGGGGATTGAAGAAAATCAAAAGCATCACTGTCATCAAAAGGATTGACAGTTGTATTAGGAGAAGGAATATCAAACATGGTATGTAGGAGAGATGGAGAGGCCATAGCAGCAGGAGGAGTGACTGATGCATGAGGGTCCTGAAGCTCATTTGCTTCAGTTACAGTCGGGTTTAAGACTGTGTCTTCATTAGCATTAGGAATCTCTATTGAAGGAGGTTGAACTTCAGTTTCATTGATGAGGATAAGTAGGGCATCACTCTCAGTTTGGTTTGAAACTGATAAATCATTTGCCTGGGTTGAATCCATAGTGTCAATGAGGAGTGGTGACACATCAAGGGATTTGGTTGCAGTTTCATCTTCATGGTGAATTGAAGAATCATCAACTGGTTGGACCTCCGAAACTAGGGGTATTGTAGTTTCATCATTGGTGATAGGCTAAGCATCAGTGTCAGCCAGTTTGGGTGCTGACTCATCATGTGCTTGGTCAATATCCATAGTCTCAGTTCGGTGTCCTGATACATTAAGGGATAGAGGGGGAAGATCAGCAGAGACATGAATGGTAGTTCCCTGTTCTGGTGGTACCTGAGTTGCAGTGGGTTTGCTGGCAGACTCAATGATGGGTAAAGAAGAAGTCTCGGCTGACTGGTGTTTGTCAGTGTCCTGAACTTGTGAAGGTAGAGGAGGGACTTCAGGGACAACTTGGTTTTGAGCTGTCTCTTCATCAGTCAGACTATGTTTATAGACTTTGATTAACGGAGAGCTTACCTGAGCAACAGCAGTTGATGTGGAGGAGTGAAGCTGAGTCTTGCGAAGAATCAGCGGAGTTTCATCAGGCAAATCCTCACTAGAAGCATAGTGAGATATGATGGGACTAGAAGGTATAGTGGGTTTTTGGCGTTTAGAGAGTGATCTTTGCTGGTGAGTGGTAGTAGGTTGTTTAGAGGTGGATTTGGGCATTGTTGAAGGGTTGGTTGATGACTTAGATGTGGTGGATAGGAATTTCCTTTTCTTTTTCTTTGATGGAGAAGACTGATGTTGAGATTGAGGTTGAGGTTGAGGTTTGAAAGGGGCAGCTTCAGAAAAGAAGCAAACATCCTTTTCAGAGGTAGTAGAATTGAAATCAACAACGTACATGTTGCCTTGCCTTTTTTCTTGTAAGACCTCTTTTCCTTTCTTGTTAAAGATTGCACCTTTGGTCTTCTTAAAATGTACTTCATAATATGCATCACACAACTGACTGATGCTGATCAGATTGTGCTCAAGTCCAGTCACATGGGCAACATTCTTGATGTTGACTAAACCTTGGTTAAGATAGCCATAGCCATCAGTTTTGCCACATTTTCCTCCACCAAAAGTGACCTTGGGGCCATTAGCTTCTTGAACCCCATTCAGTAGGGACTTACATCTGGTCATGTGCCTTGAGCATCCACTGTCAAGGTACCAAGTGTTATCATGCTGCCCGCTGACACAGATGATCAAATAGATTAGTTCATTTGAAGAGCCCAAACTTTACTAGGCTCCAAAATACACTTCTTAAAAGATCGATTCGAGGTCTTGTTTTCATTAGAACACGAGGTAGCTTCATGACCTCTTACTCCACATTTGTAACATTTACGAGTGGATTTTGAGTTCTTTGCCTTAATATTTTTATTTTTCTTCTCTTTTTCACCGATTAATTTTAAAACTCTGAAAAGAGAATCCTTAACTTCTTTGAGTTTGGATATGGGCAGAGCAAAGATTTTCTCATCAGTTTTGACTTTGAAGGATTCTAAATTTTCAGCTTTGGATGGCAAGATTTCAACTGATGATTCTTTAGTTGATGAAACCATGGGAATAATAATGTCATACAAAACACTAGCTTCAGGAAGAAAGCTTGAGTTGGATGACTCAGCTATTTTGATTTCAGAAGATATTTCATCAACTGAATCAGAACAGGTTTCAGTCTTGATTATAGGTTGGGCTTTAGATGGGGTTACAGGTATAACTTCAGGATGGGTTTTGGTAGGGCTTGATGTAGTGGGTATTTCAATGATTGGTTCAGTAGTTTCATTGGATTGTGTATCATACTCAGTAGGAAGTTGAAGATTTCTAATTTCAGAATTTGCTCGTTCAGAAAAGCTTGGATTAATAACTTCAGATTTGGTAAATCTCTTTTTGAGCAGATTTTGATTTCCAATGTCATTAATACTTATGTCATTAAATATCATTTCATCAACATTTTTACACTTTTTGCTGAAATCAGCAGCTTCTTTAATGTGTCCTATGCCCACTCTTTCTCTTTGAATAACCATCTGATGATTGATACTCTCAAATGCTAGTTTATTTGGACTCAACCAAAGATCAATAATCGACTGACGATCTTTCACTTTTTCGTTAGAGTCTTGCAAATCTATTTTCACATTTTTGAGTTCATTTGTTAAAAATTCAAGATGATTCTTTAAGGCATAAGACTCTTGAAGAAATTGCTCATTTTCTTTCTCGATGACATTTATATCAGAGGTGAGCTTGGTGATAGTTTGTTTAGATTTGTTTTGATTGTTATGTGCGATTGTTAGATCAGAACACAAATAAGCAAACATATCATCTTTCTCATTCATTGAATAATCTTTGAAATTTGATACCTTATACATCATCGTGGGGTTCCATCCTTCAACTGAGCTGAGTTTTTCAGCTTTAGCCAGATCTTTGCTGAACTTGCTTTCAGTAGCCATCAAACACATTTCAGGATGTGCAGTTCCACAGATTTCTTCGGCCACCAGACATTTACCCCTGACTCCATTTTCTTCTTCTTCATCTGATGACGTCTCTGAATCAGTCCAGCCCAGGTCATCAGCTATCATGGTCTTTTCCTTCTTCCTTTCATTTGAGGCTTTGAGGGCTTTATATTTGGCTTTATACTTATCAGCCTTAAAAGGAAACCCTTTCATAGGATTTGAAGAAGCCTCCTTTACATAGAACTCAACTGCATAATGACCAGGCTTTCCACACTTGAAGCACTCATTCTTGGACCCCTCAGATGAGCCCTTTTTCTCTGAAGAGAACTTCTTATCAAATCTTTTCTTCCCTTCAGACTTGAACTTCTGAAATTTTTTGTAATTTTTCATGATGAAAGCTTTTTCAGTACCTTCATCGTCAGATCTTTCCTCCTCCTCAGCTTCATTAACCTGAGACTCATCATCCGAATCTGCGTCCTCAGTTTGTTTGTACTTAGCTCTTTGAGGATTTTCAGCAACCAGAGCCAGAGTCTTCTTGAAGGCCTTCTTCAGATCAGTTTTCTGAATGCGAGTCTGTTCATCATTCAGCAAGATTCCATATAACTTGCGCATGTTCATGTCCTTGAGCATATTATTGGTTCTCAGGTTCATGCACATGGTGTCCCATTCAGATGGGAGGGAATCCAGAAACCTGTTGAGTATTTGGAATTTCTCTCTGACAACTCCAACTTCAGTCATGTCGTTCAGTAGACATGTGAATCTTGTATAGACCTCAGTGAGAGACTCTGAGTCTTTAGCACAAAAATTTTCATACTTGCGTATGATGTTTGTCTTCTTGTTCTCACGAACTTCAATAGTTCCTTCGAACGATATGCAGATGCTTTCCCACATATCTTTTGCTGTTTTCAGATTACAAATAGTATGAAATATTTCATTAGGTAAAGCGATGACAATACT
The DNA here is from genome assembly GCA_038502395.1 of Dittrichia graveolens. NCBI lineage: Eukaryota > Viridiplantae > Streptophyta > Magnoliopsida > Asterales > Asteraceae > Dittrichia > Dittrichia graveolens. Next base: position 30,185,908 of record JARJIL010000005.1, read on the forward strand.
GTTTCGTATTTTAGCATCCAAACCCACAAGTTTCTTCTCCTCCTCTGTCCATTGAGATCTTGGTTTAGGACGAGAGGGAATGGAGGCTTCAGCAGAGCCAGTCTCCATGGAGATGGTTTGAGGAACATAAGGACTTTCCTCCAAAACAACAAGTGAGTTGCAGTCAAGATTTTCTAAATATAAAAGCATTCTATTTTTCCAACTGGAAAATGTTCAATTGAAAACTTTGGTGGTTTGGCAGAGGAGCCATTTGTCGATTTAATCAGACTTCGACATGTTGAACAGATCACTAATTTATAGATAAAATTAGAACCTGCTCTGATACCCATTATTTTTCCCGAAAGTGAATAAAACTAACTATGAACAAAATCAAAGTGCGGAAATAGTTTTAAAGTAAGGAATACACGAAAGTTTTCAAATCAAGATTATATTAATAATCAAACTTCAAAGAGTGCACAAGAACAAACTTGAACACCGAGTAAAAACTAAACAAGAACAAACTTGAATACAAATTAGCGAACAAACGCTTAACCTTTACTCGTTAATCGAGCAGGTATTTATAGACTAAGTAAACTAATCCTGACCATCTAATTTATTTACACGTGTACCGTTCTACACTTAATTAGGAACAGAAAACAAGATGCCGTTTCGAGCTCCTTCAGAATGCGCAGATCGTGCACTTTACATAACAGGAAGATCCTGGTTATCAGATGTATCTTCAGTTCAGAAGACCCTTGATGACTGAAGACAAACTTCAGCTGACGTTTTCTTCAGAACTAATCTTCAGATGAACTACGGGCTTCTTTCTTCAGATGTCTTCAGAACAGTTTACAAAAGAATGATATATTACACCTTCAGTCGCTTTCTTTGAAAGCTTCTTCAGGAATGGAATATATACAAATAAAAGGACTAACAAATACTAAGTTCTGAGTTGAGTCATCACATAGAATTCTCAAGTACAGAATCAATTCCAGATTTGCCAAATGAAGATCTGCTATTCTTAAGAAACATTGATTACCTTCCACATCAAGATACAAGAATCCTTCCAAAGGTTGAGTGATATAAGTGTTTTCTCTGAATTCAACTCCCTTTGGAACTTGTAGACCGATGTTTCTTTTAACTCGCTGGGTTGCTACTCTAACTCTTGTAGTTTTGCCTCGATTCAGGAAAGTATCAATTCCATCAGCAGGAATCTCACCTAACTGATCAATTCTTATGAAGAGTGTCTTAAGCACATGAACTATCTCTTGTCTGATTTGACTCTTTTTCATATGTTTGATAGTTGTGGCTACGATTTTTAACTCTGAGAACCCCAACTTGTACAGATATCTCATATCTAGACCAATTTCTTGTTTGTTGTCTAGTACAAAGTTGATAATTACCAATTCTCCTTTTCTACTCAGTGTAATTGATTCAATCTTGTGATTAAAATGTGTTCTCTTATAACAATGCCTTAGATCCACATCTGAGTAGGGAATTGGGGCAGCTCTAGGTCTAGAATAGTCAGCTTCAGCTTCAGCTCTGGCAGCCTCAACTTTAGCCTTTTCTCTTTGAATTTCAGCTTGTCGTTGCTGCTCTTTCATTTTCTCCACTGTCATGCCTAGTTCTTTAGCCATCTCTTATAACATTTGCTCAACAAGTATGTCACTGGCTTTCTGTGCTGCATCAGCTTCATCACTTGAGTCAGATTCATGTGTAACTAGTTAAGACTTACCTTGTTGCTCTGGCTCAGGCTCAACAATGATGACCTTTCTTTTCTTTGCTAGAGGCATAACACTTCTTTTCTTTCTTTTTACTATCTCAAACACCTTATTCTTCCCTTTATCTATTTGTGAAGTCGGATTTCAACAAATTTTGACAATTCAGCTTGAGGAAGGTTGGTGTGAGCAGCTTGAGATGTTTCTTCATGTGGAGTTTCTGGTTGAGCTTGTGAAGTTGTGGTAATTTGGACTGTTGTTGTTGTTGGGAAGGATGATCTACAGTACTCATAAACTGATCATGAGCTTGTTCCTCAAATTGTACTTCCTCTATATGCTCCCCTTCAACCTTATCGTCACACTTCTTTGATTCTTCCTCCCCCTTTTTGTCATCATCAATAGGGGAGGGTCTGAATTTGAGCATGAAGCTTTCCAAGTTGGCTACTGAAGTCGAAAGATCATGAAGTTTACGCATCAACTTGGCTTTATCATTTCTCCTCTTTTTATGCAGGAGCTCAAACTGAGATTGTAGATATTTCATAATGACTTGAGCATCATTGGTCATCAGCTTGGGCTCCTCAGGTCTTCTTCTTACCTCAAAGTCCTCCTGTCCAGTGGAGGAGTGTATTTCCACCGTAGGAGTGGTTGTTGAGTGTTCCGCAATAGGTGAGAATGTGGGTCCCATATCCAAAGGTTGGTGCTGACCTATGGAATCAAGGGGGCCATAATACGGACCCTGTAAACCTTCCTGGTGTATGAAAGGTTCATTGACAGGTCATGCTAGAGTGTGTAAGAATGGAAGAGAAGAATGACCAATGTCGTGAGGTATGGTAGTGGGGCGAGCTAGGCTTAGTGGTGAGGAGGGGGTATTTGAACCTGGGGATTGGTCAGTATTTCAATGTTACCTTCATGGGGCTGTGAAGGCACAGAAGTAGGTTCTCCCATGGCACTAGTAAGTATGGGCTGAGTAGACACCATACCCGGTTTAGGTGTAAGGGTTGAACTGAGCCTAGAGATTGGCACCTTAAGAGAAGGTGTCTCCCCCTTAGCTCCTGCCGGTGGAGGTATCAATGTGATATCAAGTCCAGAGTCCTTTTGAGGTGAAGGACTACCTTTGGCAGACTTTCTTGTATAGGTGTAGGATATTTCCTTGATAGTAGTGTGCTGACCAAGGTTGGCTTTAGATTGTAAGATAGATGGAGATGTTTGAGGTGGAGGAGAGGGGTTAGACTGAGTTGGGCTTGACTCAGGCTTATCTCCCAATTTTGTAGGTGGAGAAGTAAAAAAGAGAGAAGGAGATGAGGGATGCGAAAGTATACCTGCTGCACCTAGCGGTGGAGACTCAGAGCTAGGAAACAGACTCCTTTGCTCAGAACTCGAAGTGGTGGATGAAATTATTTGAGCACGGGGCCTGAGTTGAGTCCTAGGTTGATCAGCTTGAGAGGATGCAGCCTCAGAACCAACACCGTCACCCACTTCTTTTGCAGCTTCCTCCTTTGTCTCAGCTTCACTTGACTCAAGAGTCGGAAGCTGTACATACACCCTCATCTGAGCACTCATTGTAGGATGCTCAAGGAAAATATTATGGGCGAACATTCTGTAGCTGAGAACAGGAGTAGGGGTTGACTCATATTGGGCAGTATATCTTCTACCCAACCTGTCCTCGATGACCATGGATATAAATCTTACGAAGGGCACAATGGTGTCCCTTATGTTGTTGGTCACCAATGACTTGAATGCCTCAAAGATCAACTCAGCGTAATCCAATCGTCGATCATAAAATAAGTTGTATAACACTTGCATTTCAAAGTCATTAACATTATCCAGGCCACCCACCTTGTATCCAAGGGAACGAACCACAGTGGATACCATAAATCCCCATGCCGTCTGGAAAACAGATTTCCGTATTACGCCAATAACGTGAGGATGACCCATTAAGGGTAAAACGCTTCGTGATTTTTCCCTAGAAACCATCGCTTCATATTGATTATGAACCGGGAGATGAAGAATTCTGCGGAGACAATTTGCATCGACTTTTATCGCCACTTGTCCACTTAGGACTGTACCCTGAATGACCAGTTGAGTTGCATCCGGTTTACACGTATACCAGAATTCCGTGAGAAGTTGAGGGATGAGCACAGCAGGACCACGAAGAAATGCATGTGTCAGGGGTCCCTTGCGAATGTAGGAGACCCACTCCTCATATCCCCTACCAATTTTGGACTTTGGAATGTCGATACAGGCGAAGACATTGTTTTGTTTGTAGGTGGGGAGTGCGTTGTTCTTGAAATTTCCACCACGGATCATTTGTTCAGTCAGATTAAGAGTATAACCCTCCATTGAAATCGAACTTATCGTATTGGATTGCACTTAGCAATAATAAGGATTAGCACTGAGCAATGAACTCTGCACACAGCAACGTTAGGGTTTAAGAGAATGGAGAAGAATAATTTGGAAGAGTAAACGAAATATGATGAAAAGTCTCTCTTATTTATACCTTTTCAATGTGAGAGAAAAGTTACCATTATCGAAGGGTAATAAATATGACCGTTACCGTAAAAACGTCTACGCAGTTTGTTACAACGGCAAAATTTATTGTAAGTTACCTAAACGCGTACTGTTATATTGAACCGGATTCTAACAGGATTAATGATATTTTTATGATAAGAATATATTATAAAAAATTTCTAAACGACTGACGATTATTTACAGACACACCGTAAATATGTTGGACTTACCATATTATTGGACATACCATTTCTTAGGTCTAACCTAGACATGTGGAACTGACCACACTTTGGAACGGAGTACTCAGCTGATCCTGAGTATTCAACTTAGATGGAGCACTCAGCTTCAGATTTAGCACTCAGCTCAGATTGAGCACTCAGCTCAGGTTGAGCACTCAGCTCAGATTGACACTTAGTCAAATATAGCACTTAGCAAAAATTTAACAGAGATAAAGAATGGAACATACCGATTAAGGGTTGAGCATGCCAAGCTTGCCGAGTAGAGTTGTAAATCTTGTGCCTTCAATTGGTTTAGTGAAGATATCTACAAGTTGATCTTCAGTCTCAATGAATACTAGCTCTATCTTTCCCTTTTCTACAATATCTCTGATGAAGTGATGTCTTATCTCAATGTGTTTGGTTCTTGAGTGAAACACTGGGTTGTGTGTAATGGCAATAGCACTTTGATTGTCACAAAATATAGGAGTTTTTGAATAATACAAGTCAAAGTCCTTAAGCTGATGTTGCATCCACAGTATTTGAGCACAACAGCTCCCTGCAGCTACATATTCAGCTTCAGCTGTTGAATTTGCCACTGAGTTTTGTTTCTTGCTTGTCCAGCTAACTAATTTTCCACCCAAAAGTTGACATCCTCCAGTAGTACTCTTTCTATCAAGACCACATCCTGCAAAGTCTGAATCTGAGTACCCTATCAGCTCAATTCCTGATCCTTTTGGATACCATAAACCTAAGTTTGGTGTTCCCTTCAGATATTTGAGTATTCTTTTAACCGCTAGCAAGTATGATTCCTTTGGATCAGCCTGATATCGTGCACAAATACATGTAGCAAACATTATATCAGGTCTGCTTGCTGTTAAATAGAGTAATGAACCTATCATTCCTCTATATGTAGTCTGACATACAGATTTTCCATCAATGTCCTTGTGTAGCTTGACATTGTGTAACATTGGAGACTTTGCGGGATGGCTTGAGTCTAATCCATATTTCTTAATCAGATCAAAAACATACTTGCTCTGATTAATAAATATACCATCTTCTTTCTGATTGGTTTGAAGTCCCAAAAAGTAAATCATCTCACCCATCATGCTCATTCTGTATTGATTAGACATTATCTTAGAGAACCAATCACACAGACCTTGGTTTGTTGAACCAAAGATAATGTCATCCACATAGATTTGAACCAGAATGACATGTCCTCTGCTCTTTCTTATGAATAGAGTTTTGTCAATACTTCCTCTAACAAAATCATTTGAGAGCAAATAGGTGGATAGTTTATCATACCAGGCTCTTGGAGCTTGCTTGAGTCCATACAAAGCCTTGTCTAACTTATAGACATAATCTGGATGTTTAGAATCAATAAAACCAAGGGGTTATTTCACATAGACCTCCTCCTGTAGTGCTCCATTTAGATCACTTACATCTTCAATCTGACATGTACTTGATGATTCACCGAGACTCTCGGGCTGATTATCTTTAATATTGATAGTTTCTTTTGATGATGCACATTTGTCAGATTTATCATCATCATCATCAGAATCATCCATAACATACATGGGATTTGATGTGAGATCTTCTTTGTCCCTCTCAAGCTCACTCAGACTAACTGGGTCAGCTTGAGCTCCATCGGATTCGTCAATACTTGTTTCATCAAATGTAACATGTACCGATTCTTCAATTACTTTTCTTTTAAGATTAAAAACTCTATAAACTTTGGAGATTTATGAATATCCAACAAATATCCCTTGATCAGCTTTGGGTTCCAACTTATGAAGCTGATCTCTTTGGTTTAGCACATAGCATGTTGAACCAAAAATGTGGAAGTATCCAATTTTGGGTTTTCTGCCATGATACATCTCATAAGGTGTTTTACCATGTTTTTTAACTATTATTGATCTATTCTGGGTATAGCAGGTTGTACTTACAGCTTCTGCCCAAAAGCTCAGCTTGAGCTTTGCTTCACATAGCATGGTTTTGGCAGCTTCAATTAAGGTTCTATTTCTCCTTTTAGCAACTCCATTTTGTTGTGGAGTTCTTACAGATGAGAAGTTTTGGATAATTCCATTCTCTTCACAAAAGCCTTCAAGGGTTGAGTTTCTAAACTCAATCCCATGATCACTTCTGAGCTGTTTAAGAGACTTACCCTTTTGCAACTCTTCTTGTCTTATGAAGTTGATTAACTCATATGCAGCTTCACTTTTGGCTTTTAAGAAGACTACCCAAGTGAATCTTGTGAACTCATCAACAATCACTAAAGTATACTTTTTGCCACTTAGGCTTGGGGTGCTAATAGGTCCAAAAAGATCCAAGTGCAACATATGCAATGGTTCTATAATTGAAAATTTTTGTTTGGACTTGAAGGATCCCTTATGATGTTTTCCCATTTCACAAGCTGAGCAGAGTTTGTCTTTAGCAAATGTGATCTTAGGTAGACCAGAGACTAACTATTTGCTAGACAATTTGTTAATATATTTGAAATTTAAATGTGATAGTCTCTTGTGCCATAACCAACTCAGCTTGGGAGTTAAGTCAGAATACAAGCAGGTTTCAGTAGAAGGATCTGCAGAGCTGAGATCTAACAAATAGATCTCTCTCTTTTTGCCATTAATATTGGTTTTCCCTTCTTATCATAAATTGTTCCTGCATGCTTTCTGAAGGTGACTTCATAATCCTCATCACACAGTTGACTGATACTTATCAGATTGTGTTTAAGGCCTTCAGGATATGCTACCTTTTTTTAAGTGACTTTTCCAGCAGTTATCTTTCCATAAACTTTAGTCCTTCCTTGAGAATTATCCCCAAATGTCACCTTGGGTCCTTCATTGTTTTGGAATTCACTTAGAATCCTCTTGCTTCCTGTCATGTGCCCTGAGCATCCACTGTCTAGATACCACTTGTAGGAGCCCTGCACATGATCAACTAAACATATTAGTTTCTTTTTGGAACCCACTGTTTGGTGGGTTCTGAGGATGAGCACTTAGCTGATCCTTTAGAGTTTGACTTATCAGCTCGAACAGATTCTGGGTCTGTTTTGTACTGATCATCCTTTACGTTGTCAGGTCAAAGATTGGTACTTACACAATCTTTGGCCTCATGAACTCTATCACCACACTTATAGCATTTTCTTCTAAAGATCGGTGTTTGGGTGATTTCTTTGAGTTTTCCAACATTAAATTTGGATTCAGTTTTAGGGTCATAAACTGTGGATAACCTTTCAATTCTTTTAGACAGTTTGTCTATTTGATTTTCACTAACTTTGGACTTACCTTTGTCAGCTTTATGGTTATCCTTATTTGGTGAAGTCTGACTTACAGACAACTTTCTGTTCTTAGACATCCTTTCATAATTGGCTTGAGAGTTATGTCTTTTTGAGTTGACGTGAGATATTCTATCAAAAACAATTGTTCTGACAGGATTGTAATCCAATCTTTTGAAAACTGACTTACAGTTTCTGTTGGATTTGGAACATTCAGTTTGATGGTTTGTATGAATAACGGTTGGTCTCACAAACTTATTGGTTTTGACCTGTTTTCCATCCTTGTTCCTTACAAATGTTTTTGGGAGTATATCATCTGATTTCATCGTTTTGTCTTCAATATTGACTTGATCTTCGATGATTTCATCAGCAGCAGCACTATAATCTCCCCCTAGCACTGCTTTTACTTGATTTGGTATCTGCTGGTTAATACATTTTTTTGCTTCTCTTAATGACTTACACCAAGATTCACAGATCTTTCTTAGATTATCAGCTTGTTCTTTTGATTCTAGTAGTTCTTCACTTAGAAGTTTGTTTATATGAAACTGACATTCATAATCACTTTGAGTCTTTTTACCAGCATTTAAGAGAGTTTCAGAGTGTTTAAGTTAGAGGTTTTGAAGTCATTCAACAAATAGTTGAACATTAAACATTTTTGTTCATCAGGGTAAGAGCTAAAGTTATTTACCTTATACATTGAGGCAGGATCCCAGTTACTGGTTTGCTTACTCAGCTTAGCCGCTTCTGCTAGATCCTCATCAAAGGAACTTTCTTCTAACTCATAGTCAACTTGTTCCTCTTCATCCTCAATGGCCATCAAACACCTATTTGGCTCATCATCATCTGAAGTAGATTATTCAGTGTCCCAAGTCTCAGCAAGAAGACCTTTGGTGTTTTCATCTGGCTTGCCTTTGAGTCTTTGATATTTTTTTTATATTTATCAGCTCTGTAGGCATTCTTGTCAGCTACTGAAGCTGATTCTCCCTTCTTCACTCTGCACTCAGCAGCTATGTGTCCTATCCTTTGACAGTTATAACACTTAGCTTTCTTAGGATCAAAAGTAGACTTACCACTTTTGCTTCTGTCTGGTTGACCCCTTCCTCTTCTGAACTTTCTAAAGTTTCTTGCTAATATTGCTATTTGTTCAGTAAGAGCATCCATCTCTTCATCATCTGAACTGGAGTTAGGACTTACTTCCTCAGATTCAGATTCAGAGTCAGTCTCAGCCTGAGACTTTTTAGATCCCTTCTTCTTCTTTTCTGCAATTAAGGCAGATCCAAAATTGTTTATAGATTCTTTTAGTTGTTGTTGGGCCACTTTCTTCTATTCCATGATCTGTTGATGATTTAGAAGGAAACCATAGATAGATCTGAGATCATATTTTCCTAAGGTTCTTCCATCATGAAGTGCAATGGTGATCTCATTGAATTGTTCTGGTAACACATCCAAGAACTTGAGTACCAACTCATTCTCATCTTTCTTGACACCTACCAAGCTCAGATCATTTATCAAGCATTGAAATTTGGTAAACAAATCTGCCAGAGTTTCATTCCTTTTAGCAAAGAAAGTCTCATAAGAACGACTCAAATTTGTCTTCTTATGTTGCTTGACCAAGTCAGTGCCTTCATACGTAACACTGAGAGTATCCCACATCTCTTTTGCAGTTTGGCACCCAGTCACAGTATGCAGAAAAGGATTTGTCAAAGCATTTACTATAATGCTTTGTGCCATGTCATCAAGGTTGAACAGTTTACGATCTTCCTCAGTCCAAGATGCTTCGGGCTTGGGAGTTTCTCCAGAGGGAACATTTTTGTCAGTGGCAGTAATATGGATCATTGGTATGATTGGGCCATCTTGAATCACGGTACTCATCTTGTGATCCACGGACTTCAGATATAGCATAGCTCTAAACTTCCACATAGGATAGTTAGTGCCATCAAAAATAGGACACCCTTTTGCCGCCATTGTTGGTATATGACTTGATTGCTTTCTAGTAGACATCTTAGCCTCTTGACATCAGATCTTGATCTTCAACTTATGAAGAAAGTTGCTCTGATACCAGTTGTTGGTACCAAAAAGGGTGAACAAGCAACCGATACAGTGTAGAAGGGGGGGGGGGGTTGAATACACTTTAAACAAATAATCAAATTAATCAAACGTATATTCAATGATCAACCAGAACAATAACTATTATCACTCTCCAATCAAATCAACAAGATGATTTGATATTACAATGATTATAACCTCAACTCTCTCTAAACACTCTTGAATCACAAACTAATTGATGATCAAACTTCTTGTTAAAACTGATTAACAAGAACTCTTGAAAACTCTCTTGAACTTTGAACTCACAAAGTTATCGCAACACACGCGTATCAAGTATGACGAACACTCGTACGTTTTGCAACTTATGCAGTCTTGCAACTTATGCAGTATCACGTACTTGTTATCGTGTATATTCACACATTCGTTCGTCTGTGTATTCGTCTCTGTTAAACCCATATGAAGGTTTATACTTATACTTGATATATCTAAGAACAAATCACAGTTTAAAGATAGAACTTATCTTTTCTTTAAAACCGTAACAAACTCCTTAATTAGAACATATCTAATTAATTTCGTTTGAGATCTCTATCCAACTAATAGATAGTTTAAATTAGATTTAGATATCCTAATTTAAATTTTGTAGATATGGAGAGTTTATAACAGAATTTAGAAGTTACTTAAATTCTTGAACTCACTTCTAACGCTGAGCTGACTCACTCAGTCTTGACCTTGTCAAGCTGAGTTCTTGAATCTTCAAGTCTTCAAGTCTTTACTCCTAAAACCTATCTCGGCTTAGAAGTCACTGAGCTATCTAGTACTTACATAGAAAACTCTATATCTGTTTATACGCTGACTACTCAGCTTAAGCTGACTAGTCAGTCTATAACAGACTTACATAATTCCTAACTCTTAACCTATCATCTATACATATCTATAGTTTGTCTCATCAAATCTAATTATTCTATACATGGGACTAAGAACATCTAAATTCTATAGCAAGTTTCATGAGGACTTGGGTACAAGAATCAACCTTAGCATAGCTTATCACCTTCAAACGGATGGGCAAAGTGAGCAAATAATTCAAACGCTTGAAAACATGTTGAGGGCTTGCGTGATCGGTTTTGGAGGAAGCTGGGATTCATACCTACCGCTGGCGGGGTTTTCGTACAATAACATCTATCATGCAAGTATTGGCATGCCGCCACATGAGATGTTGTATCGACGAAAGTGTAGAACCCATTTGAGGGAGGTCGGTCAGAGAAGACTTGGAAACACGGAATAGTTCAGGAATCATCTAAGTGTGTACAACAAGTCCGCGAAAGATTAAAAGCTGCTCATAGAAAAGTTACTCGGATAAACGGAGGTCGTTACTAGAATTTCAAGTGGAAGATAGCTTATCGTTTAAAGTTACCCGATGAGTTGTCAAAGATACATAATACTTTTCATGTATCCCACTTATGAAAATGTTTAGCCGATGAGACAGCGTTTGTGCCCCTAGAAGACATCATGGTGGATGAGAAGTTAAACCATATCGAGAGACCAATTGCGATCATAGATAGAAATATTAGATAGCTACGCAACAAGTAAGTTGTAATGGTTAAAGTACAATGGGAACACTACAAGAGTTCAAAATGGACTTGGGACTCCAAAGAAAAGATGAGGAGAAACATTGTTCAAGTGAAGATTTCGGTGACGAAATCGTGTTTTAGTGGGAGAGAGTTGAAATATCCAATTTCCGAAATAAATAAAAGTGTATTATGAGTATTTTTCTATTTTTTTATTTTTATTTGTATGTTGTGTTGAATTAATAGATTGAAGTTTTGTCCTGATGGGCTTGAGTGATTGTTTTAGTAAAGGAATTGTTTTGGGTAAACTTGGTGTGGCTTCATGTTGGCATATTTGATTATAAATAAATAAGGGTGTAGTTGTCTTATGGACTGGGCTTGAGGATTTAGGTGGGCTTAGGCCTTGTAAGATGTATATATATATATATATAGGATATTAGGGCTCAGCCCCCGAGAACTAATCTTAGTGTTTCATTCTTCAAAAAAAAATCTGCGAGTACTGTGTGCTTCGTGTGTGTATCAAAGAACAGAGGAAGAACAAGGGATCTTTATTCTCACTGAAATACTCAAAGAATCATGAAAGGAAATATCAGGTAATGTTTCTTGGCTTATGGTGATTATTTACATACTTTTGTATGGATTTTAGCACGATTTTTAGTGATGATTAATTTTTTTATGGTTCTCCGTGGGGGTGAATGAACCAAGACAAAGTGAGTGTTTTGAGGGATCAAAACTTTTTAAAACACAAAGGAATTAAAAAGAGAAATTGTTTAAATGAGTGGAGAGACAAGTTGTAATTGAAATAATTCATTTTAGTTGTGTTTTGATAAATTAAAAACCCTGCTTTTTTTACTGTTAAGAATATCGGTGTGTAACTTGTACGGTCCGACAAAGATGAAGTGGTCCGACCTGAGCCCGGTCTGACTTGGGGCTCGTCCGACTTGGAACTTAGGAGTCGCATGGGTTTGTCTGACTTGTGTCACGAACTTGTGCGACTAGGTGCCTATCCGACTTATGACTAAAGTAGCAGTCCGACTTAAATACATGTATAACTTATGACTCGATATGCAACTTGTTGGTCCAATTTATTGCAGGGTTCACTTGGTCCAACTTAGTGTAGGTTTCACTTGGTCTAGCTTAGTGCAAGTTTCACTTGGTCCGACTTAGTGCAACCATCGCTTGGTCTGACTTAGTGCAAGCCTCACTTGGTCCGACTTAGTGCAAGCCTCACTTGGTCCGACTTAGTGAAACCTTCGTTTGGTCCAACTTGTAATATTTTATATGACAAGGGGTCTCATCCGACTTATTGGTTTATGCATTATCGAACTTAGGTGTATACGTGCGACTTAGTCAGGGTCCAAATTATTGGGGGATCCGACTTGGGTTCAGTCCGACCTAAAACAAGAAGCCGCACCTATAATTAATCCAGTAATTGCGTTGTAGGTTCGTGCCACAGACTCATGACTAAGTGATTTTGTGATCTACGTTAACTGAGAGTGAGACTACTGACAGGTGAGTATTCTTACTTAGACTCTAGATGGACTCATATACAATTGACTATGTGCAAATAAGTGATAAAGCTATGACTTAAGTGAAAGGTATGTTTAGACTGTTTACTTTGGTAACGAGTATGTTTAGACTGTTTACTTCGGTAACGGGTATGTTTAGGCCGTTTACTTCGGTAACGGGTATGTTTAGACAATTTACTTTGGTAACGGGTATGAGACCAACACTTCAGCGTCGGGTATGTTAGACTGTTGCGACAACAACGGGTAAGATGAGACCAACACTTCGGTGCCGGGCTGCAGTTCATCATCAGCCACTTCCGCGGACTTTTATTAATTCTTCTTGATTTTTATTATTAGTAGTTCGAACATTTTATTCAGGTTGTAATTTAACATTTGTCAAATACTGATTTATATGAATATTCATTTATGTTTTGAATTTATCATGCTGATAAAAAAAATTGGGATGCTACATAAATGACTCATATAATCCAAATAAAATGTTTAATTTAATATATATTTACCACTCTCTCTTAAAATTACTTATTGTCTTATAGAAAATTGTAGGGATTCCAATTTTATTTAGTATCAAATGTATTGAAGCAAATCACACAATGATTATGAATTTGGTGTAATTTTAATTGAGAGAATACACCAAGAACACACACTGTATTTGTATATTGAAATGCTTAATTGATTTAGGGCAAAACACAAAGTCTTTTTTACCCATAATTTTTTTACATATTCTACCTTATACTTTAAAAAATACAACTAGAAGCAAAACTTGAATTAAAATAATTAATGAACATAACTTGGGTCTTACAAAAATGACCAATATACCCTTAAATATCCATACACTATTTTAAAAACACACCAACCCACAAATACATTGTCTCATACCAACACAATTTCACATTCATTTATTAGGCGGTGTGCATCCAACCAGCCGAAAGGAGCTGGTTGGCGCGTGCACCGGCCGTAACACCGCCACCCCTACCCCCTATCTACTCTGGATCTCTCTCACGTCGAGAATTTTTTTTTTGTTTTTACCGTTGAAGCATGCTGTTGGAGAGATAATCACTTCACCCTAATAATCAACTCTGCCTATCCTAAAACATAGAATTTGATGATAACCAAACCCTACATTCAGTATGACTTAGAAAGAATTCAAACATGTGTTGTTTGAATCAGTTTATGTAAAAATATGCTAAGTATGGAACCATCAGCTGAGGAAAATAAGCCATCAGCTGAGCATCAGATCCTACTCAAAGTATCAGCAAAAGGATATCAGCCAAGGAGCATCACATGAAGAATACAAGTAAAGAAGACCATCAGCTGAGGAAAACAGTCTATCAGCTGAGTAAAATTGTTGATCAGCTGAGGAAAATATTCCATCAGTTGAGTGAACAAATTGATTAGCTGAGTGAACAAATTGATCAGCTGAGTGAAGAATTTGATCAGCTGAGTGCCTACTCTATCAGCTGAGTGAACAATATGATCAGCTGAGGCCTAGAGCATCAGCTAAGTAAGTCTTCCTTTACACAAGTCATCTCCCCTTATAAACTGATGTATTTGATTGATCAGCTGAGCATTCTTGATCAACTGATCATACAAATACATGAGCTTATGTCCTCCTAAGTTTACTATTGATCAGCTGAGCATCTATATGATCAGCTGAGCAATATGTATCAACTGTGTCCTAGCAAAAAGTGATCAACTGATATATTTTGTCAACTGAGTAGTGAATATCAGAATTCCTAGTACAATATGTTAGCTGAGTCGTGAAAAATGTCAAATCTACTCTATCTTTTCAGATTGTAAGTCATATGTAAAAGGCAGAACATGTGTTGTTCTATTATGTCTTAGATCTTTGTTTGTAAAAGTAAAAATGCACTTTTTGGATCAAGTATGAGACAAAAAGGTTTGATCTTATCCTCTGAAAAAGGATAATGATACCTCAAACAGACGAAGATCTTGAAGATTTGTTCAAGCAACTAAGTATGGCTTGCAATCCCATATTTGGTAAAGTCAAATCAATCAGAAGCATGGTGTTGATTAAAAGTACAATCATGAAAAGGGAAAGATACTTCTACACGACAATAGATGTGGACTTTAATATTTTATATTGTGAATGTGTTGCACTTTTGCAGAAAAGTACAATTACTTTTATCAAAACATTTGATTAAAGTAACTTTACTTTTCACCCACTACCTTTACAATTAAAATATTATATTTCCACATCCTCTTTGTCTCTTACCTTCATGCAACCGGATCCACCAAGACTTCTATATATACTCATGCATGGTGGACATGCAAAAAGACAATACACAATACAACAAAGTAAAGTCTCTACTACACTAAAAGAAAATCTCATCAGTTGAGAAATTCGTAGAGTATAAGCATTGTGTAGAATCAAACTTGTTCATGTGTTGAACACTCTATATACATTAGTTGTTTTAGAGTTAGCTTGTCTATGTGTTAGACAAATTGATTGCCACCTTTTATTGAACTTAGAATTTCCGCTTCTAGTACATGTAATTCTTGATTCATATAAATAAGAATTATATAAAAGTATATAAGTGTGTCTTTAATTTTTAAAAGCTAAAGTTTGTATTCAACCCCCTCTTCTACAAACATTTGTTGTTGCGTACTCAATATGGGACTAACACATGCATATATATATATATATATATATTACTTTTCTCTTTCTAAGGGTAATATATATATATATATATATAATTGTTTTTTTCTTTTATGATCGTTGGAAAATGGTAACATATATATATATATATATATATATATACACCAACTAACAACTATAAATATTCCCCCTCTCCTTCACATTTTTTTCACACAATCATCCATTCTCTCTTCAAAGATTTTACATTTTTTTAATGATTTTGTTTCTTTTGTATACAGATTCTAATGTCGTGTTTGTCGCTTTCCTCGTCGGATGATTTGTAATCATGGTTGGAATCATCATCGAGAGGGAAATAAATTTCGTCGCGTATCGGAAAACTAGCACTGATTTATTTCGTGGAATACTAAACACAACTATAAAGTGGTTGTTCGATGATGGCGAAGTATAAAAGTTCAGAACCAAGACGGAGAGGTGTTGGTCAAGTTAGAGACCGTGAAGGTGCACACGACCGACTTTTTGAAGATTATTTTGCAGAAAACAGTAATTACAATGAAGAGATTTTTAAGAGAAGGTTTCGCATGAGCAAACAACTATTCCTACGATATTGGAGGATTTGGAGCTAGAGTATATTTTTTTCAACAAGGATAGGATGCTAGAGGCAAAAAAGGATTATCTCTTTTGCAAAAGTGCACCTCCGGCAATTTGGAAAATGGCATATGGGGTATCTACTGACCTTTTCGATGAGTACTTGAAGATGACGACATCAACTACACGAGAATACATACAGAATTTCTTGAAAGGTGTCATCAAAATTTACGGTAAGTGATACTTAGGTAAACCGTCATACAATGATATTCAACAATTATACACCGCACATAAATCTAGGCACGAGTTTCGAGGCATGTTAGGTAGCCTAGATTGTATGCATTGGGATTAGGTGAACTGCCTAACTTCGAGGGCAGTATATGAGAGGCGACTATGATCCGGTGACTATATTATGATAGAGGCCGTGGCATCGCAGGATCTTTGGATTTGGCATGCAAACTTCAGAGTTGTTGGGTCTAACGAGTTTAATGTGCTGAACCAGTCCCTATTATTTGATGATGTATACAACGAAGAAGCACCTGAGTGTCCGTTCTAAGTAAACAGAGTAGTCTACAAACACGGCTATTATCTTACAAATGCGATATACCCGAAATTGGCTATATTTGTCAAATCATTCACATGCCCTATTGATAAAAGAAGTCTAAAGTTTAAAGTCGTGCAAGAAGCGGCAAGGAAGGGCGTAGAAGGTTGTTTTGGTTTGCTAAAACGAGGTTGGCACATAATACAAAACTCGACAAGATTGTGGCACCCAAATAAAATACGAAGAGTAATGCACACTTGTATCATATTACAAAATAGAGTGAATTACTGAAATGGTCCCTGTGGTTTGTCAAAAGTTACTGGTTTGGTCCTTTAAAATAAAAAATTGCTCTATATGTCCCTATGGTTGCATTTTTGTTGCTTGCTTAGTCCTTTTGACTAACAGACGTTAAATGAGTTTTGTTTGTTGTCTTTTAGCAGGGCTATTTTTGTAAAATCAACACTTTATCTCCTACTTTATATCCCCTCAAAGCTACCTACTTCTTCTTCTTCCCCATCTCTCTTTATCAGCTCCCACCACTTTTTCTTGTCCTTCTTCTTCCCCTTTTCTTTGGGCTTTTTCACTCGCATATCACTATTTCATAATTATTATAATCTCTTTACTTGAAAATAAACTCCATTTTCATGATGATCACATGTTAGTTTGTTGTAATTTGTTGTTTCTTGCATTAAAGGTTGTATCTTTAGGCTATTTAACTAGCATATTAAGATTATATTCCATTTCTTTTCTTGATTATTTGTGGGTATCTCAAGAAATGTAAACAAACTCCATTTTATTGATGATGTCCGGTTGTTTTAATCTAATTTTGGGGATTCTTGCATTAATTTATGTTTGTATCTTTAGGCTCTTTCACTTGCAGATTAGGATGTATACTTTGTATTGTTCTTGATTATTTGTAGGTATATGAAGAAATGAAAATAAACTCCATTTTTCTTAATTATCACATTGTGGCTTGTTCTAATTTTTTAGCTTCTTGCATTGAAAATGTGTATCATGGAGCTCTTTGGCTCGCATATTAGGAATGTGTACCCTTAACTGTTCTTGATTATTTTTGGGTGTCTCAAGCAATTAAAGTAAACTTTATTTTCTTGATGATAACATGCTTATTTGTTCTAAATTTTGCATTAAAATGTGTATCTTTTGGCTCTTTTACTAACATATTTAAATTAAATACCCTTGATTGTTCTTGATTATATTTGTGGGTATCTCACATTCATAGGAAATGAACTTAAACTCCATTCTTTATCACCTGTTATCATTGCTCACTGCTTTTCTTCATCACTGACACAAATCTCAATTGATGGAAGCATCAACGTTGTTGAACCATCAATAATCTATGGAAACATCACAACCATTAAACCATCACTAATTGATGGAAGCAAAACCATATATGTGATAGGGAAGATGGAGGGTTCGAGGTCGGTGAAGGTAACAGGCGAAGCGGCGGTGGTAACAGGCGAAGTGGCAGTGTTGAGTTGTAATGAACAAGGCGGGGGTGGTAATCGGTGTGATGGTGGCGGCGATGGTGGTTTTGATTTTCCTTTTTTATTTTAATTTTGGTCCCTTTGTTCTTGATGTTATTGGTGGAAGGGTATATGGTGGTTGGGTGGTGATGGTAGAAGGCGATGGTCAGAGAGGTGGTGGGTGGTGATGGTTTATGGTGGATTGATGGTTGGGTGGTGGTAGAGAGAGGTGGTTTGGTGGGAGGGAGAGAGAGATGGAGTTTAATGAGAATAAGAGAGAGAGATATATATATAATATTTTAATTAATATTTATATATTAAGAGATGTTATTAGGTGTAAAGACCAAAATACCCTTTAGTAAAAGACAAACTAATTTCTAAATTTAACGTCGGTTAGTCAAAAGGACCAAGCAAGTAACAAAAATGCAACCATAGAGACATGTAGAGTAATTTTTTATTTTAAAGGACCAAACCAGTAACTTTTGACAAACCACAGGGACCATTTCAGTAATTCACTTGATATTGGAAGACAAAGGTAATGCGATTTGTCGTTTTAATGAAAACGCTAATCAAGTTGATGAGGATGAGGTTGATTGTAACGTCCCAATTATTTTTAAAAAATATATATTAAACTATAAATAACCCACATTAAGTTCACAAATATTCGTGACGTGGTCCCGCACCCGGAACTACACGTCATACAACGGTTACCCCTTTTAATAGTTAAACACAATATAAAATTCAATAAAACGTTTGATTATTTAGACAACGAAAATGTTTTGTAACAGATGAGCCATCTTCACTATGTTGGAGCTTTCCCATCGTCAGATCCTAAAAGACCTAAATCAAAAAACAATAAGCATAAATCTTAGAGAGCACACAACCTACAAATCACACTATGTATGTACATATCGCATAACAATTCACATAATACCAACATAGTGCACCAACGACGATTTTAAACTTTGGGTCGCATTTGACTATCCAAGTTGTAACAAGAATTTCACGTGTCTGAATATGCCCAAGTTGTGTTTTCACCACAATATAACACAACCATTCACTTCACATATCCACATATAAGTTACACTTTCACATAAGTAATGCATGCACATTTCACACTAATATAATGTATAAGTTAGTATAACTCACCTCATCAGCAACACAAGATAAAAGCAATTCATAGAGTTCTACACATGAGTCCTACCAATTGAGTACAAGTTCCCAACGAAAGTCTAATGCTATAACGTGGTAGTTACTATAGGTAAATTTTAGTCAAGGCATCAAAGTCGGTTAATCATCAAAATTCACTCGACCCAACAAATTCGGTCATCACTTAGACAAATCTAGCCCACAACCGAATTCGGTCAGTCATCACCCGAATTAGGTCAACACTCAAATCTGTTCAACACTTTGGAACAATCACCCGAATTTTGTCCCCATCCGAAGCACGAAGTCCGGTGTGACATCCGTCACCAAAATAGGGGGGTTAACTTGACTTGTAACCTGCCACTAGTATTTAGTCCATTTTACATGCTCGTGTAATTTCTAATATCTATTGAATGCTAACTTCATGATGCTAAGTAAGATAGACTACCCAAATGTTTAGTAGTGTCAACGATAAAAATAAGTCAAAGTCTTACAGCTTAGAAAGTCAAACAAATTTCTAGAGCACGAGCTATGTGAACAAATGTCTTTAGAAGAATGTAGTGATGAGTTAACTACACAAATTTATGGATCATGAAAGCCAAAAATCTAAACTAATTAAAACCTTCAAAAGTGCACCCAAGAAACCTAGTGAAATGATATAACACATTAAATAATAAATGACCTACAAGAAAAGCAAGCTACAAAATACAAGACAATAAATATGTGTACAATAATTTAAATAAAATATACATATATATATATATATGAAAAGATATATATGAAATCGTCCAAATTTAAGAAGGTATCAATCTCCCATAATCACAAGATGTACATAACCAAAATAACAAACAATTACCTTATAATTGATGAACTTCCTTAAGTTTGAAAAACACCACACACATATACACAACTACGGCCCCCATCACTCATTCCACAGCCAAATTATTGTTCTTCAACACAACCCTAGGTAGTGTTCTTCCATTCTTCAAGATATCAAGTTTCATTGATCGCCCTTCGAAGGTGTTGGTAAGTATCCGTCTCTAAGTATGTCTAAGTTTTCTCACTCATTTCCTTAAGCATAACCCTTGGTGGTAAACCATCATAGGGACCAAACAAATCAATATCATACATAAAGTAGTGATTTTGATGTGTTTGGGTGAATAACAAATCCATAAGATTGGTTTACTTGAACAAAAACATGAAGAATAAAGAGTTTCAATCTGGACAGAAAACAAGTGAACTTCAAGATCCATATCTCGACCAAACCAAACCTAAATAAATCGATTTTTGATTCTACAATCAAGTCCCTTGAGTCTATATTCATCTCCAACTAGTGTCATACAAAACTAAGTTGATTTAGTCACTCAAATAATCAAAATCGTTTAGGTGCGCAAATCTGTGTACGGCCGTGAGGGGTACGGCCTTGATTCACCATGAGGGGTACGGCTGTGGTGCGCAAATCGTTTAGGACTTTTCACTAAATCCTTGATTCACCATGAGGGGTACGGCCGTGCCTCGTGGCCGTGACCGCCTCTCTTCAGGTCCGGGCATACCTAGGTAGGGTACGGGCGTGCTTTAGGCCCGGTACGCCCATGCTTGATTGGGCTCTATTTCTGGGCCTGGGCTAAGAGGCACGGGCGTGCCCTGCCCCTGTTCAATTTGTTTTATACTGAGTTTGAGTATCTGATTAATACCATGATTATATATATGTAGGAATTACTGTTTGACGTGTTCTTAGTATATTTGGCATAACTCTGTGTGGTATTAATTGCGTAGGTGAGTTTTCTAAACTCTCATTCATATATGTGATATGTGTGTTGCATTGCAATGTGTTATATTAATGATCAGAGGATCATGGTGTGCGAGAGTAGAGCTATAGCATGTTGCTTCGTGCAGTAGTGTTATGGACAACGTTTTAGCCTTCTTGGCGGATGCTAAGATGGTGCAGTACTGTATCCATAAGACCTTTTGTGGCATTTGTATATGTGTATGTGCATGCTTATATGATTTACAGTTTAGCTTTCTCACTAAGCTCTTGTAGCTTAGCAGATACTGCTTGTTGTTGTTCTGCAGGTTGTGTTAGCACCAAGGCAAGGCCCCGGTTTGACTGTTGATGGGTGGCTGCATAAAACGTGATTTGAAACAATAACGCTCCTATTTGTGTTTTCATGTTTGACTATGATTGTCGTGGGGTGACTTACCATAGCACAAGTCCCCTCTTGTGTCGGGGAAACGTCATGACGCGTTGGGATGTTCAATTAAAATTTTCTCTATACATCAAATCAATGTATTATGACGATCCTCTCCGTCAAACTCCGTGTTTCCGCCTAGGCGGGGTGTGACATCCGGTCACCACCGTCCGTCATCACCCGGTTCACTCAAAACACAAATCCGGTTAACACATCCCTTTTCCTTTGGTCACCTACCAAATCCAGATATCACCGAATTCGGTCACTACCTCACTTGACTAACACTTACAAATTCGGTCACCCAAGTATGTGAAATTCCTAGTTTTGCAATTTAAGTGTTAATCCTCATTTTGAATCCATCACCCATACCAATCATGATTAATAAAACCCCAAGTCAATTTAATGATAAACTTGTGATTAATTAGCTTTCTTCCTCTCAAAACCGATAATATCAAACTCGACCTATCTGTCATGGACTTCCATCAATTCCCCTTCAAAAGTTGTTCAAGTCAACAAATCTCTATTCATATTGATTCCTTACATAGTTTATGATAATTCCTAATGTTTAATTTCAAAACATTCAAGGTTTGATAGATTAATATCCCTCCCATGTTCTCGACCGTCTGAAGTAAAAACCCCAAGATCATTCGGTTCAAAAGATCCGTTTCTCCTCTAATGTTTATGCAAAAGTTGTTCAAATCAACGAATCTCTATTCATATTGATCCCTCACATAGTTTATGATAATTCCTAATGTTTAATTGCAAAACATTCAAGGTTTGATAGATTAATATCCCTCCCATGTTCTCGACCGTCTCAAGGCAAAACCTCCAAGATCATTCAATTCAAAGGATCCTTTTCTCCTCCAAGATCTCGGGAAGAAAAGATATACAATCGAAGACTTACTTACCTCAGTCTATGGAGATTGATTTCCCCAAATTTTGTAACACCGAAATCTCAAGCCAATTTTTTTTAAATCGCTGTGGAAGCGTTTTCTAATTTCATTTAAACAAACACCCACAAAGTACAAAGTACTATTTACAAAATACTACATGAAGTTGTGTTAAAAAATATTTATAAAACACGGTTCATCTTTTCTCAAAATACAATATCAGAGCGTTGGTCAAATTCCCCTTCCCACAAACACAGCTAAACATGAAATCACAACAATTCTGCAAAAAGCAATCAACCGTGGGTAATTAGCACTAAGCTAAGTGAATGGAAGCAACAAACAAGCTATCAACAACAACAGTTCACAACTGAACTTCTGAGCAACAATCACCAACAATCCGTCAATTAAACAATCTCTCAAAGCCCGAGGACCGGCGGTTCTGCCGAACCTACAACCAGTGCGGGCCAAAGCAAAGGTTTACCGATAGCCCTCTGCCGATCGGCATAGTGAAATTCCCCTCTGATACAACGCATGCTTCAAGAGGACTACCACTGTTCAACCAACCGCAGACGAGCCCGGCTCTTTCAACAGCAGCAGCTGACCCCAACCAGCCCTTTCACAGAAGCTGATCACCTCTAGCCCGTTACAACAGCAGTTGGTTCTCAAACAAAGCCAGATACACATCCAACCACGAACGCAAACATAACTCTACCACATATAACACGTATGAAAACATATAACTCTTGATCAACAATAATCAAAGTCTTCGTAGTTTCTGAGAAGATAAAAAACTGATATCAATCTCGATTCATAAATATATATTCACATATATTTATATTAATCATAACCACTCTTGGACGCATCGCGTCGTGACCGTCTCTGCAACATTTCATCTTCTTCTTCATTAACCAGCCGACATTAACTTCTAAAAATCACCATTTACAATCATGGAAACTTACTAAAACTCATTCAAAACATGTTTAAACTTCAAAGAACATGGATACAAACATCATAATCATCTCAAAACTCATCAAATTCCTTCGTAAACCCACTAATGGTGTTTCTAATGAAAACTCATAAAACACTATTAGAAACATAACCAAATAATCAGTAACATGCAAGGATCATAAGCTAACCTTTAGTTTGAATTATCAACTATCAATTCTTTAATTTCCCAATTCAAGTTTCTAGTTCTTCTTTCTCTTCTTTTCAAAGAAACACATACACACATACTATCCACCAGTAAATATTTCAAGAGGTGACTTTTTCCAATTTCAAATATATCCAAATACACAATACATGTGCACTTCCCATAATAATTCTTCACAAGCATGAGGTGTTTTAAACTTTATCCAAACTATACTTACATACATACATACATGTTCTCATATTTATATCTCTACACAATTTCATATGCATAAAAATACTCATTTAATTATTTTTCAAATAACAAAGCACCCTTATCTTTTCTAGACATTTGCAAACAATTAGTCTTTTTCAACTAATAAATTTAACACATAATCGAGGTATTTTCCACCACCCTCGTATTAAACCCAATCTTATTCGATCATAAATTCATTAAATCACGTCATTAATTTAAACTTACGCGTAACTAAACACATTTCAATTTATCATTGGTCCGCCCACAACTAGAGCGGGTTTCGGATGTTACAAATTTCTTATTAAAGATTGAGTTGAATGAGTCCCTCTCTATTAGTTGCCTTCCTTCCACGCTTCTGATTTACTCAAATGCCAAGGGGGCGGCTAGTGATATGACTTAGGCTTTTATAACCTAATTTACCAATTACACCCACCTAATTAAGCCCATGCCCAAAGGCCTTATGTTTCCTCTTAATTAAACTTTCTGTGTACAAACTTAAAAGAATAAGCTCAACGATAACTCTCTCTTTCTATTTGTCAACCATAACAAGGCTCAATATAGAGAAGGTATTTACATTCAATAACAGTTACCACATTAATGTAACATTTTAATATTATCCGAAAACGGGTATTACATTGATATTAGCGAGCAACAATACAACACTAACATTTAAGAAATCCGAAACCGAGAAACGCATCATAACCTTCGGGCGAATTTAATGGAACACATTTTATCTTTTTTATTGGATGATATGCATTTTTATTTGAAATTATGTATTTTTTATTAAAATTTAATATTAAAATATTAGTTTACTTTTATGAATAATTAATATTTTATATTATTTCTTGTAAATTATTTCTAAAAATTAAATTATTTAAATTAAATAATTATAATACAAAACTAAAAAGAAAATATGTAAAAGCTAAGATGGTTGGAGGGGGATAGATGTGACGGTTAGAGTGATAGGAGTGGAATGGAAGGTGATCGAGGAAAAAATGATGTAGCTCGATGTAGCAATGGGAAGACGTGGGATGAATGCACATAGCCTTAACATCAACACAATTTTTAAAGTCATGATATGTTTATATCACCTTATTTCATAAGTAGATTTTTTTCTTATTTTATTGCTTTTCATAAAAATTACGAATTAATAATAGAGGTAAAGTACTAAATGAAATAAAAAAGGAGAAAGAAAATAGACATATGGCGAATGAAAATTATTCAATGTTTACGTAGTACGTGAATATCATATCCTTACTTTATCGAAAATATGCATGCTATCGAGATAGAATTATTCCTCACCATCACAGTGCACATATATCATGCTAGTATATTATATATAATTTAAAATTCCCTAAGGAGTACATGTTTGAATGTAAATAGTACAAAAACTTATAGAAATAGTTAATTAATCATCTCTTGAATTAATTACCTCAACCAATAGAGAAGTTTAATAAATTTATTTTAACTATTGCTTAAATAACTCATTAAATAGGTAGCCAACAATTTAATAAATCTAATTTTGATTAAATTAATGCCATTTACTATGTCACATGTTCTTAAATAGAAATTATTTACCGACACCATATTGATTAAATCTAATTTTGATTAAATTTACCATTTAAACATACGGGTTTTGATATCATTTTTTCATTGAACTTATATAAATAGATATAATAAACAATGTGATATGTCACACTTCTAACACATACCAATAAATAACTTTACTAGAGACCCAAAATAAAATTAAAATAATATATCATTAAATATATTTATAATGTAAATCTAAAATACTAAAATATCACTCATCAATTAGTCTAATGTGAAAATACCAAAACCAAATAGCAAAAAAGATGATGTAATATTATTTTAAATTTAAATTTTTTGTTGTTTTATTTGAAATTAAATTTAACTTTAAAGTATTGTATTTTTACTTGGTGGGGTCTTGTGCTCTAGGATGGTACTCTTTTACTTGAAATAACACCGTTTTTAAAATTTAAATTTGAAGTATTAATTTTTTTAATAATTCTACACTTTTACTATTAAACGGGGATCATACGTACAAGTTACTTTTAGGTTGTTAGATTGATCATAACCCATTTCGATTGTTTTCGTGTCAGACCTGGTCTTAACTCATTTCGGGTTTGTATCGTTTTTTTCATGTCAAGTTCGGATAAGGTTTCGTGTTAGGTCAAAAATTGTAGCCTTTGATGTGGCCAGGTTGTTTGACGAGTATAGACTTTCAAGCCCTTCTTTAGTTTTTTTTTAATTTTATAAAAACTAGGTTTAAAAGGAAATCTAAAAGTGTACGTTTGTACTAGCATGTGTATATATAATTTATTGCTATTAATATTTCTTTTATAAAATTTTATCTAAAATAAATCCTTGATAATATTATTAGTTTTAAAAGATATAATTGAATATTAAATCTTTTTAATTTTCGTATTGAATATTGTATGAATTATTACATAATTATTAATCTTATCAATTTATTATACTTTGCTTAAATAATCTTACAATCTCTTCTCAACGTACAAATGAGTAAAACTAATATAAAGTAATTAATTACATACACTATAACACAGCACCCTCAATTGTGTCGAAGAAATCCGTGGAAAATCCGTAGAAAAAGAATGTTTCTCTCAGATTTCCCACGGAATCGATCGTGGCTAAAAGCTTTGTGGGAGAACCATTTCCCTCCAGGATTTTTTTCACGGAATCTGTGGGAAATCCGTTGAAAATCGGCTTTTGACTCAAATCCGTAGAAAATCGGTTGAAAATTTCTCACGGAATTTGATCCGTGAGAAATCCATTTCTGATGCCTGATTTTCTTGTAGTATATAGCAACAAAACTATTGAGAATTGATAGACTAAATAATAAAAAGTGGATATATACAAATTGTTTCAAGTATGATATATATATATATATATATATATATATTAAAGAAGAAAAACTTGTATTTTTTACTGTACTTTATATACTACATTCATTATTTTATTAGTTGGATTATCATTATTTTTAAAATTAAGAAATTTTAATCCGTTTTTACTTTTAAGACAAATAAGTTGAACTCAAAACTGTAACAACATACTAATCTATAAGCTGATCAGTACAATGAGCATTAAGCTGACCAATACCTATTTCACATATTTTCAATGGATCAGCTACAATATATAGAAAAGCCATATTTATTGAATTTGCCGTATAGGCCATACTTCTCCACCATACTACAATAATTTCTTAAGGGGGCATTTCGTTCACGAATTTTTTTTGTAGGATTTGTACTCATTCAAATAATTTGCACTTCGTAGAATTTAGATTTGGTATGATTGTGAATCCTTTATTGTGTTAGGTTCGCAAACCCGGTCAAGATTTGCATTTCTTTTAAAAATTGATTATACCACCCATATTCTTGTTTATTGATTACACCGCGACATTTGTTTTAAAATGATGGAGGAGGTGGTTAACGAAGATGAGAAGGTGGTCTGGAGGTTGCAAGTGGTGGAGGATATGACGGTGGAGAAGGCAATTAATGATGGAGGTTGCAGACTGTGGAGCCGGCGATGGACGAAGGCGACGTTGGAGGAGGCAGCAATTGTTGGTGATTTTAGTGTCATCAAAGTCATTTAGTATAATCGAGATTGACTTTGAGACTAGCCGATTCTAGACTTGATTATAATTCGGTTTGGAGGTGCGGAGTGCACACTCGAATAAATTAAGTTAGTATCTGGATACGGTACGGGGGTCCGGGGGCCGGGCCCTGGAGGGGTTCCAAGGGGCATCGCCCCTGGCGGGTTCCAATGCAATAACCGCCGCAAGTAACCGCCTCCGTAACCGCCGCCTTGAAGCCGCCGCCGGCCGGTAACCGCCCTATGGATCACCTATAAAAGGCCATTCGGCCATGGTGTTTTCTACGGAAAATATACGATATACGAAAGGCGGAAATACGGAACATAAAGTATACAATACGATATACAAAGAATACGATTACAAGTTGTTATTATGACGAAATAGTCTCAAACAAACGAGATAGAAGCAAAAGCATTCTGTGTTTGGATTTGAATTAAGCATGTAATTCAAATCAAGTTTCTTGAATTATCCTATATCTGAATTCGTGATACCCCATGCATGCAATAGGGTCGAATTACAAATTACGGAAAATGTATTGAACACGATCTACGAAATTATCCAAGTTATTATTGTTATTCTTATTTTCTACAAACCCTTTTCTCCAACAACGATAGAGGTTGTAGAGGGCGGAGGAGTATGCGATGGAGGGTGGTGACAATGGAGGAGGGGTTGATGGAGGGAGGTGACAGTGCAGGAGTGAGCCGTTGATTGTGAAGGTGTAGTGGTGGTTATTTATGGTGGCTATGTTTTCATGGTGGTTAGCTAGAGTTTTTACTAAATAGAGGGTATACTTGAAAAGTGTATAAATGCAAGTGTGTGGGATTTGAAATCCTAGGAGGTAGGCAAGGATTATACGTTGGTGGTATTGTTGAGTACTTTACTAAATCTTATCATTTTAATTCCTATGTTCTTTTTACCAACAAAACATAAAATTTTGTGAGATTTTAAATACAAATCACACGAAAAGAATAAGAGTATGTTAATCATTAAATATTTATATTTATAGGCTGTAAAAGTTAATAACTAGACCGATGATAGAAACTGAAATACAAATATTATATTACCCATGGAGCAAGTTAAACAAATTAAAATCATTTAGGTACGTGTGTCCTAAACTCACAACTAAATTGGAAATAAACTGGCATGTGTGATCTCGATTACAAAGTTTGATAGTTTGTCTCAAATCCATGGCTAATATGGGATTGCGACGAATTAAGAACGGATTTGACCGTCACTAATCACCAGCTTTCTTGTATATATGTTAAACTTAACCTCAAACCACATCACATAGCAACACAAACATACTTCTTCAAATTTTAAAAATTTTAATTTTATATATTGTAAATCCTTTTAATTTGCATTCGATCTGAATACTGTATGAATTTATAAAACTTTATTATATGACTTATTACATATTTATTAATTTTATCAATTTCTTATATTTTGTTTAAATAATCTTACAATCTCTACCCAACATACAAATTATAATTAAAAGTAATATAATGTAGCAATAATAACATATAACAATTGTTTTTATTTAACTATATAAAATCATATTTAAAAATAAAAATACGTATAGATAAAATTTAACAATAATAACAACATAATAGTAGAAATAACAACATTATTAAAATAAATGGTCAATAATGATTTATCAATCAAAGGTTTAGTTTCAGTTTAATCATTAATGTTTTTTTCAAACGGTTTTACAATAAAGTTTGAATTTATTATGATTTAATAATTAAAGTTACACCTTTTTTTACCTAATTAAACAGTAAAAGTTTTTTTCAAAAAGATTTAACCCTTAAATTTTTGTTAAGAAATAGTTTAACCCTTCAAGCTTTGTTAAGTTTTTAATAAAACTAAAATGCATAATCAATTAGAGATGGTAGAATCGAAAATCATACAAAACTTAAGTGATTAATCCGTATTTTAAGAAAACTTCAAGGTTTAAACAATTTGAAAAAAACTTTGAGTTTTAAATCATAACAAATTCAAAACTTTATGGTAAAGTCGTTTGAAAAAACTTTGATGATTAAACTGAAATTGATTAAAAACTTTGATGGTTAAACAATTATTCACCCTAAAATAAAAGACATAACATAACATAATATTTGTAAATGTTGGCACTTTGAGTTCTCTTCACTTGGTGGCTTTGATAATATTTTCTCATGGATTGCTTCCTAGCAGCATTCGGGCAATACTTTGAATATCTTCGTTGTACTGTTTATTTTTGTCTATGAGTGATTTGGTTGTTGAGGAGTCAATTGTTTTCCAGCCTCAATCAAGTTTTATATCGCAGAAGTATTTCTTACAGAATCCAGGCTTTATCTTTTTATTGGATTAAGAATAGAAGTAAAATTTGTAATTCTTTCATTTGGGTAGATTGTTATATTATAAATTTAGGTCTGTTAGACTTGGTTGATGCTAATGTTGAAGCTCTTGCCTAGCTTTTATTGCTGTTAAAAAAACATAATTGGCTAATTAATTACATTTATACCATCCTTTTGTACTACGTTTCTAGTCCGCAGATGCCCACCCAACTACTCTTCTTACACATTCATTAATTCATTGAGTATATATCTCACAAACACACATTTATTTACCATCAAATAATAATTTATCACAAAAGAAGCATCCGAAGTAGAGAGAGAAAGAGTCAAATTTGTACCAAAAATGACGTACGCGGTGATCGAAGATGGTGACGTCGAATGTGGTGGTGACTGATAGCTGCAGCTCTCGGGACGAAGGTGGTGGTGCAACTTTGTCGGCGGTAGTGATCATCTCAAATTAATTAAGGTACTGTTTCAACTTCTGTGATGGTGGTTCGGCATCTCGTTAAGAGAGGGAGAGTGAGAGAGGGTGTGTGTACGTGTGTGTGTGAGAGAGAGAGGTCGAAGGTTTTCCGGCGAGCGAGGAAAATTGAGAGTACGTACAGCTTAGAGAGAGAGAGAGAGAGAGAGAGAGAGAGAGAGAGAGCGTGTGTGTGTGTGTGGGTGGGTGTGTTTTCGCGTGTGGTACCAGCTTGTTTCAGACGAGGGTTACGGTTTCCGGTAGTGGCAGTAGTCGGAGAGATAGACTGTGTTTGTGTGTGGTGAGGAAGCTTGGAGGGTTTTCCAGCGACGGGAGAGTACCACTTCTTGGTTCCGGCGAGAGTTTTAGATGTTTTTTATATGGTAGATTTGCTTTCAACTAGGAGACATGTTTGTATCTATATCCAGGAGAGAGTTTTAATTAGATTTCCTAAGAGGTTGGTATTTGTTGTCAAAGAAACTCTCTCTCTCTATATATATACTAGCATCGTAATCGCGCAATGCTACGGAGTCGAATAGTTTTTGTTTTATAATATGCCGCTTTTAAAAATGTAATTATATGTTATTCGCAAAATTCAATGTCATAAAATTTTCTTTAGCAACATGTCCTATTTTTTTCAATTTTTCTTTTATTTGCTTAAACTATTTTATTAATTTTAAAAATAAAATCTAAAAGACATTAAAATAAGGAAAAAATCATATTTGTGAAATAAGGATAGAGAAATTAATAAGATATTAAAATTATGTTGTTATGCGTGTATAATTATGTTTGTGTGAGAGTATATTTTAATTGAATAAAAAGTTAAAGTAAATTAGGAGAGAGATTGGAATGGTTAAAGATTGAGTGGGTGAGATTAAGTTAAATATAATGAAAGGCCAAGATGTTGTTTTGATTGAATTTTAAGAAGTCTTAAAATTAAGGAGTAGGGAGAGTGTTAAATGTTTTATATAGTAGTATAGATATAAATTGAAAAGTTCAATGAAAACACCTATGTCTACTTCTATCAAGTTAGGAAAGGACACTGATGGCAAATCAGTGAACATTACTACTTATAGAGGAATGATTGGGTCACTTTTATACCTCACTGCAAGTAGAACAGATATAATGTTTTCAACATGTCTCTGTGCAAGATATCAAGCTGATCCTAAAGAATCACATCTTGCTGCTGTTAAGAGAATATTCAGATATCTCAAAGGAACTCCTAATCTTGGTCTTTGGTACCCCAAAGACTCAGATTTTGAGTTAGTTGGATATTCTGATTCTGATTTTGCAGGATGCAGATTAGACAGAAAAAGTACTTCAGGTGGTTGTCAACTTCTAGGAGGAAGATTGATTAGTTGGTCTAGTAAGAAACAGAATTCAGTGTCAACATCTACTGGAGAGGCAGAATACATTGCTGCAGGAAGCTGTTGTGCTCATATTTTGTGGTTACAAAATCAACTACTTGATTATGATATGAAGTTTGAAGACACCCCAATTCTATGTGACAATACAAGTGCAATCTCCATCTCAAATAATCCAGTCATGCATTCAAAAACAAAGCATATTGAAATCAGACATCATTTTCTCAGAGATAATGTGCAAAAGAAGAAGGTAACTTTGCACTACATCAACACTGATTTACAACTTGCAGACTTGTTCACAAAGCCATTAGATGAAGCAAGGTTCAATTTCCTAATATCCAAACTAGGTATGCTTAATTTTTAGTTTCGAATAGTGGTAATTTAGATTGTGTTAATTTATAAGTGTTGAAAATTATAAGATACTTATCTAAGCATCTTTCCACCCTTCTTCTCTCTCAACCACCAATTCCCATTCTACCTCAATATACTATATCTACCCTAAACCACACCATATCCAACCTCCTATCCCAACTCCAAACCCTACGCCCAATCAACCCAAACATTTCTGTACCCATTCCTGAACAGCTCCTTCCACTGCCTTCTTTTCTAAAAGGCATCCTTGATGACATAGAAACCTTAACGAAACAATCCAGAATGAGTCATCTCTCATTATGGAAAGCCTTTAAAGATCTCAAGGATGACCTCTCCCTTCAGCTCTCTAAAATTACCTCTACCCCTTCCTCAACCCATACCCCTACCCCTGCCCCTACCTCATCCCATAAGCCTGCAGCAGGTGACTCCCCTCCTCCTTTTGATGATGCCAAAAAGGGGGAGAAATTCTCAAGTTCTTCAAGGGAGGATGATCCTGACTCAAAGGATATTGATGCTGCTTATGCTGAAACTGCCTCAAAAATCATGCAGCAGGAAGCACCCAAAGCAACAGCTCCCTCACCCATTAAAAGAAAAGCATCTTCTGAGGGGGAGCAAAGGTTTCCCAAAAGGCTGAAAAGGATGGCAAACACGCCAAAGCCTAAAAGAAAAGTTGCTGAGGGTTGCTCTCCACCGATCACCATAGAGTCTGATTCTGATGATGAGGATGATACTCCACTTTCTGACATCCTCAGAAGAAGAATACAAAGCCCTAAGCCATGTGCTCCACCAGTCCAATCAACCCCATCAGTCCAAAAGGCTTCAACCTCTGCTCCTAAGGATAAAGGCAAACAAAAGATGACAGATGAGCAAGTTGAAGCAGATGATCAAATGAAAAGGGAGCTTGCTCTTAAAGAACAGAAAGAAAGGGAAAATGCTCAAATGGATCAGGCATTGGGTGTTTCAGTTGAAGAAATCTACCAAGCCAAAGAGCTAGCATATCAGCAAGAGCAAGAACAAAGTCAAAATCAAGCTGCTGCTCAACACAAATTGGCAAGGGAAAAATCTCAGGTTGAACTACTCAAAGCTAGATCCCATGCTGATGCCATCAAAACCCTCTTCAACCTTGATTTATCTGCTCCCATCAACCTAAGTCAACAAAGACTTCAAAGCTTCAAAGAAAGAATTAATATTCTGAGAAACAGAACAGAACCAACTCCAATAACAAGAGCCGTTGTCCATAAAGGTGATGGTGAACCCTACCTCAAAGCTATAAGACAGAAAAACTTCAATAGCTGTGAAGTTGTATCCTATGAGAGGTGTCACATATATGGGTTCACAGAGTTAGTTGAGATCATGTACCATCTCTTCAAATCCAAATCAAAGCTCAAAGTTTAATTCATTCAGAAAATTTAGAATTGGATAGCTCTAGCTGTGTCACAAAGGGCCTTCACTCCAGATGATTATTACAGGCATGTGCACACAGTTGATAATCTTCATAAGAAAGGCTCCAAGCCATTCAAACCATTTGAGCTAAGAGAGGTACTACCCCAGCATGAATTCTTATCAGATTTTGAGGGTCTCAACACTTCTCTTCCACTGAACATCACTCCTGAGCTGTACAAGTTTATAATTATGTCTGTTAAAGGTATATTCTTTTTGGATAGAGCTAGCACATGCAGGTTCTTTAGACAGTCTGAAATCCTTAAAGCTAGCAAGAAGTTTCTATTTGGGCTAAGGATATCTACAAGAGGCAGAACTGGAAATGAAAACTTTGAAGCCCTTGTTCAAGCCCAATGTGAAGTCTTAGCTGAAGCTGATCCCTATACCAAAGATTTTGAAGTTAAAGAAGAACGATGGTGGGATGATTGAAGACTGTTTCTAACTCTGAAGTTTTTGTTGTTATTTAGTTTATTGTAAATTATAGAATAGTTAGTTAGTAGTCTATTCAATGTAATCAATTATGTACATTTCTTTATTCTGTTATTTCAAGTGATGTTTATGTATATCAGAAAATCAAAAACATATAAAAATGGAAAATTAAAAAGATACCACAAAAATAGAACAAAATGGTACAACACAGAAAAAGATTCCACAAAAACAGAACAAAATAGAACGCTAGAAAAGAAACCAAAAACAGAACAAAGTTCAAATAAAAAGAGCTACCAAAAACAGATAGCTAGGTAGCCAAATGTACTTAAAAGTTTAAATCTTTTGTAATTCGAAGTCAAACTGATTCTTCAAAAAGAAAAAGGTTTTGTCATCATCAAATAGGGGGAGATTGTTGGGGAGATAATCACTTCACCCTAATAATCAACTCTGCCTATCCTAAAACATAGAATTTAATGATAACCAAACCCTACATTCAGGTATGACTTAGAAAGAATTCAAACATGTGTTGTTTGAATCAGTTTATGTAAAAATATGCTAAGTATGGAACCATCAGCTGAGGAAAATAAGCCATCAGCTGATCATCAGATCCTACTCAAAGTATCAGCCAAAGGATATCAGCCATGGAGCATCAGATGAAGAATACAAGTAAAGAAGACCATCAGCTGAGGAAAACAGTCTATCAGCTGAGTAAAATTGTTGATCGGCTGAGGAAACTATTCCATCAGTTGAGTGAACAAATTGATTAGCTGAGTGAACAAATTGATTAGCTGAGTGAAGAATTTGATCAGCTGAGTGCCTACTCTATCAGCTGAGTGAACAATATGATCAGCTGAGGCCCAGAGCATCAGCTAAGTAAGTCTTCCTTTACACAAGTCATCTCCCCTTATAAACTGATGTATTTGATTGATCAGCTGAGCATTCTTGATCAACTGATCATACAAATACATGAGCTTATGTCCTCCTAAGTTTACTATTGATCAGCTGAGCATCTATATGATCAGCTGAGCAATATGTATCAACTGTGTCCTAGCAAAAAGTGATCAACTGATATATTTTGTCAACTGAGTAGTGAATATCAGAGTTCCTAGTACAATCTGTTAGCTGAGTCGTGAAAAATGTCAAATCTACTCTATCTTTTCAGATTGTAAGTCATATGTAAAAGGCAGAACATGTGTTGTTCTATTATGTCTTAGATCTTTGTTTGTAAAAGTAAAAATGCACTTTTTGGATCAAGTATGAGACAAAAAGGTTTGATCTTATCCTCTAGAAAAGGATAATGATACCTCAAACAGACGAAGATCTTGAAGATTTGTTCAAGCAACTAAGTATGGCTGGCAATCCCATATTTGGTAAAGTCAAATCAATCAGAAGCATGGTGTTGATTAAAAGTACAATCATGAAAAGGGAAAGATACTTCTACACGACAATAGATGTGGACTTTAATATTTTATATTGTGAATGTGTTGCACTTTTGCAGAAAAGTACAATTACTTTTATCAAAACATTTGATTAAAGTAACTTTACTTTTCACCCACTACCTTTACAATTAAAATATTATATTTCCACATCCTCTTTGTCTCTTACCTTCATGCAACCGGATCCACCAAGACTTCTATATATACTCATGCATGGTGGACATGCAAAAAGACAATACACAATACAACAAAGTAAAGTCTCTACTACACTAAAAGAAAATCTCATCAGTTGAGAAATTCGTAGAGTATAAGCATTGTGTAGAATCAAACTTGTTCATGTGTTGAACACTCTATATACATTAGTTGTTTTAGAGTTAGCTTGTCTATGTGTTAGACAAATTGATTGCCACCTTTTATTGAACTTAGAATTTCCGCTTCTAGTACATGTAATTCTTGATTCATATAAATAAGAATTATATAAAAGTATATAAGTGTGTCTTTAATTTTTAAAAGCTAAAGTTTGTATTCAACCCCCTCTTCTACAAACATTTGTTGTTGCGTACTCAATATGGGACTAACACATGCATATATATATATATATATATATTACTTTTCTCTTTCTAAGGGTAATATATATATATATATATATATAATTGTTTTTTTCTTTTATGATCGTTGGAAAATGGTAACATATATATATATATATATATATATATATATACACCAACTAACAACTATAAATATTCCCCCTCTCCTTCACATTTTTTTCACACAATCATCCATTCTCTCTTCAAAGATTTTACATTTTTTTAATGATTTTGTTTCTTTTGTATACAGATTCTAATGTCGTGTTTGTCGCTTTCCTCGTCGGATGATTTGTAATCATGGTTGGAATCATCATCGAGAGGGAAATAAATTTCGTCGCGTATCGGAAAACTAGCACTGATTTATTTCGTGGAATACTAAACACAACTATAAAGTGGTTGTTCGATGATGGCGAAGTATAAAAGTTCAGAACCAAGACGGAGAGGTGTTGGTCAAGTTAGAGACCGTGAAGGTGCACACGACCGACTTTTTGAAGATTATTTTGCAGAAAACAGTAATTACAATGAAGAGATTTTTAAGAGAAGGTTTCGCATGAGCAAACAACTATTCCTACGATATTGGAGGATTTGGAGCTAGAGTATATTTTTTTCAACAAGGATAGGATGCTAGAGGCAAAAAAGGATTATCTCTTTTGCAAAAGTGCACCTCCGGCAATTTGGAAAATGGCATATGGGGTATCTACTGACCTTTTCGATGAGTACTTGAAGATGACGACAACAACTACACGAGAATACATACAGAATTTCTTGAAAGGTGTCATCAAAATTTACGGTAAGTGATACTTAGGTAAACCGTCATACAATGATATTCAACAATTATACACCGCACATAAATCTAGGCACGAGTTTCGAGGCATGTTAGGTAGCCTAGATTGTATGCATTGGGATTAGGTGAACTGCCTAACTTCGAGGGCAGTATATGAGAGGCGACTATGATCCGGTGACTATATTATGATAGAGGCCGTGGCATCGCAGGATCTTTGGATTTGGCATGCAAACTTCAGAGTTGTTGGGTCTAACGAGTTTAATGTGCTGAACCAGTCCCTATTATTTGATGATGTATACAACGAAGAAGCACCTGAGTGTCCGTTCTAAGTAAACAGAGTAGTCTACAAACACGGCTATTATCTTACAAATGCGATATACCCGAAATTGGCTATATTTGTCAAATCATTCACATGCCCTATTGATAAAAGAAGTCTAAAGTTTAAAGTCGTGCAAGAAGCGGCAAGGAAGGGCGTAGAAGGTTGTTTTGGTTTGCTAAAACGAGGTTGGCACATAATACAAAACTCGACAAGATTGTGGCACCCAAATAAAATACGAAGAGTAATGTACACTTGTATCATATTACAAAATAGAGTGAATTACTGAAATGGTCCCTGTGGTTTGTCAAAAGTTACTGGTTTGGTCCTTTAAAATAAAAAATTGCTCTATATGTCCCTATGGTTGCATTTTTGTTGCTTGCTTAGTCCTTTTGACTAACAGACGTTAAATGAGTTTTGTTTGTTGTCTTTTAGCAGGGCTATTTTTGTAAAATCAACACTTTATCTCCTACTTTATATCCCCTCAAAGCTACCTACTTCTTCTTCTTCCCCATCTCTCTTTATCAGCTCCCACCACTTTTTCTTGTCCTTCTTCTTCCCCTTTTCTTTGGGCTTTTTCACTCGCATATCACTATTTCATAATTATTATAATCTCTTTACTTGAAAATAAACTCCATTTTCATGATGATCACATGTTAGTTTGTTGTAATTTGTTGTTTCTTGCATTAAAGGTTGTATCTTTAGGCTATTTAACTAGCATATTAAGATTATATTCCATTTCTTTTCTTGATTATTTGTGGGTATCTCAAGAAATGTAAACAAACTCCATTTTATTGATGATGTCCGGTTGTTTTAATCTAATTTTGGGGATTCTTGCATTAATTTAAGTTTGTATCTTTAGGCTCTTTCACTTGCAGATTAGGATGTATACTTTGTATTGTTCTTGATTATTTGTAGGTATATGAAGAAATGAAAATAAACTCCATTTTTCTTAATTATCACATTGTGGCTTGTTCTAATTTTTTAGCTTCTTGCATTGAAAATGTGTATCATGGAGCTCTTTGGCTCGCATATTAGGAATGTGTACCCTTAACTGTTCTTGATTATTTTTGGGTGTCTCAAGCAATTAAAGTAAACTTTATTTTCTTGATGATAACATGCTTATTTGTTCTAAATTTTGCATTAAAATGTGTATCTTTTGGCTCTTTTACTAACATATTTAAATTAAATACCCTTGATTGTTCTTGATTATATTTGTGGGTATCTCACATTCATAGGAAATGAACTTAAACTCCATTCTTTATCACCTGTTATCATTGCTCACTGCTTTTCTTCATCACTGACACAAATCTCAATTGATGGAAGCATCAACGTTGTTGAACCATCAATAATCTATGGAAACATCACAACCATTAAACCATCACTAATTGATGGAAGCAAAACCATATATGTGATAGGGAAGATGGAGGGTTCGAGGTCGGTGAAGGTAACAGGCGAAGCGGCGGTGGTAACAGGCGAAGTGGCAGTGTTGAGTTGTAATGAACAAGGCGGGGGTGGTAATCGGTGTGATGGTGGCGGCGATGGTGGTTTTGATTTTCCTTTTTTATTTTAATTTTGGTCCCTTTGTTCTTGATGTTATTGGTGGAAGGGTATATGGTGGTTGGGTGGTGATGGTAGAAGGCGATGGTCAGAGAGGTGGTGGGTGGTGATGGTTTATGGTGGATTGATGGTTGGGTGGTGGTAGAGAGAGGTGGTTTGGTGGGAGGGAGAGAGAGATGGAGTTTAATGAGAATAAGAGAGAGAGATATATATATAATATTTTAATTAATATTTATATATTAAGAGATGTTATTAGGTGTAAAGACCAAAATACCCTTTAGTAAAAGACAAACTAATTTCTAAATTTAACGTCGGTTAGTCAAAAGGACCAAGCAAGTAACAAAAATGCAACCATAGAGACATGTAGAGTAATTTTTTATTTTAAAGGACCAAACCAGTAACTTTTGACAAACCACAGGGACCATTTCAGTAATTCACTTGATATTGGAAGACAAAGGTAATGCGATTTGTCGTTTTAATGAAAACGCTAATCAAGTTGATGAGGATGAGGTTGATTGTAACGTCCCAATTATTTTTAAAAAATATATATTAAACTATAAATAACCCACATTAAGTTCACAAATATTCGTGACGTGGTCCCGCACCCGGAACTACACGTCATACAACGGTTACCCCTTTTAATAGTTAAACACAATATAAAATTCAATAAAACGTTTGATTATTTAGACAACGAAAATGTTTTGTAACAGATGAGCCATCTTCACTATGTTGGAGCTTTCCCATCGTCAGATCCTAAAAGACCTAAATCAAAAAACAATAAGCATAAATCTTAGAGAGCACACAACCTACAAATCACACTATGTATGTACATATCGCATAACAATTCACATAATACCAACATAGTGCACCAACGACGATTTTAAACTTTGGGTCGCATTTGACTATCCAAGTTGTAACAAGAATTTCACGTGTCTGAATATGCCCAAGTTGTGTTTTCACCACAATATAACACAACCATTCACTTCACATATCCACATATAAGTTACACTTTCACATAAGTAATGCATGCACATTTCACACTAATATAATGTATAAGTTAGTATAACTCACCTCATCAGCAACACAAGATAAAAGCAATTCATAGAGTTCTACACATGAGTCCTACCAATTGAATACAAGTTCCCAACGAAAGTCTAATGCTATAACGTGGTAGTTACTATAGGTAAATTTTAGTCAAGGCATCAAAGTCGGTTAATCATCAAAATTCACTCGACCCAACAAATTCGGTCATCACTTAGACAAATCTAGCCCACAACCGAATTCGGTCAGTCATCACCCGAATTAGGTCAACACTCAAATCTGTTCAAAACTTTGGAACAATCACCCGAATTTTGTCCCCATCCGAAGCACGAAGTCCGGTGTGACATCCGTCACCAAAATAGGGGGGTTAACTTGACTTGTAACCTGCCACTAGTATTTAGTCCATTTTACATGCTCGTGTAATTTCTAATATCTATTGAATGCTAACTTCATGATGCTAAGTAAGATAGACTACCTAAATGTTTAGTAGTGTCAACGATAAAAATAAGTCAAAGTCTTACAGCTTAGAAAGTCAAACAAATTTCTAGAGCACGAGCTATGTGAACAAATGTCTTTAGAAGAATGTAGTGATGAGTTAACTACACAAATTTATGGATCATGAAAGCCAAAAATCTAAACTAATTAAAACCTTCAAAAGTGCACCCAAGAAACCTAGTGAAATGATATAACACATTAAATAATAAATGACCTACAAGAAAAGCAAGCTACAAAATACAAGACAATAAATATGTGTACAATAATTTAAATAAAATATACATATATATATATATATATATATGAAAAGATATATATGAAATCGTCCAAATTTAAGAAGGTATCAATCTCCCATAATCACAAGATGTACATAACCAAAATAACAAACAATTACCTTATAATTGATGAACTTCCTTAAGTTTGAAAAACACCACACACATATACACAACTACGGCCCCCATCACTCATTCCACAGCCAAATTATTGTTCTTCAACACAACCCTAGGTAGTGTTCTTCCATTCTTCAAGATATCAAGT
Organism: Dittrichia graveolens; assembly: GCA_038502395.1. Taxonomy (NCBI): domain Eukaryota; kingdom Viridiplantae; phylum Streptophyta; class Magnoliopsida; order Asterales; family Asteraceae; genus Dittrichia; species Dittrichia graveolens. The sequence continues at coordinate 30,226,363 of JARJIL010000005.1, forward strand.
TTCATTGATCGCCCTTCGAAGGTGTTGGTAAGTATCCGTCTCTAAGTATGTCTAAGTTTTCTCACTCATTTCCTTAAGCATAACCCTTGGTGGTAAACCATCATAGGGACCAAACAAATCAATATCATACATAAAGTAGTGATTTTGATGTGTTTGGGTGAATAACAAATCCATAAGATTGGTTTACTTGAACAAAAACATGAAGAATAAAGAGTTTCAATCTGGACAGAAAACAAGTGAACTTCAAGATCCATATCTCGACCAAACCAAACCTAAATAAATCGATTTTTGATTCTACAATCAAGTCCCTTGAGTCTATATTCATCTCCAACTAGTGTCATACAAAACTAAGTTGATTTAGTCACTAAAATAATCAAAATCGTTTAGGTGCGCAAATCTGTGTACGGCCGTGAGGGGTACGGCCTTGATTCACCATGAGGGGTACGGCTGTGGTGCGCAAATCGTTTAGGACTTTTCACTAAATCCTTGATTCACCATGAGGGGTACGGCCGTGCCTCGTGGCCGTGACCGCCTCTCTTCAGGTCCGGGCATACCTAGGTAGGGTACGGGCGTGCTTTAGGCCCGGTACGCCCATGCTTGATTGGGCTCTATTTCTGGGCCTGGGCTAAGAGGCACGGGCGTGCCCTGCCCCTGTTCAATTTGTTTTATACTGAGTTTGAGTATCTGATTAATACCATGATTATATATATGTAGGAATTACTGTTTGACGTGTTCTTAGTATATTTGGCATAACTCTGTGTGGTATTAATTGCGTAGGTGAGTTTTCTAAACTCTCATTCATATATGTGATATGTGTGTTGCATTGCAATGTGTTATATTAATGATCAGAGGATCATGGTGTGCGAGAGTAGAGCTATAGCATGTTGCTTCGTGCAGTAGTGTTATGGACAACGTTTTAGCCTTCTTGGCGGATGCTAAGATGGTGCAGTACTGTATCCATAAGACCTTTTGTGGCATTTGTATATGTGTATGTGCATGCTTATATGATTTACAGTTTAGCTTTCTCACTAAGCTCTTATAGCTTAGCAGATACTGCTTGTTGTTGTTCTGCAGGTTGTGTTAGCACCAAGGCAAGGCCCCGGTTTGACTGTTGATGGGTGGCTGCATAAAACGTGATTTGAAACAATAACGCTCCTATTTGTGTAACGGAAAGTACTTTTGATTTAAATGCGCACATATTTCTTTTTATTCAAACCCGAGGGTTTAAAAGAAATGTTTTATTTGCTTCCGCTGATAACAAGCTTGTGAAAACTGTTTTTGACTTAAGGTGTGGTTGTATTACCTTTTGTACAAACCAGAAGGTTAAAAAATACTTGGTTTGTTTCCATCAGCTTATCAAATTCTGTTTTAGTCAAATAGCTTTTGTTTTAAGCTTTATTTTAAATTTTGGAAAATGGGGCGTTACACTGTAGAAAATATTAGAATTTGTTAGTTTTATTTTCTATTTTAATTGAATAAAAACCTTTTAATTGTCAAATCTGAAAGTTTAGGAAATTTCTACATTTAGAGTTTAAAATATTGTAAAATATTCAAATATCCCAAATAATGAACAAAAATTTTTGTGAATGAATGTTTAAGTGTCTTTAATTTAATGTAAAATTTTTAGGTTTTATTAAAGTATTTTAGTATTTTAAATAAATAAAAACTTTATATCGCGCAAGATGGAGGAATTTTCTGACCGACCCTAATTAAAGTCTTTTAAAAAAATAATAAACATGTTATTCAACACTAGAAAAATTTATATAAAATAATAGAGATATTAAGATCTCCTCCCTAAAAATTTAGAAAGATAATTAGTAAGTTTGATTAATTTTAAACATACATGAAGTGTACCCAAAATTTCAGATTTTAACTTACACATATAATAAGGAAAATAAACAAGGTTTGAAATCTTAAATATATACATTAGGGTTAGGCTCAACAAATGGATGCACTTATGTAACTTAGTGTAAAAGTTAATCGAGAATCCTAAATAAATTTAATAGCTCAAGGATAATGTAACACCGCCTTTGAAACCTTAAAATCAGTTAAAATTTGAGTTTTCAAACTGCATGGGTCCATTTGTAAATTGAATGTTTACCTGTTAGTTATCCTAACCGAATTTAAAAAGCAAAGCAGAGGAATTTTAAAAACAATAAACAAACCCAAGCCTATTTAACTATTACAGTTTAAACACATGTTTGGCGTATATACAAATATACAAAACAAAACTTGCCAAACACGACAACTGGTGTTACTTTAAACTAAACCGACCATTGTATATATATTATATACCAAAAGCAGTGTTCCACAAAAGCCTGTACAAAAGCATAAGGGTTCCCGTCTTACCAAGCCTGCCTATTCTTTGTCTGAAAAAGGAAAACAACAACAACATTAGCTATTTAAAATAGCTAGTGAATACAGACAGATATGAGTACAATAATAGCAAGTCATGATTCAATAATGAGCATACAATGCTATCATAACATTTAGCGGTAATGCTGACATGTCCAGCAGTGCTATATCTTGCCAGATAGCTAGTCCGGCTCAATAACAACCACCGGGGGAATCAAACACTGCCAACCGTGCTGGTTTCATCACCTAAGTGACTCCACCTGCTCGTTACGAAGCCAAAGGCTCATTAGGCTCAGCCAGTTAAGGCAATCACCCCAAGAGTTTGAAGGAATGGCACTCGAGTACCATTAGTCCCGAACAATTGCCCGAAGGCTCCTGAGACCCAGCCGAAGCTGACCTTCCATACACATATGTCCGGACTTTTCACATAGCTCATCATTAACCCATAATAGGGATCATAGCATGCATGCATTCACATATGAATTCATATTCATCAAATTATCACAATATATGGACATGTACTTAAATACATGTCTACCATAACATTTATCATGCCAATACTTGTTTTCTAATCTTACATGTATAAACATACAGGTCTAGGTGTAATAAATAGCATACAAGGTTCATGTAACTCATTTAGCATTCAAACCTTACTTTATAGCATTCATAGAGGCCGGTACTCACCTTGGTTCTTATAAACAACACAAATACGGACTCGGCTCTCCTTGATAGTTTAATTACCTATTGCATATATATAGAAGTTCATTTAGATTACCACACAACATGTACATGTACTATTATTCTAGTTTTGACCCCCAAATACCCATTAAAGTGCCAAAAACGATCAAACCATAATCCATGTACCCAAAACATCGAACGACAACAAAACAGGGGGCTGCCCAGCACTTCATGCCGTGAACTGCATCCAGCAGTTTGAACAGCAGGTCTGTTCTGCTGTTTTTCCATCCAAGCCCAATTCCAAGCTTTTCTTAATTATTTCCAGGTTATACACTAAGTTTGTGGCATCATTTGGAGTCTATAAACATTAACCTAACATGTTTTAACATAAGATTCATGTTTGAATCATCAAATCACCATTAAAGACCCATTTGGTCAAATTCTTGAAATTCAATCTAATTAGCTTCTATAATTCATAACATGAGTTCTAAACTACCTATAAATGAATGTAAAACAGATTACCATCAAAAGATTCAAGCTTTGTGGTCAATTTCTAGTTGACCCGTTTTTGACCTAAGCTTAAATTGAAGAACAAAAATGAAGATAGCTTACTAGGTATGAGGATAAAGATGAAGATGCTTGATAAGAACAGATTTAGAACTTGAATCCTTGTTTAACCCAGCTTCAATTGATCCTTGATTGAGTTTCCTTCAAGAACAAGATGAGAGAATACGTGAGGTGTGTGTTTTTGTTGGTGTGTGTGTGTTTTCTTAGGTGTGAGTGTGTGTGTCTGAGTTAATAAATTAAGAACCGCCTCATGGTTCTTAATTATCCATATAGAGGTATTTTGATCCCCTTTTTCAACATACAACACGACACCCGAATAACCGTTTCAACTAACGAGGATATTTTTGAAAACCTCGTTTGAAACCAGTTATTATTTTATAATTCTTTTATATTTTTATTACTATTTTTAAATTCACATTTATCTGGCCAATAGCTAATTTCTATTAATACTTTCATATATATATTCATATTTTATTCATTTAATTAATTTTCACATACCAAATGGAGCGCACGAATAGGCTCGATTTGAGGATGTTACAAATAACGCATAAAAAGACTATTACTCGTGAATCGAAAATAACCTATATGAACTGATTGTTTGGAGATTTGTGAGCGCGCTAAGACTCGATTGACTAAGTTGTTTACTAAGGTGAGTACTCGTGGCCCCTTTTTATGTATTTTATTGGGGCAAAATGACACTCAAAACTGTTTTTGGAATATCTTTATGCCATGTCAACATTTTATTACTATGTTTTCTTTTATGACAAATGCGTGGTATGTGTGTGCACCTATTGAACCCGTGTTTGGGTTATGACTATTGTGCCCGTGATCAGATTGCCTATTGAACCCTTGTTCGGGTTAAGACTATTGATTACCTCATTACTATCTATAGCCAATTAGTAGCTCCAGCCGGTAGCCGATCGTTGGAAAACAAATGACTCGTGCCTTGTAAACTTAGGTTCTGGGTATCACTATACTACTATTGTGTACCATGCCTTACATGTTTATTGTCATACAACTCACTATACATGGCACAATTTATTTTTACTTGCAAACCTACGAGCTCACCAACTTTGTGTTTACATTTTCGAGTGTTCATTTTCAGGTAATGCTAATAACAACGCATAAGGAGCCTAGGTGACTCTATATGACCTTAGCGTGACTTTAGCTGCTAACTACGAAGTTTATTCTTATTTATATACAACTACTTTATTATTTTCTCGTTTTCATGTTTGACTATGATTGTCGTGGGGTGACTTACCATAGCACAAGTCCCCTCTTGTGTCGGGGAAACGTCATGACGCGTTGGGATGTTCAATTAAAATTTTCTCTATACATCAAATCAATGTATTATGACGATCCTCTCCGTCAAACTCCGTGTTTCCGCCTAGGCGGGGTGTGACATCCGGTCACCACCGTCCGTCATCACCCGGTTCACTCAAAACACAAATCCGGTTAACACATCCCTTTTCCTTTGGTCACCTACCAAATCCAGATATCACCGAATTCGGTCACTACCTCACTTGACTAACACTTACAAATTCGGTCACCCAAGTATGTGAAATTCCTAGTTTTGCAATTTAAGTGTTAATCCTCATTTTGAATCCATCACCCATACCAATCATGATTAATAAAACCCCAAGTCAATTTAATGATAAACTTGTGATTAATTAGCTTTCTTCCTCTCAAAACCGATAATATCAAACTCGACCTATCTGTCATGGACTTCCATCAATTCCCCTTCAAAAGTTGTTCAAGTCAACAAATCTCTATTCATATTGATTCCTTACATAGTTTATGATAATTCCTAATGTTTAATTTCAAAACATTCAAGGTTTGATAGATTAATATCCCTCCCATGTTCTCGACCGTCTGAAGTAAAAACCCCAAGATCATTCGGTTCAAAAGATCCGTTTCTCCTCTAATGTTTATGCAAAAGTTGTTCAAATCAACGAATCTCTATTCATATTGATCCCTCACATAGTTTATGATAATTCCTAATGTTTAATTGCAAAACATTCAAGGTTTGATAGATTAATATCCCTCCCATGTTCTCGACCGTCTCAAGGCAAAACCTCCAAGATCATTCAATTCAAAGGATCCTTTTCTCCTCCAAGATCTCGGGAAGAAAAGATATACAATCGAAGACTTACTTACCTCAGTCTATGGAGATTGATTTCCCCAAATTTTGTAACACCGAAATCTCAAGCCAATTTTTTTTAAATCGCTGTGGAAGCGTTTTCTAATTTCATTTAAACAAACACCCACAAAGTACAAAGTACTATTTACAAAATACTACATGAAGTTGTGTTAAAAAATATTTATAAAACACGGTTCATCTTTTCTCAAAATACAATATCAGAGCGTTGGTCAAATTCCCCTTCCCACAAACACAGCTAAACATGAAATCACAACAATTCTGCAAAAAGCAATCAACCGTGGGTAATTAGCACTAAGCTAAGTGAATGGAAGCAACAAACAAGCTATCAACAACAACAGTTCACAACTGAACTTCTGAGCAACAATCACCAACAATCCGTCAATTAAACAATCTCTCAAAGCCCGAGGACCGGCGGTTCTGCCGAACCTACAACCAGTGCGGGCCAAAGCAAAGGTTTACCGATAGCCCTCTGCCGATCGGCATAGTGAAATTCCCCTCTGATACAACGCATGCTTCAAGAGGACTACCACTGTTCAACCAACCGCAGACGAGCCCGGCTCTTTCAACAGCAGCAGCTGACCCCAACCAGCCCTTTCACAGAAGCTGATCACCTCTAGCCCGTTACAACAGCAGTTGGTTCTCAAACAAAGCCAGATACACATCCAACCACGAACGCAAACATAACTCTACCACATATAACACGTATGAAAACATATAACTCTTGATCAACAATAATCAAAGTCTTCGTAGTTTCTGAGAAGATAAAAAACTGAAATCAATCTCGATTCATAAATATATATTCACATATATTTATATTAATCATAACCACTCTTGGACGCATCGCGTCGTGACCGTCTCTGCAACATTTCATCTTCTTCTTCATTAACCAGCCGACATTAACTTCTAAAAATCACCATTTACAATCATGGAAACTTACTAAAACTCATTCAAAACATGCTTAAACTTCAAAGAACATGGATACAAACATCATAATCATCTCAAAACTCATCAAATTCCTTCGTAAACCCACTAATGGTGTTTCTAATGAAAACTCATAAAACACTATTAGAAACATAACCAAATAATCAGTAACATGCAAGGATCATAAGCTAACCTTTAGTTTGAATTATCAACTATCAATTCTTTAATTTCCCAATTCAAGTTTCTAGTTCTTCTTTCTCTTCTTTTCAAAGAAACACATACACACATACTATCCACCAGTAAATATTTCAAGAGGTGACTTTTTCCAATTTCAAATATATCCAAATACACAATACATGTGCACTTCCCATAATAATTCTTCACAAGCATGAGGTGTTTTAAACTTTATCCAAACTATACTTACATACATACATACATGTTCTCATATTTATATCTCTACACAATTTCATATGCATAAAAATACTCATTTAATTATTTTTCAAATAACAAAGCACCCTTATCTTTTCTAGACATTTGCAAACAATTAGTCTTTTTCAACTAATAAATTTAACACATAATCGAGGTATTTTCCACCACCCTCGTATTAAACCCAATCTTATTCGATCATAAATTCATTAAATCACGTCATTAATTTAAACTTACGCGTAACTAAACACATTTCAATTTATCATTGGTCCGCCCACAACTAGAGCGGGTTTCGGATGTTACAAATTTCTTATTAAAGATTGAGTTGAATGAGTCCCTCTCTATTAGTTGCCTTCCTTCCACGCTTCTGATTTACTCAAATGCCAAGGGGGCGGCTAGTGATATGACTTAGGCTTTTATAACCTAATTTACCAATTACACCCACCTAATTAAGCCCATGCCCAAAGGCCTTATGTTTCCTCTTAATTAAACTTTCTGTGTACAAACTTAAAAGAATAAGCTCAACGATAACTCTCTCTTTCTATTTGTCAACCATAACAAGGCTCAATATAGAGAAGGTATTTACATTCAATAACAGTTACCACATTAATGTAACATTTTAATATTATCCGAAAACGGGTATTACATTGATATTAGCGAGCAACAATACAACACTAACATTTAAGAAATCCGAAACCGAGAAACGCATCATAACCTTCGGGCGAATTTAATGGAACACATTTTATCTTTTTTATTGGATGATATGCATTTTTATTTGAAATTATGTATTTTTTATTAAAATTTAATATTAAAATATTAGTTTACTTTTATGAATAATTAATATTTTATATTATTTCTTGTAAATTATTTCTAAAAATTAAATTATTTAAATTAAATAATTATAATACAAAACTAAAAAGAAAATATGTAAAAGCTAAGATGGTTGGAGGGGGATAGATGTGACGGTTAGAGTGATAGGAGTGGAATGGAAGGTGATCGAGGAAAAAATGATGTAGCTCGATGTAGCAATGGGAAGACGTGGGATGAATGCACATAGCCTTAACATCAACACAATTTTTAAAGTCATGATATGTTTATATCACCTTATTTCATAAGTAGATTTTTTTCTTATTTTATTGCTTTTCATAAAAATTACGAATTAATAATAGAGGTAAAGTACTAAATGAAATAAAAAAGGAGAAAGAAAATAGACATATGGCGAATGAAAATTATTCAATGTTTACGTAGTACGTGAATATCATATCCTTACTTTATCGAAAATATGCATGCTATCGAGATAGAATTATTCCTCACCATCACAGTGCACATATATCATGCTAGTATATTATATATAATTTAAAATTCCCTAAGGAGTACATGTTTGAATGTAAATAGTACAAAAACTTATAGAAATAGTTAATTAATCATCTCTTGAATTAATTACCTCAACCAATAGAGAAGTTTAATAAATTTATTTTAACTATTGCTTAAATAACTCATTAAATAGGTAGCCAACAATTTAATAAATCTAATTTTGATTAAATTAATGCCATTTACTATGTCACATGTTCTTAAATAGAAATTATTTACCGACACCATATTGATTAAATCTAATTTTGATTAAATTTACCATTTAAACATACGGGTTTTGATATCATTTTTTCATTGAACTTATATAAATAGATATAATAAACAATGTGATATGTCACACTTCTAACACATACCAATAAATAACTTTACTAGAGACCCAAAATAAAATTAAAATAATATATCATTAAATATATTTATAATGTAAATCTAAAATACTAAAATATCACTCATCAATTAGTCTAATGTGAAAATACCAAAACCAAATAGCAAAAAAGATGATGTAATATTATTTTAAATTTAAATTTTTTGTTGTTTTATTTGAAATTAAATTTAACTTTAAAGTATTGTATTTTTACTTGGTGGGGTCTTGTGCTCTAGGATGGTACTCTTTTACTTGAAATAACACCGTTTTTAAAATTTAAATTTGAAGTATTAATTTTTTTAATAATTCTACACTTTTACTATTAAACGGGGATCATACGTACAAGTTACTTTTAGGTTGTTAGATTGATCATAACCCATTTCGATTGTTTTCGTGTCAGACCTGGTCTTAACTCATTTCGGGTTTGTATCGTTTTTTTCATGTCAAGTTCGGATAAGGTTTCGTGTTAGGTCAAAAATTGTAGCCTTTGATGTGGCCAGGTTGTTTGACGAGTATAGACTTTCAAGCCCTTCTTTAGTTTTTTTTTAATTTTATAAAAACTAGGTTTAAAAGGAAATCTAAAAGTGTACGTTTGTACTAGCATGTGTATATATAATTTATTGCTATTAATATTTCTTTTATAAAATTTTATCTAAAATAAATCCTTGATAATATTATTAGTTTTAAAAGATATAATTGAATATTAAATCTTTTTAATTTTCGTATTGAATATTGTATGAATTATTACATAATTATTAATCTTATCAATTTATTATACTTTGCTTAAATAATCTTACAATCTCTTCTCAACGTACAAATGAGTAAAACTAATATAAAGTAATTAATTACATACACTATAACACAGCACCCTCAATTGTGTCGAAGAAATCCGTGGAAAATCCGTAGAAAAAGAATGTTTCTCTCAGATTTCCCACGGAATCGATCGTGGCTAAAAGCTTTGTGGGAGAACCATTTCCCTCCAGGATTTTTTTCACGGAATCTGTGGGAAATCCGTTGAAAATCGGCTTTTGACTCAAATCCGTAGAAAATCGGTTGAAAATTTCTCACGGAATTTGATCCGTGAGAAATCCATTTCTGATGCCTGATTTTCTTGTAGTATATAGCAACAAAACTATTGAGAATTGATAGACTAAATAATAAAAAGTGGATATATACAAATTGTTTCAAGTATGATATATATATATATATATATATATATATATATTAAAGAAGAAAAACTTGTATTTTTTACTGTACTTTATATACTACATTCATTATTTTATTAGTTGGATTATCATTATTTTTAAAATTAAGAAATTTTAATCCGTTTTTACTTTTAAGACAAATAAGTTGAACTCAAAACTGTAACAACATACTAATCTATAAGCTGATCAGTACAATGAGCATTAAGCTGACCAATACCTATTTCACATATTTTCAATGGATCAGCTACAATATATAGAAAAGCCATATTTATTGAATTTGCCGTATAGGCCATACTTCTCCACCATACTACAATAATTTCTTAAGGGGGCATTTCGTTCACGAATTTTTTTTGTAGGATTTGTACTCATTCAAATAATTTGCACTTCGTAGAATTTAGATTTGGTATGATTGTGAATCCTTTATTGTGTTAGGTTCGCAAACCCGGTCAAGATTTGCATTTCTTTTAAAAATTGATTATACCACCCATATTCTTGTTTATTGATTACACCGCGACATTTGTTTTAAAATGATGGAGGAGGTGGTTAACGAAGATGAGAAGGTGGTCTGGAGGTTGCAAGTGGTGGAGGATATGACGGTGGAGAAGGCAATTAATGATGGAGGTTGCAGACTGTGGAGCCGGCGATGGACGAAGGCGACGTTGGAGGAGGCAGCAATTGTTGGTGATTTTAGTGTCATCAAAGTCATTTAGTATAATCGAGATTGACTTTGAGACTAGCCGATTCTAGACTTGATTATAATTCGGTTTGGAGGTGCGGAGTGCACACTCGAATAAATTAAGTTAGTATCTGGATACGGGGGTCCGGGGGCCGGGCCCTGGAGGGGTTCCAAGGGGCATCGCCCCTGGCGGGTTCCAATGCAATAACCGCCGCAAGTAACCGCCTCCGTAACCGCCGCCTTGAAGCCGCCGCCGGCCGGTAACCGCCCTATGGATCACCTATAAAAGGCCATTCGGCCATGGTGTTTTCTACGGAAAATATACGATATACGAAAGGCGGAAATACGGAACATAAAGTATACAATACGATATACAAAGAATACGATTACAAGTTGTTATTATGACGAAATAGTCTCAAACAAACGAGATAGAAGCAAAAGCATTCTGTGTTTGGATTTGAATTAAGCATGTAATTCAAATCAAGTTTCTTGAATTATCCTATATCTGAATTCGTGATACCCCATGCATGCAATAGGGTCGAATTACAAATTACGGAAAATGTATTGAACACGATCTACGAAATTATCCAAGTTATTATTGTTATTCTTATTTTCTACAAACCCTTTTCTCCAACAACGATAGAGGTTGTAGAGGGCGGAGGAGTATGCGATGGAGGGTGGTGACAATGGAGGAGGGGTTGATGGAGGGAGGTGACAGTGCAGGAGTGAGCCGTTGATTGTGAAGGTGTAGTGGTGGTTATTTATGGTGGCTATGTTTTCATGGTGGTTAGCTAGAGTTTTTACTAAATAGAGGGTATACTTGAAAAGTGTATAAATGCAAGTGTGTGGGATTTGAAATCCTAGGAGGTAGGCAAGGATTATACGTTGGTGGTATTGTTGAGTACTTTACTAAATCTTATCATTTTAATTCCTATGTTCTTTTTACCAACAAAACATAAAATTTTGTGAGATTTTAAATACAAATCACACGAAAAGAATAAGAGTATGTTAATCATTAAATATTTATATTTATAGGCTGTAAAAGTTAATAACTAGACCGATGATAGAAACTGAAATACAAATATTATATTACCCATGGAGCAAGTTAAACAAATTAAAATCATTTAGGTACGTGTGTCCTAAACTCACAACTAAATTGGAAATAAACTGGCATGTGTGATCTCGATTACAAAGTTTGATAGTTTGTCTCAAATCCATGGCTAATATGGGATTGCGACGAATTAAGAACGGATTTGACCGTCACTAATCACCAGCTTTCTTGTATATATGTTAAACTTAACCTCAAACCACATCACATAGCAACACAAACATACTTCTTCAAATTTTAAAAATTTTAATTTTATATATTGTAAATCCTTTTAATTTGCATTCGATCTGAATACTGTATGAATTTATAAAACTTTATTATATGACTTATTACATATTTATTAATTTTATCAATTTCTTATATTTTGTTTAAATAATCTTACAATCTCTACCCAACATACAAATTATAATTAAAAGTAATATAATGTAGCAATAATAACATATAACAATTGTTTTTATTTAACTATATAAAATCATATTTAAAAATAAAAATACGTATAGATAAAATTTAACAATAATAACAACATAATAGTAGAAATAACAACATTATTAAAATAAATGGTCAATAATGATTTATCAATCAAAGGTTTAGTTTCAGTTTAATCATTAATGTTTTTTTCAAACGGTTTTACAATAAAGTTTGAATTTATTATGATTTAATAATTAAAGTTACACCTTTTTTTACCTAATTAAACAGTAAAAGTTTTTTTCAAAAAGATTTAACCCTTAAATTTTTGTTAAGAAATAGTTTAACCCTTCAAGCTTTGTTAAGTTTTTAATAAAACTAAAATGCATAATCAATTAGAGATGGTAGAATCGAAAATCATACAAAACTTAAGTGATTAATCCGTATTTTAAGAAAACTTCAAGGTTTAAACAATTTGAAAAAAACTTTGAGTTTTAAATCATAACAAATTCAAAACTTTATGGTAAAGTCGTTTGAAAAAACTTTGATGATTAAACTGAAATTGATTAAAAACTTTGATGGTTAAACAATTATTCACCCTAAAATAAAAGACATAACATAACATAATATTTGTAAATGTTGGCACTTTGAGTTCTCTTCACTTGGTGGCTTTGATAATATTTTCTCATGGATTGCTTCCTAGCAGCATTCGGGCAATACTTTGAATATCTTCGTTGTACTGTTTATTTTTTGTCTATGAGTGATTTGGTTGTTGAGGAGTCAATTGTTTTCCAGCCTCAATCAAGTTTTATATCGCAGAAGTATTTCTTACAGAATCCAGGCTTTATCTTTTTATTGGATTAAGAATAGAAGTAAAATTTGTAATTCTTTCATTTGGGTAGATTGTTATATTATAAATTTAGGTCTGTTAGACTTGGTTGATGCTAATGTTGAAGCTCTTGCCTAGCTTTTATTGCTGTTAAAAAAACATAATTGGCTAATTAATTACATTTATACCATCCTTTTGTACTACGTTTCTAGTCCGCAGATGCCCACCCAACTACTCTTCTTACACATTCATTAATTCATTGAGTATATATCTCACAAACACACATTTATTTACCATCAAATAATAATTTATCACAAAAGAAGCATCCGAAGTAGAGAGAGAAAGAGTCAAATTTGTACCAAAAATGACGTACGCGGTGATCGAAGATGGTGACGTCGAATGTGGTGGTGACTGATAGCTGCAGCTCTCGGGACGAAGGTGGTGGTGCAACTTTGTCGGCGGTAGTGATCATCTCAAATTAATTAAGGTACTGTTTCAACTTCTGTGATGGTGGTTCGGCATCTCGTTAAGAGAGGGAGAGTGAGAGAGGGTGTGTGTACGTGTGTGTGTGAGAGAGAGAGGTCGAAGGTTTTCCGGCGAGCGAGGAAAATTGAGAGTACGTACAGCTTAGAGAGAGAGAGAGAGAGAGAGAGAGAGAGAGCGTGTGTGTGTGTGTGGGTGGGTGTGTTTTCGCGTGTGGTACCAGCTTGTTTCAGACGAGGGTTACGGTTTCCGGTAGTGGCAGTAGTCGGAGAGATAGACTGTGTTTGTGTGTGGTGAGGAAGCTTGGAGGGTTTTCCAGCGACGGGAGAGTACCACTTCTTGGTTCCGGCGAGAGTTTTAGATGTTTTTTATATGGTAGATTTGCTTTCAACTAGGAGACATGTTTGTATCTATATCCAGGAGAGAGTTTTAATTAGATTTCCTAAGAGGTTGGTATTTGTTGTCAAAGAAACTCTCTCTCTCTATATATATACTAGCATCGTAATCGCGCAATGCTACGGAGTCGAATAGTTTTTGTTTTATAATATGCCGCTTTTAAAAATGTAATTATATGTTATTCGCAAAATTCAATGTCATAAAATTTTCTTTAGCAACATGTCCTATTTTTTTCAATTTTTCTTTTATTTGCTTAAACTATTTTATTAATTTTAAAAATAAAATCTAAAAGACATTAAAATAAGGAAAAAATCATATTTGTGAAATAAGGATAAAGAAATTAATAAGATATTAGAAATTATGTTGTTATGCGTGTATAATTATGTTTGTGTGAGAGTATATTTTAATTGAATAAAAAGTTAAAGTAAATTAGGAGAGAGATTGGAATGGTTAAAGATTGAGTGGGTGAGATTAAGTTAAATATAATGAAAGGCCAAGATGTTGTTTTGATTGAATTTTAAGAAGTCTTAAAATTAAGGAGTAGGGAGAGTGTTAAATGTTTTATATAGTAGTATAGATATAAATTGAAAAGTTCAAACGAGAATTGTTTTTCTTACGAGAACTGCGAGAACCAATCTTAGTCATCAAATTCCACTCCCTTCAATTGGATTGTCCACCCATGAATTCCTTACATGCACATTGTCACACTCAATCCCCCCACGCTCTTCAATTCATCCATGAATTCCACTTACCATTTAAATGACCAAGATTGGTTCTCGCAGTTCTCGTTTGAACCCTTCCCTATGTGTGTGTGTGTATACTAGCATCGTAACCGCGCAATGCTGCGGCGGTAAATAGTTTTCGGTTTATAATATGTCGCTTTCAAGAATGTAATGATATGTTATTCGCGCGATTCAATGTCACGAAAAAGTTTTTTAAAGCAATATGTCCAGTTTTTCTTTCAAGTTTTCTTTTATTTACATCTAACTATTTTATTAATTTTAAAAATAAATTCTAAAAGACAATAAAATAAGAAAAAAGATTGATATTGATGAAATAAAGAGAAAAGTTAATAAGATTTTAAAAATTATATTGATTTGGGTAGATAATTGTGTTATGAGAAAATATATTTTGAATAAAGTAAATTAGGAGAGAATAAGATAGTTAAAGATTGAGTGGATGAGATTAATTTAGATTAAATGAAGGGTCAAGATATTATATTGATTGAATTTTAAGAAGTCTTAAAATTTAAGAGGAGAGAGAATGTTAAATAGTTTATATATTAGTATAGATAAGGTAGGGTCAAATGAGAACACCTCATAATGTGAGAACTTAGAGAACAGTTTATAGCCCATGAATGATCTTTATTTAATGGCTGAGATTAATCTTGGTTAATTAAGGTATGTTGAATTTTAATGATTTGATTTAATTAAGGTATGTTGATTTTATATCTCTCATTTATTTAATTCAATGATTAGCCTACAAGTGTTCTCACCATTCTTCATTTAATATGTGTTCTCACCGGATCCCTTCTCTCTCTGTATATATATTATTTATAAAATGTTGTCACGATAAAAGGAACTTTAGCTTAATTGACAAAGACTGGCTCCAAATCTTGAGTAACTTTTGGGTTGAATTTTTTTTTTTTAATATAAGTGCAACCCCTTCCGTACTTTTATAAATGAAACCTTGATATTTTCTTTTATTTTTGGTTCTTAAATTGCAGATTTCATCATCTTGATCATGTTTAGTCGTATAATTTCTGGATTTGAGCAGTCGAACGTAGGAGAAATTATGAAAATCCAAGTCAACGCGGGAATGGATGGCTTTGTTAGAATTTCAGGTTATGCTTGCTTTAAACTGGACTGCTTTGCTTTCCCAATTATCGTGACCTATGGGTGCCAATGGTGCCATGTTCGGGTTGGCGAATCAGAAATATATGACACGACCTGCATAACCCGTTAAATTATACGAGTTAGCATGTTGGAGGGTCATTTGCAAGTTGGTGGGTTAACAAAGGATTGACATGTTGTAAACGACTCAACGAGTTGAAAGGTCAGAATTTTAAAAAATATAATTTTTTTGGAACATCAAAATTTTATTAAAAATCTCTAAGCAAGATGCTAAAGAGAAGGTTTGTGGGTTATTAGAAGGTTGACGGGTTGTTTAATTACATGAGCTCTAAAAATCATTAACATAAGGAGCTTTCTTGTTTTAGTTTTTACAAACTAAAACTCTAAGGAATTAAGAATATGGATTGTGTAAGTCTCGATAATAATTACATCAAAAATTCAAAACTTGATTTATGTATAAAAGAGATATAATCTATATAAATATAAACGGGTTAATTCGCATGTCAACCCGCAAAGTTATGACCCTAATCAACCTCAATCCAACCTGTTTAATATACGTATCAACCAAAACTAATTTATTTTCGTGTCGAGTTCTTGTTCTTTTTTTTTTTTTTTTGTCATGTGTAGAATTGCCACCCCTTAGTGTGGCCCCTTAAAGGTTTATTCATAATAATTGATATTTTCTTTTTATAAATGTTTCTGCATTTTGTGTTCATAAACAGCACTGAAATGGGCAGATCTATTAGCTCAATGTGTAATGTATGTGATGATGAACTACCTAACAAATGTGTGGAATCTAAGCACTACACACGCTGCTGGTATCGTTAACATTTGGGATGGAATCAAGCCGGTGTTGGCTTCTGTGTTTGCTTTATTTCTCGATTCCTTCGTTGGCGAATTTAATATGCTTGTGTTCTCTAGCATTATCTACAGTATAGTAAGAGATTCAATTGAACATTTGTTGTTTATAACACAACTTTATAACTAGATTTTAAGAAAAAATGAAACCAGATTTTATAATTTATGCAGGGATTAGGATTATTGTCTCTGTCAACACCGGTTGTGTTTGGGCCATGTCACCATTACAAGGTGGAATGTATTGGGCATACACAAAGAGTCTTGTTTTATACTTCATTACCCATGATAGCAGTCGGGAAGGCCGGTCAGTTAGCCTCGTTACCGCGATTTTGGAAGCAAGAGGAGAAGACCAAAACTGAAATTGAATATGAAGAGAATCATGGAGCCAAAACTAAAAAGAAAAAGGAAATATTCTTTTATACAATTGTGGTGGTTGTACTAATAACTGGAGGAATTATACTTCCATATATAAAGTCATGGTCAATCCGATTTGGTATTCCCACCATTTGTTCTGTGGTGGCAACGTTTTTTTTCTTTACGGGAATCCTAGATTATGAACGTAAAGAGCCAACGGGGAGCCCGTTAACAACCACCATGAGAGTGTTTGCAGCTACTGCTCGTAAGATTTCACAACCAATCCCGATTCCTAAAGAGCTTTACAATGAAGATGATGCTCGTTCCACCAACACCCTCAGGTTATTTAATTACTTCTCTCTCTCTTAAGCTACTAATTTCATTCAACCAAACACGAAACGAATTAATATATATGGATTTTCTATAGGTAATTAAGTTGGGTATAACTGGTAAAATGAAATTAAGTTGGCCATGGGTATAACTGGTAAAATGATATTCGAGTTCAAACGGGTCATTTTGGTTGACCAGCTAGCACTTTTCTCCACTACTCGGTTCCAACATGTTATTTAAGATTATAAAAACAAGAGTTAGATTACATTTTTGTTTCATGTGTTTTGGTGGGTTTTACTGTCTTAGTTTATAAATTTTCATTTTTACAGATTTGTCTCAAAATGGACAAACTTCTTAAGACTTTGGTCTCTTGTAACAAAATTGTCATTGTCGCCGTAATTTATAAATTCTCTTAGATTTTTTTATCACTTTTAAATATTATTTAATATGAAAATATTTTACAAACATAAAAATTAATCAGATTATCATTTAAAAATATATCCCTCTCATCTACCCCTCTTTCTCTCTCTTTGTCTCTCTTTAAACTCCATTGTCTTCACTACACCACAACCACTTCTATCGGCTCACCACCAACACACACCCTCTCCTCTCTCTCTACAATTCCTTATTGAACCCCATCTCTATCTCTCCAGATCTATGTTTATGGGTTTAAATCTGTGGATGTTTTTGCGTGTGTATTTAAGTGCGACAAACAAGATGAGCACGTATATGTTTATGTTTGTGTGTTTACCGATGACGAACACGATGAACCGTCGACTACACCACAACCACCCTCTCTCTGTCTATCTCCTATGCTTAGGCTTTTGTTTTGGATTTGTGCTAATTATCGATTGTTATTGGCTTTCATGACCATTGGATGAACACTAAATTTTTTTGTATATCCTTCTATGATACGGCAAGTTTCATATATATCAAGATCTTCATCGATTCATATGGCCCGTTTTTTCTATTATTTTCGTATTTGAAAGGAGGTGATTTTTAGAACCGAAGCCATGATTACTTAGAGGGTGTTTGGTTTATGGACTTAAAATCCTAAGGATTCCAAATCCCATGGGATTTGAAATCCCTCTAATCAAATATCTTGTTTGGTTCATGTAAAAGACAATGGGCTTTCTAGAGCAAATTTGGTGAAGGAGTCGACTCACTTTCACAACTTGACTGGCTCGGAGACGGAGAAAGCAAAGACGGGGAAAGGCAACGACGGCAAAAGCAGGTGCGGTGAAGGAGACGACCGTGGAAGCGGGTGCGGTGACGACAGCGGAGGTGGGCGTGGTGAAGGGCGACAGCGGCGGAGGCGGAGTCGGTGAAAAGCGATGGCTGTGGCAGTTGCGGAGGTGGTAAAGGGTGAGGGGCTAAGGCATAGTCGGTGAAGGGTGAAGGTGGCGGAGTCGGTGTGAATGGCGACAACGGTAGAGGCGGCAATGGGTGAAGGGTGACGACGACGGCGGCGGCGGTGAAGGGCGATGACGGTGAAGGTGGCAGCGGATATGGGGAAGGGTAACGGCGGAGACGGGGAAGGGTGACGGTAGAGACGGGAAGGTTACGGTGGTGGGGGGTAGTGATGGAGACGATGAATAAAGGAAGATGACAAGAATGCGGAGACAGTGAAGGGCAACAATTACGGCGGTGGTGGTGGCCGACAATGGTGATGCCGTTGACAGTTATGGCAGTAACTGATTACGGTAAGGATGACGTGAGTGAAGAGTCGGTTGATGTGGTAAAGGTGAACTGTGAATTATTGGTCAGATTTGAAATCCTATATATGAGGGATTTAGAAATACCACCCCTCCTACAAGGATTCTGAAATCCCACACCTATAGGATTTGAAATCCCACACCCTTCTTTCTTATTTTCAACCAAACATGGGATTTCAAAGGATTTGAAATGCAAATCTTGCAAAATCCCACAAACAAAATAGGCCCCTAGGGGTTTCAAAATCTTGAATCAAACTTAGGGTTTTCATCTTCAAATATAGGACTTTGTTTCCATTGATTCTTGAAATTATTTTAAATGTGTGTTGCCAACGTTTTTTTTTATCCGATTATGTTTCAACTTTTTGTTCAAATTTTGGGTTAGTTTTGGTTATTTGTGTCTGATGTTGATGACTAAAGCATGAGATGTATGTCGGTGATGGAGGTGGTGGGTGATGAAAGAGGTGGTAGGAAAGCAAAGAGGTGACGGTGGTGGGTGATGAAAGTGGTGGAGGTGTTGGTGGCGGTGTTATAAAGAGAGAGAGGCATATGGCTTAATGTTAAGTACTCAAACAACAAAATGTTTGTAGAAGAAGTTGAAAGTTGAATACATGTTCTAGTTTTTTAAACTTATATATTGAACACACAATTACTTTCAGTATAGTTCTTGTGATTATAGATCAAGAATTACAAGTGTTAGGATGAATAATTTCTTACACCGTAAAAGTTTACAAGTTTTAATATAACACATAAACTAGCTAATTATTAAGATAACTAATGTTTAAAGGTGTGTGAGTCTTTGTCGTGCTCCAACAATTGAATTGATTTTCTCACACACACATGCACATTAAATATATATATATATATATATATATATATATATATATAGTAGCCTAGTTAAAAGACATGAGTGATATGTAATATATAATATTTAAATTATAAAATTAGTGAGAGTCAAGTACATATTATTTTAAATAAAATAATATTACTCTATAAAAAGTACACTTCACTAATAATATTAAGATATATGTCACATACCTTTTTGTCTTGAGCAACATAAACTTTCTTTTTGATGTTTGAAACTTTTATCAACCATAATATTTTCAATATCTTGGCTTTCTTATTTATGTTATTATTGGTCATGCTTTAGAATTTGAACAAAATATTTGAGATCTTATTTTAGCAACTTTAACTTTTTTCACCATATTCAAGTTATATCCTTTTAGCTTTACTTTGCAAAACTAAAATTGCTAGTATTTTTGCAATTAAAAAAGTAGGGATGTAAAATACAACACATGATCCGCATTTGACTTAGGTAATTTATACATAGAAATATACAAGGAAACTAATCACTTAACTAATTAGATAAGATTGCATAGCTAAACAAATGATTGATCAAATATGTTTGTTTAGCTAAAGCAATGTATTGCTGAGCTAAGTGAGTGTTAGTATTAATTGCTAACCGAGTAACATTGCTTAGCTAGCTAAGTGAGTAAATATGATCTTAAATACTTGGTTAGTTTAGCATACACAACGATGAACTAAGGCTACTGACTCATTCGGTACATCTAATTGCTAATCTACAAGACTTAATAAAATTATAAGTCTTATTTTAATAACATGTGTTAAGATAATTTCTTGTATTACAAATGATAGTTTGGTTATCATCACATCTTTATATATTTCAATAAGATAGTTTGATTATTATGTTGAAATGGTTATCTTCCCAACACTTAAGATGAAAATATGATTTTTTTTATTTTTAAAAAATATATTTAAAAATAATAAAACATTTAAGAGAATGAATATATTAAGGAGACAAAAGTAATTTGGTCTTTTTAATTTGACTAAAGACCAAAATCGTAAGAGATTTGGCCATGTTGGGACCAAAGTTACAAAGAGGAAAAGTTAAAAACTAAAACCGTAAAAACCACCAAAATACAAACACCAAAAATTGTATTTAACTTTAAAAACAATATTATTACAAAAATGATCTAATATGAGAAAAAAATTATTCAAGAGGTTTTATGCATTAAAAAAAAGAGTGTTGGGACGACATTGAACCGTTTTGCGCTCTTTTGCAAATCTTTTTTATTCAAACCGTATAATTAAGATAAAGAAAACCCAAAAAATACCCATAATTTTCTTTGACATTTAATATGGACTACAGGTTCTTAAATAAAGCTGCTATTATGTTACCAGGAGAACAACAGTCAAATAGGTGGAAGCTTTGCAGTGTACGAGAGATTGAAGAAACCAAGATTATTATCTGACTAGTTCCAGTGTGGCTAACATTCATTTTGATTGGAATTGTGCTTTCTACAGGAACTACTTACTTTCTTGAGCAAGCTGATCACATGGACCATAAACTTGGACAATTAAATGTCCTGAATCCCATCTTCTTTTTGTATTATTCTGCCACAAGTAGATTATTTGCATGCTTCTACACCAAATGTTCAATGCGTTTTCGTAACAAGAGTTACAAGAAACTAGCTCCACAAATCGGGATTGCTACGAGTATGGTTTTCTGTGTATTATGTTGCATTACTGCTGCAAAAGTGGAAACACGAAGACTACATCGGATTAGAGATCACAGTTTACTAGATAAGCCTGACGACATGATCCCAATGAGTATATTCGCACTCGTTCCACAATTTATGCTTCTTGCAGCGGTTAATGGGATTGCTAAAAAGAGTATGAGTGATTTCTTTAAGGACCAAACACCTGAATCTATGTTCAACTATTTGAATTATCTCACTAATGGTGTGTTAGGGTTAGGAAGAATGGCTAGTGTTTTGTCGGTCTATGTCGTGGGGAAGGTGAGTGAGAGAAACCAAAAACTGAACTGGTTTCAGAATACGTTAAACCGGAGCCGTTTGGATCGATATTATTGGGTGTTGGCAGGGCTAAGTGCGGTTAATCTTGTTGGTTATGTTATTGTTGCATATTTCTACAAGTATAAGGAATCACTGGAGGGTGGTGATGATGAAACAGAAGGTAGTGAAATAGAAGAAGGGTTCTAGAGGAAGAATTTTTGTTATTGTAGTTAGATTTCGATCATTAGAGGTTTGTTTTATTTGTAATTTGCAGTACAACAAAAACACTAATTCACTGAGCTTATGTGTAGAATGCTAATGTTGTCAGAAATGTTAAATTGGTATTAGGGATATATTTTTTCGTGTTCAATTTTGATGTTTATATTATTTATTATTATTAGCTATTTTGGCTATATAGTAATAGATAGTAAAAGGTCACGGACCTCTTTTGTATTTACCAATTCTTGTGGGTAAGTATTGTAATTTATTTTGTATAAATAGAATTCAAGTGTCAACTTCAATTCTAAGCGTTCATATTATATGCAGAGAAAACTTTGATAGAATTAGGGTGTTCTTGGTGTAGTGGGTTCATTTATCTTCTACACCTTTCTTGCATGATATTATGCATAGTGTTTGCTTCAATTTATGTTTGATATTAGCATTTTAAAACCTACATTAATTTGGTATGAAAGCAGATGATGGATTAAAATTTATGTTTTTCTACATCATTTACTTCAAACCTGAGATCCAAAGAGTGTTCTTGAGAAAACTTCAACTCTTGAGTTCTTGGTGTTCTTGAAGTTTTACATTCTTACTTCTAAAATCATCAAGCATTCTTAGCAAAAAGATGATTTAGAAGTGTTCACGTATTGATTTAACAACCTTAGGAATTAAAACCTAGAATTTTTGGTCATGATTTGAGGTATTATTGTTGTATTTTCTTTGCTTTACGTGCGGGAAACCTTAGCACACTTGATAAAACTTAGCCAAGACTTGGCCCAAACTTAGCATACTTAGAAAACTATCAAGGAACTAAAACCTGGAATTTTGATTTCTCTCAAGGATCTTCCGGAAAGGTGAAAGCTATCCCACACTTAGAAAACTGAAAACCATTTTGTGCCAAGTACGGTTTGTCATTCAAAACTTAGCACACATTGCTAAGTTCTTACCTTCAAAACTTAGCACCCATTGCTAAGGTTCCTTCTCTCCAAAACTTAGCACCCATTGCTAAGTTCTTTCCCTCCAAAACTTAACACCCATTGCTAAGTTCCTTCTCTTCAAAACTTAGCACCCATTGCTAAGTTCTTACCCTTTAAAACTTAGGATCTATTGCTAAGTTCTTACCCTTCAAAACTTAGGATCCGTTTCTAAGGTCTTACCCTTCAAAATTTAGCACCCATTGTCAAGTTCTAGCCATTCAAACCTTAGCACCCATTGCCAAGTTCTAGCCATTCAAAACTTAGCACCTATTGCTAAGTTCTTATCCTTTAAGACTAAGCACCCATTGCTAAGTTCTTGCCTCTCAAGAACTTAGCAACCGTCACCAACTTCTCACCAAAACTTAGCAATAGTTGCTAACTTTCACTTTACCGACACTTAGCCAGCTTAGCGACACTTAGCCCGCTCACTGACACTTAGTTGGCTTACCGTTACTTAGCTAGCTCACCAACACTTAGCCAGCTCACAAAAACTTTGCTAACCCAGTTTTCTCCAACACGCTTCTAGATTCTCATATCGTAACATCTTTTTAGGATTCCCAAGCTTTAAACCATTAACGATCATATCAAGTATCACAACATGTCTAGTGAAGCTGAAGCGACTCCGATGGCTGAAAAAGATGACCGCAAATTTGAGTCTACTTCTGAAGTAATACTTGATCCTCTCGCGACTGAAATTATGATCCATAATATGCAAACTAAGATTATGGAAATTGAGCATGATAGTAGAAACATTAATTTGCTAGAAAAGAGGTTAAGTAATAACTTAGAAGTTACAAAGAATCATCTTTTTGAAAAATCCTAACTTCATCATAACCTTGAAACAGGGCTGGCCCAACCACTGGGCAGCCCGTGCACACGCCTAGGGCATCAAGCCCATTGGGGGCATCTTTTTTTGGGCCAAGCGTATAGTATGTAGGTTTAGTTTTTTTAATAAAAAAAAAGTAAACACACATGACAGGTGATCCTTGGGAAAAGAACAATTGTCGAGTGACCTTTCATTTCTCTAATATTGATTTATGCGATTCTTAAATCATCATCAAGCATTCAAACTGATTCTCTACTCAAGTCCCAATCGATTCTTAAATCTTCATCAAGTATTCAAACCGATTCTCTACTCAAGTCCCAATCGGCTAATATAATTCGATTGACTCCCAATCTAAAACATGGATTCAATAGCCCTTTTGGTTTTCATTTGAACCAATCAGTCAAGAAAAGAACTAAACGACCAGTTCCTCATCATGAACATGACTTCACAGAACTCTCAACTTCTACGTTTGACCGATGACCTTCGACTCTCAGTTCTTAGCCATGCTCACAGCGGCACAGCCTCAGGTTCGAACTTTGCTTTGTCTATTATGACGGAAGTATGTAAATGTAATATTTAATCTAATTATTGCTCCGTTAATTGCTATTTTCAAAGCATGTGGGTTGTTGGTCTGTTGCAAGCTTCAATTCTTCATGTTGACATGTTAATGCTGCTTCTTGCTAATTAACTTGCTGCTGCTGCTAATCAGCAGTTTTGTTATTTTTATTTGAATATCAATTTTTATGGTTTATTATTTCACTTATTTTATATTTGGTTTAATCAAAATATTGTTAAAAGTTATCTAGGTTACTGGGTTTTCATTTGGAGTTTGTAAACTGGGTTATCTAGTTCATCATGAATTCTAGAATTTTATATGAATTTAAATTGGTTGAAATTTTCATGTTCCTACTTGCTATGTTGATTATCTTTTAAGTCTATTATTTTATTTTTATGTGTTAGTTTTCTAATTAATCTCCTAAGGTATAGTTTATGCTATTCTATATTTTAATAGCACCATCAAGTTCTAAAAGTCGTATATTATTTGCTTAAAAATTTAAGGGGGCATTTTTTTACTATTTCACCCTGGGCACCAAACAACTTAGGACCAGTCCTGCCTTGGAAATACCAAAGAGGAACTTGTATCCGCATGTGATAAAAATATAATTTTAAAAGGAGAAATATATGTCTTAAGGGAAAGACTTGGATTGAAAGAAATAGAGTGTGCTGACTTTAGCACTAAATTTGAAATGATTCTCTTAGATAAAAAAATGTTTGTATTGTAAAATCAAAGATATTGAAGAAAATCTTCTCAAACAAGGTCAAACTGATTAGACAACTCACTTGAATAAACCAGAAGACAACAACATACTTTTAGCCAAACCTTAAATCCCTTGAGGATACCTTGAAAAACCTGTCAGTGAAACCAGAAAGTTACTAACCGACTCAAAGTTACTAACCGACTCAATAATTTCCTGGTGTCATGTGACTAATCTTGATGGAAGTTCTTATCATTCTGAAAATTGCTGTAAGTTTGTTGAAACAAGTTCTCCAATC
This sequence comes from Dittrichia graveolens, assembly GCA_038502395.1. Classification (NCBI taxonomy): domain Eukaryota; kingdom Viridiplantae; phylum Streptophyta; class Magnoliopsida; order Asterales; family Asteraceae; genus Dittrichia; species Dittrichia graveolens. Next base: position 30,251,807 of record JARJIL010000005.1, read on the forward strand.
AACTTAATCCCAAGGATTGTAGAAGTGGATCTTGTAACTGAAAAAGAGTATGATAATGTCCCCTCATAAGGATGATCATTCACCATTGTTTTCAAAACTCGTTTCTTATGAAAAATCCAAAAAGTCCAACCTGAATTTAAATTCTTGAAATCTTTTGAAAGACAAAATTTTGAAATCTATCCCAGTCAAGAGTTACCTCGGTGAATCTTCAAAGCCTGTTTCTAAGATCACTGCCTCAAAACATCACCGAAAGAAACCCTTGCAGACTGGACATCTCCGAAAAGGCAAAGTTACATCTATAAATCTATTAACCTGATTCTAGATGTTATGTCACATAATATTGTAGAAAGTAGAAAATTAAGAAGGGATTATGTTGAATCTCATACTTTTTGTGTTGTGGTGTCTGATTCAGATACTTAAATATGATGTGTGTTAGATATGTTATTTTTTTTGTAGTGTTTGTGTTAAATCTATTATGTTATGTTACTTGTTTTTAAAACTTAGCAACCTCCTAACTAAAAAATGCAACACCTTAGCAACCCCTTTTAAAAACTTAGCAACCCTTTTCATTCAAAAACTTAGCAGCAATCCTCTCTAAAACTTAGTAACCCCTCTTCAAAATTAGCAAACCTTTTTTTATAAAAAAAGAAAAAGAACAAGAAAAAATTAGAAAAAAGATAATAGAAAATATACACATCCTTATTCAAATATATATATATATATATATATATACATGTTTTTATTATACTCATTCTTAAATTTTATAAAAATTTAGTAGCTTATATATTATTACTACTATATAGTGTTTCCTAAAAATTTATTTTTCCTTAAGTTATACTTGAATTCTAGTTTTCTATTCAAGGTTATGGGGTTCACTTTAGGGTAATATATTAACATCTTAATGATTTATTTAAATTTTCCACATTTTATATAATATTATTTAATGACATAGTTAAGTTTTGAGATCAGAATCATAATTTTTGAAGTTGTCTAAGTATTTTATTTGAATTTTTTGAAGTTAAGTGTCACTGCTTGTGAAGCAGTTTGTACACCTTTCTTATTTTCTTCATTTAAAAATCATACTTAATCATTATTTAGAATTTCAAATTTCACTTTTCAGTTAACTCATATATCTATCATCCAAAAGAAGAACCATGATTTTTTAAACTTGTTATGAGTGATTTATGGTGTTGAAAGTTACATGCAACTTTGTGTGAGGAAACACTTACTTACACACCAAGTTTGGTTTGCATGATTGGATGATCAAATCTTTGTGTAATTGAGTGGATGAGATTTATTTGAAATTTAACACATTAATTAATTTTCAAAAAGAGATTCCTCATTTTTCATGCATTACCGAGGAAGATATGACTTGTGAAAGTCGAATTTGATTCCTGTGAGGTAACAACTTGTACACTTATCAAAGTTTGAATAGTTGAAGTTCAAATAGTTAAATTTTTGGGTGATTTTATATGGGTTTGAAATCTAAGACATAAATCTAACATTGAGAAGAAGAATCAAGTCATTTGAGCATGTTAATTTTTGGGTGATTTTATAACAACTCGTTTAAGGGGCATTTGGATTTGCATTTTTGCTGATTATGAATAATACTTATTCTGATTGTTTAGGATTAAACTAAGAAGGCAGACTATACTAGAATGTATCCAGTTGTGCATGTTTTACGTTGTATTTTAAGACATGTATTTTGATGCACTAAACTTCTCATAGTTAGTTACCTTTAGCTTAATTAGGTATATACAATAGGTATATTCATAACCAAGAAAATAATGAAATTGAATAATCATAAACACTTGACTTGATTAAACTAGACTTGATTTCGAATAGATTATCGTGTTTTTGAACACATATGATATGTATTCGGTACATCATTTTACGTACATTAATTATAGCGTCCGTTCGTTATATAGTTGTAGCAATATTTATAACAATATTTTGGCTATGAATCAGCTTTGATTTGTAGAATATACCCAAAACGAGTAAATTCTGAAAAATAAAAAACAAAAATTTTTTTAAAAAAATAATATTTGGCAACGACATGTTGTCTCAAAAGGAAAAAATGGGTAGTAATGTAAAAGTCTTAGCAACGACATTGTTTCTGTAAAATATAGAAAAAGAGAATAAAATTTTATAACATTTTAATTTTAGCAACGACACTATCGTCGCAACGAGGTGCCAATATTATTTAAGTGGTAATTTCCTACTTTTAAATTCTACGACAACATTTTTTCCAAGTTGTCACTATTGGTAATTTGAGAGGAACTTTTCGCGGCAACATTTTAACTACAACTATCGTAGCTATTCTTTGCTTTGCGACGACTTTGGAGTCTTTAGCGACGACTTATGTCATCGCAAAGAGTCCGTTTCTGGTAGTGGAACGAAATTCCTACTTAAATCAGATTTTATTATTTACATTATTTATAACCTCTACTAAGATATAGAATTGTGTTCAATAAAGTCTATGTAAAAAACATAGTCCTAAAATTTTAATATTCAAAGGTGATTAGTATACAATCACATATGATTTGTAAAAACATCACATGTGAATTACGAAAATGTTACTCTGCCCAAATTTTTAAAATGCAATCTGAACCATTGATGCCATGGATCCAAAGGCTAAAATTAGTCCCTTAGGACTATGAATTAAGTATGGACTATATTGAACATTATTCCTAAGATATAATGTATTTACCATTCTCTCTCTCAAAAGTCTTAATCTCTTAATATTAAGTAGTACAAATATTTATGCATATTATACAAATAATTACAACACACTAGAAAATAATGGAAAGTTAAATAAAATAAGAAAAGGTAGAACTCACTAGGAAATTATAGAAACTAATATCTAATACATTTAACACAATCCATCTCTAAAAAATCTTAATCGTTTATGTAACACTTGAAGTAGGCGTAGTTGTATCTCGTGTTTGTAAGTCTTTAACTTAATAATTAATTAAAAGTATTCCAAGTTATTAATTGTTATGTGTTTTAGTTGTGAAAATGGATATGTAAAATAATAATAAAAAATAAATAAAAATAATCAAGAATTAAAAAGATTGAAATAATGATTTCAAATATATCACCGTTAATTAATGTAGTCATTTTAGTGGGTTATATAAAGTTGGATATGGGAGCTAGATACCCGTTTTTTATTTTAAAACTACCTAGTCGGCCCTCATTCTTTTCCTCCTTTTCTTCTCTTTTCAACATGCATACATACACACGCAGACAACTCATTTGTTCTTATTTTGAAGGAGAAATTCAACAATTAACCAATTGATCATCAATAAATCCTTGTGTTAACAGTTCATTATCATCATCTTCTCCATCTTCTTGTAAGTATTCTTTCTTTGAATTCTTGTTTATTTGAGATTTTAAGGCAAATGGGTCAAACCCAAATTGGTAGCCTAGAAGCAATTTTAAGATGTTAATATGTTCCTACAACATGTATAGACTGCTGTGAGTTCAAATTAAAGATTGGAAGTGTAGGATTTGAGGGGAAATGTTGAAATTGTTCTAATGGGTCAATTGGGTTAGATTTCAAGTAATTTGTGTATTTATTGTTGTTTTGGGAAATATATGGTTTGCTTATGGTAATGCTAAATGATGTAGATGAACTTTGAAAATTGAATAGGAATCGATAGGGTTTGATTTTGGTTCGCTGTTGGTAGTGTAGAGTAATCTACAGTTTTCGGACCCGCAGGCGCGTCGCGGCACGATGCCATACAGGTCGCGGCATGACCCATTAGTCAGCAAGTTGTTTTGTTGTTCATTGTGTATTGATGCATAGACTGTTATTATAGGTTGATAATTGGACTAAAGGCATCATTAGAGGATTGGTTCAAGTGTCCTGGATCAAGGTGAGTACAACTTTCATGAGTCTCGATAAATCAAGAATTAGTAAACACATTAATACAATAATTCTCAAAATACCAGCACAACCACTTAATATATATATATATATATATACTTTAAATATTCTGAATTGTGGTATGGAAGTGAGTGAGAATAATATAGTGTTGACTTGATGTACTATCTTTGTATTCACATGTATATACACAAGATATGATCTCGATTGTTGTATATCTTTGATTTATGAGCTGCATGCATGCTATTGGATCCTAGATGGATCATTTGTGTGATGTGTGTTTGTCCGAACATTGTGTGATGTGTGATAAGGTCAGCTATTATGATTGGGTCCTAGTAGATCCTTCAGGTCGAGGCATATAACTGGATTCCGATAGACTTATGGGTCGGGATCAATGATTTCGGTAGACTCATGGGTCGGGATCAATGGGGGTTCTGCAGGACCGTTGTTTCTTGATGTTAGGGGCATTCAGTTTCCCGCTAAACCCCATGTGAATTGTTAACTCTATAACGTTGCTCAGTGGAGCGCTTCCCGCTCACCCACCGACTTGGTTGGTTATGTTTGATACCCCAATTAGGATCGTTAAGCTGGATTACCTATCTCGCGAGATTCGATGCGTGTTGATCATGTCAACACTCCGCTATGTGATAGGATAACATTATTTGTTTATCCCTACTTTGTGTTATGTTTTATTGATACTTGTGTTTAATCTATTTCACTAGCTAATTATAGCTAACCTCGTGTTATGTTCCCCATGGGCAGGAGATCATTAGTGTTGGGTGAGGATGGGTTACTTTTGGGTGCTTTTTTGTAGACTGCTTTTGAGGAATACTCGTTTGTTTGTTGGTTTGTGTTTGTGTAAATGGTCGGTTGGTACAATAAGTAACACACTCGGTTTTAATACTTGACAAATTTTGGTTGTGTAATTTAATCACCAAGTCTACTTTAAAAGTACTTATTAGTATGTAATTAAAAGTTTAAAATTCCGCTTCTTGCCCTGAGTTTTGGGTTGATAAAAAAAGGTTTTGAAAATATTCAATTTATATACGGACCCACACAGTTTAAAACTCAAATTTCAATTATTTTATAATTCGAAATGACAGTGTTATAGTTTAATTTTAAGTAGTACAATTATTTTTGCGTTTCTACAAAAAATCACATGTAGGATTGTCAAAATAGTCCAAACCCGGTTAACCCGACCATAACAAGACCAATAGGGTTATGGGTTAAGCAGGTGAATGAGTCTAACTCGGGTTATCCGACCACTTGAATTCTATTCGGAGAAAAAATGTCGGGTTCGGGTTGACTCGAATAGCCCTATTACTTTTATTACAAATTTTCTTAGAAATAATATATAAAAAAACATCCCCAAATTACATGTGATTTAAAAAAAAGGTTTAAAATTAAAAAAATGGTAGGAAGAGAAGACAATAATGTGTGAATAATGATATCATGAGTGTGAGTGTGTTTTTTGAAACTATAGAACTAGTCATGAAAGTTTATACATTATGCAGCAAGAGGCATTTAAATTAAAATAAAATTAATTATATAAAAGATAACATTTTAAATGTTCTATCATAATTTTTAACACATATTTCAATTAAAAATTAGACTACGTGTATAAGTAGAATTTAGACCTGATATATAACATGTAATCTGAGTATATTAACATTTAAGTATTTTTTTTAAATAACTCATATAATCCAAATAAAATGCTTAATTTATAATATATTTACCACTCTCTTTAAAATTACTTAAAGTCTTCAAATTTAAGTAACGAAAAATTGTAGGATTTCAATTGCATTAAGTATCAAATATATTGAAGCAAATCACACAATGATTATGAAATTACTGCTATTGTAATTGAGAGAATACACCAAGAACACACACAGTATTTGTATATTTTAAATACTTAATTGATTTAGTGCAAAATACAAAGGTTTTATATCCATGTAGTATTTACATATTCGACCCTATACTTCTAGGAAATACAACTAAAAGGAAAACTTAAACTAAAATGATTAATGAACACAACTTGGGTTTAACAAAAATAACCCCAATATACTCTTAAATATACCTACATTATTTTAAAACACATCAACCCAAGAATACATTGTCTTATACTAACTCAATTTCACATTCACGGATTCATATTAACACAATTCCTTAAGTCATGATATATGTGGTCATATCACTTTATTTCATAACTAGTTTTTTTTCTTATTATATTGTTTTTTCGGAAAAAAATTAAGAATTTAAAATAGAGTTAAAGTACTAAAAAAATTGAAAAGAAGAAAGAAAATAGACATGTGGTGAACGGAAATTAATTGATATTTCAATAGAGCATGAATATTATACCCCTTGAAAGCAGGCATGTTATCAAGATAAAATTATTCGTTATCACTACGCAGGTACCATTCTAGTATATTATATATAATTTAACATTCTCTTGTTTAAAGAATTTAAGACAATTTCATTTTTAAGGGGTACATGCTTGAATGTAAATAGAATAAAAACTTGAAATAAGCTCTTAATCATCTCCTTAATTAATTACCTCAACCAATAGAAAATTTTAATTAAAAATTGTTTGCACACACCGTATGACAACGGTATTGCATGAATATACCTTTATATTTTTGAAATTGGAAATATTATCGAGCAGAAACTATTCACCATCATTACATTACACGTGTAAAATGCTAATTTAATCGTATGTACTTTGTCATTAAATTTTAAATTTGACTAAATCATTTTACATTTTGGAGTAAGTACTTTCGATCAGGTTAATGATTTTTTTTCTAGGAAATATTTATTTATACTACTATATAAAGTATTTAACACTCTCTCTCCTCTTTAATTTTAAGACTTCTTAAAATTCAATTAAAACAACATCTTGGCCTTTCATTCTATTTAAATTAATCTCATTCACTCAATCTTTAACCATTCAAATCTCTCTCTTAATTTACTTTAACTTTTTAATCAATTAAAATATACTCTCACACAAACATAAATATACACCCATAACAACACAATTTCTAATATCTTATTAACTTCTCTATCCTTATTTCACAAATATGATTTTTTTTCTTATTTTAATGTCTTTTAGATTTTATTTTTAAAATTAATAAAATAGTTTATGCAAATAAAAAAATTGAAAAAAATGGTACATGTTGCTAAAGAAATTTTTTTGGTGACATTGAATTTTGCGAATAACATATCATTACATTTTTGAAAGCGACATATTACAAAACAAAAACTATTCAGCTCCGCAGCATTGCGCGGGTACGATACTAGTATTAATTAATAGATACTCAATATTACATGTAAGAAGAATATTTTATTTAATTAAAAGAACTTTTATAGAGTGCGCATGCTGATATTTTATTAATCCTAATTATTAAGAAAGAAATATCGTTTCTTAAGAAATATTCTTCTTTTTAATTGTGTCATATATTTTCTTATTTAATTATTGGATCTCTCTATCATGATAGTTTTCATATAATGTGATTCTAGGATTTTACCTCAGGAAATCAAATTGCATCTATTACAATCTTTATATAAATTACTAATGTGGAGAAGAATAGATATGTGAAGTACTCTGCTTTGATTTTCTTCATTAATGTTTTAGAATTACATATGTTTTCTAGTTGTACTTTGACTAATGTGAGAGACAATTTAATGGTGTGTGAATCTTGCTGTTAAAATTATGTGTTATTACTATTTACATTGGATCATTGTTGTTACGCAAGAGTGTCTCGGTGATCATCCTGATCAGTTGAGTTAATTGTATGGTGTGTTACAACATATATAATATATAATATGTGAAAATTTACCTATTTAGCTATTGCAAGGGTCCTATTTAAATTTTTGTCCAGGGCCCTAAAAACAAGGGGTGGCAATTCGTGTCAATTTCAGGTTATCGTGTTATTGTCATTCGTGTTTTGGTCGGCCGTTTTTGACCCATTTATTTTCGTGTCGGGTTCGTGTCAAGTCAACTTTTCTTGTGTCGTGTTTCGTGTTGACCTATTTTTCGGCTACAGATGTTGGACGAGATTTTTTTCGGTCTTCGAATATGTAGTTAATTAAATAAGACAATGAATTACGAATGACATCCTAGTCAATTAGCATAGGTGGTTTGAAACTCAAAGGCTTTACATCCATTACTTCTACCTCAAAAATAATTATCATGTTCACAGTTGTAGGACTTGTAGATTCTTTCTCTTCTTTCTCCCCCTTATCTTCCTTAACCGATTCTTTCTTCTTATCTTCTCCATCTACCATTCCTGCTTCAAACTGATCATGAGTACTTGGTTTCTAAGCACTTTATCTTCCTTTTGTTGTGACTTCTTCCCCCTTTTTAGGAGCATCCTCAGAAGAACTTGTGGAGCTAGTGGAAGAATCATCCTTCTTCTTTTGCTTGTTCTTCATGAGCATGGACACTTGAGCCTTCAACTCACAAATCTCCTTTCTTTGCCTACCCAAAATGGCATTTTGAGTTAACATTTCCTTCAAAAGTGTTTTAAGCAAAGCCGTCAATTCAGTATAGTCAATACTACCCTCATCACCATCACATGTGTTTACCATCTTAGGTGAATCTTTGGAAGTAGAAGTCGTCGTAGGCCTAGCCTGAGCATGAGCTTCCCCCTTGGTTTCTTGGCACCGCGGTCCCTCCTGTAAGTGAGTTTCCAAAGAATTACCCTTACTGATGGTTGCCTTGTTTTTGAACAATAAGAGACATATGTAATTGTTGTGGTGATTTTGGTGTAGGTTGAGATTCAATGGGTATGCTAGATAATGTAGGTTGCTGGCTTGGTCCCTCACCGGTTGTAGAGGGCACTCCTACCTTTGTAGAGAACAGAGGGGTGACATTTCCTGAAATATATTTTCCAATCCTTCTCATATTTGCGAAAACTTTCTTTGTATGAGAAGGAGTCACATACATTTGAACCGGTCGTGACAAGCCGTGAATTTCAGCATTGAAAATTGTTTGCAAAAACTAGGATACAAGAAAATTTTTGAAGGATTGGTAATATTCAAAACCAAATCATTGAAAATCATTTGAGAAAAGTTGAAAATCTAAGTTGTTGCCAAACATGCATAATCTTTGAGATGCATTGCTGTAAAGTGTGAGCAAGAGATTTCCATTGCGGAGATAGGAGGGCTTTTGGAATGTTAGTAGAAACTAATCCCTCGTATACTATTTGTAATACCCGAACCTTTGTAAATAAATAAAAGAATATATTATTGAGGGAACGATATTGTGTTGGGTATGGATTTAGTTTTGGACAAAATTTAATTAACTGGGCTTGAAAAAATGGTCGGTTAAATGGACTATGTAAATAGTCATGTGGATTAGGTCTATTGGGCTATGTAGAATTAAGTGGGCTTAGGCCCTATTGAGATATATATATATATATATATATATATATATATATATATATGTGGAAGATTAAGACACAGCCCCCAAAATCCTTGTTACTGTTGCATTGAGAGAGAAAGTAGTGTGTGTTGGGTGTATGCTGAAACTCACGAAGAACAAGGAAGAATGAGCCAAGATTCATCTGTAGAATCAAAGAATTGTTAAAAGAATCATCAGGTAATGTTTCCTACCTCACTATGATGTTGTAGGTATCAATTTTATCTTGTTTGATCGATTATAAGAGAAGTTAGAAGCTGGGTTTTGGGGTTTTGGGTTTTTGAGGAACTAGTGGAAAAGAAATTGAGATTTGAGCTTTAATACTGGATAAAATGTGTTTAAATCTTGAGGGAAGTGCTTAAATGAGTGGAGAAACATTTTGAAATAAAAAGAAAATGATTTGGTTGAGTTTTGAAAGAACTTGATTTTTGGCTATGGAGCCTGTGAAATGAAAAATGATGAGCTGACAGGGATGAGTTCACCCCATGCGACTTTCGCATGGGGAGGGAGGGGAGTCCACGCGACTTTTGCTAGTGCCATGCGACTTTTGATGTTTCATGCACTCTTGTGTTTATTTCATGCGACTTATGAATTTGTTCCATGCGACTTTCGGATTGTGTGTCATGCGACTTTCGGATTGTGTGTCATGCGACTTTCGGATTATGTGTCATGCGACTTTCGGATTATGTGCTATGCAACTTTTAGATGATGCCATGCGACTTATGTGTTTGAGACCTATTCGACCTTTACATGTTTCATGCGACACTAGGCCCAAAACCGATAGTTGAGGCTCGGATTTATGTAAACCGATAGTTGAGGCCCGGATTTATGAAATCCGATAGTTGAGGCAAGGATTTATGAAATCCGACAGTTTGAGACCCGGATGGTGAAATCTGACACTTAAACTCGACGCGATGCGTTGGCTTGGGGGACGCGTCCCGGGTTTTGTGGACTTTGATGTTATTTGCATCCCTTACTGTTACCTGTTATGTGAACCTATATTTATGCCTATTCGACTTGTAGTAGTTGCGTTAGTAAGTCAGGTTAATGCCCGGTACTGATTTGTCATACTTGGATCAGGTGACAGTTAACGTTTGGAGTAACCAAGTGAAGTTTTAGTAAGAACCGAGTGACGAGGACAACTTCCAGGTGAGTATTCTTACTTGCATACCAAAGCAGTAGTGAATGTGAACGTATGATGACCGGCATTTGTGTCGGGTAGTTATGACCGTTTGCTTCGGCAGCGGGTAGTATGACCATCTGCTTCGGCAGCGGGTAGTATGACCGTCTGCTTCGACAGCGGGTAGTTATGACCGTCTGTTTCGGCAGCGGGTAGTATGACCGTCTGCTTTGGCAGCGGGTAGTATGACCGTCTGCTTCGGCAGCGGGTAGTATGACCGTCTGCTTCGGCAACGGGTAGTATGACCGTCCGTCTGCAGCGGCGGGTAGCATGACCTTATGCTTTGGCATCGGGTAGAGATGACCGACAACTTCGGTGGCCGGTAGAGAGTGCATGTTTGTAACTACTGTAAATCGTCGTACGTTGCAGTAACTTACTCACTAAGCTTCGCGCTTACCGTTGTTAATTTTCTATCTTTCAGGCGGGACCATGGTAGAGCTCCAGGGCAGTGACGACAGCTCACACCCGAAAAAAGTTTCAACGTTTTTCTTAAACTTGCTCTAGTTGAACTGATGTTGAATCAAAATTTGAGATATTGTAACTAACTCTTAATGTTTGTTGATACTTCTGCAACTTACTCTGATTTTAAACGATATTTTATTTATATGCGTTTGCAAAAAAAAAATCCGATAAAATTTGGACGTTACACTATTCTCCTAAAACAAAAAAATCTCTGGAAAGGGATTTAATACCTGAGACATCGTTCAATCTTAGATGCATGCGAATTTTGCTTTGAGTGATTATCACCGACTTATCTGCAACTTTTTCCTTGATGCACTTTTCTCTTTTGAAATAAGCAGAGGATGTAGTGACCCAGAAATCATTCATATGATCGGTGTAAATAGTTGGGTTTATAGTCAACGCATAGAAGATGTGATACTTGCACAAGAAATCGATAATCTTATAGAATCTAGTTGATTCCTTTACCTATTCCAGCATAGCTAACATATTGTGTTGAACTGTTGATTACAATATGCTAGTCCAACAGTCGATTGAGATGAAAAAGAAGAACTTGATACCTTTCTAATAGATTTGGTATATGAGAGAGAGAGATGGAGTGAAAATTTGAACACTAGGGTTTATAAGAGCTCAAGAAGATGTGTATATTCAGCAAGAAATCAAGAAGATTGGAGAAGAATGGTTTGCGTAGCTCTGAAATCACTTCCTAATTTGGTTTTCATACTGTTAAATTTCTGTCAACGGCTTCTGTAATAACTCCAAATACCACAGCTACAAACGCCTTTCAGTACTAACGGAAATAATCGGTACTAAAAATTAGAGTAGTACTAACTACGTTGATCGGTATTAATAACACTAGCAATATTAACATGTGATCCTTACTCAATAATCAAAACAACCTTACCAACGTGCCAGAACCATTTTGAAGACACAAGATACCTTCTTTTATGTGCCTACTCTGCTTGACCTAACCTACTCTACACACAAAATCAAACAATCAATCTCTTTTGGGAATCCAAGCCAAAGTTGTTTTGTGTGACACCCGAGACTTTACTTAAACAAACCATTGGTTTCATTTATATGTGACATCACAATTTTCGGTTACAGCGGAAGCTAATTCAAAGTATATAAACTAGAGCTCTAGTTATCAACTAAAAACATTAACAATCAAAGTCTTCGGGCATTATCCGGTCCGTAGTATTATTAAATTGTTGCTCTCTAGTTTACTTGTTATGTCCTGAGATATATATGTAAATATCTAAGCCTAATGACTTGGTGAATTCGTGTGTTTTGTGTACAAAAATATCACATGCATTCATCATAAGTATGAAATATAAAATATAGAAAATATGTTGAGATGTTAGAGTTTTGGGTAAATCTATTATCTTATTTTCAAGCCATTTTCTGACATCGACTAGTGTGCGTGCTAATCATGCCATGACTTCTATACAATATACTAGAGGGGCTAGAAATGTATCTACCAATAACGACTTAGTAACAACGAGATACCCCATGCACTAATCATACCAAAAGATATATATTAAAAAACAACCATTACGTCCTCCCTTTTAATTTATACATCTGCTAACAACCATTATGTTTTCGCTTTTTATTTATTATTTACCCAACAACTCGAATATATATATATATATATATTATAGAGAGAGGGAGGTTGGTTCATGCGAAAAGCATTTATTTTACGAAAAGTGCGAGAAGCAACTGTAACCATTGATCAAATTAATCTATGGTTAAAAAAGGGTGGCATAAATGTAAATAAAGGCAACTTGGTGTACCATTAAATAAGTGTTAAAAGGGGTAATAATGGAATTTAACCTAGATAATTGAATTCTAAATTAGTAAATATCCTATTTTCTCTCTTCTTCAACAGTCTGCCTCTCCCCTATAAACCTAGAAATGGTAAAGCACCTCCATTGATGGCTAAATCCCATTTAAAATTGCTCCAGTGATGAACCCATTCCACATTCTGCACATGCCACCTCTGGCTGCCAATCAGCCGAGCATATCCTACCACCGAGCACCACCATCAACGGCAAGTCAGATCTAAGAACAAATCTGAAGCCTGGCGCCGACAAGCACCACCGTCAACAATTTATCCTCTTTCTTTCCGTCTCCCCATTAAAGGTGCCGTCGGTAGCGGGAAGTGCGATGGTAGTAAACTGTCGCCAGCCACTCCTCTTCCTAAACCCTTCGACAGAAGCATCATCTCCCTCTTAAAAAAAATTCCTTCCAAAAGTCGTGACCCCTTGTTCATCGAACAACAATCGCCGATACCACCGGTCGAGCACCAATCGCCATTGTCGAACGCTGCCGTTGAAACTTCACCGTAATCACCGGCATGCAATTCGCCCTAACCCTTATAGATTTTAAGGGGTTTCTTTTCCTTTTTGTGGTTTCCGGAAGTCACACATGAGCAAACATTGTTTATTTGCCTCAAGCCAAAAAGTTTTTCTTTTCTCAGTTTGGTTTAGTTCTACATGTTCTTTATTTGCTAGATTTTGGTTTTGTTGTTCATAGTCTTTACTAAAAATAAGTATAGATTTTTAATAGTTGTTTGTGGGGAACAAGCTTAGATAATTGACTTAAAATAGTAACTATTGAAAAACTCACATATCTTTATTTTGTGTTCAGTATTGAATATTATAAATTTCATCTTAAACTTGTATACTTTTGGACGTGTTCATTATTGAACACTATAATGATGAAAAACTCGTAAATATTTTTAGTTGTGTTCACCGGTGAACTTTGTAAAATTAATAATTTACTAATAAATTATTTTTAATTTATTTATGTTTTTATTCATAATTTAGGAGAGAGAAATATATTGGAAAGAGAAAAAAATTGTTTTACCATTATACCCTTCTAAATAAAAAAATATGATTAATTAAGAACACTTGATCAAATATAAATAAATGGTTGAGATTACTTCTCGTACTTTTCGCAAATAAAACACTTTTCGCATGAACCCTCCCCTATATATATATATATATATATATATATATACACTCACACACACACATAAAAACAATAAGCATGATATAAGACAAGAAAGCATTAAATATGATAAATATAGTGTATGGGACAATTAGACACATAAACACAATATATATCACATATATTTCAGTTTTGTAAAGACATCACAAAACTCACCTCATTATTACTTAGAAATATCTCTACCAAGCTCTTTATAATATCTCTTGTGTTTTCTTTATTTTCTGTTGTGTCTTTGTTGTAGTGAACGATCCTATTTACACTACTAAATTTCATAGCGATAACTATCAAAGTAACATGTAGCTAGCTTCTCCACCTAGCTTCTCCACCTGACCTAACATAGCTACTTCATGTGTCATTTTAATGGGTAATATGGAAGTGAGTCGTACCAAAGAAATAATTAAGCCAACTATATTTATTATCATAAATTCATGTATATGTGTTTTATTAGTTTTCGTGTATATATATATATATGTATGCTAATTCTTACGTATATTTCTATTAATAATTTGTAGTGGATTAAGTTTAGCATGCTTACTCATAATAAATTATTATTATTATTATTATTATTATTATTATTATTATGTAATTTATAATAATACATTTATATATCACTAAAAGTGATCAAAGTTAGATATAAGAAATATGGATGTTACATCTTGGGTTGACCTTGAGCATTAAAATAACTTATTTCGTGAGATTTTCTAAGCTACTCACAGTTTATAACCTCATGACTTTTCGAAAAAAAATTTAGTACTATTAGCATTGGCAGTATTAACAGCGCAATCGGCATTGATATTTATTTCAGTACTAACAAACTCATTAGCTTCACCAATGTGATAGCACTAACAGATGCTTTCATTTTTGGTTTATTATGAGTAGTAGTAGATGAACTAGCTTGAGATGTTAAACTAACTTCATTCACTCTTACACTTTTTGTACAGGCTTGAAATATTTTTGAAAAACTTTTGGCTTTGCTTTAAATATGTGTTGCTTAGTCCTAGCAGTATTAACAAACCTTGGTGCTGCTGGTTTACAATATTGAATGTTTTGCACATTTGTTGAAAACACCTTTGATCTTTCGTATCTAAATGATTTCTCCTATTTATAGGATTAAAGAAACATGCCTTTGCAATGTGATTTGGTTTTCCACAAATAAAACATGGTTTGGGTTTTAAGGCTTTGAAATTTATACCATAATTATGTGTGATCGGTTGAGTCCAATTCCTATTATTTCCTCTAACTGCCGATTTGTTAGGATTGTAACAACTACAATGAGAACTTTTAACATTTGACTCAACAACTTTCTTCCTAACCTTTGACTTTCTCAGATTTTACATAAGGAGTTCCTCCAAATTCATTAGTGACTATATAATTTTCTTGAGGAATATTTTTATTCTTAACTACATTTCTCATCTCTTTAGAGTTATCCACTTCATACTCCCCTACTTCATCTTTTTCATCATGCCTACGAGTGGATGAACTAGGATCAATCTTTGTAGTCTCTAGGGTAATCTCCTCATTTGTGTACTTAGCTACTACATTCTTTGTTGGTGGAATATAGTTCTGAATATAAGAAGATGCAACACTCTTGTATCCTATACCTGTTTTGAGCTTATCATGGATTTGGGACTTAATTAGATTCTTAACTGTTGTGGAAGCATACTTTAACTTTTCCACATCTAACTTAACTTTGTCATATTCTTTCTTAGCTTCTTCTAGTTGCTTCAAAGCCTTTTCTAACTTCAAAGTGAACTCCTCTTTCTCCTATTTAGCATAAGCAAGATCATCTTGATATTGATTTTCATTCTTAATGTATGCTTTAACGTGTTCCTCATAACTTCCTATGATCAAAATAGTCTCCCTCCTTTCTTCCCATTTGGTTAAAGTACCACACATGACCTTATTGTGATCTCTATACTTTTTAATCGTATGAATGCATTCTTTTGAACAAAGTTTAGCTTTTACCTCTTTTGGAATATCGAAGGAGTTTGAGGTGTGATTAGTGCTTGATTTTCTAACCCCTATGCTGCAAACTCCAATCAAATCCAAGTTCTTCTTGAGATACCAATGTTGTTTCTCTGGAACTTTCTTGACTTCTTTCATTCTTGCATTCTCTTTGAAAGTGTCCCATCTTGTGGCATTTGTAACACTTAACCTTGCTTTTATCAAAACCAGCATTATCCTCTCTTTTCAAAGAAATATTCCGTCTACAAGTTTTTTTGAATGAATTGTTTAGCCCTCATAGTGAGCATAACCATTTGCCACTTGATATCCATCTTTTCCAGATCATCTGGTTGGATCTGATCCAAATCATCATTAGTTAATGTAGAATGCACATGACTAGCTAGAAAAGCTTCCAATGCAGCATCACTTGATATCCATCTTTTCAGATTTGATTTGTGAAGGAGTAATATTGTACATTGTTCATTCGTCTCCCAAAGAAACTTCTAATTAACATCATCTTAATCAACTTTGACACCTTCTCATATTGTTGCTTCAAGTAGGATCTCTGATTTCTTTTGGTGCTTTTGATTCCTACAAATCTTTTCTCTAGTGCTTTCCATAGTTCTTTAGCATCATTGCACCTGTAAAACCGATGTTGATATTCATTTGGAATACCCAAGAGAAGGGTACTCAAAGCTTTTATTTCACCCTGTCTTTATTTTCTTTCTTTGTCATTGGTTGGAGAAGGCCTTTTCATCACATTCTCATCTTCATCGAGCTCAACTGACCTTTTTGACCATTTTCAATCACATCCCACATCGTATAATCAGTGAGTAGAATGTATTGCTTGATGCATTTTCACATGTCAAAGTCATTTGATTTTAACATTGGAACATTAGACATCATTACTCCTTCACTTAAGTCAGCCATGGCACACAAAGATTTGAATCAAGATGTATCTAAATCCTTGTTGAACTTGGATCAAGAGCAATCACAAATTGTGATGGCTCTGATACCACTTGTCAGGATCGATTTAACAACTCAAACATATAAACAATCCAAGAATAAACAAAAAAGTTTGTGGAATAACACTTTGAGTAACAATGAATACTGTATATATACTACTTGATTCAAAAGCTTACAAAGATCAAGAATTAATCTGAGGCTGAAATCTAACCACTTATAGTTTTCGTATATATCTACGTCTACATACATACGAATATTTATAATATAAATGATTACAAACAAAATCAACTAATTAAGCTAATAGAATCATTTAATCATGGATAAATAACAACATGTCTTATTCATAACTATTATCCCCAAATAAAGGAATTCGTCCTTATCACGTTAAGCAACTTTAATTCTGATTTTTTCACTATTAGCATTAACTTCTTCAAATATTAGTAACTCTGTTGTAGCAGTATTAGCTTTGTACTAGAAGTAGTAAATTTGAATACTACCAGTATTAACTTTAAATACCCATACTAACTACAAACAAAAGAGTATTAACATCATTCATTAGTATTATCTTTCAAAACAACTTTTTAAACCCTAACAGGATGAGAGGGAAATAAGTTAAGAAAGTAGTAAGGTTTTATGTTTCAATATAGATGTCGCGACAATTTTATGTTCGTGTCACTTTTTATCGTGTCGGGTTTGTGTCAACCCGTTTTTTTATTTTTCGGGTTAGTGTCGTGTTCGTGTTACTTTTTTCATGTGGGGTTTGGGTCGTGTTTCGTGTCATGTCAAAATTTTCCAGCCCTACGAAAAACTATTAGAATGGCGATTAAAGATTTTTTATTTAAATTCATATATAATGAATTTTTAAATAGAAGATGTAAGATATTCTAACATCCACTTATTTATTTATAAATCACTAGAAAAAAATCTCACCAAGATAAACGGAGTGGAGCTCATGGTGAAGCCACCATACCCAATAAGAGTGATGGGGAGATGGCCATAAATGGTGGTGGCTGGCTGGAGACACATCCAGCGGTGGAGGATTGAAGAGGAAGGGGCGGGATATACATATATTGCTTAGTTTTTAAATTTGAATTCAACCTTATTTAATATATAAAATCAGTTTAAAAAACAAAGAAAAAGTAAACTAATTGAGAAAAAATTTAGTCAATTCAAGTTTGAGAGAGACTAAATCTACACTTAGCCCCGCCAACACTCAATAAGTCGGATCTTGGATCAAACTCGTAATTTTATTCAAACCAGATGGACAAAAAATGTAATTAACTCTTTTGTTCCGGAGCAAATCACGCAAAGTTTAAACCCTTATTACCTTACATTTACAACTAAAATCATTTAGTTTGATTGAACCTAATAAATTAATCCAGATTAGGGATTAAATGAGCCAAGTTGCTCACAATATACTCAAGCTCGGATTATTAAAAGCTCAAAATAATTTGAGCCTTAACGAGCTCAAGCTCAAGCTTATACTAAATGTCATTTAGTAAAAGATCTCGAGCCTAAAAAAAGTAAGCTCGTTTAAGCTCTAGGCCTAACAAGTTATATAATATAATTATATTTATATATGTCCTTTCAATAAAAAAATCAACATTATTCCGGAGCCTAAATGGGTCTCGTTTAAACGAGTCTAAGAGCCGAGCCCAAGCATCATATATCTTGCACGGGCCGAGCTCAAGCTTAACATCATGAGCTTTAAACGAGTTGAGTTTGAGCTTAAAAAGTCCCAATGCTCGATTAAGTATAGTCTCAGGCTCGGCTCAACTTGTTTACATCCCTAGTCCAATATAAATGCAAACGATATAACATTTTTCTAATGAAATGTATAAACCCTTATATTCAGCAAAAACTAACCATTACATTACCATTGCACCAACAAGGTTTTAAATTCACAAAGTGAAATGTGACAAATAACCCCAAACATCTAATGAAATCTAACCTCAACAACAACCATTCTTCTCCTGGAATTCTTCTTCAATTTCACCACCTTCTGGTGTAATACCATCATCATCAGGTGATTCCTTATACGTGTAATAATATGCAATAATCCCATAAATAACAAGATTAACCGCACTTAGCCCAGCCAACACCCAATAATATCGATCTAAATGGCTCCTGTTTAACGTACCCTGAAACCAGTTCAGCTTTTGGTTTCTCTCACTCACCTTCCCAACAACATAGACCGACAGAACACTAGCCATGGTTCCTAATCCTAAAACACCCTTTGTGAAATAATTCAAATACTTGTGCATAGATTCAGGTGTTTGGTGCCTAAAGAAACCAGCAATACTGGTGTTAGCAATCCCGTCAACGGCTGCAAGAAGCATAAATTGTGGAAGGAGTGCAAATATACTCATTGGGATCGGATCCTTGGGCTTATCTAGTAAACCATGATCTCTAATCCGACGTAGTCTTCGGGCTTCCACCATTGCAGCAGTAATGCAGCATAATACACAGAAAACCATACTTGTGGCAATCCCGAGTGGTGGAGCTCGGTTCTTGTTTGGCAAACACTTTGTGTAAATTGTGTAGATGTTTGCTAATATATTACTTGTGGCAAAATAAAACAAAAGGAAAATGGGAATTTTGACCTTTATACTTCCAAGTTTATGGTCCATGCGATTAGCCTGCTCGAGAAAGTATGTGTTTCCAATAGAAAGCACAATTCCAATCACAACGAATGTTAGCCACATTGGTATCAATCGGATAATAATCTTGGTGTCTTCTACCTCACGTACACTGCAAAGCTTCCACCTTTTTGACTGTTGTTCTGCAGGTAACTTAATAGCAGCCTTGTCAAAACACCTGTATTCCATATTAACTGTCAAAGAACATCATGGGCATTTTTGGGTCTTGTTTTATCTTAAACGGTTAAATAAAAAATTAGCAAATCTAAAGTCACCCCTAACACTCTACATTTAATGCATAAAGCCTCCTAAATCATTTTCATCACATATTAGATTATCTTTATAATAATATTGATCTTACATAATACATTTTGTTCTTTTTTTTAACAAACGAAGCTAAAAGGTGTAAGCCGGTTTACACTATTTGATCTTGATCGACTGTTTGAGCTAAAAAGTGACCCGTTTAAATTTGAATCGAAACTATTTTCACCAATTACCCGACTTACCTCGCGTGTTTCAAATAAAATTATATAGCTTAAGAGAGAGAAGTAATTAAAAAACCTGAGGGTGTTGGTGGAACGAGCATCATCTTCATTGTAAAGCTCTTTAGGATTAGGGATTGGTTGTGAAATCTTACGAGCAGTAGCCACAAACACCCTCATTGTGGTTGTTAATGGGCTTCCTGCTGGCTGTACACGCACATAATCTTGGAATCCCGTGAAAAACAGAAGCGTTGCCACAACAGAACAAATGGCCGGAATCCCAAACCGGATTGACCATGGCTTTATATATGGAAGTGCAATACCTCCGGCTATTAGTACAACCACCACCATTATCAAACCAGGAATTTGATAAAATATCTTACTATCATTTTCAGTTTTTGCTCCATCTTTCTTTTCACTTTCAGCTACAGTTTTGCCTGCATCTTTTTGTCCATTTTCATTTTCATTTTCAGTTCTTGTATGTAGAGCCAAAAACGGTGGTAACGAGACTACATGACCAGCCATCCCGACTGCTATCAACGGTAAAGCAGTATAAAACAAGACTTTTTGTGTGTATCCAACACATTCCGCCTTGTAATGGTGGCATGGGCCAAACACAGCCGGTGTTGACATGGACAATAATCCTAAGCCCTGCATAAATCTTAAAATTCGGTTTCATTTTTTTTCTTCAACTTGTTTTTAGCTAAGATCTCAACTTATTTTGTTATTATAAGTCATAATAATATCATAAGTAGTAAAATAATCAGAAAAATTAGTCCTTAATAAGTTAAAACCAACACCCCTAAAATATGAAGTTAATTATGTTTATACAGAACAGCTATCCAATTGGATCACTTACAATGCTGTAGGCAATGCTCGAGATCACGAGCATATAAAAGTCGCCCAAGAAGGAATCAACAAAGAATGCAAACACGATTGCCAAAACGGGTGTGATTCCATTCCAAATGTTTATGATACCAGCAGCATGTGTAGTGCTTAGATTCCAGACATTTGTTAAGTAGTTCATCATCACATACATTGCAAATGCAGCTAATAAATCCGCCCATATCAGTGCTGTTTATGAACACGAAATACAGAAATATTTATAAAAAAAATTCAGATTATCATAAGAGAAAGTATAATTGTTCTTCTTAATCACTAAATCTAAAGGGTATCAGCAATTGGAAAAAGCAATGAAGTCAACAGAGATAAGCCTCAATTTGAAGCAAGCATCAGATACCAGCAGAAGATTTAAAGAAGAAATAAATAAATAAAAAACAAAAATCCTAACGAAGGTCGTATTTGTGCATTATAACCGAAGCCTATATGAATTAAAGCATATTTGGACATGGGTTTGGATCAACCACCTGAAATCCTAACGAAGGTCGCCATTTCTGCGTTGACTTAGAAGCTCAGGATTTCTAGTGGACTCAAATGTTCAAATCAGTAAACAGTGTGAGGAATCATGAACCAAATGACGAAAAACTGCGATTTGCGACCTGAAGAAGAAAAGGAAACGTGGATCGAGGAGAAAGAATCTAGGATGTTTCGTTGTCTATGATTATATGAAAATTTTGTAGTAATTTTCAAAAAAGGAGTTTACTGTGTTTGCGTGTGAATCGCAGGAATATGATATAATAAAGATAAGATAAAGAAAGACGTAAATCATCATAATCTTTTTTCTTACTTTTTTTAATTTATTTTATTATAAATTTAACTATTAAATAAAAATAAAATATTTATAAATCTTTCATCTGTAATACCGTCTTTTATGTTTAAATTTAGTGAAAATTTGAGTTTTTAAACTGCATAGATCTGTTTGTAAATACAATGTTAATTGTTTTGTTATTTACTAATAATTTTAAAACAATGTAGCGGAATTTTAAAACCAAACAAACCCTATTAATATTACAGTTTCAAAACACATGTTTGACATATATACAAATATACAATACAAAAGCTGTCAAATATGAAATCTCAGTGTTACTTTGTCCTAAACCAACCATTGTATCAAAATACCACAAATAGTGTTCCTCCCAAAAGGTATGTACAACAGCTACAAGTATCCCTAACTCACCAGCGTGCCTAATCTTTATCTGAAAAAGAGAAAACATCAACAACATTAGCTATTTAAAATAGCTAGTGAATACAGATAGGCATGAATAACAATAAAGCAAGTCATATATCAGGAATGAGAAAACAATGTTATCCTATCACATAGCGGTAGTACTGACATGTCCAACGGGTGTTATCTCTTGCAGGATAACTAGTCCATCTCAACAACTTCCACCGGGGAATCACACACTACCAACCGTTCTGGTTTCATCACATAAGTGATTCTACCTGCTCATTCTTCTGAAGCCATAGGCTCAAATGGGCTCAGCCGTTTAGGCAATCACTCCAGATAATCTAAGGAACTGTACTCGAGTACCGTTGATCCAAAACATTATACCGAAGCTGACCTTAATCAATAATTTATCTGAACATACATATAGCTCATTAATAACCCTTTACAGGGACAGTTGCATGCATGCATTTATAGATAACTTGTATTCAACAATATATGCGCATGTACTTAAATACATGTCTTGCAAGTCATTTATCATAGCAATACTTACTCCTTGATCTTACTTGCATACATATAGCTTTCATGTGTACAATATGTAACATACAATAACCATATAAACCAAATTGCACTTAAACCTCCCTTTATTGAACTCATGGAAGTCGGTACTCACCTAAGTGTCTAAATTTAACAATTATACTGTTTAGGCTCTTCCCAGTCATTGAAATCACCTAAACAATATCCCATATATCAGTATTACATGAAACAGCAAACTCTGTGCTGAAACAGGGCTCCTTACGGCCACAAGAAAGGTGCTTGCGCCCACAAAGAGAGTACATTGCTTGCGCCCGCAAGGGCAGAACAATGCTTGCGCCCGCAAGGAAGTCCTTGCGCCCGTAAGCACCGATCCTTGCGGCCGCAAGGGTGGTTCTTGCGCCTGCAAGCAAGTCTGTACAGAACAGTGGCGATTTCTAGCCCCTGTTTTGGCCAATCTCAAACCCAATACTTAACCAAATGATTCCAAACCAATTTCCAGCATTCACATATGAAAGAGGTAATCAAACTAAGCTAGAAACAACACTTTAAACTCATTTTAGCATACAATTCAAGAATCATGATCAAAATCTCATATTTTTACCCATTTGAACAAATTTTCCAAATTCAACTATAATTACCACTTTAATTCAAGCACTTGATTACTTATGGCTTAGAAATCGATTAGAAACTAATTGGAATCATTAACTTCAATTATTGAAGTCAATTTGGGTTTTGACCCATTTGATCTAAAAGTCAAAACTAAGAACAAGGATGGACATGGATGCTTACAAGCAACAAGATGATGATGAAGGTGATTTAGAGCAGATTAGAACTTAATTTCTAGCTTGATTCCAGCCTTGATTGATCTTGTTTGAGTTCTTCTTCACAATCTTCAAAAGCAATAGAGAGAAGTGAGTGTGTGTGTGTGTGTTTGAACGTGAATGTGTGTGTGTGTGTATTTGAGACTCAAAGTCTTTAAACCGACTTTGAATTTCTTAATTATCCACAAGGGGTATTTTGTTCCACTTTTCAACGTACAACTCAACACATGAGTACCCATTTTAACTAACGTGGATATTTTTGGAAAACTCGTTTGAAACCATTTAATATTTTATCATTTTTATCTATTTTCAGTACTATTTTTAAAAACACATTTAATTAGCCAATAGCATATTTTCTATTTATACTTATACATATACTTTCATTTAATTCTTTTACATTAATTCTCGTACCAATGGCGCACACGAATAAGCCCGATTGAGGATGTTACACCATCCATATATTCTGGGCAAAAGATGCATTTGAAACAACACTCGTAAAGTGATTATGCTGGCTAATGTAAAAGTCAGTCTTTCTTAAATTGCGTTGCTTCTTGTAATTTTAACACTTTTTCCTTGACTTCAAGTTTTTTCATTCTATATATCATATTGTGTGATGTCCGCTCATTGAACGTTTTTATTTAACCCAATAAATTATCACCGTTTTGTTGCGAACTTACGCCAGTATTAGACCTACTCGTCGATTGTCTCTTTTCTTTGTTCTTCCCGATTGGCCGTTGTGCCTCTTCATGTCGACCTCGTGAGGCTCATCTTCATCGTCCTCGTCGTCATCCTTGTTATCATCCCCATAATAGTAGTGCACAATTTGTAGAATATCGGCTTCGTTTGTTCACTACGTCATGTATTTATTATGTTGTAGATAGCGATGAAACACGATATTTTTTTTATTGAGGTCTTTAAATTTGGAGATGATTTAATATACATTTCTATACCCTCCACGTTTCATTTATGCGTAAAACACATTCTTGGCCCGTCTTCAAAAGCTATCTACACTTATATAATAAGAATGGTAATAACAATAACAATAATAATAATAATAATAATAATAATAATAATAATAATAATAATAATAATACGTAGTATAATAATACGAATAATAAAAAAAAGGGGTTTACTGTTCCGGAATGTATTAAACTATAGCCCAAATGTTAATGTGTATATCCACCTTTCAAAA
The DNA here is from genome assembly GCA_038502395.1 of Dittrichia graveolens. Classification (NCBI taxonomy): domain Eukaryota; kingdom Viridiplantae; phylum Streptophyta; class Magnoliopsida; order Asterales; family Asteraceae; genus Dittrichia; species Dittrichia graveolens. The sequence goes on from JARJIL010000005.1 coordinate 30,276,406, forward strand.
ATGTTATTATGTATATCAAACTTTCAAAAAATGTGTTATTGTATGCATTAAAGTTCCTATTGTATATACTTACTTATAATCTTTTTGCTTTTTTATGTAATCAAAATACGAACAATAACAACAAATTAAAAGTTTAATTTGCACATTAACATTTAGGATATAATTTAATACATTTTGGAGAATTAGACCCTAAAAAATTATACCACCCATTTGCGCTTTTCCAACAACGCGGTCCTCGGAAACATCAACCCATACAGAAGCTAACGCCTCCTCCTCCTCCTCGTTGGACCATTATTCGCTTTCCTCGTCCCTCAAATTTTTTCTTTCCTGTTTGTAGTGTCGGGATTTCTTGTTGGGTTAGGATGAATTGTTGAGTTTGAACGGATTAGGGTGTCTCCGGTTGTTAGATTTCCGGTACGTAGTTGGCTGACATCACCCATTTGGAGGACAAACTGGTGTGCAAATCCGAAAAAAGCACAGAGGAACAAAGGGGGCTAATCGTTATAAGGGATTTCATGAGAAGAAAAATCAACCTCGGTCATCTTCATGACCTACAGTTAGGAGCAGAGGCCGACCTTGAAAAGATTAATGTCTTAAAGCCGAATCAACATCACTCCAAACTTGAGCTGATGAGAAAATATATAGTCATTGAGGAGTACGACGACGACTATGAAGGCACGGATGGATTTGTAATATCTACTCGTTCCGGTGCCAAAGCCTTCCTTCGACTATCCTGAATGCCTATTCTGGCGGTACTCTCCAACGATGCATTTCTAAATACGGTAGAACCTGCTATAGAAGCAGAAATGTCCGGGAACTTGCTAGTTAAAATGACCAAGATCGTTGACGCCCTCGAGGCAAAGGTTCACAAAAGAAAGGCCATTAGAAGCTAGGAGAGACTTCTTTGTGAGAGAGGCAGGTGATACACACCTGTTTGGCATAAAGCTACAAAAGGAGGAGACTGTTAGTCTATTATTTGTTTGTAGGCCTTGTGTATTTTGTTTACTATGTATTTATCCTTAACTTGTCTAGTTTTGTTGTAATGGGCTTGGCCCACATTTCTTGTAATGTTTAAACTAGTTAGAAAAGCCCATGAGGCTTGAGGCCCAAGAGCCTCCTTGTATTTAAACCTTGCAAACCTAGTTTGCAAGGTAACCTTGTAATAGAAACATACATGTTCCGGTGTTCTCTACAAAGCAAAGTGTTCTTCTTGTTCAAGCATTGTTCTTCATCTTTTATAGAAGAATCTTCTAGTTTACTCGCATCTTTGGACTTTCAATAAATAAAAGACTAACATACGTAATATTTATTAAATGATCTTAGAATTTTATTAAATAAAATAAATTTAATTACTTAATCTTGACCATCTATTTAAATAAAATTAAAATTTTATTTTTGACTTTTCTAAGTCAAAATGGAATCAAAACTTTTATACAATGAAATATCATAAATGTAACACCCTCAAATCGGGCCTAATCGTTTGTGAATTCGGTACGTAGTTATTTTATATAATTAATTAGAAAAATATTCTAGTTATTAACCTATATTATGAGATGAGTTTTAGTTGTGAAATGAATATATAAAAATAATAATAAATAAATAAATAAAACTAATAAAATATTAAACGATTTTACGTAATGATTTCAAAAATATCCTCGTTAATTGAAATGGGTAAACAGATATTAAGTTGTAAGTTGAATAGGAGAGCAAGATACCCGCTTTTGGATAAATGAGACCATTTAGGCGGTTTCTTTTGTTCTTTCTTTGGGAGAAATGTTTACACACACACATACATATACACATACACACAAAACTCTTGTTCTTGGCTTGAAGGAGAAATCAAAGGGAAATAATCATCTAATCTTCAAGGATTCAAGTGCCAAATCTGTTTTTGTTTCATCCCTTCACATTTGTAAGTGTTCTTTTCTCATGTTCTTGGTGATTTTGGGGTTTGAGGTCAAACGGGTCAAACCCGAATTTGGAATCAAGAAGTTATTTTGATGATTAAATCTGTTCCTACCACTTATATTGATTGAAAGGAATCCAATTTATGGATTGAAACCGATGATTTTGTTGATATTCAAGAAATTGCCCAAATGGGTTAATTTATGGTGAATTTGAATTTGAGTTTGAATTATGTTTAGGTTGTTTAAATGAGATATATATGTGTTAATAAGTTGATAGTACTCCTAAATAGTGTATTTGAACATTGGAAACTGGTTTGAAGCTATGTAGATGTAAAATGGGACGATATGCAGGTATGTGGAATAAACTGTGTTTTGCCACTGGCCGCGTGACGCGACGCATTTGTCTAGAATAATCAAAATGTTTGTTGTTGTTCTTCCGCATGTTGATACGCGTCCGTCTAGAATAATCAAAATGTTTATTGTTGTTCTTCCGTGTGTTGATGCTTGGACTGTTGTTATAAGTTAGTAAATGGATTAAGGGCATCATTATGGAATTGTTACAAGTATTTTGGTTGTTGTACTTGGTGTATTAATGTCTAAATATAAGTAATCGCATGATACGTACTCTCAAAGACCAAGAGGACCCCGAACACAATATTTGTCTTCTATAATTCTACGGGTGAGTACCGGTTAACATTAGCATCACAATAAGATATTATATAGATATAAAGAATACTAAAACTAAAGATTGAGTTATGAATATGTATTATTGAATTGTATTGTGTTATGATTTCATATGCACCCATGTTATAGGCTTGAGTAGGCTACCTGTGTTATATGCATGCTATGGGCTTAAGTAGGCCAAGTTTGTTACGTGATGGCTTGAGTAGGCCACATGTGTTGTGCTAGCACTTTGTTAAAGTTGTTTGGGGCCACGTTGTGCCGCCAGCTATGATGATCAATGATTCGTTTATAGCAAATCTTTCATTCCATAGAACCTCCATCCCTCAACGTGAATGATGATGGGATCTCGGTTCCGGCTGATCCCGAAGGGGTGAGTTCCCCGATAACGTAACGGTGGACCGCTATCAGCTTATCCATGGATACGGTTGATGTATTTGTTTTCCCAGTCAGGATCATTGAGTCGGGTTAGCTACACAAGACGTGATTCCTATTGACTACACCGATATATCGCGATGTGATAGGATAGACTTGTTTGTTAATATATGATATGATATTCTTGTTATGATACTTATGATAATCGTTGTTCACTAGCTATTTATAGCTAACTCCTTCCATGTACCCTTCCTATGTGAAGGTAACTAGTTGGTGTCGGTGAGGACGGGTGCTTGTTTTGGTTTATTAATATTGCGGGAACACATTTGTGCATGCTTTTGGTTACTTTATATATATTTTCTAATGGTCGGTTGATATTTGGTAACACCGTTGGTTTTCTTTTGTGGAAACTTCTATAGTGGTTTGTAAATAGTTAATGGAATGTTTCTATTGTGTCGGTTATACAATATTTTAATAAAACAGGTTATGGGAATGTTATATTTACAGGCATAACCACGAATTATCAAAGTCGAATTTGAATAAAAAAAATAGCTATAAAATGGTGGTGTTTCAATAACCCGTTATTTAATAAAATAAATTTAATTACTTAATATTGACAATCCATTTAATCAAAATTAATATTTTGATTTTGACTTTTCGAAGTCAAATTGAATCAAAACTTTTAAAGAAATTACACATCATAACCCATTATTTAATAAAATAAATTTAATTACTTAATCTTGACCATCAATTTAATCAAAATTTAAATTTCAACTTTGACTTTTCTAAGTCAAAATTGAATCAAAACTTTTAAAGAAATTTCATATATGTCCCTTTTAAAACTTAAAATATCATATTTGTTCACCTTAATTTACAAATATAATATTAACCCTTTTTTGCACTTTAAAATATCATATTTAACCAAAATTTTAATTTTATCTATTTAAAATAGTTAATAATTATTTTAAATTGGTTTTAATTATAACTAATAAATATTTGACTTTATTGTTTTGATTTTAACAAAAATGATTAATTGCTTATACAAGAAATACAATGATGTCTCTTCATAGCATGATACCATATCGTCTTTGTCATGTCTGCCCTCAATCTCGCGTTGACGCTTCTACCGTTGGTATGGTGTTGACGTCATTTGTCACCATTTATTTCGTGTTTTATAATTATTTAATACATTTTTATTAATAAATATTATCAAATATTTAAAATTAATTAAAAGCTAAAAAAAGAAGGTAAAAAGTAGGGATGTGCATGGGGCAGTTTTAAGCTAAAACGAACCCAAACCACTAATTTCGGTTTTAGAATTTTCAAACCCGATCGATCGTTTTGGTTTCTATCGGTTTCGGTTTAGGAGGGTTCTAGTCATTAATGGTTCGGTTTCGGTTTTAAAACCGAGTCCACTTGTTTTTCAACATTAATATATACTTTCATGTACTAACCTTTATTTTTCAGCATTATATAAAAATTTCAGCAACAATATCTAATTTCCAATATTAAAATTTAATGTCTAAAAACATATTTAAGGACTATATATCATTTTCAGCTCAAATATTCAAAATATAAACATATTTTGTAAGCATATAATTATAATATATATATATATATATATATATATATGTCAATCTAAAAATAGGTAAATGACAAAGGGAATGAAAAGTTATTGAGCCTAATAGTTGGACCTTGAAATATTTTATAGGCTTCATTGGTAACTATAAAATTAAAAAACGTATATGATATATTAAATATTAGTGAAGCGGTTTTTGGTTAAAACTTAAACCGAACGGAAGCCATGGGTTTTTTCAAAATTTAAACCAAACCAACGGTTTTGAAAAGTTTTTGTTTTATTGGTTTTAACGGAGTGGTTTCGGTTTTTCAGTTTCTATGCTCACCCTTGGTAAAAAGACCTAAATACCCTCATACTCACTTGATTTAATGGTGAGGATAAACGGAATCCGTTAGAAATGACCATTTTGGCAACAAGATGGTAGTTAAAGGACTATGTTAGCATCATTTTCAAAAAAAAAGGACCAAATCTACAATATGTGGATAGTTAAAGAACCATTTATGAAATTAACTCTTTATAATATGATAAGTTGTTTTTAATATTTTAATAATTATTATTATTTCAGAACTAAAAAAATGAATAAAAAACGAGAGTCGAGGCAATTTGTTTTTTTTAGTTTAATGAGGGACCAAAGTCATAATAGGTTTGGTATTTAGGGATCATATCCACAAAAAATCATAGTTAAAGACCAAAACCGTAAAAATCATCAATCCACAAGCACCAAAAATATAATTTACTTTTCATATTATTATGATAAAATATATTTTTTATTAATGTAATATGTAATATGACAATATAGAATATACGACAAATTATCATCATGCTACTCTCATTTCTCTTCCAAACTTTCTCATTTTGTTTGTGAAAGTCATATTGGCTTAAAGTTTTTAATCCTTCTTACTCTTACTAAGGTTTAGTTTGTTTTACGGAATTCGTAAGAATGGAAAATGAAATCAAATTCCGTTTTGATTGTGTTTGGTAAACAGTTTTTGAATGATATCTCATTCTTTGGGATGTTTACATTCCCTCAAGTAATGGAAAGTCCATTCCATAATTGAACCGGATGAAATTTAAATTAATTTCATTCCTTCGAATTCTGCAAAACAAGCTGAACCTAAGAGTTGGCATGGCTGGTCTAACCATTATTTGGGCCATGGGTGAAAACTTTAAAAAGGGTCCCTAAACTAAATTTTCATAAAATAAAATTTACATACAAAATGACTTAGAGCTAAGACACAAATTACATATTCAATATTGAAGTCAAATACTCAAACATAAATCACAGATTCACATATTGAACTCAAATACTTAAATTCACTTCACAAATTGAGGTCAAATACTCAAATTCACATTCTCATAAGTTACAAAATCACACATTCACTCGGTTAAAAAACAAACAAAAAGTGAAAGGTAAAAGGATTAAATAAAGGAAATAGGAAGTTATACAACTAGTGTAACGCCCGTTTTTATAAAGCGTCCAACAAGGAAATAGCCCCAATACTTTATTAAAATGGGGTAACAACCGGCCCAGATAATATAAAAATGGTTTTCCTTTAATGTTGCCCAAAACTCTCAAGTTGTCCAAGTGGAAACCTTGTCAGCCCCAAATCCTGAAAAAAATAAACAAAAGAAGGAATGAGCTAGAAATCCCGGTGAGTAACTCCACAAAATACTCAAATAATAAAATTAACATATAAATGTAAACTCATCAAAGTATGCCTCTCAGGCCATTGTTCTCAGCACATATCACATACAACATATACAAATAGCTATATGCATAAGTCACATAATCCTCCATGATCACATCACCGGTTCATATAGTACTAACGTAGTGTACTGATAAGGGTTTCAAAATCACATATGGCTACCCAAGGCTCCCCAGGGTCTTACGCCTCTCATAATCTCATATAACTACCCAATGCTCTCCAAGGGTCTTACATCTCTTATAATCCCATGTGACTGCCCAAGGCTCTCCAAGGGTCTTATGTCTCTCATAATCTCATCCGACTACCGAAGGCTCCCTAAGGGTCTTATGTCTCTCATAATCTCATCTGACTGCCCAAGGCTCTTACGTCTGGTAGTCACATCAATATCTAGTTAGTCTCGTTGAGTAGCCACACGTGCCTCTCAGGCTAAAGCATCATCTCTCATATAGGTATATATAAATATATTACACATTTCTCGTCTCACACATAATCACTTGATAAGCTATAATTAGCATAATTATAGCTAAACACACATTGTTTATAACTCTAATTATTCTCTTTCTCTTGATTCATCTAATTATGGCATACTCGTATAGCCTTTATATATTATTACATGTTTACATCATTTCTACGTTATTCTTCCATCCCTCACTTATTTCATTTCTCTTTTCTCTATTATTAAATATATATATAGGTATAGACATAGTTTATTCTATTCTCTCATATTTGTATGTTTATATATTTACATACATATGTACGGATACTCTTATATTTAACACTTCTCTATGTATCTCATAAAGATACCATTTTCTCATTATTTCCACACATACTCATAATGTATATAAGTATGTATTTATAGTATGTAACTCTGTAAGAACGCATTCTGTTTATTTATATAATTATACACATCAACATCTCTTAGTTAAATAATCGTATACTCTTTAAATTTGTGATTCACACAACACTAATTATATTTGTTGTTTAACGTGTAAGGTTAATTAATAAATATTAACCCCACTCTTTTCTCTCTTTTAATTAACGAGTTATCACTTTTTGTTTATTCATTCATACTCATCTCTCCTTAATTAGTAGAATACCAGGATACTCATTTGTTAATCACAAGCACGTATCTCTGTCTCTCGTCTCTTCATAATAGTTATACTCATCTCTTTTAACTTTATATTCATCTCTATACTCTTCAATAAATTAGTTAATAACAACTCTCTATATATTATCACATAATAATAAGCATACAATAAATCTCATTCTAGTATCAAACACGTACAAACACAGATAATTAATATCTCTAAGTACTAGATACTCACGTGTGGTCAAGCACTTCCACAGCATTCTCTTTCTCTTTTCCTTAGGTCCTCATACACCTAAGAATAATTATATGACACTCATTACTCTTACTCAATCAAAACATCACTTAAAAAACACTACACACACAAGCCACGCCCGTGCTTTCACTCAAAAGTATCCCCGTGGTCACCAGACACACCCTAGGCCTCTCTAGGGTTAGGCACGCCCATACCTTTTGAGGTACGGCAGTGCCTCCTTAGGTACGCCCTGAGGCACAGTTGGATCTTGAGGGGCACGCCTATGCCCTTCAACTTACAACAGCAGTTCGACTATAACTCACTATTTTCCGACCAGAATACAACCAATTCTCTTTTAATTCATTTCAAGTACTCAAAAACATCCCCATAACACTTACCAACTATATTAAACATCATACTAACACTCTTTGATGAATAAACACTTATATAAACTCAATTAACTCAATAATCACTTTAAAACACATAACAACAAATACTCACAATCTTTAATCTTGATTTTCCTCAATTGATATATGTTTATCTCCCTTGTAATCCTCCAATTATAGCTCCAAAATCACTAATCCAAATTTAGGAAACATATGTATGTGTTTGTGTGTGTCTTAGAAGACTCAAGAAGGAGAAAAGAAATAAAGGAAAAAGAAAGAATACAAGTGCTCTCTTTGGCAGGTATCCCACTCCCGTTTTCAACTTACAACTCATCCACACGATATCCAAAAATCTCAACTACGATATATTTGGAATCATTATCTCTAACCATTTAATAGTATATAACTTCTACTCATTTTCCTCCGCTTTTATTTCCCAACTCATTTTAAATATCTTTATAAAAATCGGGGTGTTACACCCGGTGACATGAGGTAAAGGATTTACCCCAATTGACGATTCCGAATTTCCGATTCAAGGACTCAAAAGTTCATACTTCACTAATTAGATTTTGATTTTTGTTATTTGGAGAATAGGATTGTGATTTTGATTCACCAAGTGCAAATTCAGATTCAAAAAACAAAGGAAGAACCAAAGAACATAAAGTCAAAATTCAAAAACTGAGAAACTTACAAGCTTACAGTTACGGCTTGAGGAGTCACATTTTTTTATTCATAATCGTCAATCGGACAAAGATTAAACTCACAATCGTCAATTGGTAAATCACCAATCGTAAGTAACAGATATGTTTACAGGTGTCGATTGAAAGTATGAAAGGATTTTACGATTTAGGAAGAACTCAACAACTAGCTCGAAGGTTTTACGATTCAATCGGAACTTGATGAAGGATTTTCCGAAAGTCGAGTGTCAACTCTTGAGTTCTTGGCAAGATCTACCGGGCGTTGGGCCTTATGGCTTCTTGCCTTCTCAGCTGCTTCAGTACACAACTTGACTTCACCCTCTTCAATAATTCAAGAAGATTGAGATATGAGAATGCAATTTTCAAGAAGAAGGCCGGCACAACGGTACTCGACTTCTCGTTTCTTTCCGCCTCTCAAGTTCCTAATGGCCTGTTCTCGAGTTATTTTAAGGAGAGAAAAAAAGGATTGCTAAGGAATGAGAGGGGAAATTGTGTTCTGGGAGGGGCAATTTTATCATTTTTGTGTGTTAAAACTTTCTTCCCACTTTTGGGATGAATGGGAGGGGAGATTTCTCCATCCTTTCCTTTACTTTCCTACCTTTCCCTTCCATTCCCTTCCCTTTCCTCCCCTTTCCTTTTCTTTGTTTAAAAAATCGAGAACAAGATGTAACTCTTTTAAACTCTTCTAATGGGCTATTGCATTTAATTTTAATGGGTTTACACACACATATATAGACTGTTTTTTTTCATAGTGGGCCTCTAAAATTGATGGATCCTAGGCCACCGCCCTAGTTGCCTTTCTTCTGGGCTAGAGCTGAGAATTGGAGTAGTATACTTTGTGACTACCATCAATGTGTTGGTCTATCATACGGAAAAAACAATTTTCACTACTGAATAATTAAAATAATTACTTAAAACATTAAGTAATATTGACATACCTGTTTTTTTAATATTTATTCACTTTCAATATTCAGATTTTATTAAATCAAGATTCAATTAAATAAACACAACAAATGGTTGAATTGTAGTTTCAATCACGTAAGAAAATGAAAGTAAATAATTACCTAATCTAAATTAATAAACAATTGATTACAATAATGACAAAGACATAGATACCCTTTTGAATAAGATCATACTAATTAAAATCGGATGCTTGTAAATGCTTCTCATACTTCTCGCAAAATATCAACATCTCGTATGAACCCTTCCATATATATATGTATATATATATATATATAGGGGAAGGGTTTAAACGAGAACTATTTTTCATACAAGAACTGCAAGAACCAATCTTGATCATTCAAGTGGTAAATGGAATTCATGGATGAAGAGCGTGGGGGATTGAGTGTGGCAAGGTGCATGTAAGGAATTCATGGGTGGGCAATCTAATTGAAGGAGGGGAATTAGACGGCTAAGATTGGTTTTCGCAGTTCTCGTACGAAAAACAGTTCTCGTTTGAACTGTTTCCTACTTATATATATAGTTATATACATATAGTTATATATATATATATATATATATATATATATATATATATATATGGGAGGGATCTACTAAAAAGAGAAAAAGGCTACAAAAAGTAAGAAGAAGTCTCAATCATTCATTTTTTAAAATTTGTTCCATAAAAAGTGGCTTTTTTCTTTATTTATGAATTAGAAAAAAAGCGGTTAAATGTATAATTGACCTTTATAGTTTTAAATTATCATCTTCCTCATATGTAGGCATTGTAATACCGATGCAAAACAACAAATTCAGTAACTATGTCTGATGCACAATCATCAAATTTGATGCAAAGCAATCAAATTTGATACATAATAATTGATGCACAGTACGAATCATCAACTATAAAGTTGATGCACATCAAGAAATCATCAATTATAAATTCAAAAATCATCAATTATAAATTCAAAATCTGACTAAAATTGATTCACAACTGTAAAATACATGTGAATTAGATTCATAAACTTGAATATGATGAACAATCACCTAAAAAAAACTAATGAATAAGAATAGATATTGATTAAAAAAGATGAATAATCCATCAATTGAGTCAAAAGGGTAATTCTCCATTGTCCCACGATCATTAAGCACCAAACCATGACCCTTAACTCCTACTGTCGACGGAGAATTTGAAGAAAGAAGTCCCGATGTCGGGACTGTCAATGCAGCGCAGGGGTTTGACCCTCCAAATTTTTTTTCAACTTATCCAATGTCGAATCAGAGACCATGGTTGCGTTGCTTGGACAATTTCTAGTCGATTCATGTTCATCTCCACCTCCAACACCGCTTGCAACCGCCTAAATTGAGGGTTGCGGTGGCTAGCCCCTAGTATTCCCAGTTTTGCGTTTTGCATGATTTCGAGTTAATGGAGGATCCAATGGTCGATCAGTCTTCAATAATAAGGATAATGAGGGGATTCCAACCTCCCCCACCAAGAATGGTGGTGATCTAACGGTGGATCTTGCCGGAATTAAAGAAATGGCGGCCAAAAACCCTAATTCTCGAGAGAAAGTTCTAGAGAGAGAAAATTCGAAGAAAGAGAAAACATTTTACCAAATGAGGAATGAAAGAGGCTGTGATGTTAAATGAAAGAGAAAGAGGGTATATGTTAATGTGCAGAGAGAATACGTGGGAGGGAGAAAAAAACTAAAAAGTCCATATTTTACTCTTTTGTTAGTTATGACACGTGTCATCTCCACATTTTTCCTTACCCTTTTTATCTTAAATCTCTTTTTATTTGATCATCTCTCTCTCTTCTATATATATATATATATATATATATATATATTATATATATATACACATATATATACACAGGGAGGATTTACGCGAAAAGCGTTTTATTTGTTAAAAGTGTGAGAAGCAATCTGAGCCACTTATTTATATATGATCTAGTGGTCTAGATAATCATATATTTTTATCATTTTTTAATTTAAAAGGACATAATTAGTAAACTGAAAATTTTCCCTCTCTAATTTATCTCTCTCATGTTTTTCTTACTACTAAATTTGAATAAAAATCAAAATAAATCAAAAATAATTTAGGGTTAATAATGGTTTAACCATCAAAGTTTTTATTCAATTTCGGTTTAAGCATTAAAGTTTTTTTCTAAACGATTTTACCATAAAGTTTTGAATTTGTTGTGATTTAAACCTCATTTTTTTTAAATGGTTAAAACCTTGAAGTTTTGTTAAAATATAGGGTCAATAATAGTTTAACCATCAAAGGTTTACTTTAGTTTCGGTTTAATCATCAAAGTTTTTTTCCAAACAGTTTTACCATAAAGTTTGAATTTATAATTATTTAATCCTCAAATTACATCTTCTTTTTGGTTTAAACCTTAAAGTTTTTTCCCAAAGGATTTAACCCTTAAATTTTTGTTAAAAAATAATTTAACCCTCTAAGTTTTGTTAACTTTTCAATAAAAAGTAAAATGCATAATAAGTTGAGAGGGTAAAATCAAAAACCATACAAAACGTAAGTGATTAATCAGTTTTTTTAATAAAACTTCAAGGTTTAGAAAAAAACTTTGATGGTTAAACCAAAATTGAACGAAAACTTTGATGGATAAACCATTATTGACCCTAAAATATATGAGTTTTTATATCATTGCATGAAAAAAAACTTTAAGGTTTAAACCAAAAAAAGGTATAACATTGAGCCTTAAATCATACCAAATTAACTTTATGGTAAAACCGTTTGAAAGAGGAGTCTCAGTTTCAGATGTTATCGGCTACGGATTTGGTAGAAATATAATTTACATATATAATCTAATATTATATTTTTTGAAAAAATGATGCAAGTATAATTGTTTTTTTACCTCTGCACTCTGCAATCTTAACGAAATATTTTCAATGGTCTCTTCATCATCTGTGAATGTACTGACATTGAATATATAGTATTTTTTATCTATGTTCCAATTTGTTAAACGAATCTTGAACACATCAACCTTGTTCAACAACTTCGTGAATTCGGCAGGAAATTTATTCGGAGTTGATGACTGTAAAGTTACACACTTAATAGAAGATCCATATATTTATAAATATTTAAGGTTGTATTGCAAAAAGGTTATGTATATACCATTCTACATGATCCTTGATGATCTATTAATTAGCTTTTCAACTTCCTTTTGAAACAACTTTAGTGAAAGAGTCTGTGATCTGTCTTGAACACGAAGATGTATTATATTTGTCACGTTTTGCTATTGTGTATATCGAACTTTAAAAAATCTATTGTGTGTATCAAACTTTTAATTTGTTACTATTGTATATATTTTGGATACACAAAAAAGGAAAAAATTTTATAAGTTTAGCATATACAATAGAAAGTTTAATGCATACAATATCGACAAATTAAATGTTCCATACTCATAATAGAAACTTCTAAAGTTCGATACACACAATAGCAAAATGTGACAAGTTTGATACATTTTGGTGAACTAAACCCTAATGAATTCTAAGCTAGATACATACCGAGGATAAAAATCAGAAACACCTTCACAAATTTTACAATCATACGGAGAGGCTGAACCAACTGAAATTTAAATTAATATATTTATACTGTAATTTTAAATAATATGGTTTCTATACAACAAGTGTAATATTTAAAGAAAAAGACTGCACATAACATACCTGGTTGTACAACAATTGTACAGCACTTACGACAAGCCATGTAAAACCAACCTTCATAATCTCTATTTTTATGATATTCACAACAATAACACAACCTAGTGGCTAAATTTTAAAACATATCTGTTAACATATTGTTTCTAAATTAAAGAATGTATATAAAGTAACCTAATATAATTTATTTTGAATAAAAATGTATACTTAGTGAGTGTAATTTGCAACATTTGAGATGGATATGCTTGTTGATAGCTGACCAACAATGCATAATGAAGAATTATCCTCTTCAATGGCTTTCATACAGAAAATGTATGAACTTGTAAGAATATGATAAAAATAAAGTTAAGTGTGAGTTAAAACAACAAAATTTTAATTACACTACATAGATACCTTTCTATGAATTTCATAATGGGATACATGGGGTCATTTATGTATACTCTTGTTCCAAAATACATATTAGACACCCTAACCTTGCCTTCGGTTATAAATTAGTATTAGTATCATCAACTATAAATTAGTATTAGTATCATTTAACAATAAAGAATCATTCTTGAGAAGATAGTAAAAGAACACCATCCGATAACAATTAGATAACTGTTTTTTTGCTAAGCTCCGTGGATTTTTTGCATTCCCATTTTGACATAAAAGTACTATTAGTGCAAAAATACGTACCATTGAAGTCATTGAATTCGCAAAATGCAAAAAAAAAAAAAAAAAAAACAACAACAACAATAGAATCATTTGAATTCTTATGTTGTGAATGAACTTATGTAGTTTTGTAGCATAATCGTCCCATAAAGTGCATGCAACTCTTTCGCTGCTAAAAACCAAAAAAAAATTTTGGAAAGTTTTAAGAATGTAACACAACATGAAATAGTTCAGTATTGTTATTCAATCAAGCAAAAAAAATACAAATATTAATAATATGAAGGAAAAAACATACCTCAGGTTTTGAAGTTCATAAGTCAGAAGAGGCTTATCTTTTTCTTTGAATTTAAAAATCTTCATATCATTAGAAGATATTAGCCGACCAATGACATCTAGTAAAACAAATGCTAGAAGGTAAGAATAAAAGATTATTAATTGAATTTGATTTCCATATATGAACATTGTATTTAAATGGTAAAAATATTATCAACTAACCTAAAGCAACATCCTTATTCACTCTTAAGTAATTAACATCATTAAAATTGACAAAGTTATATTCATTATTAGGAGGAGTGAAATCATTCATAGCTTCCAAGTTGGTGTTTTGGAAGAAATTTATCTTCGCAACATGATCGACCATTTTAGATACAGGAGAGTATGACGAAACCCTGAAGTTCGAAATAATATAAAAACCGCCCTCTTTTAGTTGGCCTTCAAAGGTTTTTAAATCGGGTTTTCTAATTGTTGCCACAATCTTGTAACCCTGGTGTAGATAATAATAATGAATGGTTAGATCATTTTGAAATAATATGAAAAAGTTGCAAACATATACAAATGAAAATATCAAATATAATTGAAGATACTTGTACATCAATTAAGATTATTAATTGAATTTGATTTCCATATATGAACATTATATTTAAATAGTAAAAATATTATCAACTAACCGAAAGCAACATCCTTATTCACTCTTGAGTAATTTACATCATCACAATTGACAAAGTTATATTCATTTAGGAGGAGTGAAATCATTCATAGAAATTAGTGTTTTGGAAGAAATTTATCTTCGCAACATGATCAACCATTTTAGGTATAAGGAGAGTATTACGCAACCCTGAAGTTCGAAATAATATAAAAACCCCCCTCTTTTAGTTGGCTTTCAAAGGTTTTTAAATCGGGTTTTCTAATTGTTGCCACAATCTTGTAACACTATTGTAGATAATAATAATAATAATAATAATAATAATAATAATAATAATAAATGGTTAAATCATTTTGAAATAATATGAAAAAGTTGCAAACATATACAAATGAAAATATCAAATATAATTGAAGATACATGTTCATCAATTAAGATAAGTTCAAAAGTGGACAAACTTCTTTAATTGTTATTAAAGAATGACTTCCACATGATCATTACCTTGACTTTGATGATATAACCTTTTACATCTTTTAGCAAGGTGAATCTGTCTTCTTTCTCCACTACAGGAACAATTGTTTTTAAAGTTGAAATCACCGTTGAAAGCAATGGAATGTAGAATTGTGAAATAATTGTAATTAGCGTAAAGAAATAACTGGTTTATGAATGATTAAATAGGTGAAATTTTGTTAAAATATCTTAATTTTCGAAATCTTGTAGTTTGTTAGGATATTTGAAAAGCATATCTTAATTTTTATGTAACGGTTTTACTTTATGCATTTAAAAAAATGAATCACGTAAAATTACATAAAGGTTTAAACTAAATTTTAAAATTAAGGATAATGTAGATTTATTTTCAGAAACGGATAAATTCAAATTTTTTATAAAACTTATTTAAATCTCCTTTTTCATATATATAATATATAGAAAATAATAAAGTTTGCGATTTTTTTAAATAATTATAATCATATTCTCTTGGCCTAACTTACACAAGAGAAGCTTTATAAAACAATAATAATATTTCAATAACGAAATAACCCGATCAGATATAATTAATAGTTAAAATAGTGTACCATGTTAACTATAATATGATTAAAGTTGTTAAAGTGAATAAGAAAGCAGCATCATATAGAAAGTAAACTACAAAAACAACTTGACCTAATATAGAGTAAAAAATAGTGTACCATTGTCAACCCAAGTTGCATGATTGAAAAAAGATGTACAGATTGCAATTCTTCCACTTTTTTACATGAATTTATTGAACTCTTTCCAATTGCCGTTGATGTTCATATTCATACTTTGTTGTCAACACGTCGATCCTTTTGCCAAGTAAGATCTACCCATTTAAACATGTAGATGCCGCATGTACGTACAAACCAAGCAGGAATGGTCTAAAAAATAAAATGAATAAGTAAGATTATGTGTTTGACGAATCAGTTCATCAAACAAATTAACGAAATTGATTCATTAATCAGGGGTATACATTTTCAATTAGTGGATTATGGTATACTATTTGATACCAACCACAAATATACGTCACAGCCCCTATGTGAATCAAATCACATCACCAATTTTAAGCATGAATTCCCATCGGCTGCTTAACTATTATTAATGATGAAGGAGGCAGTGGTGAAATCGATTCTTAATAGATTTAATTCACGAATAATTTCATCAAACAAATTAACGAAATTGATTCATCAAACAAATTAACGAAATATTAATGAAATATTAATTGTGGTCCCTTAACAAGAAAGAAGGGAGCATTAAGTTCACCTAAAAATCATGAAATATTAGTATTGGGTTCCAATAGATGATAAATTTATTCCAAATGCATCAAATTGTGTTGTTGAACTCGAAAAGATAGATGCTGATCAGAACTAATAGTGTTGAAACTCAAAAACAATCAAGTAAGGAACCTCATTATTAAATTCTTTGATTATTAAAAGCATACCATTAAATCCACCAATTGCTATTGAAACAATATTTTTCGTTATCGACTCATAAACATCCACAGTTCTACAATCCTCCCTGAAAATGTGGTCTTCGGTTCACCGATAGAAAAGGGTAAAATGTTAGAAATCAAACCAAGTACTCACTGTTTTGTATAGAATCTAACACCACTATCATCCAACTAACATGTTTTTATGTTCAATGGAATTAGCTAACTATTTTCATAAGACAATTCAAAATGAATATGTACTAAATTTCACATAGCGAGCCGAGCCAAGCTCAACTCGATTGATAGAAACAGGGAAGAAGAAGTCAAACAATTAGAATCAGAAATTCGAATGAAACAAATCGATTAGGATCCATTGATTACCAAATTTGAAATCAAAAATAAAGATAAACTTACTTATATAGGAAAAACGAAAAAGTGACTCTGATTTGATGCAAAGAAGCTTTGCGAGTTCCCATTATCGAAGAAGGAAGCACCTCATGGGAAAGTCGCCGGAAGGAAGCAGCCGATGGGAAAGTCGCCGTTGATTTGGTATGGGGTTGTCAAAGAAGGAAGCAATGGGAAAGACGGGGTTTGGAGTCGGTTCTTTTTCTGTAAACCCTAGACCGGTTCCACTTAAACCCGGGTTACACAATCTCATTTCATAACCCGCGACCCGTGTGTTTTCCTTAAGAACTTGAGGCAATAAGTGATGTAAACCTGTGACTAATTTTGATTTTTTTATTAAAATGAAATGTTGGGATTGATGGAAAGTTTTTTTGGAAAGAATGCTGATGTTATTATCCTTTTCTTTTAATAAGGTTATTAGATTAGATACAATTGATCTACTTAAAAGGATCCGCTTGAAAGTACCTTTGTACTGCTTCCATATATAAAGCCATGGTCAATCCGATTTGGGATCCCGGCCATTTGTTTTGTTGTGGCAGTGCTTTTGGTTTTTACACGGATCCAAGATTATGAACGTAAAGAGCCAAAGGGGAGCCCGTTAATAACCACCATGAGGGTGTTTGTAGTTAATGCTCGTAAGATTTCACAACCAACACTTAATGTATATATATACACACATGCATACTACTAAGATTAATTAATTAATTAGTATGGATTTTCTTTATGTATATATATACACACACTAACATCCACCCGTATAATGTTGCGGCGGCGAATAATTTTTATTTTGCAGCATGTCGCTTTCAAGAATGTAATGATATGTTATTGGAGCAATTTAATGTCACAAAAAATTTTCTTCGGCAACATATCCGTTTTTTTTTTCAATTTTTCTTTTATTTGCATCGACTGTTTTTATAATTTTAAAAATAAATTCTAAAAGACATTAAAATAAGCTTTTGGAATTTGTGTTGATATGAGTGGATGATTGTGTTTATGTGAGAGTATATTTTAAATAATAAAAATTTAAAGTAAATTAGGAGAGAGAGAATTGTTAAAGATGAATCAATGAGATTAATTTAAATAGAATGAAAAATCAAGATGTTTTGATTGAATTTTAAGAACTCTTAAAATTAAGGAGGAGTGAGAATATTAAATAGTTTATATAGTAGTATAGATATATCGAGAACTACTTTTCATACGAGAACGGTTTGTAACACTATTATAACTCATTAATAGGGGTATTATGATAATTTATATATTTGCCCCACCGTGAATTGCGCCCGGATGAGCCGTCATTGATTAATTTTAATGAGGAGCTAAATTGGTTCTCGTATGAAAAACAACTCTTATTTGAACCTCCCTTATATATATGTGGGGGGGGGGGTATTGCGAAAATTGATATTTAGGTGATAATGAGAGAGCAACTCATAGCCTTCAATTTCATGTTGATCTATTAGATCTAACACTCGCAATTCACCCGTTGCGATTTATAGTTGGGTAATAAATAAAATAAAGGGAAAATGTAGACCATTCCATCGAATCAAATGAAACTCTAATATTAAGCATTTTAATTCTCATCTATACATTTATTCTCATTTGAACCTCCCACTATATATATATATATATACATACATATATGAATTGGAATCATACGAGGTTTTATATTTATAAAGTGGAATCACCAAAATACCGACTACAACACAAATATGCAAGTGTACCTAATCGTATCGCGGTATAGTTCTAGTAAGACCGAGTGTCGAACACTTGGGAAACGAGTATGATTTCAGATTTAATTATTAATTTGTCTAAAAAAAGCAAGTAAATAGGGAATTTGAGAATAAATCTAAGAATGCGATAAACAATACTAATTAGACAAAAGAGATAACAACTCAAAAATAAGATAGAGTTAGGAGTTTAGAATGGAATGATCAAGAAAAGAAGTGTTTTCACTTAGATTCGATTACCCCTTATTTATGGTTGATTTCAAGATAGTGCAATAGTTATTATTCATCATATACCGATTCATAGATTGGTTAGATGTCTTGGTCAAAAACTTTAACCCTATAATCAAGAAAAATACTAATCTTTTGGTCATGGGATCAAGTACGATCATAATTAGTCAATTAATTTCGAATCAAGCAAGAATTAATCAATATTCATTGTTATCATTCGTTTAATCAACTAATCACACGTTATGATCATCACATGCAATTGTTCACACACATTAAAGTTAACTACTTGTCAATTAACCCTAGGATTTAGGATTTAGGATTTGAATAATCACTAGTCACGATCATCTAATGGTCTTAAATTATCATGATAAAAGCATGCACATATATATTGGTCCTCAAAACTATGTAAAATAACATAATTGCTCTTCTTTTTTTTTACTTATTTTTAGCTTGTTTTATAACTTTATGTAAACATATATTATATAAATTATAAAAATATTAAAATTTTATTTTATTGATCGAGCATTCATAGCATTAAATTATGAAAATCATGACAATAAACATCATAAGTTAAAATCATTACAATTCACATCCGCATAAATTCAAGTATCACCGGGCTCAAATCATTTCCTTCTCAAATCATCAGTTTCACATTATAAGTCGGACAGATTCAACATTGTGGAGGAAAGCGGAGAAAGAGTGAAGGGAGACTTGGCGAAATCTGGTGACTGCGACTGATTAAGAAGATGTTGCGGTGAGGGGTATGGAGGCAATGAAAACCTATGAAGAAGATGTTGTGGAAGAGGGTCTAGAGGCGACGACGACAAAGGAAAGCTGCGGTGGATGGTCCGGAGGCGGTGGCGCCGAAAGAAGGCTATGGCGGAGGGTCCGGATGCGAGGATAGAGAAAGGCTGCAACGGATGGTCCGGAGGCGGTAGCGGAGAAAGGGTGCGGTAATGAAAGGCGGCGGCGGTGGAGGGTTTTGAGGCAGCGACGGAGGAAGGCTGCAAAGGAAGGTGTGGAGGCGACGAAGGAGAAAAGCTGTGGTGGAGGGTCTAAAGGCGAAGGAAAAGGCCGTTAGTGTTTGGAGGATAGAGTCGGCTCACGTGTTATGTCAATGGAATGAGATAAATATATTATCGCTATAGAGATGTTTAAGAGTAATAGGGTAATATTCCACATTCCCTTGTTCAAAGGATTTTAAAATCCCTCAATCTAGTGATCGAATTCACTTTCCCTTATTTAATGGATTCTAATTCCTTCATATTCACTCATTAAAGTGGACTAAATACAGGAATCCATAGGAATTGGATTCCAATTCCTTCGGAGGTCCTCTCAACCAAACGCTACCTTAGTGAAAATTAAAATTTATGATGTGAAATCTTAAAAGTCCATATATCAATAATAAATCAAAAAATATTTATCAAAAGGAAAATGAAGAAAACTCATAAATTTGCACCGATAGTTATTAATGAAATTATGAATTAGGAAGATGGGGAAACTCATTTATACTTAAGATCCGCGTTCAACTCAAAATTCATGGTTTAAGGCTTTTGATACAGGAAACTCTTCATTCGTTAGCGATTATCATCAGAAATAAAGAGAGATGGTTATTGAGAAAAAAATCTAAAAGAGATGATATCATAACCCCTTTTTTAATATATATAAAAAAAATTAAAGATTCTTTATTTATTTTGCCTATAATGATTTTTTAAATGGAAGATATAAGATAATCTAGCATCCACTTATTTATTTATAAAATCAGTTAAAGAAAATCTCACTAAGATAAATGAAGTGGGGCTCGTGGTGAAGCCACCGTACTCAATAAGGGTGATGGGGAGATGGCCAGAAATGGTGTTGGCCGGCTGGACACACATCTAACGATGGGATTATTTAATATAAAAACTCAGTTAAAAAACAAAGAAATGTAAAATAATTGAGAAAAAAGTATTAATCGATTCAAGTTTGAGAGAGACTAAATATGCACTTTGCCCTGCCAACACCTAATAAGTCGGGTCAAGGACCAAACTCGTAATTTAGTGCAAGCCATATAAATAAAAAATGTAATTCTCTTTTATTTTAGAGCAAATCACTCAAAGTTTAAACTTTAAACCCTTATTACCTTACATTTACAACTAAAATCATTTAGTTTTATTGAACCTAATCAATTAGTCTGGTGGAGGAATTAAACAAGTCAAGCTAATCACAATCTACTTGAACTCATATTGTTAAAAGCTTGAAATAAGTTAGGCCTTAACTAGTTCAAGCTCGAGCCTATACTAAATCTCATTTAGTAAATGAGCTCGAGCCTAAAAGAGTAAGCACGTTTAAACTATAGAGCCTAAGAAGTTTTATAATATCATTACATTTATATTTGTATATGTCCTTTCAATAAAAAAATTCAACATTATTTTCCGAGCCTAAATTGGCCATGCTCAAACAAGCCTAAGAGCCGAGCCCGAGCATCATATATCTTGCATGAGTCAACTCAAGCTCCACATCATGTGCTCTAGATGAGTCGAGTTCAAGCTTAAAAAGTCCTAATACTCGATTAAGTATAGTCTTGGGCTTGGCTCAACTCGTTTATATCCCTAGTCCAGTGTAAATGCAAACCACAACACATTTTTCCAAATGAAATGTTTAAACCCTTATATACAGCAAATACTAACCATTACATTACCATTGCACCAACAAGGTTTTAAATTCACAAAGTGAAATATGACGAATAACCCCATACATCTAATGAAATCTAACCTCAACAACAACAATTCTTCTCCTGGAAATCTTCTTTCATTTCACCACCTTCTGCTTCAATACCATCATCATCAGGTGATTCCTTATAGTTGTAGAAATATGCAACAATCACATAAATAACAAGATTAGCCGCACTTAGCCCCGCCAACACCCAATAATATCGATCTAAATGGCTCCTGTTTAACGTACTCTGAAACCAGTTCGGCTTTTGGTTTCTCTCACTCACCTTCCCAACAACATGGACCGATAGAACACTAGCCATGGTTCCTAATCCTAACACACCCTTTGTGAAAAAATTCAAATACTTGTGCATAGACTCAGGTATCTGGTGCCTAAAGAAACCAGCAATACTGGTGTTAGCAATCCCATCAACAGCTGCAAGAAGCATAAATTGTGGAAGGAGTGCAAATATACTCATTGGGATCGGATCCTCGGGCTTATCTAGTAAACCATGATCTCTAATCCGACGTAGTCTTCGGGTTTCCACCATTGCAGAAGTAATGCAGCATAATACACAGAAAACCATACTTGTGGCAATCCCGAGTGGTGGAGCGTGTTTCTTGTTTGGCAAACACTTTGTGTAAATTGTGTAGATGTTTGCTAATATATTACTTGTGGCAAAATAAAACAAAAGGAAAATGGGAATTTTGACCTTGATACTTCCAAGTTTACGGTCCATGCGATTAGCTTGCTCGAGAAAGTATGTGTTTCCAATAGAAAGCACGATTCCAATCACAATGAATGTTATCCACATTGGGATCAAACGGATAATAATCTTGGTCTCTTCTACCTCACGTACAGTGGAAAGCTTCCACCTTTTTGACTGTTGTTCTACAGGTAACTTAATAGCAGCCTTGTCAAAACACCTGCATTCCATATTAACTGTCAAAGAACATTATGGGCATTTTTGGTTCTTGTTTTATCTCAAACGGTTAAATAAAAAAATTAACAAATCCAAAGTCACCCCTAACACTCTACATTTAATGCATAAAGCCTCCTAAATCATTTTCATCACATATTAGATTATCTTTATAATAATACTAATCTTACATAATACATTTTGTTCTTTTTTTTTAACAAAAGAAGCTAAAAGGTGTAAGCCGGTTTACACTATTTGATCTCTGTTTGAGCTAAAAAGTGACCCGTTTGAATTCGAATCGAATCTATTTTGACCAATTACCCAACTTACCTCACGTGCGAATCTTCGATATCTAAAGAGAATCCATATTAGTTTCAGTGTTTTGAATAAAAGTATGTAGCTTTAGAGAGATAACTAAATAACCTGAGGCTGCTGGTGGAACGAACATCATCTTCATTGTAAAGCTCTTTAGGATTAGGGGTTGGTTGTGAAATCTTACGAGCAGTAGCCACAAACACCCTCAGTGTGGTTGTTAATGGGCTTCCCGCTGGCTGTTCATGCATATAATCTTGGAATCCCGTGAAAAACAGGAGGGTTGCCACAACAGAACAAATGGCCGGAATCCCAAACCGGATTGACCATGGCTTTATATACGGAAGTGCAATACCTCCAGCTATTAGTACAACCACCACCATTATCAAACCAGGAATTTGATAAAATATCTTACTATCATTTTCAGTTTTTGCTCCATCTTTGTTTTCATTTTTAGCTACAGTTTTGACTGCATCTTTTTGTCCATTTTCATTTTCATTTTCAGATCTTGTATGTAGAGCCAAAAACGGTGGTAACGAGACTACATGACCAGCCATCCCGACTGCTATCAACGGTAAAGCGGTATAAAACAAGACTTTTTGTGTGTGTCCAACACATTCCTCCTTGTAATGGTGGCATGGGCCAAACACAGCCGGTGTTGACATGGACAATAATCCTAAGCCCTGCATAAATCTTAAAATTCGGTTTCATTTTTTCTTAAACTTGTTCTTAGCTTAATAACGGCTTGTAAGCACGACTTATTTTGTTATTCTAAGTCATAGTAAGCTCATAAGTTGTAAAATAACCAGAAAAATAAGTCTTTAATACGCTAAAACCAACACCCCTAAAATATGAAGTTATGTTTATACAGAACAGCTATCCAATTGAATCACTTACAATGCTGTAGGCAATGCTCGAGAACACGAGCATATAAAAGTCGCCCAAGAAGGCATCAACAAAGAAGGCAAACACGATTGCCAAAACGGGTGTGATTCCATTCCAAATGTTTATGATACCAGCAGCATGTGTAGTGCTTAGATTCCAGACATTTGTTAAGTAGTTCATCATCACATACATTGCAAATGCAGCTAATAAATCCGCCCATATCAGTGCTGTTTATGAACACGAAATACAGAAATATTTATAAAAAAAATTCAGATTATCATAAGAGAAAGTATAATTGTTCTTCTTAATCAGTACTAAATCTAAAGGGTAACACCAGTTGGAAAAAGGAACGAAGTCAACAGAGCTAAGCCTCAATTTAAAGCAAGCATCAGATACCAAACTAAGAACAGAAGCCATATATGAGTTAAAAGCATTGAACTTGGGTTTGGATTAATCACCTGAAATCCTAACGAAGGTCGCCATTTCTGCGTTGACTTAGAAGCACAAGGTTTCTACTGAACTCAAATGTTCAAATCAGTAAACTGTGTGAGCAATCATGAACAAAATGATGAAGCCTGCGATTTGCGACCTGAAGAAGAAAAGGAAATATGGATCGAGGAGAAAGAATCTAGGATGTTTCCTTGTCTCTGGTTATATGAAAATTTCATAGTAATTTAATTTTCTGAAAAGGATTTAGTGTGTTTGCGTGTGAATTGCAGGTATAATATAATAAAGATAAAGAAAGACCATTGACTTGAAGCCAGTTGTCCTCGACATGAGTAGCTACAAAATATGAAAATATGAGTAACGAGTTTTGTACTTGGTAGAAAATGTCATTTATAATGTGACAAGCTGTTTATAATATTTTAATAATTATTATTATTTGAGAAATTAAGAAAAATGAATGAAAATGAATTAAAAACGAGGGTTGGGGCAACTTGGTCTTTTTAGTTTGATTAGAGACCAAAGTGGTAATTAGTTTGGCATTCAAGTATTAGATCCGCAAAAATTCAAACTAGGAGACAAAGTCATAAAAACCATATAAGGATCAAAAATGCAATTTACTCTTCATATTACGTAATTTACTCTTCGTAAAAATCAACGTAAGGTAAAAATCTAGAAGTGCGTAGTGTCTTTCGTAAAGTACTAAATATTATCACACTTTTATAGTTTCAAGCAAACTGTATCCAAAAATAAAATAGATCACCCTGTAAATTAAGACCTTTATCAGGTCTTCAATAAAAAATAATTAACTACAAGAGTTTTAGTGATCATACAATATGCCATTTTATCAAAAGTGTTAGGATCAGAAAATTCCTCTATTAGCGACATGAATAGAATTGCAATATGAGAAGCAACTCTCAAGCTCGACTATTTATCGGTCATTTTTCTTCCTCAACTCTCACTCTAAAAGTTTTTTACCTTTTTTTGGTATCTAATGACACAAAGTGCATCCTCTATTTATACACAACTCAGTCACTATATCATTTAATTAGTTCACTTGGCAAAATGTTTTTTTCTTTGACCGGTGGACATGTTTTCAACAAAAGAAGCTATTGTAGATATAGTGGCTACGATGTCTTTATAGTCAAACATGGAGACTAAAACACGACATAACGTATGTCCGATAATGATCTATAAGAGAATGATTTTGAAACTAAATTTCACCTTTTAAACCCCTTCAAAACCTTGGAATCCTATTTTAAGGTTTTGTATGTGTTTATTGTTTCAGTTTTAGCTCTCAAACTCTATGGTAACATTTGGAAACATTTCAAATTGATAGGAACATTTTGGACTCTACCTCAGATCAATGGTTTAGGATCGTATAGCGTTTGTTTTATTAACTCTCTTATTACCTCTTATCTCTGATTCAGGAAAATGTATTATAAATAACTCAACTCGGAACACCAAAGATGCAACTTACGGGTGTTCAATATTTGGATTATACTTGTTATAACCGAAAACCAAACCAGCCTAGTTATCTTTAAGCTCGGGACAAAATTTTAAAAATAACCGTAACACCACATATTCAACCTGGATTTTTTTTAAATACTGCGGAAGCGATAATATAAATACAAGATAATTACAACTGAATATAAGAAAATAGTTTTCCAAACATCAGTATCTGAAAAACACTATTGTTACAAAAACAACGACTTGTCCCAAAAGTAATATTAGAGTGGCAGTCAATTATTCCCCAAGCAACTCTCACTCACAGCCGAACTGCAGAACTTACCAAAACCTATGAAACAGAGTGAGAGGTGGGGGATTAACACAAAGCTAAGTGAATGAAGGTTAAACCAACAAATAGCATCAAAGCATCCGAAAGATACAACAATAAACAAGCAATTGAGAAGAAGGCGGTTCAGCAGGAATCTACAACCAATGCCGGCCAAAGCAAAGGTTTACCGATAGTTCATTTGCTATTCTCACATAGTATTACCCTTAAGTTGCAACGAATGCATCAAAAGATCCAAATACTGATTAGCCGATAGCAAACAAACCCAGCACATATGCCTAGCCGAAACTGACTTCTCACCGAATCATGTGCACATACCAAAGACGCAACAATTAATTAACACATAATCAGTTAATCAATCATCAGACAATAAATCTATCTAAGCATCAATCCAAAACAGTTGCAACCAAACCGATACAACTAAACAATAAGTGAGTTAAACATCCACTCACCTTAGATCTCCAAATCACCAACTAGTAATCTAATTTCACTGTGTCTTGTCTCATCCTGAGAACACAAGATAACAAGAATTAGTAATCAATTATTAATAATCCCAAAATATCAAGTTTAGCACCAAATGGGTCAATACCAACCCGTTGCATTTCACATGTGAAAACCAATATTTAGAACATGTCTAAGTTGCATACAATCTATATTCATGATACTAAAACATGTTACAAGCATCAAAACATGTACCAAGTGCATATATAAAACAATTTACTTATAGACGGGTCAAAACCAACCCGTTATGCCTAACATGTAAAACCAACTTGAAATACATATCTAATAGTCTAATATCACTATATATCTGACAGTAAATATGTAGGAATTAATGAAACTTGCATAAACTTTACCAAACATCATTTCATGATTTCAAGTAGGCAATCATATCAATTAATGACCATATATGTTAACTACCATCATAGTAACCCAAGTATAACATATGAATCATGTTAAAACTAAGTATAAACAGCAAGAACTGAACACAATTGAAATAATGCAGAAAAACAAGCAAAACTGTTTCAATCAGCCGGGAACGCGTCGCGTTCCATCCTTGGACGCGGTGTGTCCGCAGACGAACAGCAAACTTGCAGTTTGCTTACTGCCATGTTCTAGCCTTGTACAAACCACACCAAGACCATTATCAAAGCCTGGAAATTTACTTGCAACAGTTGTTTGATACTTCTAAACATACATAACATGTAACCCATAACCAAAAACACATTTATATCAACAAATCATCAAAACCCAATTCCATCTTCAACCTCAACCTCCAACAATGGAGTTCTAAGCAATAATCAACAAAAACACAGAACTTGAGCATGAATTCAGTGCTAAATCATCATGAACTTACTACCAATTAGATAACCAATATTAATTTCATCTATTGCTCATAAACCCAAAACTCAAGAACCCTAATTTAAACAAGAAGAGCATAGCCATGGCAAGAACAATTTAAGAATACAACTTACCTTCAATTGTATCATTTAATTCAACTCAAACCAGCAAGAAATCAAAGATTAGAGGCTGCCTCTTAAGGTTTCTTCAATCCAAAGTCAAGAACACACACACAAAGAAGATAAGTTCAAATGAAGCAAGAGGTGGAAGGCTGGCTTATGACTCACGTTTATAACACACACGGTGCACTTATATGTCTTCTAACTCACAGTTAATTAATTAAGCAATCCTACTCAATTAATTATTAACAAACGAGGTATTATTCGTGACCCTTATCTAAAAACGAATCCAAATAATCAATAAAACATATAAAAGTATAAAATGTATATTTTCCCTTTTTAACCTCGTGGCTTCAAATTAAATTAATAATTTTCTAAATAAAGCAAATAAACAATTAAATACAGATACCACGACATGTCCTACTAGGCCGGTAACTAAGGTGTTACAATAACCTTCTAGAAGTAAAAATAAAATCCCGCATCATTTTTTATGATTTTATCGACAGTATATAGAGATATAAGCAAAGTTTATTTATAACATTATTCATAAATTAAGAAACCCAAAAACCTTATCCGTATGGCTCTTCCTTTTCTCTTTCTTACCTAAATATCGCATCAGTATAACATTACTTTTTCTTCTATTTCTCTTTCTTACCCAAACACCTAGTATACTCTAAACTAGACTATCCCAATTTTTTGCCACCTTTTTTTATTATTTTAATAAAAACTATATATATATATATATATATATATATATATATATATATATATATCTTACTCGTATATAATGCATTTACCACCTAAAAAACTCTTAATTTTAAGAAGAGTAAATTTACTAAAATACTCTTTCTTTATACCTCTCCTTTACCCCTCCTTTTAAGTCCACAATTAATGAATTTTGTTTACTCTTATATAATGCATTTACCATCTAAAAAACTCTTAATTTTAAGAAGAGTAAATTTACTAAAATACCCCTCTTTTATACCTCTCCTTTTCCCCTTCTTTTAAGTCCATAATTAATGAATTTAAACAAATAAATATTGAAAATATAACCGACAATTAATGAATTTAAACCAATACTTATAACTGAATTATTTCTAACCATATATTTTTAATATTAATTTTTGATTCATGAGATCACCATACTTATAATTGAATTAAGTCTAATCATATATTTTTAATATTAACTTTTAATTCGGATCATAGAAATTCCTGTTTTCAATAAATCAAGTTCAAGAGATTTCACAAACACCAAACAAATGAAAGAGTCAAAGAGTTGAAATTTATAAACAGTGCATTCTACTCAATTACATAATAATTGGAACTATGAAACATTATACACACATATATACATACATATATATAATCAGCAACTTTATGATTCAACCATGCGACAAAACTCTTCCAACAAACTGAAAGACAAATAACTTAAAGTTAGCAATTTAATTCTTAATTTCAAAGTGGCTCTCGCAAAGAATCTTCACAAACTCATGTTAGTTCTTTGTGATTATTCTGCACAAAACTCATCACAACCTCCTCTTTATTCGCCGCCGTCGCATTGCGTGGGTACTCCACTAGTATATATATATATATGTATGTATGTATGTATGTATGTATGTATGTATGTATGTATGTATGTATGTAAAAGAGAGAAAGAGAGATGAGAGAGAGGGGGGGAGGGAGGTAGGATCGGATATGGGGATATGAATTGCCAAGCCAATGGGTCTAATGAGGAGAGGCGTACTAGTGGTGAATGCTAACCTCATGAGCTTGAAGGCTCACCCGATTTAGAGGCCAAAGGATATATAGATGGACTAACTAGGTGATCTTGAAACGAACTAATATTTGAGTGCAGCATATCCAACTTTCCATATACACGGGTTATTTTCATTTTGAATTTAATCCAATTCAAGAACTTATATTTAGGAAACATTTTAAATACATCTTAGAAAATATGCATAGCATATATACATACATTTAAATAATATATAACAAGAACTAAATATATTTATGTTTAGTAAATTGATAACTGGTTGTTGTTTCTCTATTGATGATGCCATGGTTTATAAATGATGGAAAGCTTTTGAGTTTCCTCTAAAATATTGTTGATAACCTTAATGAAGCTGGCAAAATTAGATATCTTAGTTTGAGTTGACTTTGATCATATATTGCATTTGATTGAACTTAATTTAAATTGTTTTCATTTATTTTAGGGCAAATTGCATGAAAATACAATGAACTTTGTCTAAGTTATAATTGTATACAACTAACTTTAAAATTTTAAAAATAATACAATTAATTTTCATAATCCGCTCGTTGTATGCAAACAACTTTTTCATATGTCTGTTGTTTAGTTACCATTGTATACAATGAACATTGTAATAACTTTCATAGTATACAACATATTGCATATAATGTGAGGATTATGAAAGTTGTTTATATTATTTTTAAGAAAATAAAGTTAATTGTATTGGTAACTAAGACAAAGTTCATTGTATTTTAATGCAGTTTGCCCTTTATTTTAATCTAACCAAACAAAATAAAAAATTTAATATCTTAGAGAATTTTATATTTTATTGTAATTTGGACATTTATAAAGTTGCAAAATTTAATAATAGACTGTACCTAAAGTTAAAAAAAATTGTTTATGTTTTTCTTAGATAAAGTAATTATCATTTGTCTTCTTTATATGTTCATGTTTTTCTTAACTATAATTTCCTTACTTTTCTTTTCTTAGTGCAAAAATAATTTTAACAGTGTTCAGTTTTTTTTAAAAAAAATTAACATTATTAATTATTTGACAAGGTTGTACCTCAAATTTCAATTTTTTTCTTTGATTATCATATTTTGATTTTTTTTATGACATTTTTTTCATGTTAAAAGTTTGCGGTGGAGTTAAATGGGGAGTTGTTTGTTTTCGGTCCAAATTTAAACTTTTTCAAATCTTATTTTAAAACAGAGTTTAGATAAAAACTCCTTAATTAATAGCGGAAGCATTAGAATCCATTATAATATTTTTACCAAAATATAGTGTAATTTATGAAAGTGTATTTCATCATCGGATACAACTCAAAAGCTTTTGGTGTTACCATAGTCAATCTCATGACCATAGACAACTGAATAGGAAATCCAGAATTACTGAAAACGTAAACAAGTCAAAACTATGCCCAAGGCATCTACCCATCTCACAAGGCCACTAGACAACCTGCGTATACAAAAACATTGTTTACACCAAGTTAGCTATAAACACAGCTAGTGAGTACAACAAAAAACTTTAGTCTTTCAAATCCAAGTTATCATCTTTTGAAAATACAAGTTTGGCAACAAACATACCATAATAGTAACCACACAAGCACATAAGGATGCGAGTTTGTCCATTGAGCCACAATATCTCCACGTGGTAGCTAGCCACAGTCAACATGTGCCTATATGGGGGATAACCACATCTCCTCGTCAAGGTAAGGGAAGCACGAAGCAGTCCACCATACAACGGTTATCTGGAGTGAATGATCTGTTCCCAAGTCCACTCGTGTTGCTTCGGTTCGGTGGCTCGTCAGCCTATTGAACCACATTGTAATACCCGAAGCTTCGAAAATAAATAAAAGAATATTTTATTGAGGAAATGATATTTGTGTTGGGTTATGGATTTAATGGTGGACTAGTTGATTTATTTGGGCTTGAATATATATATATATATATATATATATATATATAAATGGTTGGCTAAATGGACTAATGTGAATAATTCAAATGGATTAAACACTATTGGGCTTAATCAGTTGGAAATTGGGCTTAGGCCTTTTAAAGAACAAGTATTTAAAGGTGGCTAGGGCACAACCCCCAACACCACCATCTTCACTGTTTTATTGTTTTCAAAAGAAATCAGTGTGTGTTGTATCTTGCTCTCGAGAAAGCAAAGAAGAGGAGTATCAAGAATCCTTGTAGAGTTAAAGAATTGTTAAAGGATCAGCAGGTAATGTTACCTACCTCATTATGGTATTATAGATATCAATCTTATCTTGTTTGAATGATGATAACATGAGTTATAATATGGGTTTTTAGGGTTTTGGGTTTATGGAAGAACTAGAGAAAAGAAATTGAGATGTGAGCTTTTAATATTTGATGAAACATGATTTTATTTTGAAGGAAGTATACAAATGAATGGAGAAATGTTTTGTAACAAACATAAAATAGATTGGTTGAGTTTTGAAATAGTGTGATTTTGGCTATGGAGTCTGGGTTTTGAGAAAAACGAACTGACAGGGAAAAGCATGATACTATGCGACTTTCAAGTTAGCACATATATGGCTCCATGCGACTTTAGTTGATATATATGATACCATGCGACTTTCAAGTTAGCACATATATGGCTCCATGCGACTTTAGTTGATATATATGATACCATGCGACTTTCAAGTTAGCATATATATGGCTCCATGCGACTTTAGTTGACATATATGATACCATGCGACTTACAAGTTAGCACATATATGGCTCCATGCAACCTTAGTTGATATATACGATACCATGCGACTTATGTGTACAAGTGAACCATGCAACTTATGTATGGAATGATTCATGTGACTTATGTATACAAATGATTCATGCGACTTATGTGTACAAAGTGATTTTTGCGACTTATGTATGAAATGATTCATGCGATTTACGTGTACAAATGATTCATGCGACTTATGTGTACAAGGTGATTCATGCGACTTATGTATGAAATAGTCCATGCGACTTATGTGTACAAAGTGATTCATGCGACTTATGTATGAAATGGTTCGTGCGACTTTCAACTAGTGAACATATATGTCCATGCGACTTTCGCATGGGGTGCCCATGCGACTTATGCAAAACTTGAACCATGCAACTTACGTGCGTATAACTCATCCGACTTTGAGGACCTCATAGGGTCGAACTTATGAAACTTGGTAACGGGGTCCAACATGAGACCCGAATGAACTATGTGAGCAAACAAACAAAGGATTCGTACACGGTATTGATTTAATTAGACCTATTGTAGGTGACAGTTGACTGACAAGTAATCATAAGCGAATTAGCGAACTAAGACCTGTGTAACTAAGACTGCAGACAGGTGAGTATTCTTACTTACTATCTAAATCTAATGATGTACGTGATTGACGTGTTGCATGTTATATGATTTGATGAATCTATGAATTGATGAATTGATGATGTGTTATGCCTTTCTTAATGATTGGACCGTTTACTTCGGTGACGGGAATGATTAAACCGTTCACTTCGGTGACGGGAATGATGGGACCATTCACTTCGGTGACGGGAATGATGGGACCGTTCACTTCGGTGGTGGGAATGATTGGACCGTTCACTTCGGTGACGGGAATGTGGGACCGACTACTACGGTAGCGGGAATGTGGGACCGACTACTGCGGTAGCGGAAATGAAAGATGTAACATGATGATGGAAACAAATGCTTGATGTCATATGGTTGATTGTAAGTAAAAGTACTCGCTAAGCTTCTTGTTTACAGTTGTTGTTTAACCTTCTTTTCAGGTGATGGCCACGGCGAGGCTCCAACACACAGTTGATAGCTCATCTCCCACAAGCTTCTGCAATGTTTTAAAATAATTTGTATTTAAGGATGTATTCCAAAACAATTACAATCGAATCCAAGCTTTTACGGGTTTTCACCTTGGGTTGTAATATGAGTTATACAATGTTCTAATTATGATAGATTATTTATCGTACGTTTTGGTGTTCGTTGATTTGTTTAAAAAAATTTGGGACGTTACACACATGGTCATAATGGGTAATATCATCCCCCTCCACTCTTTGCACCAATTCTTCAACCACCCGTGCATTTAGGTTCCCAATTGCCGAAGCCACATGAACCGGTACACGTCTCAATGGTTAGGAACCATCATGGTACAAAGTACTATATCTCAAACACTGGTCCGGAACAAAGCACATACCACAAGGGTCATATATATATATATATATATATCATGCCATAAAGGCCAAATAATCCAAGCATTTAAGCTTAACAATAAACACATAAATGTCAAAATCCAGCATAATATAGACTTAAGCTAAGGCCAAAGAAAGTTAAAAAGGGATTGGCTCAAAATTTGGCTAACAATTGAACAGGCTAAGGCTTCAACATGGTGTCGAGGGTATCGAGTACTAAAATTCACTACAGGTAGGGCAGATTAGAAAATCTAACAATAAGATAATCTAACGGACAAACACAGGTTAACACAATTGGTTTAACAAAGAAAGACGGCCTCTATCAGTGCAATGGTGATAAATACTCATTATGGTGATCTCGATAAGTAATTTAGTAACAAGTTCTACCGTCTATGCTTGTAGCTATCCTCACACAATCGAAAAACAATTTTGTAACATTAGGCTCAAAACTCTCAATTATAGTAATGGGTTATGTGATGATCAACCATGCATGCAATCTTAAATATCATGATTCCAACAATTTGATCTCATGAGATACTTTGTAGTCATGTGGAGCTAAGAATGTAGAAAGAAAGTTGGCCAAAGATCAGATTCTTCCTATTTACAGCGACAATAAACAAGAACAAGTAAGTTAAGTTTTCTTAACCCCAATTCCCACACATAGAGATGTGCATTGTCCCCAATGCATCCAAGAATCAAAAGTATATGAACTAGGTTAAGAAACTCCCTGGAATGATCGTCTTGTCTGAAGCAGCATCATTCTCATGAATATACGTCAATCAATCATAACCATGTCATTTGGCTGCCAAACAAAAGAAACAAACACGACAACAAACACCACAAGAAAATAAAAGAAAACTAAGAAAAGAAAAGAAAAGAACGAAGAGTAGTATTTTACAACCCCGTCGAATTCTGTCAACGAATGTATTCAGAGATAAATCCCTTTATGGCTCGTCTAAGTCATCCCGGTGCGGCTCAGACTGGTAGTGATGAGAATTGGACCCCGGGTAATGCGGTGGGTTGGGCTCACTTGGGGGCCAGTACGGTGGAGGCTGGTATGGTTCCGGATTGTACCCGGCTTGTGTGCCGAATACCTGCATGAACGCTCTTTGCTGCCAGTCCATCAAGTACTGAAGCCGTGACGGCTGATAGCCGCTCCGCCTGTGATGATCACGCACCTTATCCGTGAATGAGTTGAAGGACAGCTCTAGATTTCCCAAACGGTCATTGAGACCCTGGTATGTCGCCTGGGCATCCCAGTCGTGAGAAGTCGGGGCATTGGTGGACAGGTCTTCCTCCTGTGTGTGTGCGGGACTATGTGGTGGTGTACGACGATATGCCTAAGACCATGTGCCTCTACGGATCCCCTGATCAATGACTTTCATCCCCAAAAGTTGATGTACATTGATGTAGCCCATGGGTCCCACATCCGTGAGGGAGGCTACCACACGGGGGATTAACACCCCAAAGTGTCGGGCTAAGCAGGTCACAAATCTACCACCGCAAATAGCGCTGGCGGATCGCGTTCCCATGGCCTCGACTAAATATGCGGCTAGACAGAAAGGGACATTGGTGAAGCTGTCCCGAGAGACAAGTTGATGTAGTAGCCACAAGTCAATTCTACTGACTTTGTCTAAGCTCTCCCGCCTTTGGTTGATGGAGCTCACAATCATTCGATGTAGGACTCTATGCTCCAAGTTCCGGATACGAGAGGCTTTAGTGTCTGCCCCCCGATACTCGTGGTCGCTGATATCGACCCATAACGCATGGTGGTTGACCTCCGAAGATGGCCCTTGTGTACACGTTTTGAGGTATGGTTCAAAGGTTGGGTGCGATGTTTCGAGCGTGGTGTACAGACCTATCCATTCTGCAAAGTCAATGAGGGAACCCGCCCTCCAAATACCTCCCAGTCGAAAGATAATTGCACCATATTCAAATGGGTCGGCACTTGCGATTCGGACTTTGAATCTATATGTTGCAAAGAACTCTAAGCAAAGTTCCCAATAGATGGGCTCTCTCAGATTAAGTACCCTGTCCCATGCATGACAGACAAAGGTCTCCTCGCCTGCTTCATTCACTATCCTTCATTGTAAATATGCTTGCAAGCTGGCCTGTCGGCCCAGCTGTTCCACAAAAGCCCAATCCAGGGTCCTGCCAGGGTCTATCCGCTGACGGGACATAGTCTCGTATTTCATTTTGAAACGGGCAAACTCGAGAGCAGGAACTGTAATGCCATCAGCTGGTGGCGTGGGTGTTTCAAAGTCAACAAATACGTGCTGGCCATTCTGATCACGCAATTGTTCTGGGAATCCGTCACCGGAAGTTGTCCTGGAAGTGGAAGTTGTGTGACGACCTCGCTGAAAGAATAAGATGAATCAAAGAACAAGCGGTTAGTCCGAGAAGTATTGTATATGTATAAATGGACTCCAATTCCCACACATAGAATTGGGGTACTGCATCATGATGAGGATGGACTATATATATGAGTTAACCTACATTATGCACACATCTTCATGGCCACAAGGTTGGAATACCGATTATGAATACACTTTAAGCATGATTCCCATACATTACGCATTATACCCAAACAAATTCCAACCTATTCCCAAATGAGATATATCAATTATGCACAAGGTGTTAAATCAAAAGCTTTACTGATTATGAACTCACCCAATTCCCACACAATAGAGTGAAAGTTTGAGCTCTATGGTGTGCCCCATATGCACAAATTTTGGCAATTTTGCTAGGAATTCTCAAAAGTCAAACAGAAAAGTCAACTGTTGACCCATTACATGATAATTGATCATCATTCCTTTGAAGCCAAAAATTGAACTCATCTCACACAATAATATCGCTAATTGGTTCAACTATAGGGCACCAATGTCTAAAACATGACAAAAAAACAACTAGAATATGCAAACCCTAGACTCTAGTTAGCCTAAACATGGGGTTTGTGCAAAAGATGAATCAACGTACTTACAATGATGGGGAAAACACTTAGGCAACATAAATTAAAGGTTCTACGGTGAAGCATTGCAGAAATCTGTCGAGAAACCCTCAAAATCGGAATATGCCCCAACCAAGAAGAATAGCCCTAGAGATTGGAGTTTTGACCATGAATCTTGAAGAAGAAAGAGTAAAGGAGTGTTACATACCTTAGGAGCCATGAGAAATTGCAGAGATTTGGTTGAAAATGGCGAAAAAATCTCAGGCGATGGTGGGGGTCGGAGGAGCTTCGCGTGGGGAGAGAAGATGGAGTGGAGAAATGGAGAAAAAGAAAAGAACTTAATCTGCAGATCTGACGACCTCGCGGTGCGAGGCCCATGAGCTCGCGGCGCGAGCCTCCTTGACCGGTCTTCATTGACTTTGTTGACCAAACCTCGCGGCGTGACACTTTGGACTCGCGGCGGGAAAAAATCTCTGGAAAAAATGCGCATTCGAATAGGGGTACCTCGCGGCGCGAGACGTATTTTTGGGTTTTCAATTTTCTCAAAAAACAACGAATTGGGAACACACACAAACCAAAAACTAAAACAAAAGACGAACCTAAACCAAAGACACACGGGTTGCCTCCTGCGAAGCGCATTTTTATTAACGAGTCATAGCTTGACTCGGCCGGCTGTCCTCACGGCTCTTTCCGGTAAAGGTCTATCTCGTTGTCTGCCAGATTGGGTAACTTCCCGTGGTATAATTTGAGACGATGTCCATTGATCCGGACAATGTCTTTCCTCAATTGGACGTCCACGTACCCTAATGGGTGGGCCATCACCACCGTGTATGGGCCGGCCCAAATCGATTTCAGCTTTTCGGGAGAGAATTTGAATCTTGTTTGATGAATCAATACCAAGTCACCTTTTTAAAACGTCTTGATCTCCCTCAACTTACTGTCGTGCCATCGCTTGGTTTTCTCCTTGTAGATGCGCGAGTTTTCATACGCTGCCAATCTCAGTTCCTCAAGTTCGTGAATTTGAAATTGACGATCTGCGCCAGCTTTATACACATCCAGGCTGCACTCTTTGATATGGTGTAGTTCCGATTGGCGTTTTAAAGGCCGTTCGGAAAGCCCATAGCGCGTCATCGAGCTTTTGAGACCACAGCTTTGGATTGTTGTCTACGGTCTTCTGCAGAATACGTTTTAACGCACGATTGGTGTTCTCCACCTGCCCACTTGATTGTGGATGATAAGCGGTGGTGAACCGGTGATCCACTCCATAGCGTTGTAGCACCTTCTCCATCAGGTAATTGGCGAAGTGGGTGCCTCGGTCACTTATGATTGCTCAGGGGCAACCAAATCTGTAGAAAAGATTTTTTATAAAATTCACCACTACTCTTGCATCATTGGTTGGCCCATTTTGAGACGTAGTCAACTGCCACAAGGATGTATTTGTTGTTATGGGAGTTTGGGAATGGACCCATGAAGTCTATTCCCCACACATCAAATACCTCGCAAACTAAGATACCGTGTTGAGGCATCTCGTCGCGCTTAGAGATGTTCCCCAGACGCTGACATGCGTCACACGTTTTGACATACGAATGGGCATCTTTGAAAATGGCGGGCCAGTAAAAACCTGCGTCTAACACTTTTCAGGCCGTGTAACTCGGTCCGAAGTGCCCACCGGTGGGCCCATTATGACATTCCTCTAAGATTTTCTTTGCTTCAGCTCCGTGAACACAACGACAAATAACACCATCAGCGCCTATCCTCCACAGATTTGGATTCTCCCAGAAATAGAACTTGATGTCCGAAAAGAACTTGCCTTTTTGCCGGTGAGTTAATCCTTTTCGTAGGATTCCTACAGCTAAGTAGTTAGCAAAATCTGCGTACCATGGGGCGTCGGGTTCCTCATATGCCTCTAACGCGTTCAAAAACTCATCTGGAAATGTATCGTGAATCGCGTCCTCGTCAAATTTTTCCAGATTGGGGTTCTCGAGGCGGGATAGGTGGTCTGCGGCTACATTCTCCGCCCCTTTCTTGTCCCTTATCTCAATGTCAAATTCTTGTAGAAAAAGGATCCAACAAATGAGACGAGGTTTTGCGGCTTGTTTTGCAAAAGGAATTTTAGTGCGGAATGATCTGTGTAGACTATGATTCTGGATAAAACTAGATATGGCCGAAACTTGTCAAACGCAAACACAACTGCGAGAAGCTCCTTCTCGGTAGTAGTGTACTTTTCTTGGGCGCTTGTCAGTGTGCGGCTAGAGTAATATATGGGCTGAAAATGATTATTGTTGCGTTGCCCCAGTACGGCTCCTAGTGCGGAGTCGCTCGCATCACACATTAATTCGAATGGAACGGACCAGTCGGGTGGCACCATGACGGGTGCATGTGTGAGCTTCACTTTGAGGGTGTTGAAAGCTTCGACACATTCGGGGGAGAACACGAATGGTCTATCTTTTTCTAGGAGTTGGGTCATCGGCCGAGTTATTTTGGAGAAGTCTTTTATGAACCTCCTGTAAAAACCCGCGTGACCCAGAAAGCTCTGAACAGTTTTGACGTTCGTTGGTGGGGGAAGCTTTGCGATGACATCTATTTTTGCCTTGTCTACCGCTAGCCCTGCTTTCGAGATTTTGTGTCCCAGGACGATGCCCTCCTTAACCATGAAATGACATTTTTCACAGTTAAGGACAAGGTTTGATTCCTCGCACCTCGTAAGGACTCTTTTAAGACTGGATAAGCACATATCAAAGGAACTGCCGAACACAGAGAAGTCATCCATGAAGACCTCTATGTAGTCCTCGGTCATGTCGTGAAAAATTGCGGTCATGCACCGCTGAAAGGTTGCGGGTGCATTGCAAAGCCCGAAAGGCATTCTCCTATATGAGAAGGTACCGAAAGGACAAGTGAATGTGGTCTTTTCTTGGTCCTTTGGGTCGATAGGAATCTGAAAATAACCCGAAAATCCATCCAGGAAGCAGTAGAATTCATTTCCTGCAAGTCTTTCGAGCATTTGATCAATGAAGGGGAGTGGAAAATGATCCTTGCGAGTGGCTTCGTTTAACTTCCAGTAATCTATACACACTCGCCACCCCGTGACGGTACGAGTGGGGATAAGCTCTCCCTCATCGTTTAGTACCACGGTCATACCCCCTTTCTTAGGCACGACTTGAACAGGACTCACCCATTGACTATCTGAAATGGGGTAAATAAGCCCTGCATCAAGTAGTTTCAGCACTTCCTTCTTGACTACCTCCTTCATGTTGGGATTAAGCCGGCGTTGCCTCTGAACACATGGTTTAAATGAGTCCTCCATGAGGATTTTGTGAGTATAAAAAGTGGGGCTAATCCCAGAGAAGTCAGTAGTCTTCCATGCTAGAGCCTTTTTATGGCTCTTCAATACCTCCAAAAGTTTGGACTTTTCGCCCGCGGAAAGATCCGATGAGATTATCACAGGAAGAGACGAATTTTCCTGAAGGAAGGCATATTCAAGGTGTGAAGGGAGTTCCTTAAGATCCAACGATGGAGGATCTTCAAGGGATGTCTTAACTCGGATGGATGGATCTAGCTTAATATTCTCGAATTCCTCATTTGATGAATTCAAATGATCATGCTGACACATAAATTCCAACTCCCGTCTGGCTTCCTCTGGGTCAGAACTCAGATTCTTCTCATCTAACGAATTGACTTCTGGTGAGCTTGCTTCCAAAATATCCCCTACTTCTTCATCCATGCATGTGTCGATGATGTCCAAAAAAAAACAAGAATCGTTGGAAGTGGATGTGGGATGCTTCATCGCCTTATCTATCGAAAAATTTACCCTCTCGTCCGCAATGCCTAAGGTGAGTTGCTTTTTAGAGACGTGAACTATGGCATCAACTATATTTAAGAATGGTCTTCCTAAGATGAGAGGTACTTTTCCTTCTTCAGGCATTTCTAAAACCACGAAGTCCACAGGGAATACAAACTTGTCTACTTTCACTGGCAGGTTCTCAGCTATGCCTAATGGGTATTTAAAGGACCTATCAGCCAACTGGATGCTCATTCTAGTGGGTTTAAGTTCCTCTAGGCCTAGTTTGACATATAAGGAATATGGCAGTAAGTTAATACTAGCACATAGGCCAGCCAATGCATCACAAACAAAAAAATT
Source organism: Dittrichia graveolens (assembly GCA_038502395.1). Classification (NCBI taxonomy): domain Eukaryota; kingdom Viridiplantae; phylum Streptophyta; class Magnoliopsida; order Asterales; family Asteraceae; genus Dittrichia; species Dittrichia graveolens. Next base: position 30,317,088 of record JARJIL010000005.1, read on the forward strand.
ATTCAAATAACAAGGGATAGTGAAGCTCCCTGGATCGCCCAGTTTTGGTGGCATCTTTGTTTGTAACACGGCTGAACACTCCTCATTCAAGATGGTGGATGAGACTTCTTCGAGCTTTGCCTTGTTGGACACCAAATCTTTAATGAATTTGCCATAGTTAGGCATACCTGCAAGAACATCAACCAAAGGCACATTTATCCTAACCTGTTTAATCATATCACAAAATTTACCATATTGTGCTTTTAATTTCTCCTTCTGAAGCCTTTGAGGAAATGGAACTTTCGGCTGATGGGTCGATGCTGGGGTTTGATCTGGTGTCTTCTTAGCTTTTAGCTGCGCCTCTTTTTGTATCTCAACCACTTCCGGTTCTTCCTCGGTACCCTGCACATGAACAGAATCATTAGAATTATTTTTAAGAACTCGGGAATTGACCTCTTTACCACTTCGGGTGGTAATCGCTTGAACATGCTCATTTCTCGGGTTTTCTTGCGTATTAGGTGGAAGTCCTCCGGCTGGCCTTTCAGACAGAGCTTGAGCTATTCTGCCTATGTCTCTTTCCAAATTCTGGATGGTTGCTTTGATTTTGTTGCAACACATCTTGATTTTGTTTGAGATCTGCAGTTGCTTTCAATTGAGCAGCCATGAATTACTTCATAATCTCCTCCAAGGACTCTGATTTGGATGGTTCTTGCTGGTTTCTTTGATCAGTCGGGTTGGGTCTTGGAGGTCCCGTTTGGTTGTGCTGATAGAAACCCGGTGGTGGTCGGTTAAACTTCTGGTTATTACCCTGGTTGTTCCAATTGGAGTTACCACCCTGGTAATTTCCTCTAAAACCTTGGTTCATGTAATTAACTTCTTCGGGAGTCATCATGGGTCGATTCTCACAATCTTTGGTTAGATGAGGCCCATTGCAAGTTTCGCAGCCCACCTGCATAGCATGAAAAGAAGACGTTAAAGCTTCTATTTTTCGTTTGAGTGCTTTTTGTTGAGCTTTCAATGCGGCCACTTCCTCATTGGGTTCACTTTCAAGTGCATTGACCGTAACCCTTCTTCCTGCACTCCTGCGATCAGATGTCCACTCCAAATTGTGTATGGACATATCCTCTAAAAGTTGGTATCCCACGGTAGGTGTTTTATACATGAATACCCCTCCACTAGAAGAATCAAGAACGGCTCGAGAAGATGGGTCGATTCCGCGGTAGAAGATCTGTACTTGATTACTTTTCGTGAGACCATGGTTCGGGCATATCCTCATGAGACTTTTAAATCTTTCCCACGCTTCAGTTAGGGTTCCATCCGTTCTTTGCTGAAAACCCATGATATCATTCTTCAATTTCTCAGCTTTAGCAGGGGGAAAATATCTTGTAACAAACTTATTCCTTAATTCTTCCCAAGTGGTGATTGTGTTGGGTTCCAATGATTTCAACCACGCCTTTGCATCTCTGGTGAGAGTAAAAGGAAACATGCGGAGTCTGACTGCATCGTTGGATGCATCTTGATTCCTAAAGAGCTCACAGATGTCCAAGAAATTCTCTACATGCTGATTTGGGTCATGGACAAGCTTTACGTCAAACTGGAGATCCCTTATCATGCTAAGGAACTGGCCTTTAATCTCAAAGTTCTCTCTAGTGATTTTCGGTTTTCGAATGGCTGAAGCAGGTGGTGGAGGGGCTTGTTGCCTGGACGTCCACATGGGTTGGTCATCAGCCATGTTGTTAATTGGTTCTGGTGAAGGAGGTGGTCGATATGGTGGGGGTGTGGAAAAGGAGGTGAATTGTATGGATTTCTGTGCTTGTCTACGGGCACGAAACACTTTCTCCGGCTCAGCAAAAGGTGAAACCAATTCAGAGCTCGAAGTCCGTGTCCCCCGTCTGAAGAAAAGAGAACAGAAAAGAACAAAGTAAATAGCAACAGATCAAGCAATATACTTAAAACAAAATAAAAAAATTCTAATCACGTAAATTTTTGGTGCACAAGGCCCCAAAAAGGATCGATTAAACAATAGCCCACTAATTGCTTGGCTTGTTACCACTTCCCGGCAACGGCGCCAAAAACTTGATGTGCGAAATCTAGTTATATAATTTTAAGTCCAATATTTACCTTTTCTAGCACTTACACACACTAGGCAAGTGTACCTAATCGTGCTATAGTAAAAGAGAGGCAAGCAATGGGTATCGTATCCACGGAGAGCAGTGCAACACCGAAACAAATAGTAGACTATCAATTAACCTATAGTTGGGAACTTTTTATTGTGAGTTTTAAGAATGAGATCTAACTAGCAACCTAATTGAAATGAATTACTAAACTATTGCTGAAATTCTACAAAGATGACCGATAAAAACACGCTTCCACCTTAATCTCTCCCCCTAATTAAATATATCTCCAAATCAGTTTAATTGATTCGCTAGATTGACTTAACTATATTCAGTTGTCCGAATTCATATAATCATTGTGAAAGAGATCTGACAAACAATTTCCAATTGATTATCAAGTCTAAAACCAACCTAGTTCACATCTAAACAATCATGTCAACCATGTTTAACAAACCCAATCATATCCGTGATGGTAAGGTTCAATTTTTTATGTTAATGTAATGGTTACCAGATTCTGATTACTTTTCTGAGTAAACCCTTAACTAGTTCATAGACAAACTTATTAAAGAGGCTCATACATCACACAAACATCCAATCTATATTCCATATGAACCATGAATCTAGAAACACAGGTTTTAACCATAAAAATCGAAACTTTAATTGAGAAACATGAAACTAGTATCAATCTAAGCATTAATCAACTAAATAAAGACATATCAATCTAGGGTTTGATCATAAGATGAAAGCAAAGGAAGATTAGCCCATAGACAGGCCTATAGCAATCAAAATCATAGTGAAATCCAAGGATAAATCAGAAAACATGTTGAATCTAGACAAACCGGGCAACACTCGATGATGATTGACACTTGATCTCCAATTCACGAGCATCCAATGGTGGGAAATCGTCTTCTCTGGTCGTTCTAGGCTCCAATGGAGTGCTAGGGTCGGCCACCATGCAAAAGATCCCTTTTAAAAACCCTAATGCCCCAATTTATAACCCTTTCGTGCCGACTAACTCGCGGCGCGAGGCCTTCGGCTCACGGCGCGATACACAAACACCAATTTCCAGAGATTTTCCTCCGGCGTGAAGCTTGGTGGATTCCGGCGCGACACATTCTCGCGGCGCGAAGCAATTGTATCGCGGCGCGAGGTACTGTTTTTCAGCCAATTTCTCGTTTTTCTTCAATTATTCGCTCGGTTTATGCTGCTTCTTTGGCTTTTCTAGTATCTTCATCCTGAATCATCCAAAATACAAACTTATGCATAGAATATGATCAATTTAGAATAATTAACACGTAATAATCACAAAATTGACGGATAAAAACATAGTTAAATCCGGAAATATCAGATACTATGAAGGCCTCTGATGGCAAAGAGATATTGAGTGCTCTCTCTTGGCAGCAGTTTTATGAGAAAGTGCTCCAGAAATACTGTACTGAGTATGATATGGAGCGTATGGAAAGAGAATTTACAGATCTCCAGAAGGGAGATAGACCGATTGAAGAGCATATCACCTCATTTACTGATAAGATGAGGTTTGTTCCACACCTGATACCAGATGAAGTCACGAAGATAAGAAGGTTTGTGGCGATTCTGCCACTGGAATTCCGTGCCCATGTGCGGGCAGCTCCAACACTAGATCGGGCGTTTCAAGTGGCCCGACAAATGGAAGGTGATCGTATACAGTGTCGGGTGATTATGCCAGTGGTGGGAGTAATAGGAAGTTTCAACCATTTCTCCAATCGGGCTCTTCTAAAGGGCAATCCTCTGGAGGTGGAAAATCTGAAGCTCCTAAGAAACCAAGACCTAATGATCCTTGGTGTCCTTCATGCCGTACCTATCACTCCGGGGAATGCTCTGTAGCAACCAGGAGGTGCGTCAGGTGTGGGCAGAGAGGGCACTCGGTGAATGAGTGCCGATATAAAGAAGATGTTTGTTACCGGTGTCGCAAACCCGGTCACAAAATGGTTGATTGCCCTGATAGACAAAGCTCCAGAGCAGTTGGGTCTTCTGGAGGGCAAAAGAAAGATAATGCCCCGCGGGCTAAAGGGCGGGCATTTCAAATGACTGCAGAGGAGGCAAAGGCTGCAGGTGATGTCGTCACTCGTACATTTCTTATCAATTATTTTCCTGCCAGTGTACTATTTGATTCAGGAGCAACATATTCTTTTGTTTCTGTTGCTTGCCGTAAAAGACTCCAGTTACCTGTTATGCCTTTCGATGAGCCTCTTAATGTAGAAGTTGCGGACGGCAAAGTAGTCTCGGTTACCGAGAAAGTCCCTATTGCCGTTATTTATATTGATGGGAGTAGTATCCCTATCTCATTCTTTGTTATGCCTATTGTGGGCTTCGATGTCGTGATTAGAATGGATTGGCTTAGCAAGCGAGATGCTGAGATTCTCTGTTCCAAGAAGATGATTAAGATCCCTCTTACCGATGGATCTTATGCAGTTGCTCGTGGAGAACGACAGGAGTTTGATATTCCTGTTATCTCCGCTATTAAAGCTCAGAAGTCTATAGCTAAGGGTTGTAATTCCTTCCTGGCATATGTTATTGATGCTGCGATGGAAAAGCGACCAGTTCAAGATATCAGGGTAGTTTCTGAATTCCCTGAGGTCTTTCCTAATGAATTACCGGGTTTACCTCCGGTAAGAGACGTTGAATATAAGATAGAACTGATTCCTGGAGCTAAACTTGTAGCTAGATCTCCATATCATCTTGCTCCTTCTGAAATCCGCGAGATGATGACGCAAATCCAGGAATTACTCGAAAAAGGTTTCATTCGTCCAAGTTCCTCGCCTTGGGGAGCTCCTGTCTTATTTGTCAAAAAGAAGGATGGAACCATGAGGATGTGTATCGATTACAGGGAGCTGAATAAGCGAACTGTAAAGAATAAGTATCCTCTTTCGCATATCGATGATATCTTCGATCAGTTGCAGGGAGCTACGTATTTCTCGAAGATTGATCTCCGTTCGGGGTATCATCAAGTACGAGTCCACGAAGAAGACATTCCGAAGACGGCTTTCCAGACTCGTTACGGTTATTATGAATTTTTGGTTATGCCATTCGGCTTGACCAATGCTCCAGCCATATTTATGGATTTGATGAATCGCGTCTGTCGTCCTTTTCTTGATAAGTCCGTGATTGTTTTCATTGACGACATTCTTGTCTACTCGAAGATTGAGGCTGATCACGAGCTTCATCTTCGTCAGGTTCTCGAGACTCTTAAACGAGAACAGTTGTACGCCAAGTTTTCTAAATGTGAATTCTGGCTTCGAGAAGTACATTTCCTTGGCCATGTTATCTGTCGAGAAGGTGTTAAAGTAGATCCGGCTAAGGTGGAAGCGGTAATGAATTGGGAGGTTCCTCGAACTCCCTCTGAAATAGAGAGTTTCCTTGGCTTGGCCGGCTACTATCGGCAATTTATTCGCAATTTTTCGAAACTTGCGGGTCCGTTGACCAAGCTGACCCGTAAGGATGTTGCATTTGTCTGGTCGGAAGCTCAAGAAGAAGCGTTCCAGACCTTAAAGCGATTGTTATGCGAAGCTCCGATTCTTACCTTGCCGGAGGGTTCGGAAGACTTCGTTGTTTATTGTGATGCCTCTTATGCGGAGTTGGGTTGTGTCCTCATGCAGAAAGATAAAGTGATTGCTTAAGCCTCTCGGCAACTGAAATCTCACGAAAGGAACTACCCAACTCACGATCTTGAACTTGCTGTTGTTGTCTTCGCACTAAAATTGTGAAGGCACTACCTTTATGGTACTAAGTGTGTGATATGCACAGATCACAAAAGCTTGCAGTATGTCTTTACACAGAAAGAACTCAACATGCGGCAGCGCCGTTGGTTAGAATTAATTAAAGACTACGACTGTGAGATCTGCTATCACCCCGGTAAAGCCAATATTGTAGCGGATGCTTTGAGCCGTAAGGGGCCAGCAGCTTAGGCAAAGTTCATGAAGCTTACAGTTGTATCAGATTTGATTGCAAAGTTAAAAGACGCCCAACAATTAGCTTTGCAAGAGGACAATCTGAAATCTGAAACGATGAAGAAGTTAAAAGACCAACTGGGTGAAGATAATCGTGGGTTGAAGACTTTTCAATCCAGGATTTGGGTACCTCTTCTCGGGGGTAATCGTGAGCTGATTCTGCAAGAAGCTCACAAGTCTAAACTATCTATCCATCCGGGTACCACCAAGATGTATAACGACCTGAAAGGGTTATATTGGTGGCCCACTCTGAAGAAAGACATTGCTTCATTCATGGAGAAATGTCAGATATGTGCCCAAGTCAAGACAGAGCATCAAAGGCCTTATGGCAATTTGCAACAGCTTGACATTCCGGAATGGAAATAGGATCACATCACGATGGATTTCGAGGCAAAGTTGCCAAAGACGTTTAGAGGGCATGATATGATTTGGGTCATTGTTGACCGACTGACTAAAAGTGCTCATTTCTTGGCAACTAACAAGTCGGCTTCGTTGACTCGTCTGGCATAGCTTTATATTGATGAGATAGTAACACGTCACGGTCTTCCTTGTTCAATTCTTTTTGATCGTGACTCCAGATTTGTATCTAATTTCTGGCAAAGTTTGCAACGTGAGTTAGGCACTCGTGTGCATTTGAGCACTGCCTATCACCCGCAGACCGATGGCCAATCAGAAAGAACGATTCAGACTCTTGAAGACATGCTTCGCGCGTGTGTACTTGAATACGGTGGATCATGGGATTCTCATCTCCCATTGATTGAATTTGCTTATAATAATTCGTATCATTCCAGTATTGGGATGCTGCCGTACGAAATGCTCTACGGGAGACGATGTCGTACTCCGACTTGCTGGTTGGAGCCCGGAGAGAAACAGTTTGCTGGACCTGAGATTGTCCAGATGACCTCAGATAAAGTGAATGTGGCTTTAGAAAAGCTTAAAGCAGCCCGATATCGACAGAAGATGTATGCGGATCCTAAGCGTCGTCCCGCTACATTCGATGTCGGTGATCGTATGTTCTTGAAAGTTTCCCGTTGGAAGGGCGTTATTCGCTTTGGGCGCAAAGGGAAACTAAGTCCACGTTTCATAGGCCCATTTAAGATCGTGCGAAAAGTTAATGATCAGACGGTAACTCTTGAGCTGCCACCTGAGCTATCTGGAATCCACGATACCTTCAACGTATGTTACTTGCATAAGTGCAACGTTGAAGAGGAACAGATTGTTCCGTTACAAGAACTGAAGGTTGACTCTTCTAAACGACTCGTAGAAGAACCTGTTGAAATTCTTGACACGAAGGTTAAGAAACTACGAAAGAAGATGATCAAGCTAGTTCTTGTTAAGTGGAAACACAGTTTAAGTCCGAACCTGACATGGGAAGTCGAGGACGAGATGAAGACAAGATACCCTCACCTGTTTATCACTGAGTAGATTCCGAGGACGGAATCTTCTTAAGAGGGATAGATTTGTAACATCCTCAATTTGGACCTAGCTGTTAAGTGTGTATTAAGTTGTTAAAGATGTAAGTTAGTTATGTAAATGAAGAATTAATTATATATATATATATGTGCTTTGTGTAAATATATGTATATATATAAGTAAAGTTGAAAAGAAGAAAAAGAATTAAAAGAATCCAGAGGCGGTGCCTCTGGATTGTGACATATATAAGTGTGAAAAGTCAAATGTGGTCAAACATTGCAAAAGCAATTACCACAAGAAGCTCTCAGATTTCTCTCTTTCTCTCTAATTCTCTCGGTTTTCTTGAAGCCCGGATTTTGGTGGTTTTTGATTCTAAGTAAAGGTAAAATACTTGTTTGTTGTTAAGAATCAATACATATGAAACTGTTTTTATGATTAAAAGCATGATTGAAACTCAAATCCTTGCAAAACATCACTTAGAACATTCAAAGCTTACTTTGCAAGTGGGTTTTGGTTGTTTGGTGTTATTGTGTGGGTTTGATGTGTTTTTAAAGCCATACCAACGAAAATGAGTGTTTTCAAAATGTATAAATGTCAAAACAAACAAGAAACAAGCTCTGGAAATAAGCTATTGAAGATGGCGGTTTCCATGATTAGAACAATCGGATTCCGAGACATGAAGGTGTCGGAATCCGCATGTTGACAATCCGATTAAGTGTCGGATTCCGAGACTTTAGGGTGTCGGAATCCGCATGTCTAAATCCGCATGTTTAAATCCGAAAGTATTGGATTTCTCTGAAAGTGTCGGATCCCGACAAAAGTGTCGGATTCCGATAGAAGTATCGGATTCCGGGTGAAGGTCGCATTTCCAATTGTATGTCAAAGTTTCTAAGTTCATAAGTGTTGAAATCCGATAAGTATCGGATTTCGCAAAGTGTCGGATTTTCCTTAAAAAATATCGGATTTCATGAAATCCGAGAGACTGTAAGATTTAGGAATTTCCTTTGTTGGCTTTATAGCTATTTTAAGTATACTAAGATGATTAATGTAAATCTTAATGTTCTAGGTGAACTGACACCCTAGACAAGGCAGAAGTAAATTAACTATCTGTTAAGTTACTCAGGTGAGTACCGACTTCCATAAGCCTCAATAGAGGAAGAATTATGTGTTAAATGATTTGAGTGCACTTGTTGTGCTCATAAGTAAATGATTAAAGATTGCCATGTTGCTTAAAGTACAATGCCATGCTAAATACTTATTATGTATAAAGTTAAGTGCATGCCAGCAGGATCCAGAACTGGAACCGCTTAGTTAAGTAAATGCTATGCATGATACTGATTCTAAATGAATCAGTTAAGTAAAGATACGATGATATGTATTCTAGGGATCTAGATTGGATCCGCAAAGAAGTAATTGAATGTAAATGCATTCTAAAAGAAGAAAATGAATATGCATGCTAAGTAAATGAACAAGATATGTGTATGTGTTCGCGAACATCAGCAAGCATGGTTAAGGTCAGCCGGTTAGCTGGATCCCAGGGATCCTTGATCAGGAGATTCGGGATTTAATGATGATTCGAGGTAACATTCCGGATCGTAGGTTCTGCAGAACCGCCGTGCCTTATATCATGAGGGTTAATCAGTCAGAAATGGCTGAGTTACCTAAGGAGCCTCTGGTTCCGTTAACGATGCTTGGTGGACTACTTTATGCTCCCCCACTAGCACGGAGGGTTGTGTCTGATCCCCTGGTGTATTGGTGTTGAGTGGGACTAGCTATCCTGCAAGAAACAACTTATACCGATCGTGTCAGCACACCACAAGGTGATAGGATAACATTGTATGCTTATTCCTGATATACATGTTCTGCTCTAATGAAGTTTATGCCAAGTTTGTGCTCACTAGCTAAGTGTAGCTAACGGTGCCATGTTAACTGCTTTTGCAGATAGATTGCCTGGTGAGCCGGGCCCCCTGCCTCTGGATATTTTGGCTGGAACACTTGTGATGTAATAAATACATTATGGTCGGTTGTTTTGTAGAGTAACACCAGATACTGAAACAAGTTTGTTGTAAATATTCCGCTGCTTAATGTTAATTAATCGTGATTAAGTTCACGTTTGTTTAAAAATGCAAATCTTTGTTAAAATATGGTATATGCAAACCCGGTGTTACACTTTGACCCTTATGTTGGTCAAATATATATAAATAAACAATTTTCATTTAAGCCCCTACAATATCAAGGCTTGGCACTTGAATCCTCCATATTAATACATTACCCACACACAAATATAAAGACAAATAACATTTGTTAACACTTAATACTCAAGTCAAGTTATATATGTATGTGTTTATCAAATTTTATAAATTAAATAAACCAATATCATTATTATCAAATCATAATCTTAATTATTCTCAATGAGTATCTTAAACACTTAATATATCAATTAATTGTTATTTCAAAATTGAGGATATTACATTGTTCATGTCCAAATGTGCAAACGTGACAATCCTATTAGTTAAGATAGTTTTGACCAATTAGTTTAAGATGATTTCATGACTTAGAAAGTTGTAGGTTTGCATTAACTTTGATTTGCATCTGTGCATCTATTTGCATATGCATGATATCCTTTTAGATAGAACTGTAAAAGATGTACATTTAAACACAAGTTTATCTTATATGTTTTTGAAAAACTTTAAACAAGTTGATGTATATGTGCATATTTTTCCACATGTGCATTGTAAGTTGATCTAATGAGTTTTACATTTTAAACAAGTTTAGACAAAACTAAGTTGCACATGTACACAACTAACTTATGAGTTTGACATCTTGAAAAACTTTAACCTAGTTGATGCACATGTGTATCTCAATTAAATTAGCTTTAAACAAAATAAAAAAAATCAAATCAACATATAGTTGAACATCATTGTTGATTGCTTCCTTATCTTCTCTTCTACTCATTCGTTTTAATCTTCTATACTCCGAATATGTATGAATTGTGCATGCATAAACATGTTACTCATATATTTCATACTTAAAATTGATGATTAGCACATGTCAAATGCATATGAAAAAAAACTAGTAATATGCACATGTGCATATTTTTGCACATAGCAATATCGGTGTCAAATTAAAGAATATAAAATTCTTGTTTTTTGGTATAATTTCGTATTCTAAAACCTTTGCATTTGCTCGATACTTTAGTTTTAAAAAGTTGAGGGTAAATGTCAAAAGGTCTTATAACGTCATGGATTTTAAAATTCATGATTTACCTTTTAAAAAAATTATTCCAATGTAAGTATTTAACTAAAAACCATACACTTCAATAAATGTAATGACAACTAAGGCTGTTAAAAATCATTTTATAAACAAACAACATTATGTTCAAGTCGTTCATAAATCAAATACAATCATTAACATAAACATCATCCATGAGTTCGCGAATTAATCAAATAGTTAATCTAAGGGGGTGTTTGTTAAAATAGAATAATTAAGAACCGAATGATTTTGTGGTCTGAATAATTCAAAGGCTCTAAATGAATCTGCCTTTGAATGTGACATGCTGCTTGATAAAGGTCCAGAATGAATAATCTGAATGATGCAAGTTAGCATTTTAACCTTAATAGTGATATATTATATAATAAGATATATGATTGTTTAACAAAGCAAGATGTGAAGGAGTATTAGGGTAAAATACTTTGTGCTTAATAATTCAGAATGTATTTTAAGGTAGAACGATTCAGCAACGTTTTTCTGTTTCATTTAGCACAGTCTTCATTTAAAGGCAGTAATCAAACACGCCGAATGTTGAACGATTCAACATTTAAAGCTGAATGGTTCCATTAAGCAATAAATAAACAACCCCTAAATTAGTACCCAACAAAAGCAATCTTAGTATTACCAAGCACACGAAAACTTCAAAACAACCTACACAAGTACAATACATTTTCAAAGAACAAGTGTCAACTTATACTTCAAGAGTCACCAAAGTAATCACAACAAAATCATTTATTTAAAACATTTTACCGGAAAGAATAATCAATACATATTCCCAACCCATCATATATATTTTCTCCCACCCTGCATCGTACCATCATATATCATAGCATAGGCAAATAAAATCATCAATCATTTGTACTCATAAACCAACAACACGTTCATTTGTATCTTGTTGTTTGTTCCTCGATCGTATTTGTTCTTTACCAACCACATCATATCCTTGATTACGATCTATCGTAAGTAGGTCTTTTTACATCAAGTTTTACCATATTGTGCTATTTATGTGCCCGACAACTCTATGTACCGAGTGGGACACGACTCCTGCTTGCATATAAGTTCCTAAGGACCCTCCACAATAACATTATTTCCTTAAGCGTGCCTCCGCGAGTCACGCACTAAGTGGGTGCGAGTCATGCACTAATGGAGACACGACTCCCGCCCGCACATATTCTCGAATACCCCGCTTTCGCTACTCTAACTTAGCATCGTTCAGGTGAGGGTCCGGATTTCAACATTTGACACCTCCCCATACCTATGTGATGTCGTACGTGTTAACCTTAACCTCAGGTCATACATCACTCCAATATACGAGCACACAAGGTACCTACACACCATTTATTACCATAATCATATAGAAAACCATATAACTCATTGCTAGTTCGTTTCTAGAAGGCAAATATTCTACCTACTAGACATTGTTCAATCTTCTTTACGGCAAGACTACCCTCACCCAAGTATTTACCATTCATTCATAATCTATCATATCATTGTTGATGTCATATCATATTCAAGATCATATAATCATAAAACAAATCATATGTCATATTAAAGTTCATAACATGAGTCATATGAAATCATATAAATAAATCATAATCGTAAATCCTTTAGAAAAACAAATTTTGTCTTTGAATGCTACTAAACCCACTTCGGTCCAAAAGCAATAGAAGAAGTCCCCAAAGGCAAACCGTGCTCATGAGATAACCTAATCACAAATAAACAAGACTAGGTCAATATAAATTCAGGATCAATTGTCAAAGAGATCTAACTCTTAGTGTTTTTGAGTTTCATAAAGTTGGTCAGTTCTAAGTTTGCGAGATTCTTAGGGTTTTCAAGTTGACAACTTGGCAAGTCATGAGATGCTGCGAGCTTCAGGAGTTTACGAGATCCTAAAACTCTTTGAGGTCGAGGTTGTTAAGCTCTATGTTGCAAACTCTTAAAGTTTACAAGTTCTACTAGCACGCCAAGTTCACTTGCGGGTTAAAAGTTTGCAATCTTTCACTTTGGCGAGCTAAGCTCACTTGCCAAGATTCACTCAGCGAGTTAAACTTCTAAACCGAATGGACATCTGAATTACTCGATTAATTAATTTTAATTTTTTTAATTTATCTTTTAAGCCTTTTAGGATTGCCTATCCACGTCTCCGGTTCTCTAGTGTTTGGTATTTCCATTTTGAAGTGTGCCCTTGCCATAGACGCCAACTGCTAGACTTTGAAGTCTCGAATCTCCAATTCTCCATTCTCGAACTTGAAGTAGGAAACTAGGAACTCAATCACGACATCGCGAAGGGGATGTTTGAAGGCTGAAATTTTAAATCTTTGAAGTCGGAACTCTGAAGTCTCGATTTAAGGACGAACAATACCATTCTTGAGTTAAATGTAAGTTGTTAATCACTAAATTCTAGTCAAATGCTTGTACAGTCGATTTTGCTTTTAAGTTGTTGATTTCTTGTTGCAAGCAGTTAAATTAAATGCTTATGGTGTCTCGATTAATCAAATGGAGTTCTTAATTACATAGTCAATTTTGCTTCTGGTTACATAATCCATTTTGCTTGTGCTTGTAAGTTCTACATTTTGCTTGTGAGTAGTGATATAGTCCATTTTGCTTGTGGTTTGTTGGTTACTAGTTGCATTTGAGTTCCTTACAGTTAACAGTTTACATTTAAGTTTCAATTTGGTTTCTGCATTTTGCTTAATTCATCAATTTGGCTAAGTTTTAATCCCATTTGGCTTCTGGATTTCTTGTATTCTATTGTGTTGTTAGATTGTGAGCATTGGCGGAACTTGAACATCATATTTAGAAGGGGCAAAATATAATAATTTGATTTTGAAGAGGGCTACCTTAAAGTTTTTTAAGATATAAACATTTTCTTATATAGATTCAATAAAAAACTTTGGAGGAACCATAGCCTTCTCCTGCCCATATTAAGTTCCTCCCCTGATTGTGAGCTTCCAACATATTGGTTTAAAAGACGAATATTTCTGTGAAAAATCTTATTATCATCACATGAACAATCTATAGAATATTACCCCTTGAGGGGTGCTTGATATAGAGAAAACGGGGTAGAGAAAAGGAAAAGGAAATATTTCCCTTATTTGTTTAGTTAAGAGAAAAGGGTAGGTGAGAAAAAAACCAGTATCCCATTCTCTAGTTTTGTTTCTCCGCCTCAACTAAAGAAAGGGGGAATTGAAAGAGAGTTTACTTCTGTAAAATGTATTAAAATATACCTCAAATATTATTGTGTGTATTCACATTTCAAAAATGTTATTGCGTGTATTGAACTTTTAATTTGTTGTTGTACGTATTTTGTTTATATAAAAAATAAAAAAGTAGAAGTTTAGTACATACAATAGTAAATCTAATACACATAATAACACATTTTTTGAAAGTGTAATACACACAATAATATTTTTGGATGATGGATACACATATTAACATTTTAGGTATGGTTTAATACATTTTGAATAAGTAAATACTGAAAAAAAAGAAGCCTTTCTTGGTGGGAATTGTTCTGTGAAGTGAGAAAACCCGCCATTCCTCTTCGTTCTCCACCCTCCTCAACCGTTGTTTTCCCGAGTTTTAGATACGAAAGAAAAAATAGAAAAAAAAATTAAGAAGAAAAAAGAAAAGAAAAGAAATGATAAAGTTTTAGTTTTTCGCGTTCTTAAGTTTAAAAAAAAAAAAAGAGAAAAATATTATTTTTATTTTATGTTCCTAAATTAAAAACAAAATCAAATTATATTATAATAATACCTTTATTTTCTAAAATTATTAATTATTATCAAAAATAATTTAATAACTAATAAAAAATTATTAAAACCTTTTATTTCTTTTTCATCCAAATATTCTTAAATTTTCTTCCAAAACCCCTTCTTCTCGTTCTCTCCTAACAAAAACTCTGCGACACAATTTTTTTTTGTTTTCAGCCAAAGAGTCGACGCTGCTTCTCCTGTCCAGTGAGAGCCGCCGCCGCTTCTCGCCTCCGTGTTGGGCTTCGCCACCGTTGGTTTTCGTCTGTCTACCTACTCCGCCTGTCTACCGCCGGCCGCTGGTTCTCTTGTGTGTACCATCTCCGACCGAAGGTATGTATCTATCCACCCGTCACTCTATTTGAGTGTTTCCCTCCACCGCTCTCTCTCTCTCTCTCTTTGTTCCTCTCCGGTGTAAATCAATACCACAAATATTGAATATTATTGACAGTAAATCAATACCACAATATTGACATAAAATCTGGTTTTGCTCTTGGTATTTTTCCACAATATTGATTTAACATAAATTGTTATTTTTATAGTGGTATTTCTCCAGATTAATTTATTATTGGGTATGAATATTGAAAGTGGTTACATCAGTATGTTTTCCTTTGAATATGGACAGTGGTTATGAATATTGATAGTGCTTAAATCTAGAACTTGAAATTTGTCGATGAACTTGAAATTTGAAGTGTTTAGAAATTTTTTATTGTCGTTGTCTATGAACTTGAACTTTGTCTTTCAAAGTGTATCAATAGACTAGACTTACGAAGAACTTGAAATATATGAAATTGGATTGTTGATTGTTGTCTATGAACTTGAAATTGATTGTGGGTTTGAATAAATGTTTGTTATGGAAACAATATGGATGCAAATGATAAATTTGGTATAATTCTCTGTTGAAATTTCTGTGCTACCAAATAAGAGAAATGCTTTTCTGTTACAATTCTGATTTCTCTACTGAAATCTCTGGGCTACCAATCAGAAGAGTCAATTCTCATTGTCTAGACTAAATGACTAATTCTCTTTCTCTCTGCAATTCCATTCTCTGCTCTCATTTCTATGCACTTCCATTCTCTGTGGGTGCGTTTGGTACAGTGAAAGAAATGATAGCAGAGAATGGAATCGCTGAGAAAGAGAATTGGTCTAGAGAATGAGAATTGACTCTTCTGTTTGGTAGCACAAAGACTTCAACAGAGAAATGTAAACAAAATCATTTCTCTTGTTTGGTACAACAGGAAATTCAACAGAGAATTCTACCAACTTTACTATTTGCACCCATATGTTTTTCATAATAATCATTTATTCAAACCCAAAAAAAAACATACAAAAAGATGCATAAATTAATAATTAAAATACATTGATCAAATTAATTAATATACTTTTTTTGAACAATAAAAAAACATTTTATTCATTACTCAACTCAAATTTAAGTACCATACAACTCATAGACACTTGCTACTCTATGCATCAGAAAAGAAAGATGGACATCAACACAAAATTTGCCCTCAAAACAACTACATTAAACGAAGTTGATAACTGTTCAAATGGCATAAGCATGAAGCATAACAGGCTACTCATATTAGCCAGCAGCTGGTATTCAACTCTTGATCAACTGGACTAAATAAACAATGATGTTAAAGAAAGGATTTGTATTCTAAATCACAGATATTGATGTTTCACATCCACCTAAAAAAAGGCTAAAACACCCAACATGGTCATGAAAACTGAAAAGTACTAATGCAAAGCCCAATTCATCTGAAAGCTATCAAAATATCAATAAATTAAGTAGTTCACTTGAAAATCTTACACAATTGTAGCTACAATGTAAACCAGAAAGAAAATAAGCATATTGTTTAACATATTCTTCACAGCCAACAAAAAGGGGGTGTTTAACACATTCTTCAAAGCCAACCAAAATTCAAACCAAATTCTCAGATTTCTTCTACCAAGAATGTTGCATTTTAGGGCTAAAAAAAGAACAAATGAACAATGTGTTGTTGACTACCGTCGGTGTGTGTGTGTGTGTGACTGTGAGAGAGAGAGAGAGAGAGAGTCAAACACCCAAACCTTTTCGCCGGAGAACTCTTGCTTGCTGCCAAACCCTTACCTGCCGCTGAACACTTACCTGTCGCCAAACCTGAAGAGGGTGAGAAAGAGAATAAAGAGAGTGAGATAGACAGAGACATACCTTAAATATATTTGGTCGGAGAAGACGAAGAATAGCAGCACTGCCGGTTTCTCAGGCTGGAGAAGATGAAGACGAAGAGCGAGGGTTTTTTGGGGTCTGGTGGAGAGAGACGAAGAGAACAGATACTACTCAATTCTTCGTGTGTTTTTTTATTTCCACAGAGAATACAACCTTTCATTTCTCACCTTTTCTTTTCATGGTAGGGAGAATTGAAAATAGGGATTGAGAAATGGTTTTTCTCACCTCTCCATTTCTTATATGTAAACAAACAAGGGAAATGTTTTCATTTCCTTTTCCCTACCCTCAATTCCCTGTACCAAATACCCCCTTAGAGCATGCTGATTGGTGAGGACGAACACTAATCAGGTATAAGTATCTCAGCTCTATCACTCGAGCAGGGTGTGTTAAGACACCGATATCTTTTGAGAAAAAAAAAACGAAGATTTGGTGTTGAATTTGTGAGATTTCATTGTCAGAGTATAATTCAAGGTTAGTTCCTGAATTTGCTAATAGCATTAGGATCTGTTCTTTGTGAGATTTGAAGTTGATTTTTTGTAATTTTCCTTTGTAAATTTTTGATTCATAAAATTATAAAGTTGAAAAGTAATTTGTGTTCAGTTTGTCTACTGTGTTTACCCCCCTCTGCAATAGCCGTCTTATTTGTTGTAAGATTACTAGGGACCAACAGGTTTTATCAAACATGACACACAAAAGGGTGCTTACTCTCTATCAGATAATAACGAGCTTTATAGATTAACATGTGATTTCATTTGGTGTCCGGTTCTTGCTTGAATTTGTAACCCCAAAATTTCTTTTGGTGTATGGCTATGAGACCAATGTGTTATGTACTTATGTGTTCAAGCATTTGCTGCCAGCAGACAACTTGGTCAAACTTTTGGCCTATCTTCCCTTGGCACCCCCAGCTATTACTGTGTAATTGAAACCATTCTTGTTTGCTAGAACATTATTCCCTCCTAATGAAGTATATCCTTGACTCACATGCCGTTTATTACGCAGATTGTTATCCTCTCCACTTATGACACCTATAGTCTTGTCCACCTTCAGTAGTCCTGTTTTTTTTCTTTTCTTTTGTTCAGTTTTGGAATAATATCATCTGGTTGTTGGTGCTTTACCATATGTTACTCTTTTGTCTCTATATATATCTCTTTTACAGTTAACAAAGTGTGTAAGTATATGCACATTCTAATTGTTGATCATGGCATCTTTTGAAACGGATTTTTTGTTATCTTCATGTCATTACAAACTACAGCCTTCTCATACATCACGATTTCGCTCGACATTTTATGGATGCTCATTGGCAAGTGCAACAAAGTGCAACTGCTAGCATAACGTATCAACGTATTATGAACCCACACTTCATGCCTAACTTTGTTTGTCCCAAGCCACAGCAAGCTCTTTTCGCTCAGCGGGATAAATATCCTGATGAGCATTGATGGACAAGTGGTTTTGCATTTATCTTCTTTAATTCCTAATTTCATGGAGTGCTCGCAAACAAAAGAATGAATCTCATTTATACACGGAATCAGCTCCCATAGATACTATGGCTGTGGCTTGAGGCCCTTTTATTAGAATTTGGTGTTTGTTTGCTTTCACATCTTGTTCTCTGTTCTCTGGTGTGAGTGTGTGACAATATGGGCACTATTTATCTTTCCCCAATCCACTCTTTTATGCTCGAATGAAGCATGTTGAAGTTGATTTTTATTTGGCTTGAGAGAAAGTTGCACTTGGAGATCCTGCTATTCAGTGTATAACTCATGATCTCATTGCAAATATCTTCACGTAGCCATTGGCGGATTGGCCGCACCTTGGTTGATGTTTGTATGATGGAAGTTACAAGTTGTCTCTCATTTTTAGCTTGAGGGACCATACTATGGAATACTTATCATTAGTTCAAATAATAAGTTACCTTGATTATCTTCACCAATTTCCTTATTTATTAGGTTTAGTTGATCATTAAGTCTTATCAAGCCTATATATACGGCTATTTGTAATCAGTTTCATTGGTTAATCAAAATTAGTCTACTTCAAATGTTGTTGGGTTATTAAATAGTCCTCCATATCCTTATCTAAAGGTTCGTTGTGTAGTATTGGGTTTTCATTCACATAATATGTGTAGTATTCAAATGAGAAGAAAAGGAGATGTGTGACTGCAAAGTTTGGTTAATGCATTCAGTTACTAGCTATATTCATCTTCCATTCTTCTACTAATTGGGGTCCACATCCTTATCTAAAGGTTCGTTGTATATACTAAAGAATAAGCAAGTGCAGATATGGGAAAAGCCTCGAGAGATAAAAGGGTATATTTTTGTTTTCACAGATTATATTATCTTTCTATTTTATTGGTGCGTGTTCATAGTTTAATGAGATAATTTGAACATAGGATATCTACTATCGCAAAGCAAAAGAAGAAGGCTGGCGTGCACGAAGTGCTTTTAAGCTTCTTCAAATTGATGAGGAGTTCAACATCTTTGAAGGTTCAAAAAAAGGAAAAAGGGAAAGAGAAAGAAAAAAGAACTCTGAATTCCTTATAAGATGAGTTTCTACTTTCTTATTTTTGATGTTTTTAACTTATAGGAGTCAAGCGTGTGGTAGATCTATGTGCTGCACCTGGTAGCTGGAGTCAGGTATGTGTTGCTCTTATTTCTGGTGATATTACGTTAAATAGTTTTTCCTGTTTCTCTGAGGAAATATTTAAATCATACATATTTTTTGGTAATAAACTAATAGTAAATTGCATCTGTTGGACTAATAATTCAGATATGTTATGTTTGTAGGTTTTGAGTCGTAAGTTGTATCTCCCAGCTAAACTATCATCTGATTCAAAGTGAGTATCGCTAAAGTTCGTTTGAAATAACATGACATAATAACATCAAATTTTACATATACAATTTGTGTTTGGTTTTTTTATTTTTTTTAAGTGGAAAATTTTTTTATTTATATTTTATTCTGATTTGTCTCATAATTTACAGGGATCAGGATCTTCCGCTCATCGTCGCTATTGATTTACAACCAATGGCTCCAATTGAAGGTGTTATCCAAGTTCAAGGAGATATAACAAATGCTCGAACAGCTGAAGTGGTGTGTTGTAATCTTTTGCTTCTCCTTATTTCATGTTTCTTAAGAATAATAAAAAATGGAGACTTTTTATATATTTTCAGGTCATTAGACATTTTGATGGATGCAAAGCTGACCTAGTTGTATGTGATGGTGCTCCTGATGGTAAGATTACCGTTTTACCCTTAATTCTCTTATCTAATTATTATTGACCATTCTTGATCCTAAGTTCATCTTTTATTCCAGTAACTGGACTTCACGACATGGATGAATTTGTTCAATCACAACTGATATTAGCGGTAAACTTTATGTTGCTTATTCAACCAATTCCATACTATGATGTTATATAAAGCTTTGTGAAAAGCAAGTTGATTGTAAAAAAATTGCTTCTTTGGTTTCGAGTTTCGACATATGTGTGAATCTCTGGGTTTCATTAAATGCGGTGTTTAAGAAAATCTTTCTTTCAGGGGTTAACAATTGTAACTCACATACTCAAGAACGGTGGAAAATTTATTGCAAAAATCTTTAGGGGAAAGGATACAAGTCTCTTATATTGTCAGGTTCGAAAATGTTCTTTGGTGGAAAATGAATAAGAACTAGTCTGTTGAAAGTGTTGCAGCTAACAATTATTTAATCATATTCTTTTTCTTGCAGCTAAAAATATTTTTCACTGAAGTAACTCTTGCAAAGCCGAAAAGTAGCAGGAATTCAAGCATAGGTGAGTTCCCTTTGAACCTCGTCTATTTGAGCGAGCCTGTAGCCGCCAGCCCGCAATCATGACCCCCCAAACTTCAAGTTTTTCCTTTTTTTAAATTTTTTTTTAATCATGTGTGTAATAATGATCAGAGAGAATGTGTATTACTTGACATGCCTTTTTTAGTGGGTGGTTCCTAATTTTCTGTAGATAAAAAAAACAAAACTGAGTGTCATTGCCGTATATGATTTTACCAAATCACTCCTCCAAATCCTGTCAATTTGTGTTGATATCTCTATGTAACTATATTCACATCATGAATCAGACCTATTTGTATCTTGGAAGCATGTAAACAAGCTTTCAAACCCTGCATATTGTGGAAAATCTCTGTAAATATCTTGTTTCTGTAACCATAAATAGAAGTCTTCCAAGTGTTTTGTTGCCTTTCTTGATCCTTGAAGTCAGGGATTTAAAATAGTTAAATAATCTTGTGGATTCTGGACTTCCAAAAACAAGTTAAGCTCAATCACCATTCAAGGAAAATGATTTATGTCTAATACATCAACCTAAAAATACGCCTAAGGAGGTTGGATGAAACATTTTTGGGTTTTTTAGGCGTATGTATCTAAACTCATGCTATAATATAGGCCAGAGAATACACATTTGGAGAGATTAGATAGGTGAATATGTCTGAATTTTCTGCATTTTCATAATGTTCTAACTTCTAAGCATACTCCCTTGAAACTTGTGTTCTTGATCGTATATGTGTAAGTTAATGCTTTCGTTGTTTTTATCAGTATTGTTATAATGCGACGATTGCTTACATGGTAAACTATGACTACTTTTAATATTTTTGTTATAAACAGAGGCATTTGCTGTTTGTGAGAATTATTCACCGCCAGAAGGGTTCAATGAGAAAGATTTGCATCGCCTTCTTGAGAAGGTTGGAACTCCATCTGGTGCAGACGACCTAGGTATTCTCCTCCATCGCTAAGGACCTGCAGTCACACTTTTCTTTATTTCTCACAAAAGAATATTTCAAATTTGACCTATTGCACTGATGCTTCTTGGTCTTCTTTATATACACATTTTTCTCTATATATTGCAAAGAAGCTGTTTCTGTGACCGTGTGACGTGAAACTGAGGTGATAAAATGGGATGGTCAGGCTGGTTGGGTAACAGGTCACAATGCATTAAAAATAAACTTGGGGAGGGTTTCAACCTGTTTCATGTCAACTATTTTCTATTTTTTTTTACTAATTTGAACCATTATATATAAAACATAACCAAATTGACCTATTTTTAAGTACACGGGTCGAAATTGCCCCTTTGCTGAGTTTTGTTAAATGATGACAGATTGCAGTAGTGGATGGTTAGAAGGGGCAAACAAAGTTTACATACCATTTTTGGCTTGTGGAGACCTAAGTGGTTATGACTCAGACCGTTCGTATCCGCTCTCTAAAGCCCCTGATGGAAGTTATAAAATCTTGGACCCCGTGCAGCCTCCCATTGATCCCCCTTATAAAAGAGCTCTGGAAATGAAGAAAGCTTCTAACCATGGCTTTGAAAAGCTTTCCCCTGATCCTTGATTCACTACAGTTATCCTCCAGTCTTTGCCTTAAGTGGGCAAAAGTTACTAATTATGAGATTAATAGTATTATTATTCAAATGCTCGACCCGAGCCATTTTAGGAGTATTAACATTTATATAGTTGCCGTGCTGATAGAATTTGCTTAACGTTCGATAAGAGCCTATGATTGATTTTGATGTCGTGTAACTAAGCCTTGAGGATAGATAAGTCTTCACTACAAGAAGTCATTAGATCATTTGTTGGTCTATGTTTTGGAATCTTGGAAAGCAATTCTTTGGGGGAATGTTACAAGAAACATAGCTGTTTAGTAGCTGAGGTCACAAGGCTGGGAACTTTTGGTTTTATTGCAAGAGTTGTGTCAAAAAAAGAGACTTGATTTTTCAGGAATAAAAATGTTCTAGTGGAAGATGGGAGCTTGGAAATATTAAAGTAAATTAAAAAAAGTTGAGAACCATTTGATCAAAGAAATTTAAAGATGAAACAAAAAATAAATACTTTTTTTTTTGTAATTTTATTAAATTCAAGAATAAAGTGTACATTTAATTTGTAGATTAAAAGGGTGATTGGTTTGTGGGAATCTCATAGAATTTGATTGAATTGGAATTTAATTCCCTACCTGTATGATTGTCAAAAGTGAAAGTTCATGAATGAATTTAGATTTGTACAAAAAATCCGAAAGAATTTAATTCTCATTCGAAATCCATTATCATCACCACACACATCATCGTAGGTTATCATCACCATCTTCGTTTAATCATTCCAACGTTTTGTGGGTTTGACTTCATTTGGTTCGAATTCTTCTTGATTAGAGTTTGTATGTGGTTTGATTTCTTTTATATTAGCGTTCACATCTAGATTAAGCACAGGTCTAATGAATGGAAGTAAAGTTATAGCTGGAGTGACTGGTGTTTAAATTTCCGGTTTTGCTCCGTGAATTAATTTTGGGGCTGCGTTATCTTTTCTTTTTTTTTCCTATTTGTAAACTATGGTTCTATTCTTGATTATTTGTTGTTTATGGTTGCTAGCACCTTGCTAGTGTTGGTTTTAATCTATTTCGGGTACGTTAGAGGGTGTGATGGTCGAGCTGAAGCTCCTTCCTAGTGTATTAATTGTTGTTCAAAAAATAAACATCTAGTTTGACTTCTTTTTACCAAGGGTATTCTTGTTTATATTTATCGTAATGTTTTAAAACCCAGGTTTTAAGTTGACCTAGTGTGACAAGCGAGTCAACGGGGTCACGTGTTCAATCTGGCCGTCAACCCATTTCGATAATTTTTAACTTTTGTATATATAAAGAGTTATATTCTTCAAAATATCTCAAACCTTACTAATATTATTCTCTGTATCCAGTTATCCATCTTTTAAACTTACATTTTAATGTATTTAGTTTTTAAAAAATTGTTATTGTATGTAATACCATACAACCTTTTCAACGGGTAAAGTTTTTATTTTTGAATTATTTTATATTTAATTACTTATTATTGTTGTTGTCTATAGCTTCGTGTGAAGATTGAATATTTGAAATAGAAAAACCCACGTGGAAGCTAAAAATCCATATATCATATGATAGATGAAGATCGAATAAATTAGTGGGTTTGCATCTTAGAGTGGGTTTTTCGTTTTTGGTTTCTCAATATAGTATATTTGTCGATTTTATGTTCCTATTTCATATGATTTACAAACATGATTTATGACATTGGGACTAGATTGAATCACATAAACAGAAAACCCTAATAGAAACTCGTAATCAAAGGTACTCATAGATCTAGAATCGAAAATCGAGTTTAGGGATGAGGTCATGGAGTCACAGATGTCATCGTGCGAGGACTATTCGAAGCCTTTTGATCATAAAATAAATGGATAGGATTAAATATGATATTTTTGTAATTAAAACAAATTCCAATGAGTTTATTTAAAAGATACAAGGTCGTAATTTAACCCTACATAAAAAAAACCTTTCTCTTCCATTGAAACATTTGTAACCTTAGTTCTAACCTTCTTTTCTCTCTTTTAGTTGCATTGTCCGAATTACCACTTCATTGATAACTTCAAAAGGAAATACAACAACACTTCGTAAATCTTAATTTACGAGCGATCCTTATTACTATGTTGATCCTAAGTCGCCGATCACCATAAGAAGAAGACATGAACCCTTGATAGGGTTGCCGCCATGGCAAATGCTTTGCTCATCATTACCTAAATCCTAAGTCACCGATGTCACACTTAATCCCCCCACGCTCTTCATCCATGAATTCCGTTATCCAAAATGAACAGCCAAGATTGGTTCTCGTAATTCTCGTACGAAAAACAATTCTCGTTTGAACTCTCCCCTATATATATGCATCATTAGAAAAATAACTGATTAATAAATCCTAATACTTTATGCACATCTCGTAAAATCATAGCATCTAGCATGAATCCAAATGAGAACTATTTTTTGTGTGACAACCACATGTAATATCATTAATGGCTTATTAATAGGAGTATTTTGGTC
Organism: Dittrichia graveolens; assembly: GCA_038502395.1. NCBI lineage: Eukaryota > Viridiplantae > Streptophyta > Magnoliopsida > Asterales > Asteraceae > Dittrichia > Dittrichia graveolens. The sequence goes on from JARJIL010000005.1 coordinate 30,341,644, forward strand.
ATTTACATATTTACCCAATCATGAATTAAGTCCAAGCCGACCGTCATTAATGAGTAAAACTTGATTTTTCAGGATACCCCTCGTTAATGAGAGCATGAATGAGTCATTAATGAATTATTTGATAGCTATTGGTTTATTTTAATTTCTCGCAGCTTTTGTATGAACTACATACAGTCTTAAAATAAGTACGGTACAATCACTACATCTAGTAGATATAGAACTTGAAGCACCGTTATTTGAGAATAGTAAAACATGATTTTATCTTCCAATCTACCATTAATTTGAATCAATATATTCTATAAAAGAAATAAAATAGATGCAGTAAAAAAATAGCGCATCTAGAGAATGTTTGATGCACCATTTTGGTTAAATAACAACATGGATGTTGGTGATGATGAAAATGTGAGGCGGTGATGGAAGATAAATATGAAGATGTAGGTTGTATAGTGAGTGAAGATGGAGAACGAGTCAGAAGATGGAACACTAAAACTCGTTTGTTTATATCCGTGTTCGTTATTTGTTCGGTTAATGTTAAAGAACGAACATGAACAAAGAAATTCGTTCGTGTTCATTTATTTGTTTGGTTAAAATTAAAAAAAACACAAACAAACTCAGTTTGTTTTTATTTATTTGTTTTTGTTCGGTTCATTTAATCATTTATACTCTTATACTAGATGCATTGTGCATAGAAAAATCTAAATTTTATGACCGTTAGTCCGATTTGTTATCTATGAAATAAGTATTTTCCGTTTGATGCTTTCTTTAAAATAAATATAAAATTAAAAAAAAAAGCTTGGTGCATAGGATTCCGAGTGAGGCATGCATGTTATTTAGAAAATGATTAGGAGGATTTATTTATATTTAAATGTAAGTGAATACAAATGATTAGGCATCGGGTATGATTTGTTGTATTATGTACGTAGCATGTGTTAGGGATTAATTATTAATTAAACCGAATTTCTTTTATTAAAAGCTAGTCAATGGTCATTAATCATATTTAGATGGATTCCCACGTCGGAAAATACCTAGTCCATGTGAACTAATTTTATATTAAGACAGTCCGTCGGTCCATATTTTCAATTTTGTAAGAATATTTATTTTAAGGTTTAGTAGTTTTAAGAATAAAATAGTTGTAATTTTTTTAATTTAGTTGATATATATATATATATATATATATATATATATATATATATATATATATATATATATATATATATATATATATGGGAATGTTCATCATTTGAGAACCGTTTTTATGGCGAGAACCGCGAGAACCAATCTTAGCCGTTCATTTTGGATAATGAAATTCATGGATGAAGAGCGTGGAGAGATCGAGTGTGGCAGGGTGCATGTAAGGAATTCATGTGTGGGCAATCCAATTGAAGGAAGAGGAATTGGACGGCTAAGATTAGTTCTCGCGGTTCTTGCAATAAAAACGGTTCTTAAATGAACTTTTCAATATATATATATATATATATATATATATATATATATATATATATATATATATAACTTGTTTTTGTATGAGAACTAATCTTGGCTCTTGAATCATTGGTTAAAATAAATCAATGGCTAATAATTCTGACAGCTCATTAATGATTAATAATTAGCTCATTAATAACTTATTAACGAGGGGTATTTTGAGAAAATCAAGTCTGATAAAATAATTCATCTATCAGGATGCAATTTAGGGTTGGCTAAACATATAAATGACTAAAATATCCATATTAATGACCATTAATGGTACATTCAAATGATACTCCCATTAAGAATGATTATCAAATGAACTTCTCCCTATAATATATATATATATATATATAGAGAGAGAGAGAGAGAGTATGGATCCATATAGTCCCACCATTAAACATAGAATTCAAAGGCCAATTCTCAGCAACTCATTTAAAAGGACAAAATAGTAATTGTAAAGAAAAATTCATACTCACACGCCTCTCATAGACCTTCCCTAACATTTTCTTTTTTAATTTTTTATTTACTACTTAAATCTTTAAATGACAATAACTATTTCAATTTTGAGAATTTGAGCAAAAAAATTATATCAATTTTCAAACAAGACCACTTTTGCCATATTTCTGAAAATTTTATTTTGAAAATACAAACCATATGAAAATGATACCAAAATGTTATCATTTGGAATCATATGAATTTTTATCATTTTCGACTATAATCATTTGTATCTATATCATTTTCGGTTAAAAACATGTGTATTTATATCATTTGGGCTAAAAACACGTGTATTTATATCATTTTTGAGCTAAAAATATGTGTATTTTTATCATTTTTTGCTGTAACCATGTGTATTTGTATCATTTTCGTTTGGAAAGTTATCAGTTTCGGTGGCTAGAAAATCTTATCATTTTCGGTGGCTGGAAAATCTTATCATTTTCAATTGGTGACTGTAATTGTTATCATTTTCGGGTAGGGATGGCAACGGGCCGGTTTCGGGCCGAGGATTGGTCCCGTCCCCGTTTAAAAAAACAGTCCCCGTCCCCGCTTAAAAAACCGCGGGGATTTAAACGGGGATCCCCGTCGGGTAACCGGGGAAAACCGCGGGGAAACGCGTATCCCCGTTTAATATGAACGGGTAATTAAACGGGTAATTTTCATCGCGGGAATACCCGTATGAAGTTAAACGGTGATTTTTCACCGCGGAGATTCTCGTCACTATTAAGATTAAGTTACGAGTTTTAAAAAACAATTATACTAAAATTATACAACATTAATACATTCTCCACAAATACATACAAAACGATCCAAGATAATGATTAAGTGTTCAAATGTATCCTAACAAATGGTTTTAAAACATTAAGTGTTCAAGGACGACCTAAATTATAAATATATCAATCTTTCAACTTCATATGAATATATAATATATACTTAAAAATAGAATATAAAATATAAAAATAGAATGAAAAATATAAAAATAGAATAAAAATATATAAACTATAAAAAGATAATATAATCGGATAATCGGGCCGGTATCGGGGCTGTTAATCTGGTAATCGGGGTGGGTATCTCCGTCCTCGTCCCCGTCCCCGTCCCCGCTTAATTTATTCAGGTTTTCACCATCGCCGTCCCCGTCCCCGTCCCCGTTTAGCATCCCCGAAACCGCCCCGTTTAGCTCGGTTTTCGGTTTTCCTCGTCGGGTTCGGGTTTTTTTGTCATCCCTAATTTGGGTGGCTGGAAGCTATCATTTTAAATGTTGTATATTGTTATCATTCTTATCTAGAAAATGATATCATTTTTAAGTAGAATTTTATCATTTTCGGCTAGAAAGTTATCATTTTTTGCTAGAAAGTGGCTGAAAGTTATAATTTTCAACTTGTGGCTAGAAAATGTAATTATTTTCAATTGGTGGCTAAAAATTATCATTTTCAACTAGAATTGTTACCATTTTCGGCTAAAAAGTTATCATTTTCGAGTGGTTGGAAGTTATCATTTTAAATGTTGTATATTGTTATCATTTTCATATGGAAAATGATGTAACACCGCAAATCTCAAACCATTTTTTTTAAAATACGCCGCGGAAGCCTTTAATCAAGATTAAACATAATACATTTGTATTTACAATCGACAATCAACATTTGTTCACAAAACAAATCATCAAACAACTTGGTGTTACAAAGTACACATGGCTCGTTTCCATTTTAAAACACAGTAACAACGAAATAAGTCTCGAACTCATAAATATATCTGTCCACATATATTTATATCTTATTTTATAAAATATATAACTAACTTCAAATCATCAACAAACAAGAACATTTCCTGAATTTAGGTATCGGATCTCAACCATCGGATTTCACTTCGTCGGATTCCCTACTCTCAAATTTCGGGTTTGTCGGATTTCAAGTTCCGGATTCAGAGTACCGGATTTAAGTGTCGGATTCATCTATCGGATTTCAAAGTATAGGATTTCAAAGTCTAGTATTTCAAAGTGTAGGATTTCAAAGTATAGGATTTCAAAGTTTATGATTTCAAACTATAGGATTTCAAAGTGTAGGATTTCAAAGTATAGGATTTCAAAGTATAGGATTTCAAACTATAGGATTTCAAAGTGTAGGATTTCAAACTATAGGATTTCAAACTATAGGATTTCAAAGTGTAGCATTTCAAACTATAGGATTTCAAACTATAGGTTTTTCTCATCTTCCCCAACACAAAATTTGTCAACCTCAACCTCCATGGATAATATTCCAAGTTTCACAAACTCTTTAAATCTTACCAAAAACATATATAAACAACTATAAACATGATTTTATGAATCAAGAACATCTTAAAACTCATCAAAACATAAAATACATAAAACCCACTTATCATACTTTGAGCTTCAAGCTCCAACAATGGTGCTTCATCATATAAGCATGTAAATTAACAAGAAAACATGCCAAGATGATCAGATACATATCATGAATATATTCTAACCTTTTTCTTGAATTATCAATCAACTATTCTTTAATCCACAGTTTCAAGTATGCAAGTTTTGAGTTTCTTCAATAAGAGGTTTTCACACACACACACACAAACTTACACCTTTTACACTTTTGAAGATATGAGCAAATGGTGTACACGTATACACATATATTTCCAATTACAAAGCATGTGGTGTACTATTTGATTTTTTATTCATTTGACATGCATACATACCTACTATCATACACACACCTACATACTTACATGCATACATATCTACATACATACAAATATCTTTCGGTAAACATTTCCCATATTTAATTAAAATCAAATAATCCTTTTAATTAATTAATTTACTAATCAATAATATTAGTTAATTAAATTAACCACATAATTAATTTAACGCAAATAACACGCACCACTAACCCGCTAATCAACTAGTCCGGGTTTGCGGGTGTTACAAATCTTCCCTCCTTTAGAGGATTCCGTCCTCGGAATCTCATAGCACACATCAAGCAAAAATATCAACCTTCCATACTCATTTCTGATTGTCAAGTCAATTGTAACTCATATGCATTTCCATCTTACCAACTTATAAAAATCTACACATTTCTATTATCTTATAATCACCAGAGTTCAACAACTTCTCTTCCAATTCTCTTCTTCGAATTAATATTTGATTCACGGACTTGATAAATCTGTCTTTCAATCATTTTCTTTTACACTTACACAATTAACCAATATCAAACGTCTCTTGAATACTTGTTCACATTCACCCGTTTATCTCAATTTAAAGAATTTCACGTATCTTTCAATCACTACCTGTCATATATAAATATCCACAAATTGCTTTCTTTCTTGCTTCCCATTAAAACATTACCATGATTCTCATATAACAATTTACAACTGATACGTTAACATCCATCCGATAGAAATCACATCACGTTTATCTAATCAGCTTGATTATGAATTCCACGAATCATTAAAATCCAACATATATAAACACAATTCATTCTTAATTATCTGCACAACTCTTTCTACTCAACTATCCAATAAGAATTCAGTCGTACTGCTCGTCTCACGTTTCAATTCTTGTAGTAAACTCATTTAGAAGTTTGATCAGATCTTTCAATTTTCGTCAGAAGTTTCTAAGTATATAGCATTATTACATTGATTCACCTCATTAATATATAATTCTGCTCAAAAGATCACGTCCCACTGGTGGTAATAACACTGGCGTTTCTTACTGAACAATCATAATCGGTCGTAATATATCTGGATTTCATCTCATGTAGTAAATTAGATCTGAACTCCATCGTATCTTGTCATTATCACCATTCTAGTATCTCTATCTGACTAAATAATTCATAAATCTCCGATATCCTGCTTTGACTCATACACAATCATGTCATATTTCCACGAAATATATCTTGTTTACTCTTCTTGGTAAGTCATCAATACAATACTTTGTATAGCATTATTCAATTTTAGCCCTTCCAAATGCACTTGCAATTTAGATTCATAAATCTCCGTCAAAAAAAAATCTCCAAATTTCAAGCATAGGCACGTATACAGAAGGTTCTATAAATCTTCAGTCCATATGTTTTGGCAATTGATTCCTCTTTGTTCTTCCTCATATTTGATAATTTCAATCATTGATTCATTAACTTCCAGTAAAGGCAATACCAACTTTATCCACTAAATCATGTATACTTCACTTCACATAATACCAGTGTTATCATCATTAATTCCCTTGCATTTCAACCTTTCTAACAACAATTTGTCTCTCCGAGACGATATCAAATTAATCATATATGCCTTTCTTTATAATCAACATTTCCATATACCTAATACAGATGCATCTGCTACAACTTCCCAATCATGGGTTGAATCATTTCTCTCAAGAACCTTTAACTTTCGCAAGACATAAATTATTCCTCTAATTTCAAAGCATATCATCATATATTAATCCATCAAATATATTATCTCAACGTATCATAAATCTTCTCAAGTTCTTCCATCAATATCATAAATTATCTTCATTTACTAGGTTTATCAATAACTCGTTTTCAGTCATACTTTTATCAAAACATTTCTTGATTATCACCAAATCCTTCCAATCTTCAGTAATCATCCACTTTCCTTCTTCTTTGCACAAACATATATACACATATACAAACACAGAAAACAAGACGAGTCTTGCAACACATAACATTGCATACGATTTTAACTATTCTGATAACATTCTTCTTTGGTATTTCATACCCAATTCACATCATATCATGTATCACATTCCTACTATCACATCACTTACTATCATGGTTATCAGATAATTTCACAATTTAGATAACATATATTATCAATTATCTCTACTTCTAGAGAATCATACTCTTTAGAAGTAAGTATACATACTAGCACACATAGGCATCAAACATTCATAATTAACTCTGAAGTTAATAAATACATGTATGAGTATAGAGGTTATCAAAACGTACCCGTTATATCATCTTCGATAAATGTTCTACCCTCTTGCTCAGGAGGGTTCTTTCTCTTTTGTCCACTTACTGATGAGGATCCCCTAGTTACTCCGACTCCTGACCCAGATCCTGTCTTTCTCTCAGCTGGGCACTCGCCCACTCGGTGCCCCTCTTCTAAACAGTTCCAACAAACATTCCTTGAAAACTGGCAATCCTTAATTTGATGTCCAAACCATCCACATCTGACACAACGCAGTGTTTTGGATGTGCAAGGTCCCATATGGTAAGACGTACAATTACCACACCATTGTGATCGTCGATTAGGCCCTCCAGACGTAAGCCTACGATTCTGATTATCCTTATTCTGTCTTCCTTGCCTTTGTTGATCATTATAATGTTCAAATCTTGATTTCTGATGGGAAATTCTTTCCCCGCTCGATTTATTTCTTGCAATTAAATCTCCCTCAGCCGACTTGGCTAACGTGAAAGCCTGAGATAAAGTGGTAGCCCACCTAGTGGCAATACGAAGCAATACGAAGATCAGGATGTAACGTCCCGACAAAATGGGCAATCTTAGACTCTTCATCTGGTACCCAATGATTTGCAAATCGCATTTTCTCGTTGAATTGTTTGATGAGTTGGTCTACGGTCATATTTCCGGTCATTTGCAATTCCATAAATTCCCTCTTAATCTTTGCAATCTCAAAAGTACCACAATACTGTTCGCATAATTTATCCTGGAATTGACTCCAGGTGATACTCTCCTGTTGCTGCTCTGTAAAATGGCCAGTAATTGAATCCCACCATACCATGGAGTTTCCCTTCAGCATTCTCGATGCGTATTTCACTTGCAATTCATTTTCGCAATTGCAGGCATTCAATGCCTTCGCCATTTCCCTAAGCCAGTTCAAGGTGATACTGGGATCAGAACTCCCCCGATATTCAGAAGGTTTACAATCAAGGAACTGCTTGTATGTGCAGGGTTGTTTGTATCCCGGAAACGCAAATAAATACCCTCCAGGTTGTGGATACGGATAGAAGAAGGGTTGTTGCATCATCTGAGTCATTGGTGGTAAAGGTGTTGACACTGGCGGTACGGTTGCTTATGTGGAAATCGTAGTTGGTACGGGGGTTGGTTCAGGTTGATTTAATCTTTGCTCCATGTTAAGGACTTTACTTCGAAGATCCATCAATTCATTTTCCAGTTTAAATATATATTCTCTTTGATCTTCCTCTTGCTCTTGGCCAGACGTTCCGGATTGGTTCACATTACTCAAATCTTCAATTACTGGTGCTTCTACTGCAGCTTGGGTCACAGGAATGATGGGGATCTCTCTGTCAGCCATATCTGTAACAATCACATCATCTCACAATTTCATTAGCATAAACCGTTAGTATTCAAAAATACTAACTACCACAAAAAACTCCAACTCACTCTAATTCCCCCAAAGGAAAACTTGACCCGTTTTGATCTTCCTCTTGCTCTTGGCCAGACGTTCCGGCTTGGTTCACATTACTCAAATCTTCAATTACTGGTGCTTCTACTGCAGCTTGGGTCACAGGAATGATGGGGATCTCTCTGTCAGCCATATCTGTAACAATCACATCATCTCACAATTTCATTAGCATAAACCGTTAGTATTCAAAAATACTAACTACCACAAAAAACTCCAACTCACTCTAATTCCCCCAAAGGAAAACTTGACCCGTCACGAGCCAAGATTTGGGAATGCAACACTCTAGCCGTGCCTGCATCGCCAAACCAAGGCTCTGATACCAAACTGTAACACCGCAAATCTCAAGCCATTTTTTTTAAATACGCCGCGGAAGCCTTTAATCAAGATTAAACATAATACATTTGTATTTACAATCGACAATCAACATTTGTTCACAAAACAAATCATCAAACAACTTGGTGTTACAAAGTACACATGGCTCGTTTCCATTTTAAAATACATATCAGAGCGGGTTCAACTTTTCCTTCCACGAGCACCAACAAAACACAAACCTGCAAAAACCAACAACTGAGGGGAATTAACACAAAGCTAAGTGAGAGGATACTACGACACATCAGCAAATAGCACGATCAGAGAACAGGCAGAAACACAAGCCAAACAGTCCAGTGAACTCCAGAGGATCGGCGGTTCTGCCGAACCTACAACCAATGCGGGCCAAAGCAAAGGTTTACCGATAGCCCACCGCCAATTAGCACAGTTAGATCCCCTCCAATACAACGCATGCATGAGAGGGTCTACAACTGCTCAACCAATAGCGATCAGGCCCAGCTGAACTACTCACTTAGCTGACCCCTACCTACCGTACTACTCACTTAGCTGGTTTCAAATCACAACCAAAAGCTCAACAATCAATCAAACACAAATAATATCTCAATCATGCAGTACATCAATAACAATCCATTATCAGACTAAACAGTCTATCAATCACAATCATAAGTATCACATCATTTACAATCATAACCTTTACCATCTGTGAGTTCACATCCACTCACCTCGTGATTTCAAACGCGTAACTCAGATATCTAATTTTACTGAGTCTTGGTGTATCCTGAAAACACAGTAACAACGAAATCAGTCTCGAACTCATAAATATATCTGTCCACATATATTTATATCTCATTTTATAAAATATATAACTAACTTCAAATCATCAACAAACAAGAACATTTCCTGAATTTAGGTATCGGATCTCACAACCATCGGATTTCACTTCGTCGGATTCCTTACTCTCAGATTCCGGGTTTGTCGGATTTCAAGTTCCGGATTCAGAGTACCGGATTTAAGTGTCGGATTCATCTATCGGATTTCAAAGTATAGGATTTCAAAGTCTAGGATTTCAAAGTGTAGGATTTCAAAGTAAAGGATTTCAAAGTATATGATTTCAAACTATAGGATTTCAAAGTGTAGGATTTCAAAGTATAGGATTTCAAACTATAGGATTTCAAACTATAGCATTTCAAAGTGTAGGATTTCAAAGTGTAGGATTTCAAAGTATAGGATTTCAAAGTGTAGGATTTCAAACTATAGGATTTCAAACTATAGGATTTCAAAGTATAGGTTTTTCTCATCTTCCCCAACACAAAATTTGTCAACCTCAACCTCCATGGATAATATTCCAAGTTTCACAAACTCTTTAAATCTTACCAAAAACATATATAAACAACTATAAACATGATTTTATGAATCAAGAACATCTTAAAACTTATCAAAACACCAAAATACATAAAACCCACTTATCATACTTTGAGCTTCAAGCTCCAACAATGGTGCTTCATCATATAAGCATGTAAATTAACAAGAAAACATGCCAAGATGATCAAATACATATCATGAATATATTCTAACCTTTTTCTTGAATTATCAATCAACTATTCTTCAATCCACAGGTATGCAAGTTTTGAGTTTCTTCAATAAGAGGTTTCCACACACACACACACAAACTTACACCTTTTACACTTTTGAAGATATGAGCAAATGATGTACACGTATACACATATATTTGCAATTACAAAGCATGTGGTGTACTATTTGAATTTTTATTCATTTGACATGCATACATACCTACTATCATACACACACCTACATACTTACATGCATACATATCTACATACATACAAATATCTTTCGGTAAACATTTCCCATATTTAATTAAAATCAAATAATCCTTTTAATTAATTAATTTACTAATCAATAATATTAATTAATTAAATTAACCACATAATTAATTTAATGCAAATAACACGCACCACTAACCCGCTAATCAACTAGTCCGGGTTTGCGGGTGTTACAAATGATATCATTTTTATCTTGAAAATGATATCATTTTCATATGGAATTGTTATCATTTTCGTAGAAAGTTATCATTTTCAGTTGGAAAGTTATGATTTTCGGTGGCTGGAAATTATCATTTTCAAATGATGGTTGGAAAATGTTATCATTTTCAACTGGTTGCTGGAAGTTATCATTTTCAATGGCTGGAAAATGTTATCATTTTCAACTGAAATTGTTATCATTTTCGGCTAGAAAGTTTATATTAGTATCATTTTAATCTGGAAAATGGTATCATTTTAATCTGGAAAATGGTATCATTTTTAACTGAAATTGTTATGCTAGAAGCTATTATTTTTGGCTGGAAAGTTGTCATTTTCGGTTGGTATCATTTTCATATGGTTTGTATTTTTGAAATAAAATTTTTAGAAATATAGGAAGAGTGGTCTTGTTTGAAAGAGGATTAAAAATGAGTATATTGGTATAATTTTTTTGCTCAAATTCTTAAAATTGAAATAGTTATGATCATTTAAAAATTTAAGTGGTAAATTAAAAATTTAAAAAAAAAACTTTTGGGAAGACTTAAGGAGGCGTGGGTATTAATTCCCATATTACCCCTTTTCTATAATTAAATCTTATAATTTATTGTTTAATTACAATTATGTCATTATTAAATCTTGACAATTAATTTAAAAAATCTAATGGTCCAGATTTGGCCTTTGAGTTCTATGTTTAAGCATATGAGCTTTATTGATCCATTCTCTCTCTCTCTCTCTCTCTATATATATATATATATATATATATATATATATATATACTAGCATGATACACGCGCAATGCGGCGGCAACGATAATTTTTACTCGTTAACATGTCCATTTTCAAGACGTATGAAGTATGGTATTCATGTAATACGGTGATAACGAATATTTTTCGTTTGATGACATATCTATTTTCTTTGTCTTTTTTACATTTCATTTACTTTTCTGTTCTCCAATTGAAAAAAGGTTATGAAAATATTTTTTAATAATTAAGTTAATTTGTATTGGCTTTGACTTAAAAAAAACTTGATTTGAATTTGATTTTCTTAAATATGTAAAGTTTAGTTATTAAAATGGAATATAAGAATCTTAATAACTATATTTAATAGTTACTCAATTTAATTTACATGAAGGGTAATTTAGTAATTTCAAAACACTTAAAATTTAAGAGTTTAAGCAAAATACCTAAATGTTTTATAATATAGTACATAAGTACAAATATATATATATATATATATATATATATATATATATATATAGTTGGGTTCAAATAAATAAAAAATTAAACTACAAAATGTAAGGAGAAGGCTAGTATTGCCACGTGTATTTTAAGTATTCAGAGTAATTTAGGAATTTCAAAAAAAAATCTCAAATTCTCTCTCCCCTCACATCTGTGACTTGAGTAATGACAGATGCAACGACCACTTGAAGCACACCCACGAACAAGATCACTTACTTGGGTGGCCGTTTAGTTGTGATTTTTGAAGCTTTTTCCATTACTAGGTCATTATCTTCGCATCTTGTGTTCGTATTTGTTTTAAATCTACAGCGAGGTGTGTGCATGGTTTTTCAGATCCACCAATGTAAGCCTTTTCGGGTTATCATTTTCTTTTTTCCTCAACTTTTTATGTATCACCTTCTTAAATTTGTTACATTTATTATTACCGATTCATTGGTTTTTTTATTCAAGATTGTACTATCAGTTTACTTATAAATCAGTGTTGGATTTGATTGTTTGTGCATCGATTTTGATTGGATTATGCTTCAATTTTGGTGGTGCATCAATTTTGGTTGTGATATTCTTTAATTGAATATGTAGTATGTGTTGTAATTAACATCAAGAGTTATTCATCTTTTTCTAATCGATATTTATTCTGTTTGTTCATCCATGCTTAGGAGTTTATATTTTATTGTCATTTGCGGTGATGACTGATGAGTGATTGATGATATTAGATGTTCATCAATTTTGAAATCATGTTGACCAAGTATGAAGTTATGTGTGCTAGTTTTATTAATTTATTAAAAAAATGCCTCACACGTAACTGATTCTAGACTTTTTTATTCTAAATTTGCCCTTAAACTACAGTTATTTAACAGTTACAACTCACCAATTTTGACTAGTTTCTGTTGGCTTTTTATGAAAATATGTGGTTGAAAATTCTTCTTGCTCTTTTTACTATTCTCTTTTTAGTATATATATATATATATATATATATATATATATATATATATATATATATACATACTAGCAAGGTACTCGCACAATTCTACGACGACAAGTAATTTCTATTTTACATCATGTTGCTTTTAAAAATGTAATAATATGTTATTGGCTCAATTCAATGTTACGAAAAAGTATCATACAATGTCAGTTTTTTTTATTTACATCAATAATTTTATTAATTTTAAAAATAAATTCTAAAAGACATTAAAATAAGAAAAAGATTTAGATTTATGAAATAAGGAGAGAGAAGTTAATAAGATTTTAAAAATTATGTTGATGTGGGTGGATAATTGTGTTTGTGTGAGAGGGTGTTTTAGTGTTAGAGAGATATTTTAAATAGATAAAAAGTTAAAGTAAATTAGTCGAGAGAATGAAATGATTAAAAAGATGTATTTTAAATAGATAAAAAATTTAAAGTAAACTATGAGAGAGAATGAAATGTTTAAAAAGAGATATTTTAGTACATTCAAGTTACTTAAAATTAAGAGTTTTTAAGGTTGTAAATGCATTATAAAGGAGTAAGATAAGATATAGGGGAAAGTTCATTTGAGAATCATTATTATTGTGAGAACCGCGAAAACCAATATTAGCCGTTCAAACGAGAACTGTTTTTTGTTCAAAAAACTACGAGAATTGTTTCTAACACCATTGATGACTCAATAATATGAGTATTTTGGTTATTTATATATTTTTATAATTGTGAATTGCGTTCGGGTGAATAAGTTATTATTTAATAAAGCTTGATTTTTTCAAAATACCCTCTTATTAATGAGCTATTAAAACTTATTAGCCATTGATTTATTTTAATTGAAGAATAAGATTGATTCTTGTATGAATTATATATATATATATATATATATATATATATATATATATGTTATATTTGAGAACCGATGTTAAAAGAAAAAAAGCTCGAAAATCATTTGTGAACATAATTAATTACTTATTAATACGAGATGATATAATTATGTATGAATTTTTAATAGATAAAACTTACTTAAGTAGTTAGAAAGGCAAATTACGACTTTAACCATTTGTATTAATTTTTTCTTTAACCATAGTTTTTGGTTTTCGAATTTTTAATTTTCTTTTAAACCTATATAGTACTCATTTTTAGTATCACGTCCTTAGTCACTCCGAGTTTTGAGGTGTGCTTGGTTAGAGGTATTATAGGATAAGAAATGTGAATGAGAATAATCGATGATGTTTGGTTTTGTAGAATACAATCAATTATTATTCATTAAACTATTAAAGGGTAATGAACAATTCCCTACAAAATTTTTGTGGTAATGAATTCAAGGTAATGAATTTACGTATGTGTGTGTTCGCATTGATCACCACCACCACCACCAATATCGCTACCACTACCCTTCTATGCCGCCGTCACCGTCATTGCCACCATCACCAGCAACAACCACCACCCACTGCTACTCATCGTCATTACCACCGCCTCCACCTCCCATCGCCACCTCTAGTGAGTACCACAACCACATGTTGCAACCACAACTATTGTCGACCATCACTCGCTACCACTAATTTTCATTAATCGCCGCCTCAAACAATATTACCATTGCCAACAATCACCCCTAACAGTTGCTGCCACCATTAGCAACCACCACAACTTACTATTGTCACCAACAACTACCATCAACACTACTTGAAATAACGAAATGAAGGTAAATAACAATGAAGATTCAAGGAGATTGTAGTAGATAAATATGAAGATATAGGGTCTTGTGTGTGAAGATGGAAAAAGAGTCCGTGGTTGGAGAGACAAAAATTAGGGTAGATGCAATGTTTCTACCGTCACGTATTTTAAGACTATTTCTATTTGAACTTTATTATATATATAATGACTACTATTATTAACCACATAACATCAATGGTAATGATAATACTAAGAAATGCTATGCTCATTGTAGTCCTTAAATTCTCTTACCATTCGATATTCCCATTCACATTAATTTAACCAAGCACCTCCTTAATTTTTCCTTTCATCCATCTATTGAAAATCTACCTTTTGCTCTTGTTCTATTTTTTCTTAACTAGAACCTTTAGCATCTAAGGGGTTGTTTGGTTCATTGATTCCAAATCCTATGGGATTTCAAATCCAATCAAATCTCTTGTTTGATTAATGTAAAGACAGTGAGATTTCTATGGCAAAGATGGTGAAGGAGTCGATTCACCTTTACCACTTAACTGGCTTGGAGATAGGGAAGGCAAAGACGGTGAGAGCGACGACGGCGGAGGCGGAAGCGGTGAAGGGCGACGACGGAGGAGGTGACGATGGTGGGGGTGAAGGAAATGAAGGGTGACGGCGGCGGCGGCGGAGGCAGAAGCGGAAGCGGTGAAGGGCGACGGCGGAGTCGGTGTGAAGGGAGACGATAACGGCGGTGAAGGACGACGACGGTGGAGGCTGCGGTGGTGAAGGGCGATGACGGTGGAGGCGGAGTTGGTGAAGGGCGATGGAAGCGCAGGTGGAGACGGGAAAGGGTGACGGCGAAGGCCGGTTAGGGTAGTGACAGAGACGATGGACAAAGGGAGATGGCAACGAATGCAAAGACGGTGAAGGTCAACGGTATGACGTTGGTGGTGGCCGACAATGGTGATGCCGGTGACGGTCATGGTGGTGACCGATTACGGTAGCGACGGCGAGAGTGAAACATCGGTTAATATGGTGAAGGGGAACCGTGAATTCTTGGTTAGATAACTCCTAATTTTCCAATATATGAGGGATTTAGAAATACCATCCCTCCCCCAAGGATTTTGAAATGTCACACCTATAGGATTTGAAATCTTAATCCTTTCCTTCTTATTTTCAACCAAACATGAGATTTCGAAATATTTAAAATGCAAATCCTGTAAAATTCCTTAAAATCTCACGAACCAAACAACCTCTAAGAATTCATTAATATCCAATTCCTCATCAGAAAATTAGATGTCCTGTTCAACCTTGAGATCCATAAAAACAAGAAAGAAGCAAAATTTTCATTAATTACCAACTTATTTCTTAGACTGTTTCCCACTAAGAAAAAAAGGGACAATTTGCAACAAAAAAAAAATTACAAAAATATACACTCACTCTCTCACACACACAAGTAAGATCCATACATACATACATACATACATCAAAGATCGAGGCACATAATGTTTAGAGCACTGTCCACTTCCGAGATGATATTGGCTTAAGTCTATCACTTTTCTAAAGAATATGTGTAACTCAAATTTGCAATATCATCACCACTTGAAACATTATCTATATATTTTCACGAAACATTATCTATATAGAATAGTTATGAATTACACGAAAATAGAAGGATAAAGTAAAAGAAATAATACTTTTTATTAAAAAGAGGTTATATAGTCATCTATTTTTAACAACAAATTAACATACATCTACTAAACTTATCCCTACATCTATTCTATTGTCTATAACGAGACTTGAACTAATAACTTTTTTATAGAAGGTATCACATCATAACACCAAATATTGCTGGGCTACAAGCCTGGTTTTATATTCATCTAGTTTATAAAAGAAAGAATAGATTTTGTTATTAAAATGACAAGAAAGGAAGAATGTTAGTGATAGGGAAGCATCATAATTGATTGATGCATCATGAAAATCCGAGTGTGGGAAATCCACGCCAAATTCATTACACTTCCCATGCTAATGTGGCCATAAACCTTAGCAAATCAAATATATTTCACTTACTCCAACACAATGCATTATTACCTATTTTTATGTTTCAAGAATGGTGATCCTATCGATCTCTACCTTTTCAAAAAAGTTTTTTAATATGTCTTCTCAAGAACAATCAATATTTGAGATTGGATATTGATTATTACAGTACTACTCCGTGAATGTATGTGAAAAGATTGATCTATCGATATCATGTGTATACGAGAGAGAAGGGAATACACATTACAACACCTTTTGAGATTTTCACAGAATACAACTTTTGAAAAAAGTTTAATGATGGAGAAACAGATGGGAAAAAAAAGAAAATTTCTATTTTCTTATTTTATTTTTTGATTTTGACGCATGTCTTGATTAAATGAGTAGGAACATAAGAGAAAAAATGTAGTATGAGGGTATAAAAACTCTCGAAAAAACATGTTAGATCTATATATGCACAAAATATGGTATATTTAAATGTTTCTTACATAATATTACTGAAATAGAATATATAATACATCTTGAGTTTGAGTATAATGATAAACAAAGAAGCAATTACGTAGGACTTGCGTAAGTTTGTTTTTTTTTAAAGAATTATATTAGGTTCTCTGACATTAATGGTTCAATAGCAAAAATGAAGCTTGGTATCCAGAAACACAACAACAACAATGATACCAATTCCGTAAGGGCGGGATATGAGAAAAGTCAAATGTAGACAGTCATAACTCTACTCATGAGTAGAGAGACTACTTCCTGAAAGACATTCGGCTACAAAGAAACACAACCCAAGGAACAATGAAGATTTAATAAAGAGAGGTAAATAACAAAAATGGTTAGAAGTTAGAACCAAGTGTATAAATTAATACTATTACGGTATTACATACATAAAGCATAGTATTTAGAAAGTTTGTCTTAAAAGAACTAATGCCTGTTTATTTGCATTTATATGAATTCTTAATGGAATTTAGTCGTTTTTATAATTTAATTTCCAAGTTACTATAATTTAAAATAGACTTGGAATTATGACGTGAGAGTAACTTTATTTTATAAAGAACAATTTTTATGTCAAGTTTTGCACATTTAACCAGACATTTTTTATTTTTATTAAAAAAATAAAAATAAACCTTAGACCAAATTAATAATTTATTTGTTGTTTGATTTTTTATTAATAGTATTGAAATTAATACTATTAATAAATTAATAATTTATTTATTGTTTGATTTTTTATTAATAGTATTGAAATTAATAAACTTAAATTATAAGAATAACTTAAGAACGGATGGGTATTTTGGTCTTTTTAAAATTATTTAGACCAATATTGAAACAAAATATTAATTGCAGAGATCATTGATGTAATTTTTAAAGTTTAGGAACAACAATGAAAACTAGATAAATCACAAGAACCACTTATATAATTTATTCTAAATTAAAACTTTGAAAGTAACAAACCTTAGACCTAATAGGAAAATCGTAGGAAAATCGCCGTGCCAGTTATGTGAAACAACTAAGACCTCGGATAAGAGTAAAAAATATGATTCTAATTTTTAAAATTAACAACCGTATATTATGTATAGAAAGTTTGAATTCTATTTAAAAGGTGATTAAGGTATACTTTTTGCAAATATGAAAGGTTATTATAAAGGGTTTAGTTACTGAAAATGTATCCAACTTGTCACATTTTGCTATTGTATGTACTGGACTTTCAAACTTACCATTTAACGTATCAAACTCTCAAAAATTGCCGATTAATGTATCATTTTACCTTTCAACCAGGTTACTAGTCATTTTAACATTTTTGTTTTATTTTTTATACCACCTAATTCCACATATGCTGCCATCTCAGATAATACCAAATTATATTTAAAATTTTTAAAGATAATTATTTTTGTCTATGATGATATTGAAATCTACAAAAATCAAGAATATTCAATCAACAACACAATGAAAATTGAACATTCAATCGATAAAATGAAATCTGAAAAAAGCAAGAACATTCAATCAACAACATGAACCCTAAATCGAACAAAGATGAAGATGAAACTAAAACTTACAACCATCGATGGAGATGGAAACACATAGATCTAAACCATGGATAAGAACAAGAACAAAGATTGGAACTAATCTAGGTCGTATATCCCTAAAAAACCCAGACTATTGAAATCCTACCAAATTGACAAACCCTAAATCGATACACCTACGAAATCAAAAAACCCTAAATCGTAAGATGAACTTGAATCAGAACATGGTGGGATGACCTCGACTCATAGATCTGGTGGGATGAACTCGATGAAACCCAGATCTGAATCAAAACATAAACCGATGAAACGCAGATGAAATAGATGAATCTAAATCGAAGCATACCTGAGCAATCTAAAACTCAAAATCGCCTATGATGAACCGTAAATCGTCGTTTGAAACCCCTAAATCGTAGATCTGGAAATCAGAACTCTCAAGAATCTGAGATGGGGTTCAGTAAATTGCAACCCTCAAGAAATAAAAAATCGGACCCCAAGAAGAAGATGATGAAGCCCTTCAAGAACCTAAGCAAATTTGGAGATGGGAAATTTGAAGATGGCAACCATTTTGATTTTGGAGATGAAGAATTTGTATATGGCAACTCAAGAAAATTACGAAAAATACTACAATCGGCCATGATGAAATTGATTTTGCATATCTTGTTTTATATATTATTATTATTATTATTATTATTATTATTAATTTTTAAGGATGAAAATACACATCAGCTGCCAACTCATTGCCACATCACTGCCACGTCAATTAAACCGGTGCCAACTCATCATCTTACCTGCTATACTAGGTTAGATACATAAAATGGTAAGTTTTGTAGGTTCAGTACATTAAATGGTAAGTTTGAAAGTTCGATACATACAATAGCAAAACGTGTCAAGTTGGATACATATTTATGAACTAAACCCTATTATAAAATATAAGTTATGATTGTCATTTTAAAAATTAAAATTATCTTTTTTACTCTTATCGATGTGGTTATCATTCTCCTATTAAAAAATGTCACAAATGTTGAGATAAAGTTATAACTTTCCAAAACCCTTATATAAGACCAACACTCCACATAAAGTATTTGATCCATTGTATAATCTTGTTCTCTCTAATGATTTTTTTTTTTGTAACTTTGTAGAACATACCCAATAGCATGTCTAAAAGCTTTTAGCTTGTCCTATATAACTTTTTTAGGGGTACGAATACGGGAAGTTATGTCCAAACACTAGATATCATATTTTTCAATTCATGCTCCTCGTACTAGGGGTGTGAATGGGTCGGACATTGATTTAGATCTGATCCGATTTGCTTTATTTATATAATCTAATGGGTCAAAAAACTAGATCCATTGATCCAATAGGTTGATCCATGTAATTGTAAATCGATCCAAGATCTGACTGGGTCGACCTGCTTAATATTAAACCACAAAATTAATTTTAAAACAACCAAACATCATCATTTATCGGTCACCACCCACCTCCCACCGCCACCCACTGCCGCCACCACCACCCGCCCTCCATTACCCGCCATTGGCCGCCACCACCCCCACCGCCGCCCACCATCGGCCTCACAACCTGTCGCTGCTCGTTACAGCCACTGCTACCACCGTCACCACCGCCTCCGACACCATTGACCCCAGCCACCGACCACCCACCGACCGCCTGTCTCCGCCTGCTTATTGAAGACTTGATTATATGATTGTGAAATAATTTGCTTAATTGAAGTTGCTAGAATTGTGGGGCAAGGAAGGTACAAGTCATGGCTGAAATTGTGTGCCAAAATTTGTAATATCTATTTGATGAGGTAGTCACAACTAAATCGCATGAAAAAAATGGTGGGGGTGCAGTGGGGGATAAGGTGGGATGGGGTGGGGGGAATATTTGATATATTATTATATAAATAATAATAAATAATATTAAATGGGTTTCTTTAGGTTAAGATATATTAGTAATGGATCTGATTCAAATTCAATTAAACGGATCTCTATATTAATGGATCATATCCAAATTATTAAATAAGTCTATGGGTCCGATCATCTATATTATCTATACTAATATATAAAACATTTAATACTCTCTCTCCTAAATGTCTTAATCTCTTAAATTTTAAGTCATTTGATATTACTAACTTACCTCTTATTTAAATCTTAAAAGGAAACCATTGAATACCATTTTAATAACTAAACTTTCTATAAAAATAATGTTTAAAAATGTCAACTCAATACAAATTAAATTTCAACCTATAAGATATTACACAAATTAAAAATTAAATAAAAAAACCTCCATAGAAATATTATTTTAAATATTATATCATATACCAAATAATTTAATTGAAGTATTAGAAAATTTGTATAACTAAAACTCATAAACTTGATAACATGTAACCGAATTTATAAACACTTATATAAGTAAAATAAAAAGTTTAATTTATAATATATTTAATATTATTTTACTTGAACTCTTAAATTTTAAGTAATAGAAAATTACCAATATAGTCTTAAATATCTTTACATTTTTTAAAATACACCAACCCAACCACTAATCTCATACCTACACAATTTCTCATTCAAATCAACATAATTCACCAAGTCATTGATATGTTTTTATCATCTTATTTTATAAGTAGAGATTGTTTTTTTCTTATTTTATTGTTTTTCAAAGGTTATTTTAGAAGTTAACGAAAGAGTTGATAGATAATAAATAAATAAGTAAAATGGAAAAGAAGGAAACAAAATGGACATACTGCAAATGAAAATTATTCGACGTCATCATAGTGTGTATATACCATACCCTACATTACCGAAAACGGACATGTTATCAACAATGAATTAGTTATCGTCGCCGCATTGCGCGGGTAACATGCTAGTTATCTTATAAAGCATTTAACTTTTTCTCTCTTAAAATTTTTAAGATTACTTAATTTTAAGTAGTACATGTGTTTATGCATAAGATACAAATATTTAAAGCAATAGTCTAATTAATCATTCCCTTAACTATCTAAATTAATTTATGGTAACGGTTGGTTTAATAAATAATTAAACATGATAAAAATTATTTAATTAATCGAATTTTAATACATCACTCACATCAATACAATTAGTAAAGCTAGATTATCTTTTTTATAATTATTTAATAATAATATATTTTTTATTTTTAAAAACTATTTTAATAATTAATAAAAAGGTTGATTAGAAAAAAATATAACAAATTAAAAAAGGAGAAAGAAATTGGATATGTTGTCGAACAAATTCCATTATTTGACACAACATTTCACACATATACATTCATTAAAATAGAACATGTTGTCGATCACAAACTATTATCATCTCCGTCATATTATGTGGGTACAACACTAGTATATTTAAAAGATTATCAACCATCTCTATCCCACTAACCGCTCCTATTTTTAAATTTAAATACGAGAGGTAGAGATAAAGATAGGAAAAAAAAGAGAGGGTTGGCCGGACCCTACGGGCAGGGAGGGGATAAGACGGTGTTTCGAGGACCCGCCGGCCGTCATCCGAGGGACGATTGCATAAAGCCTAAGTTTGACCAAAGTTTTAATTATCGTTTAATAAAGAAAATTATGTATAACGGGTTTTGTGATTAGCGGCGCCACCGTCTCCGGTGTTTGAACACTTGAATTAAGCGGCTGGCTGCCGATCAAGTTTTCAAACCAGACATGTATGTTTCCCATTTCCTTGATTATACCAAATTTAATTTCAAAGCTAATAATGATATTTAATTACGAGTAAAATAGAAAGACTAATAACTACTTGAATACAATATTTAAGACCTAACACTATCTACTTTATATTGTTTATTGTTTACACATTGAATATTATGTAAAACAAGAGTTGCGTTCTATCAGTAAAGTTCATTTAAAAAACACAATCTTGAAGGTGATTCAGTATACAATCACATGTGATTTGTAAAAACATCACATGTAAATTACAAAAAATTACGAAATACCACTCCACCCAAATTTTAAAATTTAATCTGAACCATTAATGACATTGATACAAAGACTAAAATTAATCTCTTCGGACTATGAGTTAATTATGAACTATATTTAATATTAAACAATAATAATTACACAAAATGTTTAATTTCTTTTCATGTTCAAAACTACAAGATATTATTAAAAAAAAATATATATTTAATATATCTATATACATACGAGATATATACTTTGACATCTAAATGGATCACCCTCGGTTGTTACACTCTTTATTTTCCTTTGATTTATATTATTTTAGTTCAATTTATTACTTCAGAAATAGAGTTTGACTTGCTATAGTTAAATCGTGAGATATGGATTCTATAAAATACACAATCAATAGCTAACTTAAGATTTAAGCCAAAGCATATATATATATATATATATATATATATATATATATATATATATATATATAAATAATATACAATAATATTATATTATATGTAAGAAATAAAGGAGCATCTTCGTGCAAGGGAAGCTAGCGATGAAGTAATTAAGGTCAGCTTTGATCGATGGTCCGCATGCTACGTTTTGTTGCATTGATGGTTCGCATGGTTGGCCGCCATCTCCAGTTAGATACGGCTAAGGGCGTAATTCTTATTGGTTGGGAACAACTTAAGAGCATAGCGTGTGGGAGCGGGAGAGAACTGCGGTATCGATTCATGCACTATATATCCTGAACGGGAACACCACCCCAATGTACTTTATGTTCACGCAAAAGCCTATGTGTCGGTATTCTTTAAGGCGGCGCTTGTTTCGCGAAATGTTTTTGAATGAATTGGAATCCATAAAAGAATTGGAATATGTTAGAAATTGAAATTTGAATATGTAATTAGCGTAATCTTAATGGTTAGTATGAAATGGAATTAGAATCAATTTCCATATTCTGTTTGGTGCGCAGATAATGTAGATGAATTTGATTTCAGTCATGTAAATGACAAAATTACTCTTCCTACAACTGCCAACTTCATTCTTAACAGCAACAATGAATGGCGACACGATTGATGAACGGCAACGCGACTTACAAACGACGAGCGGCGACGCGACTGACGAGCGGCAACACGACTAACGAACAGGGACGTACCGAACGATGACCGGCGAAAGGTGAACGACGACCCGCGAGGATTGACGAACGATGAACGGGAACGCGACTGACGAACGACGATAGGCAAACGGCGACCCGCGAGGACTGAGAAACGACGAACGGGGACGCGACTGACGAACGACGATAGGTGAACGGCGACCCGCGAGGACTGACGAACAACGAGCAGGGAAGCGACTGAAGAACGACAACCAGTGAAAGACGAACATCAAATGAAGACCGTCAAGGACAAACGAAGGACGAACGGGGACACGACTGACAACCGACGAAAGACGACAGTCGATAGGTGACCGGCGACGTAAGAAAATAAACGGAGGGTATAATGGTAATAAACCATATTCCCTTATCCATTGAATTTAAAATCCCTCATCTTGAAGGATTTTACATTCCCTCACTCATGAATTTTAATTTCTTCAAATTCTAATTCCATGGTGAACCAAACATTGGAATTTTTAGGAATTGGATTTCAAGTCTCATGAAATCCCATAAAATCCCTCCAATCAAACACCTCCTAATTAAGGCCATGAGTATAGCATTTGTGAACCCAAATTAACCCAAATATCACATCACCTTTTCTTCCCAACCCAAATTAACCCAAAACCCAAGTAGAACTCATCCCAAATCAACTCAAATAACCCAAATATTTTCTCTCTCTTTACAAAACCAAAAAAAGAGAAAGCTTCGGTTTTAGTCGGTTTTCCAAACCCAAAATGGCGGAGGAAGGGAGGAACCCGAAAGATGCGTAGTGGTGTACCTGAAGGTACCCAAACCAACCCAAAGAACCTGAAGGCCTTCGGGAAGGGCTATACACATGGCTTAACGGATAGGTACTCATTTCTTTCGCACTCTCTCTTGATCTTTATCTCACATACATGCATATATATATATATATAATAGTATAAAAATAATTGAGATAAAATTGAAATGTCGTGAATATAAAAGATAAGTATTTTTTTAGTTTGAGAGGAAGATAAAAGAAAGAGGAGAAGAAATAATGTGATATTGATACAAAATTTAAAGACGAGAAGTGGGAATTGAAGTCTTCCTTCACTTCAAATGCTTCGGGGGTTTAGTAAGGGGAGATTTTGATAAAATGGTCTCGGATTTAATTCCAACCTCTTACTTGGGCAGCCATATGATCCCGGGCCGGTCCTTGAGGAAGGGTTGGTTCGGATCCATTGAATCCCAGGCGCGGGGTTGACCCGCCGTAAACAACCTTTTGATGAGATGTCCGTGTGATGCACGAGTTGGTTTAAGAAAACGATGAATATTAAACATTAATAAAAAAATTATTAAATAATTATAAAACACAAGAGAAATATGAATTTAAAAAGATGACGACAGACAACGTCAACACCCAAACCAACCGGTGAAAGCATCGACGTGAGGTTGAGGACAGACGTGACAGAAAAAACATGGTATCATTATACAAAGAGACATGATTGTATTTCTTTTACAAACTATTAGTCATTATTATTATAATTAGGATAATAAAGTCAAATATTTATTGGTTATAATTAAATATAATTTAAAATAATTATAAACTAGTTAAAAATGATAAAATTAAAAATTTAGTTAAATATGATATTATGAAATATTATAAAGGTAAATATGATATTTGTAAATTAGGGTAAGTAAATTTGATATTTTAAAGTTTAAAAAGGACATATATGAAATCTCTATAATAATTTTGATTCAATTTTGACTTAGAAAAGTTAAAATTGGAATTTTAATTTTGATTAAATAAGTGGTCAAGATTAAGAAATTAAATTTATTTTATTAAATAAAAGGTTATAATCATTCAATTAAATTTGATGCATGTTATTCTTTATTTACATTAGAAGATTGTATTTTATATATATATATATATATATATAATTTTGAATAAAATAATTCACATATCATAGTATAAATTATGTTTATATCATAGCTTTAAATCAATTGCTAAATGAGCAATGCGGGGCGTTTATAAGCCAACCCCGAATTGTGAGTTTGACGTGTTCGTAAGTGATGATGTCTTTGTAACTTTAGTCAATAAGACCACTCGTATCGGAGACTACCCGATGGCGGGTTCCCTTCCCAACCCGATGGGAACACCATCGTTGGTGATGGGGTGAGGTTGGGTTGAGAGCTCAGCTAGTTGCTGAACCTATTGCGGGATGTTTGTTTTTTCTTCTTCTCTCTTTCTCTCTCATTTAATATATATATATATATATATATATATATATATATTATAGGGACATGGGGTTGAATAAGGTTAGATGTAGGGATTTGTAGGTTTGATAGGATTAAAGATGAAAGATGATGTAGATGCTGATGTGACATTGAGTAACTTGGGTTGGATGATGATAGTCTAACCCTCACTTTATAAGATGTTAATTTAATTTTTCGTTCTTAAATCATATACGAGCTTTATACACATTAGCCAAAATTCATTAAACAATTAAATTTGAAGTGCGGCATCTTGTTTTTGGTTGCTTATATAATTCAATTTTTGTTTTTTATTTAATCAATTTAGTTTTTTAATAGTTGAAATGTCAAGTTACTGATTTTTATTTTACATAATTCAGTATGTTAATCTTATAATATAAAAACGTAAAAGAAACCAATAATTTAAACAAATATAAAATTCTAATCGTATACTATTTAGTGAATTCTTTAGTTCACAATGTAGTGAAAAAAATACATATGCATGAAATTATTTAAGTAAAAGGCCATTAAAGTTTAAGACACACAATATAGCTAATTAAATCCTTTTAGCATTTAAAATTTTGATCATTACTAACTTTTTGTTTAAATATTTTGTAACTCATTTTTAATATTTATTGCAAATTAAATTCAATTCAAAATTAGTTTACTACTTTAAGATATTGTAAAAAATATATTAAAACTTGTATTGTTTAAGTTCAATTATTCTTACCAAATGGTCTAAATGTTTTATATTAGTAGAGATTTTGTTTATAATATCAGTTTAAATAACTAACGTTAATGATCATTTTGAGACAAAAATGACGAGAACAAATTAATTGACAGAAAGGATGTTAGGACACATCTTACTATGATAATCACATAAGATTATAAAAATCCAACTATCATGTATAATTTAAATTTTTTTTGTTTACAAATCTCTATGCTACCACCATCTGTCTTACCTTCTCTAATGACTTAGTGACTTCTCTAACATCTTAATTGATGTAGTGACTACTACGGTGCATACGATGTCTCTGTGATTGTCTACTAGGGGTGAGCATATTAACTGAATTTTCTGAACTCGGACCAGTTCTTGTATTTCGGTACCAAGAAATTAAGAAATTTGGTTTCGGTATTTTCGGTAGAGGTTCGGTTCGGTTTTGTTAAATGTGAGCGTATTGACTTGAAATTGCCAAACCAGTACCGGTTCTTGTATTTTGTTTCGGTACTAAGAATTCAAGAAATTCGATTTCTGTATTTTTGGTACTGGCTCGATCCGGTTCTAGTACCAAACTCACCCCTATTGTCTACCATTGTTACTCCATAGCCCACAGGTCTCATGAGACTAGTTTACATTTAAGTCCATTGACAAATGCTCTCAGATCCACAAACGGTTATCTATTAAAAAAATTTTTATAACATTAAATGTTAACTTTCAAATGATATATTTTAATTTGGATACATACAATATTAAAATGCATATTTTGGCGAATTAAACCTTTCTAGGTGTGTGTGTCTAAACATCTATAAATAATTCTTCTAGTTCTTTTGTATTATGTACTAAAAAGAAAACAAGACAAAAGGGCATTTTGAGAAACATCAAATAAAACAATCTCATATCTAATCCATTACACATTCCAATCACGATAGGCTAAAAACTTCACTCTCTTTTTTGTCTGTTCATTTGCCCTTTCCATGTCGTTGTTTTTCCTGGCAACCTCATGTTGTCTTGAATCCAAAAATAGATCAAAGAAGAACGACCTGCGATGTACATTTATTACCCTCAAGTATCATGTGTCCATAAATAGATTAGAGAAGAACGACTCACTCCTCTAATTTGTTTAAGTCTATCGATGCATGTAAGAGGGCAATGAATGGGAAACACCGGATTGTAGGAACCATCAATAGTTGAAATTGATTTTGGAACCACTAAGATGACGATACATCTGATTCTCTCTTTCTTGTAGTAACTTTCTAAACGGTGAGACCACTAAGAGTGCGTTTGGTTCGTAGGAATTTGACGGAATTACCTGGAATTGGAATTGAGCATTCCTAAATCATAGGAATTGTTTGTTTCACGGAATTGGTGGAATTGAATTCGACAATTCCAATTATTCCTTAAATCAAAGAATTGAGAATTTCTTTCCTAAATGGATGGAATTCTTCAAATTCATAAGAAATCTCAAAACATAATTGTTGTCTCCAACCCCATCCCCTACCTCACCCTACCCTATCCTTTCTCAACCTACTCCATCATACCCATTTCCCACCATCCAACCTTTACCCTACCCTACCCACCTTACTTGCCTTACCTCACCATATCATACCCCACCTCACTTCACCCTACCCTACCCATCCCACCTCTACCCATTCTACCCTTACCCTTACCCCTACCCTACCCACCTCCACCCCCACCCTACTTTACCTTACCCGTACCTTACCCCACCCACCCCACTTTATGCTTTACCTCACCCTACCAAACTCTACCATACCTTACTCACTATACCTTACCACCCCTACCCCACCCCATCCCACCTTCCTCTACCCTACCGACACCCTAAACATACCCCTACCCTACCCCACCCACCCACCCACCCCTCCCATCCTCTATCAAATCCCTACCTTACTCAGCCAACCCTTACCCCACCCCATCTTACCTACTTCACCCTACTCTATGGCACCTTATCCCTACCCCACCACACCCCACCCCATCATACCCTCACCTTACCCCACTCCATCTTACCTACTTCACCCTTCTCTATGGTACCTTACTCACCTAACCCTTACCCCACCCCATCTTCCTTACTTCACCCTATTCTATGGTACCTTACTCACCATACCCCTACCCCACCCCATCCCATCCCATCCCATCCCATCCCATCCACTACACTCCTAGCTAACTCTATTTTTTTCACCTCACCCTTACCTTATGATGTACCTTACCCTATGATAGGGTGGGATGAGTGTGTAGGTAGGGTAGAGTAGGTTAGGTAAGGTAGAATAGGCGTGAAGTATAGTAGGTAAGTGGGGTGGGATAGGGGTGGATTGTGGGTAGTAGGGTGGAGATGGGTAGGTAGGGTAGCCAAGGTAGGGGGTAGGGGGTGGTGGGCGGTTGATTACATAATTTATTTTGGTTTATACATATTGAATTAATTTATTTTTGGTTAGATTTCAATTCCGGTGTTTACTAACTAAACAAGATATATTTTTTCACAAATTCTAATTCATTGGCCAAACTTCAATTTTTTCATATTAATTCCGCGAACCAAACCGACCTTAAGAATTTGATTTGTTATAAAATCCATCCTCAAAGATTTTGATTTTTTAAATTTATGGAACCAACAATCTCGACGATTTCATTTTCTAGCCTCAACCATTAGATGAATTGATATATATACACATGTTTGTTTGATTTTAGGGTTGGTGTTCATTTTAAGTTTGACTTTGAAGATGCAAAGTTTTGTGAACTACAATCCTATGTTTTGATCTATTCATCCATGCCCCTTGTTTTTACTCGGTAAAGCATGGCAAGGAATTAATGATTGATCATATTACATATTAGGGTTTGAGCGATTTCATTATGATTCTAGTTTTAGAAAATGCATGCATTGAGTTTTGGTTATAAGATGCAGTAGGTACATGCATTTTGGGTATGAAAATGGATTGCATTTTTCTGTTTATTTTGTAGAATTTTTATTCTGGAAATACATTTTGATTTGATAATTTTGTTATTTTAAGGTATGAAAATGCTAATGGATATGTTAATAATATACATTTGTGATTAAATGAATTTTTTGTTCAGGCATTTATTGGTTGTGTTTTTAAATTTTGGTTATATTAGTATGCAATTGGTGAAAATAAAATGTATTAGTTCATGAACTTTGGATATTTTCATGTTTGAATTTTTGGTTTTTTGTATCTTGTGTTGGTTATACGTATTCTACTCCTTATATGAGTTCATGCATTTTTGGTGTATATTTTTGTGTTTGGATTTTAGTTCATGCATTTTGGGTATGTATTTGAGTGTTAATGAATCTTGAATTTAGCGTATACATACATACATATATGGTAATACATACATATATGGTAGGGTTATTGTAAAAAGGAATAATCGTAAGAGGAGTAAGAGGGAGCCAAAAGATCTTCACCTAAAGTCAACAAAAAATATCAAAACTAATTATACGTAAGTGTCAACTAAATCACTTTTAGGGGCAAAACTTGAATTTAATAAGCAATAACAGTCTTTAAAATCATCGTTTCCTTCTAAAATCACGACCCGGCTTTGATGAACAGTTGTTAGAAAACAGCTAACCGATTCTCCCAAAAAAATTCAGAACACTGCTAGAAAAATGATAAAGTACCCATTTTCAATTCAATATACTGATTAATACATTGATAAACGAAGAAACATATCAAAAAATTGATGCAAAATATCAAACGAACTTGATAAACAAAACAGCTAACCGATTCTCCCAAAAAAATTGATGAACAAAATGCTGGTTACAGCCTTGCACACTAATCAACCTTCTGTTGATGTACTAAAACATGAAAATAAACTAAAAACCTAATGAATAAATTGATGAACACAACCTAATAAAACAAAATTGATGAAAAAGTAGTCACCAAAATTGATGAATGAACCCAAAATCAGATTTTTGATGCGTCTCTCCCAAATTTGGAGCTTTTACTAATGGCAACTCCTAAAATAGCACGGTGGCGGTGGTGGTTTCTACTGGATCCGGTGCTGAAGGGGTCCATTTGTCTTCAGTGGGTTACGTGGTGACTAAATCGCCGATGACTATAGATCACTCATCACAAAGGACTGCAAGTGTGGCCAATGTTGTAGGGTGGCGGTGATAAGTACAATAGATGGCCCGTAAGATGTTGGCGGCGGTCGTTAGAGGTCACGGATGGTTGGTGCTAGATTAAAATAAATAAATCACCGATAAAATAGTTCTTAAATAAACTTCTCCATACACACACATAGATATTAATGACGCATTAACGAGTGGTATTTTGAAAAAAATCAAGCCTTCCTATTTAATGACGGTTCACGCGGATGCAATTCACAATTGAAAAAAATATACAAAAGACCAAAATACCCTATTAATGAGTCATTAATGAGCATTAATGGTGGTTGCAAATGATACTCATTTATATATTTACCCAATCGTGAATTGCGTCAGGGTGGATGGGTCGTTATTAGATTGATTTAATTTTATCGAAATACTTATCATTAATGAGGGCGTGTTAATAAGACATTAACATTATAGCCATTGATCTAATTTAATCAAGACCGGTTATCACGGTACTCGTAATAAGAAAGATTTTCAAATGAGCTTACCTGTATATATATGTATCTATGTATGTATATGCGAGAAGTGTTTAAACACAATTTTTTATAAGATAAATACAAAAATTAAAACAAATCAATGTCTAAGAATTCTAATGGTTTATTAATGTTTTCATTGATGACTATGAGGGTAATTTGGGAAATTAAGCCAATACATTAACGACTTGTTCATTTAGACGTAATTCATAATTAGGTAAATATATAGATGATTAATATACTGAAAATCTAATGGGGAATTTTTTTATGAATGTTTGTAGGTTAAATTGAGGAGATGTATGAGATTAAAAAAAGACTCAATTTCATTTTGCCCCCTTTTCGAATGACATGCATCATACAACATTTCAATGTGTTTATCCTATATAATGATACAAACATGATTAAGAAAGAAATTTTTTTTTCAGAAAGAACTTGAAGAAACAGAGCATTTGAAAGACTAAATAATATTATCTCACAGGCACAATGCATCTACCATATACACCTAGTAATCTAATATAAATAAAAGGGTCACATAAATAAAATTTATTAGATAATTATAACCATTAATTTATATAAAAGTTTTAATTATTAAATCTGAGCCATTCAATTTTTGATTTTTTTTAGTTAAATTTAAATTAAATTTTGACTTCAAACCGAATCAATATAAATAGAGAGAATTTTATATATGTTTATTTTAAATCTTAAAATATTGTATTTTGTCACCTGATATATAAAAATCATATTTATCTTTTATAACATGAGTGTTGCTATTAGGACCCCTTCTTTCTCATATACCAAAATGCCACATTAATTAATTACAATTTTCAATGTACGCCATACACTAACATACGTTACATCACTGGGGTTAAAATAGACTATCAAACCGTAGAAATGTTGATGCGTGAAGGAAATAAATGTGACAGTAAAAACGTGGTATCATAATACGAAGAAACGTGATTGTATTTTCTTATACAAGTTATCTATCATTATTGTTACAATTAGAGACGATAAAGTCATGTCTTTATTGATATAATTAAAAGAACTTAAAATAATAAAACTAAGAATTTAATTAAATATGTCATTTTTAAAATGTTATAAGGGAGTTGACACCGTTTATGGCTATTTCTTAAAATTATTATTTCGATCTTTCACGTAATTATTTAAAGCGTTTTTATTAATATTTAATATTTATCAAATTTTATAAAAACTCGTGTATAAATATCTAATCTAGTTATATATCTAATATTGTTTTTTTATTTTCGATTTTCATTTTTTGTAGTTTATTTAAATTTATTGTTTTTATATTTTTGATTTTCATTTTTAGTGGTTTATTTTGAGTTGTTCCGCGTGTGTATAAAGTTGCTGCTTTTCTTCATCATCTCCCCAAACTTTATGGTTAATTAACACCTGTGAGGAGTGTCTACCTCTGCTCTGCCCCCACCGCCGCTGCCACTCCTTTTACTTCTCACTCTCCGCCGCCCTCTTCTGCAGAAATTTTGGGAAGCGATCAAACGCATTTAAGTCTCTGTGTCTTCCCTTTTCCTTTTAGTGGCCGCTTTTGCAATTATTTCTGTACTCCCCAAAACACACACAACATAATTCATTCCATATACATACAACCCTTTCCTGTCTCTATATATACAGAAACAAAACCCCTCTTCCTTCATTCATTCAACCACAACTAATCCAAAACTTGTTCTGTAGCAGTTTTTAAGATCTGGGTATTTTGTAACTCGGTAAGAACATAGAATTTCCCAATTTTGTTTTTGATTATTATAACATGAATTTGAAATTTAAGCTTCTTAATTTCAGATCTGGGTAGAAAATGTCGGTTGAAAAGCAAGCAGAGGAATCAATTGTTCCATCGAATTTTAATGAAACCGGAGAGAAAGGGAGAGATGGAGAATTAGAAGATCACTCTGTTTTGAGTATGAAGAATTTACTCTGGCATGGTGGTTCTGCTTGGGATGCTTGGTTTAGTTGTTCTTCAAATCAAGTAAATCCCATTTCATAAAAACTAAAAGAAATCGAAAACCAGATTCCATAATACTGAACGTACAAGCTTTTATGCAGGTTGCACAAGTGCTATTAACGCTGCCATACTCGTTTTCTCAACTGGGAATGGCGTCAGGGATTGTTCTTCAGATTTTCTATGGTCTTCTTGGCAGCTGGACTGCTTATCTTATTAGTGTGCTTTATATTGAGTACAGAAGTAGAAAAGAAAAGGAAAATGTTAATTTCAAGAACCATGTGATACAGGTTTGCTGCTTATATTCATTGTTAAAAATGAAAGCTTGTTGAGAATCTTGGAAGAAAGATTAATAATATTATTATTGATTTGTGTTTGACTTTCTCAGTGGTTTGAAGTTCTTGATGGATTGCTGGGGCCTTATTGGAAAGCGATTGGACTAGCTTTCAATTGCACTTTTCTTCTCTTTGGCTCTGTTATTCAACTTATAGCTTGTGCCAGGTATTTGTTTTTCTGCAGAAATTTAATCAAATATAAAATTATAAACAAGTAATTCTGTATACTGATTTTGATTTAATTGTTGTTTTTTGTAAAATGATAGTAACATATACTACATAAATGACAATTTGGACAAGAGGACATGGACATACATATTTGGAGCATGTTGTGCCACCACAGTCTTCATTCCTTCCTTCCATAACTACAGAATTTGGTCATTTCTTGGCCTTGGCATGACCACTTACACTGCCTGGTACATGGCCATTGCTGCTTTAATTCATGGCCAGGTATCCTCTCTCTCTCTCTCTCTCTCTCTCTCTCTTAATCTTCCTATTGTACTTCCTTCATTGCCTGATGTACAACTCCTTAAAGCATCAAGATTTTCATACACAGTATGATTGCTATATTTGGAATGATGAATGGAATTGTAGAGTGATCTAATCTATCATTTTTGTTGCAGATATTAAATTTACACATTTATATATTTGGGTGTCTTTTAAATGTCTCTAATAAGTATTTTATATATGTATTATTATTATTATTTAATTTAATGTAAAAAATGGTGATTTAGGTTGATGGGGTTGAACACTCCGGTCCGACGAAGCTGGTGTTGTATTTCACCGGAGCCACCAATATCTTGTACACCTTCGGCGGACATGCTGTTACAGTGTAAGTAAAGCGTACAACTCTTTATGCACGGTGTACAATATGCTATTGCAGGGTTGTTTGGGAAAAAATATATTCTTTTATTTTATTGGTAATTTAAAAAAAATATAATCAATCTTCAGATTCTGGGCTTTAATTCCTGCTTTCTCCAATCCCAAACAATATTATAGTATCTTTATTTTTTGGATTATCAAAAAACTTTTGACATTTTCTTCATATTAAATTATTAAGTAAATTAATGTATAGTCAAAATAAATATAAGCTTTTATTATAAAATTATTAATTTTTAATTATTTACAGGGAAATTATGCACGCGATGTGGAAACCTCAAAAGTTCAAGTATATTTACCTTATTGCCACGCTTTATGTTTTCACGTTAACACTTCCGTCATCGGCCGCCGTCTACTGGGCCTTCGGCGATGAGCTTCTCAACCACTCTAACGCCTTCTCCCTCCTCCCAAAGACCCGCTGGCGTGATGCTGCGGTCATACTCATGCTCATTCACCAGGTCAGTTTGTACTTCCTGCATTAAAACTTGTACATTCTTGATTTATACACAACAAAAAAGAGTTTGATTGGATAATTATACCCAACATGTGAATAGAAATAATTGCCATTGGGATTTCAAAAGTATAATTGTTGTGTATGATAAATTATTGTTGTGTACAAATCACCTCCAATACTATCTGGGAGTATCTGCTAAGGGTATGGATCTTTTTTTTTTGTAAATATCCAAACACGTATTTAGTTGCTGCTTATGATTCTATTGGTGTTGACGGGCAGTTTATTACATTCGGATTTGCTTGCACGCCGTTGTACTTTGTGTGGGAGAAGGTGATCGGGATGCACGACACAAAGAGCATGTGTTTACGGGCATTAGTAAGGTTGCCAGTGGTTATACCGATATGGTTCTTGGCTATAATCTTCCCCTTTTTTGGACCGATTAATTCCGCAGTTGGTGCACTCTTGGTCAGCTTCACGGTCTACATTATCCCTGCCCTTGCTCATATGCTCACTTACAGGAATGCTTCTGCTCGACAGGTAAATTCGCGAATTATGTACATATTTTAATGCGAAATGTACAAGTTAACAGTTCAAGATACAAAAGTTGAAAACCATAAAGCCTTAGCTATGATTTTTGGCTAAAGAGTGTAATGGTTTAATCATCTCAATCTTTTAGGGGGTACTATTGTCAATTACATGAATTGGGCTCCTATTTATTCTTTGATTTGGATAGATAGGTTGCAAGTCTTTTTCATAGTGTTAAATGTAGTACTATGATTATTTTTATTAGGTTTTATTTTTATTTTTAAGATAAATATCGACGTTTATTTGTGCTTAGATGTATATTACTAATTGGCATAACGATTTTGAATTATTTTTTTTCTAGAATGCGGCGGAGAAACCTCCTCGTTTCATGCCGAGCTGGACGGCAATGTATGTGGTCAATGCATTTGTTGTGGTCTGGGTTCTTGTTGTTGGGTTTGGATTTGGTGGATGGGCGAGCATGACTAACTTTGTACGCCAAGTTGATACATTCGGTCTTTTTGCAAAGTGCTATCAGTGCAAGCCCGCGATACCAGCACCACCAAAACATTGATTCGACTCGACCGAGCATTAACGAATCGACTCGGTAGCGTTTTGAGATTCTCTTCTCTTCGTCGCTCGCTCCATATTTTTGTATTATAGATGGGGAGCACAATTATTTCCCCTGCATGTGATGAGTCTTTTTGGGTAAACCATCTTACGAGGTTCTAATCAACCAGTCATACGGTCAATATAAAGAAGATAAATCAGTAACTCACGAGACATGTGTTAGGATTTGGTTCATTAACCTCTATTATAGATATTTATAAATAATTTTCTATGTGTCTTGGCTTGTCTTTTATTTGTTTTCTTAAAACAAATTATTTGTAGATGTAAAATAGTGTGATGAATTGTGATGATTGATGATTCCAAACATTGGCTAATTAAATACATGTTGCTTGGTGTTTTTATTCTTTATTTTTTGTTGGATGGGTATGTCATTATGACCTTAACATGCTCCAAAAGTTAAGATTTTCTTTCTTTTTCTCTTTTGATATCCTTTTAATCTTAAAACATCATATCTTATATATGTGATGTTAATCAAATACACAACAAAAGACAACAAAGCTTATGTTTTACCTGTCATATTAGGACGATCTGTTTCTTACCTCTCTATGTTTAAACTCAGAAAATAATCGTGTTTGTATATACTTTAAAGATTTTTTTAAAATAACTTCTCTATATTATATTTTTGTCTCCCTACTCTCTGCCCTTTGATAGGTACTTAAAAGACGGTGGGTAGTGGTTGCTTCATGCTTAAAACGTGAGTGCGCGACATGTATTTGGATTTAAAAGTTGGACTACAACATTACCAAGGTAGTCAAAAGTCTATTGCAAAGTGAAATTGAACGATGGATTTGATTGATTAGGCGGAGAAAAATAAGGAGAAAGCAAGTATGCATATTTAAAGATATTTTACTTTTTTTTTTGCATTAAAAATTATTACGGAGTATAGGGGAAAAAGAAAGTGGGGGTAAATAATATCGGCTACTTTAAAATGTTGTAAACTAATCTTTTGTAGATAATATTATACTTATATATAATTAAATGAATAAAATTAAAATAATTAAACTACCATTTATTTAAGTTTATCTTTAATATAATGATCATTTTATCACTTTTGGATATCATGTATTTTATTAAATTGATCCTCCAACAAAACAATTAAACACTTTCAACTTGATTATATTATTCTAAAATCAATTAAACAGGCACACCCCTAGTTCTATCTTTTATACCATAAAGATGGTAGCAATCTAGATTGAGTTTAAGAAAGAGGAATAAAAAAACAATAATTTAACATATAAGTTATGTGAAAATGATACATGTTAACAGTATGTATCATCTATGATGTTGCTCTTATAAATCTTTTAATTGAAGGGCGGTTTAGTAATCTTAGTATTTATCTTTAATTTCTTATTTATAAGGTTTGTAAGAGCAACATCATAGATGATATATTAGCATTATGTATCATTTCCCTGTAAATTATTAGTCATTTTAGTGTTTTTATGGTATATTCTTTGATATGTGAAAGGGGAAGTGAGACCCATTAAATTAATGAGTTATGGGCTTTTGTTATTGAAAGGAAGATGTTGATATTACTAAGGAAACAAGTGTTTTTCACCATGGGAATGGGCCATGGACCCAATTAACCACATCACATGGGTGCCACGTGCCATCTTTACTTCTTTATATTCTCACGACTTTACTTGGAATCAAATCCAACTACGCACATGATTCTCAAATTGTGAACATGCATAACTCTGCACCCATATGGGTCATCTCTAGTCAACACCTCAACTCTTGGATCTTTTGACTTAAAAAAAAGAAAATAATTATTACATTAAGAATAACAAATATAATGTGAATTGATATTAATTAATTTGAAGTTTATAGTAAGGTATTGTTTAATATATTATTAATGACGAGTGTGAAATAAATATAAAATGTTACACAAATGCATAAATAATTAAAAATTGAATTGGAAGTTTTCATGAATATGAAACTTTACAAGAATACATAAGTGATATTCTCATTACAAATTTTTGAGGAAGTACAGAAAATACGATCATACAAGGTTCATATATTAAGAGTCCAAGTGTGTGTATATATATATATAGGGGAAGGTTCATTTGAGAACCGTTTTTATTACGAGAACCGCGAGAACCAATCTTAGTCATTTATTTTGGATAATGGAATTCATGGATAAAAAGCGTGGGGGGATTGAGTGTGGCAGGGTGCATGTAAGGAATTCATGGGTAGGCAATCCAATTGAAGAAGGAGGAATTGGACCGCTAAGATTGATTCTCGCGGTTCTCGCAATAAAAATAGTTATCAAATAAACTTTTCAATATATATATATATATATATATATAGTGAAAAGTTAATTCGAGAACCGTTTTTATTGCGAGAACCGCGAGAACCAATCTTAGCCGTCCAATTCCCCCTCCTTCAATTGGATTGCACACCCATGAATTCTTTACATCCA
Organism: Dittrichia graveolens; assembly: GCA_038502395.1. NCBI lineage: Eukaryota > Viridiplantae > Streptophyta > Magnoliopsida > Asterales > Asteraceae > Dittrichia > Dittrichia graveolens. The sequence goes on from JARJIL010000005.1 coordinate 30,380,126, forward strand.
CCTTTACACACCAATTTCAATAAACGATATAAAAGTAGGATAATTTCATAAAAGCACTCAAATCAATTGAGTTACAAAAGCGGAAACGTTTTCATAACAAAACCATGCTATAATCAAAAGATAACCCACAAGTACAGACTTAGTGTACTGTCAAGGTTAAATATTTATACAAAAGGGCGTTAAGTGTTTATCGTTCAAAAACTGAAAAGCAGTCAAACAGGAGCTTTGCCTTTGCCTTTGCCTTTGCTGCATCCTGCAAAATATTTTAAAAACAGTATCTGATAAGCTACGAGAGCTTAGTGAGTAATCTAAACATAACATCATATGGGCACACGTATACAATCACATAAAGATAATACACGCATGTCTGGCAATCAAAGCTAGCCTCTGGTTCTAGACCCAGGGCAGCATCGTAGGTCACAGTACTGCAACGCATCTGAGCCCTACTGCACATAGCAGTATGCTTACATATACACACGTATAACATAGCATGTTAACAATCTGATATGAAACTACACATGCTGCTGATATGAAGTGAAGTCTAGAAGACTCACCTTCTGATATATATAATCTGATAAGATCCACAAACGATAAAGATCAATGTATAGGCCCACAACTTATTTCTACAACATAATATCAATAATATATTTATTAACATCTGCTGATTAATCAAACTGAACTGAACAGGGCTAGGGCACGGCCGTACCTGTCAAAGGTACGCCCGTGCCTGCAACTAAGGCACGGCTAGGCTTGACCCAGGCATGGGCGTACCTATCCTGCAGTCACGCCCGTGTCTGTCTAAGGTACGCCCGTGACTAAGCTTAAAAGCACGGGGGTACCTGATGAACTAGGGTTTGCCACGGGGCGAAAGGCACGCCCGTGCCCTCCCCTGGTCTGCACAGTTCTGACCGACAGAAGCTGTATTTCCGGCCAAAACTCAATTCTAATCAATCTAAAAACGTGTATAGGGTGTTTTCCTACACCCATAACACCTAAACAACATAATAAACAACTAAATAACATGGATTGATCCTTATGATCAATCCTTGACCCATATGAACATGAAGAACATCAAAACTAATAAAACCACACATACCTCTATTAAGTTGGGTTGCTATGGTGCTAATTAGCTGTTGTTCTTGCTGTGTTTCAAGTCCAAAAATCGCCAGAAAGAGTGTGTTTGCTGATGTGATCTTAGTTTGTAGCAAGTATGTAAGTGCAAGAGTTGTACATGAAAGTCTATACATATCTATAAGTTTGGCAGATTTGCATAAATGGTCCCTGGACTTAACTTAACTTATAATCTGACATTTTAAGTCCCTCTAGTTTTAAAAACACATCTAATCTCATAAGGGTAACTTATATAAACATATAACACCTCCTATTAAAATATAATAAAAGGATTTTCTAACCTTGGGTGTTACAACTCTTCCCCACTTGAAATGATTTCGTCCTCGAAATCAACTGTTGAAGAGTTCTGGATAATTCTGCCTCATTTCCTGTTCAGGCTCCCAAGTGAAGTCTGAACCTTTTCTGTGCTTCCATTGGACCTTGACCAGTCCAATCTGTTTGTTACGTAGGGTCTTGACCTTTCTTTCCAGTATAGCTATAGGTTGCTCCACATAATTTAGTTTATCATCTATAGTAACATCTTCCAAAGGTACGACTGCAGACTCGTCTGCTAAACATTTCCTGAGGTGCGATACATGGAAGGTGTTATGAATCTGTGACAATTCAGCTGGTAACTCTAATCTATAAGCAACCTTTCCCACACGTGAAATAATCTTGAATGGTCCAATAAACCTTGGACCGAGCTTTCCTCTCTTCCTGAATCTGATAACGCCTTTCCACGGTGATACTTTCAACAATACATAGTTGATGTGCGTTTTACGTACTAGTTTTAAATTTATATTTTACCGAATTATTTACTAAAAACTGCACGAATAGGAAAGTGTACCTAATCGTTTCGTATTATAGTTAGTAAGTCGGGTGTCGAACTCTTGGGGAACAGGAGCTAAACTGATTTTTATCAAATTAACTAAGAATTAACTAAAATAAACTAATATAATTGCAAATAAAGACAAATAAAGCAAGTAAATATAAAATAAATGCAATTAACCTAAATTAAGGGAATTTGTTATAAAGATTCAAACTTTATCAACTTAAATGACTACTAACACTACTAAATTACCAAAACAAACCAATATAATTGCAAAGCACTAAGATTGATGAGATAAAACTATTAAATGAAGACGTGTCCCCCCTAAATTCGATTCTTTCTTGTCAAGTTGATTTTTTTAATTAAATAAGTGCAATGGATACCAATTCACCATGTACCGATTTCTATAGTGATTAGAATCTTGGTCTAAGTTCTTATCTTTATAATTATGCCAATTACTTATCCCTTGGTCAAGAGATTAACAAAAAGCACAATTAACATGTTTAGTTCGAATCAAACAAGATTTTATCTTTTAATGATTAATTAGATCAATTTACCATTAAATCAACACACAAAGGTCATCATGTGTCAATCACACACATTAAAGTTTCAATCTTTTTATGCCTAAGCCTAGGGTTTGTTCTTCCACTAGTCAAGATTAATTAATGGTCCTAATTAATCAAGATTCAAGCCTACAAATGGATTGGTCTTCCAATTTGTAAAAACTCAGATTATAAGCATTAGAAAACAGAAACTAGAACACATGTGGATCTTTGATAAAACTTGCAAGACAAATACATAGTAAATTGGATACTTTAAACATAAATTAATCAACCATCCAAGAAACCATCTCCTCTAGGGAGGAACACTGAGAAGTCTAGCCTAAAATCAACATACTAACATTCTGGAAATCATAAAATAACATTTAGAAAAGAGTAGAATGATAGAACCGTATGAATCAAAGCTAAACAAGCCACAATCTTCAATCTTCAAGCTTAAATACTCCAAATCCGTGCTCCACAGCTTCTGGGATGTTTTTGTACTTAGAATGCCGTATTATGGTGGAATATGAGGGGTGGTTAACCCTTTTTCAGATTTGTAAGTTCGTTTAAATAGATTTCTGAAAACAGGGGCTCGCGCCGCGACGATGAGTTTTAGCCCGATCCCACTTCTTTCAAAATTCAAATATGACGTAATCTAGACGCGTCGCGCCGTGACGGATAGCTTTGTCGCGCCGCGACAACACGTGGCCAGCCAGAGGAGCCTTATCCAAAGGACTTCGTCGCGCCGCGACAGGAAAGGGTGTCGCGCCGCGACCCCTTCTATTGCGCCCGGTTACTTCTTTTTCTTCTTTGGGCTGGGCCTTTGTTTTAGCTTTTAATTCTTTTCTTTTTTCTCTTCTTTTTTCTCTTTTTTTTGGGCTTTCTTTTTCTTTTCTTGATTTCTTTGGCCCATCTATTTCTTTCTTGATTTCTTTTTATTTTCTTGATTGTTTGGATATTTCGACTTTTTAGCCTGCAAAACATAAAATAAACGGTAAACGTACATTTTTACAATTAAATGCACGATTTCCGGCTAAAACCAACCCAATATCGCATAATATTTATATATATTTAGCGCGATATCAAAATACCCTACACTTGAACTTTGCTTGTCCTCAAGCAAATCACAACTCTATCCAGGCTTAAAATTTCAAATAATAACACCATTCTCGAAAAATCAAATATAACTTACGAATGTCAACAAGGTTGATTCAAAACAAAACATAAATTATACTTAGAATTATGCATACACCTATGATTAGATCCTCATTTACTTTCCACCATTCCTAAAGAATACTCCTATCTATATACATCCAATCCTTAATTTAAAAATTGCATTTAAATTTAATTTGGTTAAGTTACCCTTTAAAAATCCCCTGACCTCAAGACTTATTGCAGGTTTCCAACTTTATTTGCACATATGTTTTTCTCTTTTCAGCTCTTTTTTATATAAGTCTATGACTTTCTATGGAACCCATGTAGCGAATCCTCAACTCAACCGATCCCAAACCAGTTGGCTTTAGGTGATTAGGTGTAGAACACCCCTTAGAGTTTACTAATTCGAGTTCCAAAGGCCATTTATTTGACTTATATATTTTTCTAGCTCTTTTGTATTTTTTCATTTTTGCACATTGGCTTTTTCACTTCTTTTTTTTTCTAACATATGTTTATAAAAATTGAAAATTCAACTCAGTCTATTTTTGTCAAGCTTAGACTTAAAAAGGGCTTAACCTTATATTTTATTGCAGCAATTCAAAAATTAAATATTGGATACTATAGACTCAAATTTCTAAAGAATTGGCGAAAAGCCACAAGCACTATACGTAAAAGCTAAATATAACTATGAAATGTTTATAAATAAACAATCTTGACAATCTTAAATAATATCTAACTTTTAACTCGAATGATACTAAAAATTTAAAATTTAACGCCCAAATACAATCAACAATTTACTACGAGGACAAATAAATTTCAAGCGAGGAATCTTTTTCTAACCCCCTACCCCACACTTAAATTGTACAATGTCCCCATTGTACATAATAAAATATAATAAGGTAGAAAAAGATTAGAAAAACTCCCTGGGTATAATTAGGCGAACGGAGCAGATAGATGTTAGCATATACGCGTACTCCATAAATTAAAAGAGAAGCTGAAATATAAATCACTCAAAGAATATTTGTTAGACACACAAAAATATAAACATCAAATGATAGTAATGTCTGAATGTGATTTTATATGAAGGATTCCAGAGGCATATGTGAAGAATTATCTAGGCTAGGACTCCCTAAAACAAAAAAAAAACAAAAAGAAAAACCTAACTCACTTTCGTAGGAATCACGGTTGCATTTAGCGTATGCAACAAGCCTTTAAACCCCTCGGTAGACCGAGTGGACGAGTTGTAGTCTCGTGAGGGTTTCTAGGCAACACACCCACAAAGTTGGACAGAAAGGAAATGAAATATAAAAATAAAGAAGAAAGAAAAACCTAAACTAACCACGGGTTGCCTCCCGAGAAGCGCTTGTTTTTGTCTGAGTCTCTAGCTTGACTCCGAATTTATTTATTGTGACTTAGAATGAGTGACCCCACACTCGCAATCAAGTGCGGGTGGTAACATTTATACACACCGGGTGATGTATATTTGTTACCGATTTGAAATGCTACTATGAGTACTGCGTTCCTCGACGCCATCTCGATCTCTACAAACATCTCTCTCGCGTTATGAATTTTGGTTCCTCCCCGTGATTGTGAACTCAATTGCGACTCAAGCAATGACTCCAACCGGCTCCCAACGTTGTCTAAGCTATTCGCCTTATCCTTCTCCACACATGAAGTACCCCACAGAATTCCTGGCGCCAAAGGGATTCCATAATGCGACTCCAACTCCTCACTCGATTCCGTGGTTACCTCCTTTTCTGATTTCGGAGCATCCTCCTCGAAGAGTAGAAATTCCAGACAGTCCAAGATTTCATCTGCGCAATTCTCCACATCTTCTCTCTCAAGAAGGGAGGGTCCCCATACGGGTTTTGGTTCTAAACCTAATGTGGGTGTTGGTTGGACGAGGGTTGATAGTTCACCCTTTGAATGGTCTTCTGGTTCCTCAAGCAGGTCAGCGAGACACTCCAGAACTTCTCCATCAGATTGAACATCTTCTCTCGACTCCGATTCTGATGACAGTAAACTTGATGTGCGTTTTACGTACTAGTTTTAAATTTATGTTTTACCGAATTATTTACTAAAAACTGCACGAATAGGCAAGTGTACCTAATCGTTTCGTATTATAGTTAGTAAGTCGGGTGTCGAACTCTTGGGGAACGGGAGCTAAACTGATTTTATCAAATTAACTAAGAATTAACTAAAATAAACTAATATAATTGCGCCCGGTTACTTCTTTTTCTTCTTTGGGCTGGGCCTTTGTTTTAGCTTTTAATTCTTTTCTTTTTTCTCTTCTTTCTTTCTTTTTTTTGGGCTTTCTTTTTATTTTCTTGATTTCTTTGGCCCATCTATTTCTTTCTTGATTTCTTTTTATTTTCTCGATTGTTTGGATATTTCGCCTTTTTAGCCTGCAAAACATAAAATAAACGGTAAACGTACCTTTTTACAATTAAATGCACGATTTCCGGCTAAAACCAACCCAATATCGCATAATATTTATATATATTTAGCGCGATATCAATAGTCTCCCACCTGAAACTCAAGCGGTGATCTGCGTCTATCTGCATAACTTTTCTGTCTACTCTGGGCAGTTAGCAATCTATCTCTGATAAGCTGAATCTGTTCTGTCGTTCGTTGAACCACTTCTCTACTGCCCAATTCTTTCTGACCCACCTCACCCCAGCATACCGGAGTTCTGCACTTTCTACCATAAAGCATTTCATACGGGGGCATCCCGATACTGGAATGATAGCTTTTATTATATGAAAACTCTGCTAAAGGCAAATATGAATCCCAACTTCCCCCGAAATCAATAACACATGCCCGCAGCATATCTTCAAGAGTTTGAATGGTTCTCTCACTTTGACCATCAGTCTGAGGGTGATATGCTGTGCTGAGATGTAATCTAGTTCCGACATCTCCATGAAATTTATTCCAGAATCTAGAAGTGAATCTGGTATCTCTGTCTGACACAATTGAAACTGGTACACCATGGCGAGTTACAATCTCCTTAACATAAACATCTGCCAACCTTTCTGAAGGATAAGTCTCTTTGATGGGAATAAAATGAGCACTTTTAGTTAACCTGTCTACGGTTACCCATATAGCGTCATAACCACGTGGGGTCCTAGGTAACTTGGTAATCAGGTCCATAGTAATGTTTTCCCATTTCCAGACTGGAATTTCTAACGGTTGCAACTTCCCGTGAGGTTTCTGATGTTTAGCTTTCACTTGCAAACAAGTAAGACACTTTTCTACATATTTTGCTACATCACGCTTCATGCCTGGACACCAATAATCAACCTTCCGATCCTTATACATTTTTCTAGCCCCTGGATGAATAGAGAATCTGGACTTATGAGCTTCACAAAGAAGTGTCTGACGTGCATCACCATAAACCGGTACCCATATACGACCATAACGAGTCCAAACATCACGACTGTCTTTTATAAAATTTGATACTTGCCCCTTAATTCGTTCTGAGTTATGATTTTCACTTCTGATAGCTTCTAACTGAGCTTTTCGTATAACGTCAATGATAGGCGTCGTAACTGTCATCTTTAGAAATTGGTTCTTCACAAGGACCATTCCTGACTTCCTGCGTAGAGCATTAGCTACCACATTTGCTTTCCCTGGATGGTAGAGTATATCACAATCATAATCTTTCAATAATTCTAGCCAACGCCTCTGTCTCATGTTGAGATTCTTCTAATCTTTGAAATACTTCAGACTTTCATGATCTGTATAAATAGTGAATCTCACACCATATAAATAATGCCTCCATATTTAGAGAATTTGGCATATAATCGTTCTCTTCTTAGTGTTTTCAAAACTTCTCTAAGATGTCTTTCATGATCCTCAGGATTTTTCGAATAAATCAGTATATCGTCAATAAACACAATCACTGATTTATCTAACATCAGTCTGCAAACTCTGTTCATCAGATCCATAAATGCTGCTGGTGCATTCGTAAGACCAAACGGCATCATCACGAACTCAAAATGTCCGTATCGGGTTCTGAATGCGGTTTTAGGAATATCTTCCTTTCTGATTTTTAACTGGTGGTACCCTGACCTCAAGTCTATTTTAGAAAACCACGATGCTCCCTGTAACTGATCAAATAGATCATCTATTCTGGGTAACGGGTATTTATTTTTGATGGTCACCTTATTAAGCTCGCGATAATCAATGCACATACGAAAGGTACCATCCTTCTTCTTAACGAATAATATTGGAGCACCCCAGGGAGAACTACTGGGTCTAATAAACCCCTTATCTAACAGTTCCTGCAGCTGTTTCATCAATTCTTGCATCTTTGGTGGAGCAAGTCTGTATGGAGCTCTGGTAACTGATGAAGCTCCCGGTACTAAATCAATTCTGAACTCGACTTGTCTGTCTGGTGTCACACCTGGTAAGTCTTCAGGGAAGACATCAGGGTATTCACATACTACCCTCACATCATCTAGGCTCATCTGTCTCTTTTCTAGTTTCGTATCTATCACATAAGCTAAGAAAGCTGTATACCCACGCTGCAAATACTTTCGGGCTCTAGACACTAAATATACGTATGACCTTCCTTTCCTGATATCACCACATATAGATAGTTCTTCCCCACCTGGGGTATGAACTCGTATAACTTTCTGCCCACACATAATGGTAGCCTGGTTATAACCTAACCAATCCATTCCAACTACTACTTGGAATTCTCTCATAGTCATGGGTATAAGTTCAATAGGGAATCTAACTGTATCTATTTCTAACACATTATGCCTATACACATCAGATACAATAACAGTTTTATCATCAGCAATTTCAACTTCAAGAGGAGAATCTAGCTTTTCACACATTTGGTTGAAATTTTTGCAGAAAGAAACAGATACAAATGATTTACTTGCACCAGAATCAAATAGCATAAGAGCAGGCAAGTTGTTGACAAGATATGTACATGTGACTACATCTGGTTCAGTTTTAGCTTCCTCAGCTGTAAGCTGGAAAGCTCTTCCTTTGGATTTGGGAGATTCTTCCTTTTTCATTTCTTTTACCCCAGAGCTTCGTGGTGGGGGTAGAGCTGGAGCAGGTCTTGATCCGGTGGACTGTACATTTGATGCAAGTTTCGGGCATTCGAACTTCTGGTGGCCCGGCTGATAACAATTGAAGCATACTCGCAACGGAGTCTTACAATCTCTCCCCACATGACCTGGCTTACCACACTAACCAAACCGACATTCTCCCAAATGATGCTTCTTACATTTCTGACATAACGGGAAGGTCTTCTGCACCACATTCTTATCTGATGGCTCTACCCTCTGTTTCTTGTACGCGGGTGCAGCTTTCTCTGTCACCTTCCTTTCATTATCCTGTCTTTCCAACTCTAATTCTCTTGCTCTAGCGGCATCCATCATAGATTTCAACGTTTGATGCTTACTGGCATCAATAAACTCCCTCACACTTGGTTTGAGTACCATTATGTATCTGTACATCTTCATCTTTTCGTTTGCCACATAGTCTGGACAAAAGCGTGCTTGTTCCATAAATTTAGCATTGATCTCTGGAACAGTCTCTGTTGTCTGCTTCAATCTGTGAAATTCATCAACTATCCTGTCAATCTCGGACTGGGAACAAACTGCTCTATCACCAGTTCTTTAAACTGTTCCCACGTCATGGTCTCAATCTCTGTGTAACCCCTCTACTTTACCTCCATATCCCACCAATCTTTTGCTGCGCCACGCATCTGATTGGTAGCATACCTCACTTTAAACTCAGGTGCGCATGAACATGTGTAGAAGGCACCCTCTATCTCTGAGATCCATCTGTGACTGATAACTGGATCTGTAGACCCTTGAAACAGCGGAGGTTGACATGCGGAAAAATCTCTGAACGTGCAAACCTTAGGGGCATCACGTATAATCACTTGTGGTTGGGAATTAAATCCTTCACCACCTGCAGCAAATCTGGTTGCCAGCTCTTGTCTGATCGTTTCACGATTCTGATCTTTTATCTGCTCAACCACCTGGGTAACGATGAAGGGAATGCTCTGTTCTAATGCTCGGCTAATTTATCTTACCACTGTCTCCTATACTGTAGGATCCACTACTCTTTCATTCAGATCTGGGGCTCCCTCATTCACAACCTGTTGATTCCTAATCGGAATCTGCTCATCAGTAACACTGGTTTCTATACCCTCTGGTCTATGGCTAGGACCACCTGTCTGTCTATTGGCTGCTCGTGACCCTTTAGTGTTAACTATCCTGATAGTATAGATAAAGCATTAAGATATAGGTAGCTTTATCACACCACCCTCTATAAGAACTAGATACTCATAAATCTAACAACTCAGTATACCTTATCTTTAAACCAAAGTATTTCTATACATACTAAGGCATTCTATTTAGATATACTACACCAGGTATACTATCCTATTACAAGTACCCCTCACCTGATTCACAAGATCCTTCATGATTCCACTAAGTTCCAACATGTATCATGTGTTTGGAATAATATGGGCCCTATATTATTCCAAACACACTACACACGTTCGATCTTAACTTTACCACAAAAAGTCCCGATTCATAGGCTTAGGCCAAGTTTCATTATAATAATATCATATAATCACGTATGTCATAAAGACTCTGCATATAACATATCAATCTCCATATAAAGTATAATAAATAAACACTCTTAGTTTACTCACTAAGCTGCAAGTACAAGCCTCCAGTTTGACAAAATTTTCAAAACCATGGTTCAAGTCCAGACTGTGCTTCACACAATCCAGATCTCTCAAACCGTGGCTCTGATACCAAGTTGTAACGCCCCAATTTCAATAAACGATATAAAAGTAGGATAATTTCATAAAAGCACTCAAATCAATTGAGTTACAAAAGCGGAAACGTTTTCATAACAAAACCATGCTATATCAAAAGATAAACCCACAAGTACAGACTTAGTGTACTGTCAAGGTTAAATATTTACTCAAAAGGGCGTTAAGTGTTTATCGTTCAAAAACTGAAAAGCAGTCAAACAGGAGCTTTGCCTTTGCCTTTGCTGCATCCTGCAAAATATTTTAAAAACAGTATCTGATAAGCTACGAGAGCTTAGTGAGTAATCTAAACATAACATCATATGGGCACACGTATACAATCACATAAAGATAATACACGCATGTCTGGCAATCAAAGCTAGCCTCTGGTTCTAGACCCAGGGCAGCATCGTAGGTCACAGTACTGCACCGCATCTGAGCCCTACTGCACATAGCAGTATGCTTACATATACACACGTATAACATAGCATGTTAACAATCTGATATGAAACTACACATGCTGCTGATATGAAGTGAAGTCTAGAAGACTCACCTTCTGATATATATAATCTGATATGATCCACAAACGATAAAGATCAATGTATAGGCCCACAACTTGTTTCTACAACATAATATCAATAATATATGTATTAACATCTGCTGATTAATCAAACTGAACTGAACAGGGCTAGGGCACGGCCGTACCTGTCAAAGGTACCCCCGTGCTTGCAACTAAGGCACGGATAGGCTTGACCCAGGCATGGGCGTACCTATCCTGTAGTCACGCCCGTGACTAAGCTTAAAAGCACGGGGGTACCCGATGAACTAGGGTTTGCCACGGGGCGAAAGGCACGCCCGTACCCTCCTTGGGTACGCCCGTGCCCTCCCCTGGTCTGCACAGTTCTGACCGACAGAAGCTGTATTTCCGGCCAAAACTCTCAAAACTCAATTCTAATCAATCTAAAAACGTGTATAGGGTGTTTTCTTACACCCATAACACCTAAACAACATAATAAACAACTAAATAACATGGATTGATCCTTATGATCAATCCTTGACCCATATAAACATGAAGAACATCAAAACTAATAAAACCACACATACCTCTATTAAGTTGGGTTGCTATGGTGCTAATTAGCTGCTGTTCTTGCTGTGTTTCAAGTCCAAAAATTGCCAGGAAGAGTGTGTTTGTTGCCGTGATCTTAGTTTGTAGCAAGTATGTATGTGCAAGAGTTGTACATGAAAGTCTATACATATCTATAAGTTTGGCAGATTTGCATAAATGGTCCCTGGACTTAACTTAACTTATAATCTGACATTTTAAGTCTCTCTAGTTTTAAAAGCACATCTAATCTCATAAGGGTAACTTATATAAACATATAACACCTCCTATTAATATATAATAAAAGGATTTTCTAACCTTGGGTGTTACAGCTTTTCATCCATGAATTCCACTTACCAATTAAATGACTAAGATTGGTTCTCACAGTTCTTGTACGAAAAACAGTTCTCGTTTAAACCCTCCCATATATATATATATATATATATATATATATATATGGGAGGGTTTAAACGAGAACTGTTTTTCGTACGAGAACCGCGAGAACCAATCTTAAATTCCCCCTCCTTCAATTGGATTGCGCACCCATGAATTCCTTACATGCACCCTGCCACACTTAATCCCCCCACGCTCTTCATTCATGAATTCCATTATCCAAAATGAACGGTCAAGATTGGTTCTCGCAGTTCTCGTACGAAAAACAGTTCTCGTTTGAACCCTCCCCTATATATGTGTATATATATACACACACACACACACACACACTAGCAAGGTACCCGCTCAATGCTGCGGCGGTAAGTAGTTTCTATTTTACATCATGTTGCTTTTAAAAATGTAATAATATGTTATTCGCTCAATTCAATGTCACGAAAAATTATCGTACAATGTCAGTTTTTTTAATTTTTTTATTTACATAAATTATTTTATTAATTTTAAAACTAAATTCTAAAAGACATTAAAATAAGAAAAAGATTTATATTTATGAAATAAGGAGGGAGAAGTTAATAAGATTTTGAAAATTATGTTGATGTGGGTGGATAATTGTGTTTGTGTGAGAGGGTGTTTTAGTGATAGAGAGATATTTTAAATAGATAAAAAGTTAAAGTAAGTTAGGAGAGAGAATGAAATGGTTAAAAAGGAGTATTTTAAATATATAAAAGGTTAAAGTAAATTATTAGAGAGAATGAAATGGTTAAAAAAGGTATTTTAGTACATTCAAGTTACTTAAAATTAAGAGTTTTTAAGGTTGTAAATGCATTAAAAAGGAGTAAGATATATATATATAGGGTAATGATCCAAATAGCTCTACCATCAAACATAGAATCCAAAGGTTAATTTTTAACCACTCATTTAATAGGGCAAAATAGGAATTACAAAAAAAATAATCCAAACTCATGCGAGTCCTATAAGACTTCCCTAATTTTTTTTTATTTTTAATTTATCCCTTAAATCTTTAAATGACCATAACTATTTTCATTTTGAGAATTTTAGCAAACAAAAAAATTATACCAATATATACATTTTTAATCCACTTTCAAACAAGACCACTCTTCTCATGAAAATTTTATTTCAAAAATGCAAAACATATGAAAATGACACCAAAATGTTATCATTTTGAATCATGTGAATTTTTATTATTTTTGGCCGTAACCATGTGTATTTATATCAATTTCGGCTAAAAACATGTGTATTTATATCTTTTTAGGATAAAAACATGTGTATTTATATCATTTTCGGCCTAAAACATGTGAATTTTTATCATTTTCTGTTGTAACCATGTGTATTTATATCATTTTTGTTTAGAATCATGTGTTTTTATATCATTTTCGGCTAAAATGTGTATATTTATATCATTTTTGGCCGAAAATGGGTCTAATTTTATCATTTTCATGTGAATAATATTATCATTTTAAATGTTGTATATTGTTATCATTTTCATCTTGAAAATGATATCACTTTCATCTTGAAAATGATATCACTTTCATCTGGAAAATGATATCATTTTCAACTGGAAATGTTATCATTTTCGGCTAGAAAGTTACAATTTTCGGTGATTGGAAAATATTATCATTTTCAACTGGTGGCTGGAACTTATCATATTTGGTGGCTGAAAATGTTATTATTTTCAACTAGAATTATTATCATTTTCGGCTTGAAAGTTATCATTTTTGGGTGGCTGGAAGTTATCATTTTCGGGTGGCTGGAAGTTATTATTTTCGGGCGGCTGGAAGTTATCATTTTCGAGGGCTGAAAGATCATTTTCGATTGAAAGTTATCATTTTTGGGGTTGAAAGTAAAAGAGAAAGGAATGGGCGAAATTTATGGGGTGGAATATTTCCATAATATCATTCATTCTATAATTAAATCTTATAATTGTTTACTTAATTACATTAATGCTATTATTAGATGTTGATCATTGATTAAAAAATCTAACGATGCAGATTTGACCTTTGAGTTCTATGTTTAAGCATATGACCTTTATAGATTGATCCATTATATATATATATATATATATATATATATATATATATATATATATATATATGTTATAATTTTTCAAAATCCACTTAATAAAGTAGAAATACTAGGAAGCTAATATTAAAGATAATTATTCTATATGCCAAAACATGATATTAGGGATTTGATGACAAAGATTTTAGGAACTGTTATAGTCATGTTAAAACCGCACTTAGGTATGACGGACGATTATATCTTAATGTAAATGAACTTTATATGAAGTTTAAACTGCTAGACACGTTTTTATCCGGTGATATTATCAAAGTTAATGATGTGTTAGAATATTCCAATAATGTTGAAGTCTGCATAAACAAATTTTTCAAAACTTAAGTTGTGGGAGTCTTACTTACCATTGAGAATGTCACAAGAAGTCAAGAACGGCTTAGTAAATTGAAAATGATAGTTGTTAAGAACGATAACATAGAGGGTATTGATTATAAAGAGTTAATTCTCTAACTTTGATTTCAATAATACTAGAAGAACCTCGCTATTGATGTAACAAATATTTTTTACTTTTAGTAAAATTGTTCTTATATACGTTTGTATAAAAATGCCCATTTTTTTTAGACATGGCCTAAAAGTTTCATGAACATCGTTGTTATAAATGTTTCATGTCGTACATTTCATGTTAAAATAACAATATTTTATAAATTTGTTTAATCTCATTTAAATCTTCGTTCTGTGTCACCAGTATAAACATATGTATTACTCGATTGTAGTAACATCAGGTCTTATTCATAATTACTAAACATATCAATCTGCAAACAAATTGTCAAAATTATCATGATATTTTAAGGATTATTTTGGTAAGAGACATATCTCATGATAAAATAGACTAATGATTTATTATTTTATCATGAGATTTTAAGATGAGTGGGCCATGGGGGTGGGCTCCACCTCAATAAGAGGATAAGGGTGGGCTGATAGGTGAATTTTTTTACATTTATCATTAATCCTTCATATTTAATTAGGTTAAATATTTTATAATAAAAATTATTAAAGCTAAAACTAATTAGTTTATCTTAGTGAAATGAATGAATGATATAAGATATAACATTACTACTATTCTTAGGTGAATGATATAGTTTCTCTAAACAAACAAATTAAATACATTTAAAGAACTAATGTATTAACTTTATAAAAACAATTATAAATTATTTTAATAATTACCCTAAATGAAATAAAATTTATAGCTCTCTATTAAATAAATATTTATGTTCCTAATGTTATAAATATATTTGCATTTTTCTCTCGTAAGACGAGGGGCTATTAAAAGTTAAAACCTTTGTTAATATCAATTTACGCTTTCACCCTATTTAGGCATTTTACAAAGTTTTTTTCATTGTATCCTAAAAAATTTAAATGATATTTCAAAATAACTTCTGATGATTGAATTGAATGCATCTCGAGCTCATCTAGAGATTAAGAATGATGGTATCATGTCTTTTAAGATATGAAAGTGGATGGTCATTGGCCAAAAGAAACGTAATAATCTATTACATTTTTATATGATCTTCTCGTATAAATAAACTAAAAAACCGAACAAAGTTTTTGTTGTATTACTTTGCCCTCTTTATATATATAGAACGAGGATCTGAAGCGAACGTTCATACCGTATAAATGGCTTCAAAACAATGCTCCACGCCGTGGACTAACACCCCATGACGTGAGGACTTCGATTCCAAACATTGCCCACGCCGTGGACTAACACCCCACGATGTGAGGCCATGCCACATACACACACTCATATATATATATATATATATATATATATATATATATATATATATATGAGTGTGTGTAGTTAGATATATAAAGTTAAGTTACATTAATATAAGGGGTGAAGATTATTAAGATGCAGTATTTTTAGATAAGATATAATTGTTTTAGATTAGATGTAATGGTTTTGTACTAGATGTAGTGTTTTTTTAAATGAAAAATAATTGAATCTATCAACCTAGATGTATTAGTTGAAGGGGACTTTATGTTTATTAGCCGAGATGCAATGATTTTAAGTTAGATGTAGTGATTTAATAGACACGATGCAGTGTTCCTAGCATTCCTATTTTAAGACTATTCCTATTGGATCCTCAACTTACACACACACACACACATAACACACAAGCATGATACCCGCACAATGCGGTGACAACAAATAATTTCTACTCGTTAACATGTCCGTTTTCAAGAGTGTGGAGTATGGTATTCATGTAATACGGTAATAACAAATAATTTTCATTTGGTGACATGTCTATTTTTTTAATCTTTTTTACTTTTTCTTTACTTTCTGTTCTCCATAATTGAAAAAAAAGTTATGAAAATATTTTTTAATAATTAAGTTAATTTGTATTGACTTTGATTTTCAAAACAACTGTATTGACTTTGATTTTGTTAAACATGTAAAGTTTAGTTATTAAAATGTAATATAAGAATCTTATTAACTATATTTAATAGTTACTTGATTTAGTTTATATGAGAGTAATTTACTAATTTTAAAACACTTAAAATTTAAAAATTTTAACAAAATACCTAAATGCCTTATAATATAGTATAGATATATAGGTAAGGTCCATATAGTCCATCATTAAACATAGATCTAAAGGCTAAATTTTAGCAATTAATTTACAATGGCAAAATAAAAATTAGAAATGAAAATTTATAACTTACGCGCCCCCTAAGAGCAAACGGAGTGGGGGTGTATTCCCCCACGTGGTGAGACAATGAGGAATTAAACTCCACTCCATGCCGCTGTGGACTTTCTTTCTATGTGGTAATCTCCACATAAATAAAGTTATGTGGTGTAATTTTTTGTGGGTCCCATAATTATTTTCTCTATTATATTTTTAATTTAATTTAATTAGTGGGTATTATGTGGGTCCCAAATTTAGTGTGGTGAATAGTGTTCATTACGTAATTGAATGGTAGGTTGAGTGGTAAAAAAAACTGATGTGGCGGTGTGGTGGGGAGTAACCACTTCCCCCACTCTAAGGAACTTCCAACTTTTTATTTTTATTTTTTTACTCCTTAAATCTTTAAATAGCCATAAATATTTCAATTTTAAGAATTTGAGCAAAAAAATTATACCAATATACTAATTTTTTAATCATCTTTCAAACAAGTCCATTTTTTTCATATTTCTGAAAAATTTATTTTGAAAATGCAAACCATATGAAAATGATATCAAAATGATAACCGGAAAATGATAACATTTGTATCATTTTTATCTGGATAATGTTATCATTTTAAATGTTGTATATTGCTATCATTTTCATGAAGAAAATATTATCATCTTCAACTGAAAACTGTTATCATTTTCATCTAAAACATATGCATTTATATCACTTTCGGCTGGAAGAGTTATCATTTTCGGTATGGACGAGAATTAGAGGGGAAAAAAAGGAAGGGGCGTGATTTATGGGTTGAGATATTCTTATAATACCCTTTCTTCTATAATTACATTTTATAATTGTTTAATTAATTAAAATAATGCAATGCTATTATTAGATTTTGACCATTGATTTAAAAAATCTAATGATTCAGATTTGACCTTTAAGATCTATGTTTAAGCATAAACCTATATTGATCCAATTTATATATATTATTTAGACAATCGCATATATACACAATATATGGACCTCGAATAATATTAGAATTATTTTTATCTAACTGTATTATGTTTAAGACTATAGTTTTATTTATGTATTTAGTTTATGTATAAAACCTAGGTATATATATTGATGGGGAACATAAAGGCGGCGTCACCACCCTTTAACTGCCGGTGATAGTTTTGCCTAGAAACCTCCATCAGCCGTCCCTTTCCCTCCACTATATATACATGACCATTTGCTTGTGTAAAACAATATATGTATGTGTGTATCTTCAGTACGTATCCCGAAGTTTTATATATATATATATATATATATATATATATATATATATACTTTCCTATGTTCTTCTACATCATATAACTTACTTGTTTACTCAATTGCTATGGCACCCACATATACACACACGAATTCCGATCAATTCTCAACATGGTGTCAGAGCCTAAGGCTCGATCCTAACACCAGGAACTCATCCAAAATCAATCCTGACAGTAGATGTTTTGATGAAACCAGAAGTACATTCTAGTGTTTCAATTGTATGAAACCCAGTCACTACGCAAACAGATGCCCAACAAGAAAGGAAGAACAATCAAAACCAGTTTTCAAGAAGGATTGGACAGGAGCCTTGAAGGCAATCACAGAAGCAGAAGCATCGATTGTAGAAAAACCGTTTTCGAAGAAGATTGCAAAAATAAATAACCGAAAACTACCAACTGGACTCGATCTATCAGATTTTAAGAATGAAACTTAATCTTTCAACAAAGGAAATTCAAGAAGTTGTTTGGAATCTCATGTTGAAGAAAACACGGTTTAATCAAAGACCGGAACATCGAAGGATTACTTGAAACAAAAATCGTGTGGTGTCATGAAGAACAAGGAATCGAAGAAAAACATAGAGTTGGCAAATCTCCTTAAAGGTTGGCATATCAATGAAGATAATGGCAAACACGAACGAGGAGAGTAAGATGTTACCGTTGTCATTTGATAGGACCCTTTGCATTGGAGTGTACCTCGAAAACAGTCAAGAGAAAAAACTACAAGACAAGGGAACCTTTCACTCAAAGTCATATTGATCGACTTATAATCAATGATGATTAGATGGTTAAGGGATCGGATGTGGATAATTGGAATAGAACTTGATATATCAACACGAAGATAACACAACATTTGACACCCGAGATAGATCTTTTTATCTTGATGAAAAAGAAGGAAATGGTTAATGAAGAGTACGTTGGGTCGATCTCAATACATGGTATAGGGGAGATCGAAGTTGATTCAGAAGGTTTTAGTTTCACGGTTCCATATGTATAAGACTATAGTTTTATTTATGTATTTAGTTTATGTATAAAACTTAGGTATATATATTGGTGGGGAGCATAAAGGCGGCGCCACCACCCTTTAACTGCCAGCGACAGTTTTGCCGGGAAACCACCATCAACTGTCCCTTTCCCTCCACTATATATACATGACCATTTCCTTGTGTAAAACAATATATGTATGTGTGTATCTTCAGTACGTATACAGAAGTTATGTGTGTATATATATATTATATATTCTTTCCTGTGTTCTTCTACATCATATAACTTACTTGTTCTCTCGATTGCTATGACACTCACGAATTCCGATCAATTCTCAACAAATAATTGGTGAAGAATTATGAAATGGGACGTCAATTAACGCAACAATGACATAAGTTAAATCATCCATTTTTTGTTGGTTTAACCTAAGTTTTTAGTATTAAGTTCAATTATACACACTCATACAAATAAACAAGTATTACTAAAAGATATGAAGCAATAACATTGTGGATGTAATCTTTTATACAAAAAGGGTTAAGTTATTGTAAGAGGTAAATAAAGGAGAGATGAGAGAGAGGAAATATTAATCATTAGATTTATAAGATCTAGGTCCAAAAAAATAGGTTTTTTGTTTTTCTTTTAATTAAGACATACCGTCCAAGGTTAACAATTTTATTCATACAGTCAACAACTCTAATCCTGAAATAAATCTAATTGACGATTTTGACTTATGATGCACAACACATTAAGAATTGATGCACAGACTAAAAATGATTCAAAGATACCAATTTTATTGATACACAATAGCTACAATACACAAAACTAGATTGATGCACACTGATGCACATCTTCTAGAATGTTGAAAATTAATCAAAACCATTAACTAATTTAATTTTTAAAAGGGAGAGTTCAAACGAAAACTGTTTTTCGTACGAGAACTGCGAGAACCAATCTTGGCTGTTCATTTTAGATAAATGGAATTCATGGATGAAGAGCGTGGGGGATTGAGTGTGGCAGGGTGCATGTAAGGAATTCATGGGTGGACAATCCAATTGAAGGAGGGGGATTAAACGGTTAAGATTGATTTTCACGGTTCTCGTACGAAAAATAGTTCTCGTTTAAACTTTTGCCAATTTCCAAAACACTTTCATCCGGTCATTCCAAAATCAAATGTAGCCAGCCAGCCATGGAAACCACCGTCAATTCCATCCATGGAAGGTGCAAAATATACACAGGAACTAGACAAAAAAGTTGTTGCGATATATTCCAATGATGTTTAATAAATCTAAAAAAAAGGAAGAAGAAAGAAAGAGACGGCGGTAGTGGTGCTGTAGGATGACGGCGGGGTGTGGTTGTTGTCGGTGAGAATGATAAAGCAGAAGGCGATGGCGGTGGGTGGTGCTGCGACTTCATTGTGGATGCCGGGTGTGCGATTACACAATGGAGGACGGTGGTGGAGATGAACCATAAGGCGGTGGTGATGGGAGACGAAACGAAATCGTCACTCGCCGGAACGAGGGCGGTTGTGGCGTCTCTACAAATAGAGGAGTGTGCTTAGGGTTATTGTCAATGCTTTACCGGTAAAACAAAGGGCTAGCCGGTTTTTATGTAGAGAGGGAAGTTTTAGAAAATACCCCAAGTACCCCTCAGTTGAATAGGCCACGTGTCTACTCCACAATCCCTCTCATCGGATCCTTTCTGAACTCCCCTTCATAACCATGGGGCGAATGGAATCCAATACATGAGTCACCTTGCTTACCTGTCCTTATGAATCAAGGTGCGCAGCGCCCAACCGGGCAAATTCGTAGGTTCGATTCCTGCTGGATGTCTCCCATCTCTCTTGATCTCAATTCTATACAAAAATGGCTATCAAACAACCTGAACAACTATTCTATATAATTAATACAAACAATTTATCCTCTGTGTATCAACTAAACACAACATATAAATGATCAAGTAGGCCAGATGAAATTTGTTACACAGTCAAACTGCATGTGCCATTAGTTCCATCAATGGTTTACTAAGACTTTGATAACGAGTTTAGATGTAACCAAGCTGCTAAACAGTAATATTCCAATAATGATCGTTCAGCACCAAGAGTCCTACTATAAGTTCTTTGCATCAGCAACACTCACTCAAAACGATCGGCAACACTCACTCAATACGATCGGTGGCTAGGTTTAGATCAAGAGCAGACTTAAAAGAACCAATGCGGGTCGACATTTCCTCTATCTGGCTCTCATTTCTACTCTCAAATTGCTTCAGTATTTTTTCGAGGTCCACATCTGAGACACTTTTTTCAACAACAAATGCTTGTGGAACGATTCTTGCTTCGAGCATCTGAACTACTGATGACATTGTTGGCCTAGCGGTTGAAGACGTCAAAGTGCACATTAGAGCAAGATCTATTACCACTGTCATCTCTTGGACGTCATACTCCGAGCCCAGCCTCGGGTCAACTAGCTCCATCAAATTATCTGTATTTTTCATAGTGATTGCCTACAATAAAGAGAGGTGAAGATGAGAGATACGACTAGGGGCCAAATCCAACCACTTATGATCGGAGAATCGCAAGCCTTACTGCTTGGCCACCCCCTTTGGGGTTGAAATGTTCCGCTAATTTATATTTTATGAAATATGTTGGTTACTCATAGGGTCAATAATGGTTTAAAGTTTTGCTTTATTTTCGGTTTAATTATCAAAGTTTTTTTTTAAACAGTTTTACCATAAAGTTTGAATTTATAATTATTTAATCCTCAAAGTTATACATTTTTTGTGTAAATCTTAAAGTTTTTTCTCAAACGATTTAACCCTTAAATTTTTGTTAAAAAATGATTTAACCCTTAAAGTTTTGTTAACTTTTTAATAAAATGTAAAACGCATAATAAGTAGAGAGGGTAAAATAAAAAATCATACAAAACATAAGTGATTAATCAGTTTTTTAAACAAAAATTCAAGGTTTAAATCATTTAAAAAAAGTTTGAGGTTTATTCATAACAAATTCAAACTTTATCGTAATTTCGTTTAGAAAAAAACTTTGATGGTTAAACCGAAATTTAAAAAAACTTTGATGATTAAACCATTTTTGACCCTTACTGATACTATCAACTTACAATAATTTGGAATTGGCATATAGTAAGTTGCTATTTTATGCCCACAAAAAAGGAAAAGAAAAAGGATTAATATATTTAATACGTACCAAGTCTAACATTTCTTTATTGATTTAGATTGATTTATATATTTAAAGAGTATTTATAATAATTAATTTATTGATCATTTATAAAAACTACTAGATTAAATGCTTATGTGATACACAAGTTGATTTAATAAAAATAAATATTAAATAATTAATTAACGCGAAAGAAATGAAAGTTTAAAAAATGACGATATGCAACGTCAACACCAAAACCAGTGGTGGAAGCCTAATGAGGGGAGAGGGCCTATGTGTTATCATAAATGTGGCATCATGATAACAAGAGATGAGAGTTTATAAAAATAGTGATAGATGACGTCAATACCAAAACTAGTGGTGAAAGCCTCGCGAGAGGAGAGGGCCAATGTATTGTCAGAAATGTGATATCATTATAACAAGAGAAATTATCGTGTTTCTTGTAATCATTATCATTACATTATAAGCAATAAGGTTAAATGTGTTTTGACATAATTAAAAAGAATTAAAAATAATTATAAAATGTTTTAAATTTATAAAATTAAGAATTTGGTTAAATTTGATATTTTAAAATGTTACAAGGGATAAATATGATATTTATAAATTATGACAAACAAATATAATATTTTAATGTTAAAAAAAACATATATAAAATAATTTATAATAATTTTTATTTAAATTAAATAACTTTAACTTCTCAAAATCAAAATAAAATCAAATCAAATTTTAAACTTAAATTAATGGTTGACTTTTAATTTTAAAGACAATTAAATTAGTTTTTTATTTATATTTAGAGATTATAGGACAAAAAATTGTACGATAGGGTGTCAAGTCAACCCAAATGTGACACCTTTAGGCCACCCGTATAGCCCTTCCCGAAGCTTTTGGGTTGTCTTGGGTTAGTTTGGGTTCCTTCGGTAACACCAATACTATCTATTCGGGTTCAATTCCCTTCTTTTCCTTTTCGGTTTCTCACACCCGAGCAACCCGAATTCATTTTTTTTGTTTTGTAGAGAGAGTAAAGAGAAAGAAAATATTTGAGTTGATTTGAGATGAATGTTACTTATGTTTTGGGTTAATTTGAGTTGAGAAGGAAAAAAGAAGAAAAGCTGATATGACATTTAGGGTTAATTTGGATTGAGTATTGCTATACTCATAATCTTAAGGCCTTAACTCTCTGTCTCTACTCTCTACCCATACCTAAAATGGCCTGTTTCAAAGCTAACCTTCTTTACCGCTTAACCCACCTTGCCCTACCTGCAAAACTTATGCTGAAAAGTGTTCATATTAATTACCCGATCCAGAAGAACAAATTGATTCTCCATTGCCCGGTCAGCAATGTTGGCCCTTCCGCTCACAATCTCTAATAGGACAATTCCAAAGCTATACACGTCTGCTTTATCCGTGAGGTAACCGCGTAGTGCATATTCAGGAGCCATATATCCACTGAAAAATTTGAAGTAAAGAAACATCTTGATGCGTGATTGTTGCTATAGGGTACAAATTTTGTGTTTACTTAATCACGTAACTCGATCACAAATCCGGGACCATAACAAAACAAGCAAAGTATTAATTGGAGAATTAAATCTATTTGGATAAACAACCTGGCTCCTCATTTGATCACCTTTTTAGAAAGATAAATATAATATACTGCAAGTTGTGAATAATTTTAAAAAGCAATAAATGACTCACTATGTTCCTGCAACACGGGTGCTTATATGGGTGTTGTCTTCTTCATCAAGCTTAGCCAAACCAAAATCTGAAATCTTGGCATTTAGATTCTTATCAAGCAATACATTAGTTGCTTTGATGTCTCTGTGCACAATCTTTAATCTTGATTCTTCATGAAGAAAAGCAAGACCTTTCGCTATACCGATGCAAATCCTGTATCTTGTTGGCCAATCAAGTTCCAACCGCCATTCTTTAGGCCCTTCAATCCACAAGGTCGAGCAAAATAATAAGCATATATATGCTTACTCTAGATAATACTGAGAAAGATTAATGAATTAAACGTGATAATTTACCAAATAAAGCATGAGCAAGACTATTATTCTCCATGTATTCATACGCTAGCAACAACTGGTTATCTTCTATACAACATCCATGGAGCTTCACAAGATGTGTGTGTTGCAAAGCAGAAATCACACCTAATTCATTCAAGAACTCCCTATTTCCTTGCCTTGATCTAGCGGAAAGCTGTTTTACAGCTATTAAGGTACCATCCGACAATACTCCCTTCAATGAGATATAATATTAATTTCCGGCAAAGTAGAAAACTCACTCAACATTTAGTTAACAAGAAAGTAGAAAATTTACCTTGTACACGGAGCCAAAGCCACCTTCTCCAATCTTATTAGCATCATCAAAATTGTTTGTTGCAGTTTTTATTTGCCTTAAAGTAAACATACCAGTTCTAAGCTCTACACCATTGAGCCCTGTTGAATTACAAAATTATAGTTGAGAACGTGTGAAAAAACTTACGACCGAAAGCTATTAGGGGGTGTTAGGATATGTATTTTTGAAAGTGTTACGCCCCCTGAATCATAATAAATCAATCAAGGGCCAAATAATACAACTAGTAGAGATGCATTGTGAGAGGGAGTAACACTCTCTTAAATTATGTTGTACACGTCATTTTTCTTTTACCCTTTGATAATCACTTATCTTCAAATTGATTATTCATACATGATTCCAGAAAAGGCATATAGGTAATTTACCTTTTCATTAGGTAATAGGTAACCTACTTTGAGGTGACGTATGGACTTAAATTTTCCGGTTAGGGAGTTTTGGCTTTAGCAGGAGTTCTCACTATTTGATCACTACCAAACCCTGGCCTAACTAGAATTCCTTACTCGTGGTGATGGAGGAGTTTGATCTACCTAGCTCTCATTGCTAGATTTAAAGAAAATAGTAACAAAGCAGCCACCACCGCAACGATACTCCATCATCACCATCAAAAGTAATTCCGGCCGGTTCACCAAGGTTTGGTGGTCGTCCAACGGTGGAACAGCTAGAGCCAAAACCTTAAATGGAAAATTTTAGTCCTTACTTACTTTAACATTTTACAACAAAGTATGTTAACTATTGAAGTATAATAAAAGTAAATTACATAATCGACTGTTTTGAAAAAGTATGATGCTATTGAGTAGCCTTACAATTATTTAGCACCCAGATGATCAAATAATGAGAACAAAAGTGTTCATAGAAACATTATAAGAATACCCTCAATAATCAGATAATTGGATTCAAACACAAATCTAAACATTCTCTTAAAGAGTCGGGCATAAGATGTAAATACCTAGGTCGCTAGTATCTCTGCGACGTGAAAGACCCCTCCAACATATAACTCCTAAAATGACGATGGCGCAAATTGCTCCAACCACGATTACAGCCATGGTCCCTTGTGACACTCCATTTCCATGCAATGATCCATCTTTCCGTAAAATTGAAAAATCTGAATTATAAAAAAGAACAATTAAGAAGGATGGTAAAGAAACAAATTAAAGTCATTCAACAAGAGACTGATTCTTTTAGTAATGCTAACTAGTTTGTCTTATAAAAGAAATAGATCATATGGTATTAGGCCATGAGTAATACCTATTTTTTTCTTTCCCTCTCCTTTTGTCGAATCAACGTTATATCAATCTCCCTTCCCATTCCTCTCTTTTGTACAACTTCGTTATACCCTTCACAATCTTACCTTAATTTTAATTAGTTTTATTTTATATATTGAAGAGAGAGAGAAAGAGAGGAGAGAGAAAAGAGGATGAGAGAGGAAAGAGAAAGAAGAGTGAGATAGAGAGTTAGAGGAAAGAGAAATTGGGGTGAGGTGGGGTGGGTGGAGATCATGGGTGCCTATTTTGAATAAATTCACTTCCAAACTCTCCAAATGGAAGTCGCAATTGCTATGTTATGGTGGTTGTTTGGTGCTTGTGAAATCCATTTTAGGCACTTGGGAATATATTTCTTTTCTCTTTTCAAAGCTCCAATTAAGATAATCAATCAGTTGGAGAGTTATCATGTCAATTTTTTTTGGGGAAGTAACGAAGAGGTGAAAAAGATAGCTTAGATTTCATGGAATACGGTTTTTTCTGGGAGAGAATATGGTGGACTAGGGGTGGGAATTTTGAAGGCAATGAACCTAACACTAATGTCGAAATGGTGGTGGCGTTTTAAAACAGAGAACAACTCACTATGGAAGAAGGTTATCCAATCCCTACATGGTGTACACGGTGGTCTGGAAAAGGTTAAACCTTGAGGTGGACATGCTGGTATTTGGAAGAATATTTTAGGCATATACAAGGAATTTGAAAAAGTCAACATTCTATTAACATGTTGGTTTCAAGAGCAACAGAGTCCATCCTCTACTGTTAATTCCATTCAATGGGTCCTTGAACCTTGTGGTGTGTTTTCTACATCTTCCTTGAGAATGACTTATGATGATCTTCATCTTAAACATGCTTGCAACAATGAGTTTAATTGGATTAAATGGGTTCCTACTAAGGTCAATGTATTAGCGTGGAGGTTTTTCCACAACCGGCTGCCTACGAAAATTAATTTGCAAAAAGGAGGGGTGGCTTTGGTTTCAACTTTGTGTGGCTGCTATGATGAAGATGAGGGGCACCTATTTCGCTTCTGCTGTGTCTCTAGCCGGGTTCTAAGGAAGGTTTGTAGTTGGTGGGGGTATAGACATTTCTCTCTTTCAATCCCAAACACATATCTTCCATGGGATAAATTCTACAAATTTAAAAGGAAGATCAAAGATAACATTACTGGGTGTTCTATACTCATTCGTTTGGGCAGTTTGGAAATTAAAGAACAACAAGTTGTTCTTGGATACTAATCAGGTTGCAGAATCATTGACTTTTTGTCATATCCAAGTTCTCTCTTTTTTCTGGTACAAATAACGTTCGAACATTGACAACTTCAAATATAGGTTGATTGATTGGTGTTATTCTCTTTTGTATTGTATTTGAATTTATTTGGTGACTGTATTTATGTTAAACTACTCTAGCAACTTGCTGGATGGTTATTAATAAAATCTTTATGAGTCTACTTGCCTAGGGTGATGGCGATGTTGTAGCTTCATACCTTGTGTGCTTTTTTGCCTTTCAAAAAAAGGTAGGCGTAAGAGTGTTTCTAATGAAACCCGAATGAGTGGACCTGATAGAGAGGGAGGGTTGAGTATAACGCCCAGC
Organism: Dittrichia graveolens; assembly: GCA_038502395.1. Lineage (NCBI taxonomy): Eukaryota > Viridiplantae > Streptophyta > Magnoliopsida > Asterales > Asteraceae > Dittrichia > Dittrichia graveolens. Next base: position 30,407,402 of record JARJIL010000005.1, read on the forward strand.
CTTCTTATCAGAGAGTCCACTTGAAACTGTTATAATAGGGTGTAAATATTATGGATAGTGTTTATTATTATACCGTTGATGCATATCCATAACCTAACTAGTGTAATTGCACCTAGTCAATTAATAAACCCTGATTTGTAGCCGAATAGGTCTCTTGTACATCAACAAAATTTGACCAACATTAATGCGAATGATTATTGTGTTTAGCAGAAATAGATGAAGCTGGAATTACATGTGTTTGGCATAGTAGCTAGATGTGGAAAGTGTAAAATGACGTTAAAAGAACATGACCAAAAAACTTGCATTATAAAAACAATTCACTAAAGGTATTTAAGTAACTTTACAAACAAAAAGCTCCTAAAAGTTACGATTTGGAGCTTTTAATCGAAGCTTCCAGCTCCGCATCTAAACTAGACGGAAGCTTTTATTTTCAAAACAAAAAGTTCACCACTCCAAAAAGCATAAAAAATCTCCTTGTTTAAAACATACCCAACATGCTATATTATTCATCTTTTATAGTATGAGAGTGATACTTTTTGCCATAGGCCCATAACCTTCCTCGTCTCTTCCTTCTTCCTTGCATCCCCCGTCAAATCTCTTGCTCTTCAACAGGAGATCAAAAATTTCACCTTGCTCTTGCTTTAAATAACATCATCATTTCATGCCTGCAATACTTAAAGGGACAATACTCTTCAAAGGAAAAAGTTTTCAAAATTCGGTGTTGGGTCATTAATTGACTATATCATCCCTCGTGTCACATCCTCATTGATGAAGGAGATAAAAAAGTTGGCTACAGAAATATGGTCTCAAATGGATGCCATAGTTCTTTAATGTATATATAGCACAATCTCCAATGACTTCATGCATGCTATATGGGCTACTGATGAGGAAGTAACGTCTCGATTTGTTTAACTACCAATAAAGCATAGGAATGTTTGAAAACATCATCTTTTAAATCCAAATCTACCCCCAACGAATAGTCACTATTTGGAGCATGTATGGCATTTCCACACCCATAAACAACATTTTAACTTAAGAGTTAAGACTATTTCCATCACACATTTTAACTTAACTATCCAAATCGTGTTTGTTGCAAAAATCACTATATGGTCTTAAATTGGCTCCTTGTACCTAGCCCCGACTATAGCAATACCTTCTCTCTAATTGCGAGGATCACAAGTATTCACATTCTGCTATCCATGGCTGTTATGCGAGGTTGACCTCTATTTCAAATGGACATCAAGAATGCCTTTCTCCATTATGGCCTTTAAGAAGAGGTATATATGGGGCAACCACTTAAGTTTGTTGCTCATAGTCTAGTCTATAGGTTGCAAAAGTCACTTTATGGTTTAAAAACGATCTCCAGGAGCTTAAATATTATGGTGAAAGACTTTGGGATGCGACAAACTGAGGCAAATCATTCAGTTTTTTATCACATTTCAAGGGCACTTATTCAAGCACTTCAATACAAAAGACAAAGCAATCTCGGATACTTCCTAGGTATTGAAGTTGCAAAATCAAAAGATGGGATTGCATTATTTAATAGGAAGTATGCTCTAGATATTTTAGAGGAAATATATCGAGTCTCCGATTCCTACCGGGGGAGCTTTTGACCGATCTAAGAAATTATCGAAGGCGGGCTGGTTGCCTCAACTATCTCATGGTTACAGCCTTGACATTTCTTTCGTTGCGAGCATAGTTAGTTAGTTTCATAATGCTCCACGTGGCACCCATTGAGAAGCCGTTCTATGGATCCTAAAATACATCAACGGGGTTCTAGGGAAAGGCCTACTATACTAGAATAGAAGAAGTACATGGATGTCTTGCTACAGAGATGCTGATTATGGTGGGTCACTCTTTAATAGAAATTTAATCAACTTATGTACATTGTGTTCTCTTTGTGGGTAACTTAGTCTCCTGGAAGACTAAGAAGCAAAATATGGTAGCCATGTCAAGTGGCAAAGTAGAGTATCGCGCCATAGCAAATGCAACTTGTTAGCTTATCTAGATCAAACAATTTCTTGCGGAACTATGATTTTGCAAGATCTCTCATATGAAACTTAAATATATGTGATAATCAATCTGCTCTTCACATTGCATCCAACCTGGTGTATGATAGGACAAAACATATTGAGATTGACTAAGTTTGTTAATTCAAATTTGCATATGGATTAGAGGACCCTCTAGTCAAATACATATATATATATATATATGTATATATGGAAATATTCAACCGAGAACTATTTCTATTTTGTACACTCATTTACAAAGTGTCCAAATGCCCCCACAATCATAGCATGTAAACATGCTCTTATCACCTCAACCCGAGCCTTTTCCACGTTCTCTTTCTCCTCTACCAAATCCTCTTTCCCGACCTTTTCCTCACCTAAATTGCCTACCATCATGCTCACTATTGGTCAACAAAATTTGTCCTTATTCTTCATCCTTTTCATCATGAGTTTTGAGTCTCTCTTTATATGCTTTGAGTATTCCCACTACTTCTTCAAAAGACATGGTTCCAATCTCCAAGTATTGCTCGATGGATGCAATGATTGGTAGATATTTCTTAGGGGCTGAATTGAGAAACTTTCTCATAAGCACTTCTTCTTCAAGACTTGAACCGAGACTTTTAAACTTTGCGACTATAACACTTATCTTGCCTTAAAAATCATTAATAGTCTCGTTCTCCTTCATCTTTAGCATCTCTAACTCACTCTTAAGGGTATGTAAACGTGCCTTTTGGACTTGATTGGCTCCTAAGTATCGAACCAAAATCGCTTCCCAAACATCCTTTGTATCCTTATGTTAGCGACCTGCAACATAATATCTTGTGGTAGTGTTTGGAAGATAATGTCTTTCATAGTGTGGTTCTTCTTTTCTTCCACGGTTTATCCTGTTATGGGATCCACCGACTCCCATAAATGGTATGCCCTTAGCACCATTTCAACCAAAATCAACCACGAAGTGTAGTTCATTTTGGTTAATTGAGGACAATGAAGTGGTATGTTACCTTGCTCACGGATTGTCATAGTTCATGCTTTTTATACCATTTCTTGCTAAAATTTCTTGTTCCAAAAACCAGTCATGATCTCGTCTTTGCTCGTTTTTTTCTCTCCTCTTGCTACCTGCTTTCTTTCTTGTTGATTCTTGCTACTTGCGTTTTTTTCTTGCCTCCCCCTAGCTATGATTTCTTGCTGCAAAATATCGATCTTTATATCACTAAGCACGATCAATCTTGCTGCTTGGTTTCTTCTTCTCCACCCGATTGCATAGGGTTGCAATAGGCTTTCTCTTTCTCTAATACCTAATGTCATATTTAAAGCCTTCAAGATCACTCATAAACAACGCATACACACATACTCACACTATGTTTATACTATGTGGATGTATAGAGAAAAAATAGAGATATAATATATTTAGAACTCAAAGGTTGCAATTTTTTTTCAAAAGCAAAGGGTTATAAATAGCCTACAAAAACCCAACGGACCAAACAAAAATGATCAGTTTAAAAACTACCCATTATCCTTAGATAATAGAACTCTCCCATGACCAAATACATAAATGTTCACCTCCATTAAACTTGGTCAATCACCTTTTATTTAGTCAACAAAAAGCATACAAAAACTAACCATCGACCCGTACCCATGACCCGACCTAACCCATCAAGATTACCCAACATTATATATCAACATTATATACATCCTTATATCGTTCTTTTCTAATCGAATGTTGGAATTATGAAGGAGCGTTTTAGGCTTTTTTTTTATAAGGGAGAGGTTTTAAGAGAATTTGGAAGAGAGGAATATTTGAAAAGGAAATTGTATTGCTTAAGCTTTTCTTTATTTTTCTTGATTACAATGAGGGATAAGTACACCTATTTATAGTAGTCTATGGATGGTTCTACATACTAGATATTTCTATGGATAATAATATTTAATTTAGTATCTAGGATTTACATATCTAGATATTTCTAATCAAGATATTTTCAAGCTCCTACATATTTCTTCACAAGATGTTTCTAGAAACTGGATTATGGACTTGGGCTTAAATAATGGGTAGTCCAATATTAATTGGATCAAATCAAGTTTATGATCCAACATCTCCCCTTAAACTTGATTTGCCGACTCCAAGCATCATTCTGAGTCTTGAAAACTCTTTCTCCTTGAGTGGCTTGGTGAAAATGTCTTCGACTTGATCTTTTGATCTTGTATGTATTACTCGAACATCATTCCTTGCGATGCATTCTCGAATAAAGTGATATCGAATGTTGATATGCTTACTTCGATCATGGTAGACTAGATTTTTAGCTAGATCTCGCTGACTTGTTATCCACATAGATTTTAGTTGCAACTTCTTGTGGCATTTGCAACTCCTTTAACATGTTTCTGAGCCAAAGTGCATGACATACACATGAAGTTGTGGCTACGTACTTTGCTTCACTAGTGGACAATGTAACAATAGGTTGCTTCTTTGATGACCATGTAAAGGCTGTGTCACTAGGGAAAAATAGAAATCATGTTGTGCTCTTATTATCATCATAATCTCCAGCCCAGTCACTGTCGCTGTAGCCAACAAGCTTGAAATTGTTAGATGATAAATAGAAAATACCATAGTCTATGGTACCTTTGATATAAAGAAGGATCCTCTTGGCAGCCTTCAAGTGGGATGTAGTTGGTGCTTCCATAAAGCGACTAATTAATCCCACATCAAAGAGAATGCCAAGTCTTGTACATGTTATATAGCGCAAACTTCCAACAAGACTCTTGAATAAAGTTCCATCAACCACCTTTCCTTTGTCATGCTTCGAGAGCTTTGCTCCATATTCGATGGAGGTGACGATAGGTTTGTAGTTCTCCATGCCAAACCTTTTTAAAATCTCTTTTGCGTATCCTTCTTGGCTTATGAAGAATCCTTCTTGTGTTTGCTTTACCTCGATGCCAAGATAATAAGAAATCAGCCCTATATCAGTCATCTCAAACTCTTGGGCCATAGACTTCTTGAATTCATCCATCATATGTGGAGAGTTTCCCGTGACAATAAGATCATCCACGTATAAGCAAACAAGCAATATTTCTTTATTTGAAAATTTCACGTAAAGTGCATACCTGCTTAAACACTTAGTGAAACCATTATATTGGAGGTACTTATCAATTCTCGTATTCCAAGCACGTGGGGCTTGCTTTAGGCCATATAAGGCCTTTTTCAACCTTAGCACCTTACGTTCTTGTCCTTTAACAACATACCTAATAGGTTGTTCCACATAAACTTCTTCTTCGAGATATCCATTTAGGAAAGCGGACTTCACATCCATTTGGTGAATTTTCCATTTATATCGGGCAACAATAGCAATTATCATTCTTATTGTTTCAAGGTTAGCTACAGGAGCAAATACCTCTTCATAATCAACACCTTGTTTCTGCTTGTAACCTTTTGCCATGAGTCTTGCCTTGTACTTCTCCACTTAGTCTTTAGCATTTTTCTTTGCTTTGTACACCCACTTGACTCCCATAGCCTTTTGGCCTTGTGAAAGAGATGTCAACTCCCACATGTCATTCTTCTCTATTGATTTGATCTCCTCATCTATTGCTTGTCTCCACTTCTTGCTTTGCCTGGCCTCCTTGAAGCCTAGAGGTTCATAATCAACATACAAACAAAACAATGTTAGCTCATCTATTACCTCATAGAGTTCCTGCAGGCTTCTCATTCTCGGATATGTTTCGGTTGAACTTGAATGTGAAACTTGAGTTAGAGTTGGACTTGTAGGTGGCTAAGCATCTTCGGCAGTGTCACATGCCTCTTCTCCTCTACTTATCATTGAAAGAAACTCATATCCTTCCTTGTTGTTTGTGTTCCAGTCCCATGTTCTTTCTTCATTGAACTCCACATCTCTACTCACGATCACGTTTCCCGTGTTTGGATTGTAAAGCTTGTAACTCTTTGATTGCTTGTCGTAACCAACAAACACATGCTTCTCACTCCTATAATCAAGCTTTTCATGTTTTTGCTTGGTACTTGAACACATGCTAAGCTCCCAAACATCTGTAGATGAGATATTGTAGGCTTTATCCCATTCCATGCTTCTTGTGGAGTCTTGTTATCTAAACTCTTGGATGGACACCAATTAGAGAGATAGACTTCACAATCAACTGCTTCGGCCCAAAACTCCTTTGGCATATTCTTACTTTTTAACATGCCATAAACCATATTCAGAATGGTTATGTTCTTCTTCTTAACGACACCATTTTGTTGATGAGAGTAACGAGCTTATAAAAATCTTCGGATCTCATTTTCTTTAAAAAAATTGTTAAACTCTTATAATAAGAATTCTCCACCTTTGTCAGATCTCATGGCATTAACTTTTAAGTCTTTCTCCTTTTCAACCATGGATTTGAATGTTTTAAAAGCATCAAAAGCTTGGGATTTTCTTTTAGAAAATACATGAATAAAGAGCATAAAGTTTTCGAGAAAAATTATCAATAAAGAGCATGAAATAATTATTTTAACCATGAAACGGTGGAGTAAACGAGTCGAGCTTTTATCGAGTAACTCGAGCTCGGCTCGTTCGAGTCGAACTTTATCGAGCTTGAGTTTGAGCCCAAAAAGGAGCTCGAATTATTTAACGAGTCGAGCTCGAGCTTCTAAGAGTTCGGCTCGAGTCCTTATCGAGCTTTTCGAGCCTTGTACAGTATTTGTATATTTATTTATGTAATATGTATATATGATGGGCAAATATTAAAAAAGAGTACTTACGGAAACAAATCTACTTTATATACATACTATTTATAATAAGTAGTTACTAAAAAACATTAGTTTCAGATTTTATCTATATTTAGAATAATTTGGTTTTTGAATTTAATTTTTTTAATTTATATCGAGCTTTTCGAGCCGAGCTCGAGCTTCAAGTCTTTTTCATTTGTAACTTTTCAAAGTCTCCTCTATGAGCTTGAAGGCGTACTTTTTTCACGTTATCAATGCCTTTGAATAGATTTCGCAGAATCTCGTAGATGTGGTTGCATTTGCAACTTTCTCAAACATAGCATTGTCAAAGGCATTGATAAATATGTGTAAGAGCACTTTTTGTAGGTGGCACTCAACGAACTTTCATCTTCAACTTCTTCATAGCCTTTCTTGACTATCTCCCATGTATCATGTGAACCGAGAAACGCCTTCATCCGGATGCACCAACTTTCATAATTATCTTTGGTAAGACGAGGAATTGGAACGAATTTATCGAATTCGCCATATTAAACTTCTAGCTCTCATACCATTTTGTTGGAAATTATGAAGGAGCCTTTTAGGCTTTTTGATAAGGAAGATGTTTTAAGAGAATTTGAAGAAAGGAAGATTTGAATGTTTGAAAAGGAAATTGTATTGCTTAAGCTTTGCTTGATTACAATGAGTGATTAGTACACCTATTTATAGTAGTATATGGATGGTTCTACATACTAGATATTTCTATGGATAAAAATATTTAAGTTAGTATCTAGAATTTACATATCTAGATATTTCTAATCAAGATTTTTTCAAGCTCCTACATATTTCTTCACAAGATGTTTCTAGGAATTGGATTATGGACTTTGGCTTAAATAATGGGTAGTCCAATATTAATTGGATCAAATCAAGTTTATGATCCAAAATTGAATTGAATAAAACATATATACGTTTCCACTCTCTTTGATCTCACATACACTAAAGTGGACTCAATCCTACTAGCCGTTGGAAGGAATTGTCTGTTGCATGTCTGTTTTCCTGGTCTTTAGCATATGCATGTTAGTTCCATGTTTATAGAAAGAAGTGGGGCTACTTCCCTCAGTTGAGGGTGTTAGTTTGCATGAATCAGGAGTTAGTGAGTCTAGCATTTTAGTTTCCTTCTTATTGCATTATGTCCTATAGTATGTGTTTTATGATTAATAATGGAATCCATGAGAATTGCCCCAATTAATCTATGGTCTTCTTGGAGGCTAGCCAACTAGAACCAGCTTCCTATTAGAATCAATAGCTTACTTGGTTCCACAGAAATAGCTGAAATGAGAGGACCATATACTCCTCGAGACGGGATACTCGTTGTTCCTTTTCCAGCCCAATAGAGCCGGATTTCCAAAGTGGTTGTGACATTTACAGTATAAGTTGTCACGATTGCTATCCTAGCCCCACCTGCTCTCTCACTGATGTCAAAGTCCTTTTCCACTAGCATACCCTGAAACAACAATTTATAACCAACTATTAAGCTTCCAAAAGTGAATACTTTGAATCCTGCGTTACAATATTTCCAATTTAGAAACAACACTTGAGATCTTTATATAATATATATTTATGTTTGAGAGATCACCTGTACGTATATATCAAATACGCGCCTCCCAAGGCTGCTATATGTTGCATCATCAGTAAAAGAGACCTCAGCAAAATGAAGGTTTACTTTGTAGCTTCCGGTGAGAAAACAGAAACCGTAATATGTCAAAGATAATGGTGAAGTTCGTGCATCCGTGTACAACTCAGAGTTGTTCACTGGGGCTCGAGAAGTAGTATTCATCTCGATATAATTGTCACGAAAGTCGTTGTCCAGGAAGTTCCCAATGTTGCTAAATCCCCATCGACTGCTTGAATTAAAATATGAAACATAACCCGAGTTCAAGTCACCTTCATATAGCTTATCTCCAAGCCATAGTGTCTTTCCACCACAGTTGATGTACAAGGAGGACAAATCTAATCGACAATACAACTATAAGTCTCATATGTACGTTAAACAATAATTTAAACGTGTCTTGTTCTTAATTTACCGTTAAAAAAATAATTTTGAAGACAAACTAATCCCACCACCAATTACAGAAATCACAGAAGTTTCTGATTTTGAATCTCACATTGACATCATTATTGAGGTTTGTCTTAGCAAGAATAACATCAATGAATTAAGAACAAACTGAGTCAGAATAAACATGTCATTATAAACTTATGAAAGAATAATATATATGCAATTAACTTACTTGTTGGACAAACAAGATTCCTCAAGCATGAGACCTTTTCACTGATGGAATAGTATAAAAATAAAAAGAGTATGTAACACAAATTAACTTCTATCATATCTGTGTTTTGATATAATCAATTCAAGGCAGAGAAACTTACGAGATGTTATCATTTGAAAATGAAGCAAATAAGTTTCTGCAAGAAACAACAAAAACGAAAAGTCTTGGCTGGCATAATTAATGAGAAATACTATGGAGAAAGACGGGGTTGGTCTTACGTATTATGCATCTGACAATTTATATCCTTTGAACTTTCAAAAATAAAATTGTTATATGATAGATCGCTGCAAGAAAATTCACAATATTAGTGTAGAAAAATCAAATTCCAGGTAGTGTATTATTAATATAAAGAGGAGTTCAATGTGACAATGTCACATAAAAAATCCTAGTATATATAAAAAGTGAATAGACGCTAAACTCGTCTATAAAATCAGGTTAGGCCAACTATGGCAAAGCCTAAGAAATATATTCTATCTAGCTAATAGATATATTCTACAACCAAACAATTAAGGGTATGTTAGGTACCTAAAAGTTGTGTTCATTGTATTTTAGTAAAGTTTAATTTATATATGACATTAGTCATAGTTTAAGACAATTTTTGTAAATACCCAAGAGGATAAATACATGTTTGTAAACACTAAATTATTAAGCTTTCATTATACGTTCGTTTGGCTGTGCTCTCGTCTTTTCCATACGTACAATCCAAATATATATATATGAGGAGTTCATATCATTTTTGTTGATTGTTTCAATTGATTGTTAATACCACATACACTTGGACTTACAAGTGGTATGATAGCAAAAGATGTTGGTATTTCCAGTTTATTCCATCAATTTCTTATTCCCGTTGTTGTGACTGTTGAACCAAACAAGAACACTAATTTTCGTGATTTTGATTGTTAATCTGGAATTAAATCTGTAAGGATTGTTGGTTTGATGATTTGAGATATTTTGGTTAGGGAAAATTACCGAGAAAGATAACCTAAATATCGGAAATTGCCAATAAAGGTAACGTCCAATTTTTTTGGCCGAGAAAGGATTATAAATTTCAGTTTGTAACAAAAAAAGGTATAATGACTTCTTAGACCTAAAAAAAGGATTATAAATTTTAATTTATAACAAAAATGGTATAAACTTCACATATTATACATTTTTTGTTTCAAATTGAAATTTATAATCCTTGGCAAAAAAAACTTTTGTTTATTGCAACTGCCATAACAACCGAAGCCTAATTCTTTTGATTTGATTTTGTGTGTTAAAACTGCAATTAATCTTTAGGATTTGTTAGATTGATGATTTGGAATTGATAAGAATCATTCTTAGAAATTTTGTTTGTGATTTGTGTGAGAATTTTTGAAACCCTCGACCGACCATAAGAACACCACGCAGACCATCTTCTGCGCAGTATCCTTCTTGCGCAGTATCATTCTTGTGCACAGCACATGCGCAGACTAGCTATACCCACCGACACGGTATTAGTTTTTACTTGCCGGCCCAATTTAATTTTTCGGTCTTTGTCCCCATTTGCACACTAAGCCCAAATCAATTATATAAAATCATTTGTTGGTGTTTTTCTTATTCATCCGTATAAATCCATAGTTTTCTATTAATGTTATTTAAAGGTTATTATTTTTAGTCTTCTTAATATATTTATTGGTTAGTTTCAGACTTTAGTAGTAGTCTTTTTTATATTATCTTTAGGTGTTATTTTGTATAGGTTGGTAATCTTTTTCATGTGGGTAATCTAATTGGTCACTATTGAGTTCAAAATTAAAATAATAATAATAATAATAATAATAATAATTATAATTATAATAATAATTATAATAAGGAATCACTATGATCCATCTTCTGCTCAGTAGACTGCTCCAAAGAGTGCTCCGAACTCTGCTCGGACTTCTACTCTGATTTCTGCTCGCACTTCTGCTCCGAACTCTGGTATGACTTTTGCTCAGAAGTCTACTCGGACTCAAAGTCTGCTCAATTCTGTTACTTAGTCTTTTTCGATCACACAATTCACACAAGCACTTCTCGTGTCATACCAACTTTTGTTGTCAATCTACGATATATATGCGTATCAAAATGTCAAAAGAAGTACATGCTAATAATGAAGATATGCAGTCTTGCATCTCAGAGTCTGGTTCGATTCATACTTTGTAAAATCAAATTTCACAAATAGAAAAAGATAAAGCTCATTGTAGAACTTTAGAAGCTAGATTAGCTAATAATCAGAACGAGTTAGTTCAGTGCAATTGAGAACTATCATTAGCAAATGATCGGCTGTCTTATGTACAAAGTAAGTTCGAACTCTGCGAAGAAAAGGTTGAATAACTCATGGAAGTAAACTTTGAAATTACTGTCAAATTAAGGGATGCAGAAATTGAATATAAAGATAATGATGTTGAGATTGATTGCTATGTTAAAGAAAGAATTCAATTGTTTCTAAAGTCAAAGAAGAAGATAGTCTTTGTAAACGTGGTCAATCAGAACAGGCTATATTTTTTAATAAACCAAAAGACACTAAATTTCACAATGTAAAAAGGGGTATAGGTTTTGAAAATCCAAAGAACTTATCCAAAGTTAACCATGCTAATTTTAGGAATTTGAATATATGGGTTGGGGATTTGCTAATACGATGAGATTCACAAGAGTAGAAGAGGATTTAGAAATAGAAAAAACAAAAAGAGAAAATGTAAATCCCATTGGAGTACACCGACTTGAATAAGAGTTATGGTACGAGAGAAATATCATTACCAACTAACTTTTTGACTAGTTAATCTTGTGAGGAAATGAGTCAGAAATCAGGAAATCTTTCTGAAAAACTTGAGTTTCAAATCTATACATTCCAAGTTCAATTTTGAAAAAGAAGATTTCTCAATTTGAACAGAACTTGGAAAACTAAAGAAAGAATTTTGATAATGAAAGAAAAATGATTTTTGATGAAATTGAGTTTCTAAAAACTCAAAATTTTGTTGTTACTACTATTTCTCAAAAATCACATACGTGTTTGACTAATACTGATTTTCCATACTCTTGTTTCAAAAACGCCATATGTGAGTCCTCACAATTGTGCTATGTTGTTGAACAGAATTTTGATGAACGGAGTCTTTTAAAGACAAAGGAAAATATGTTGTTGAATAGAATTTTGATAAATTAATGGAGTTTGATCTTGAAGATAAAGTTTTTGTTGATCAATGTAGCACCTCTTAGCATAATAAATACGTTGAATTTTCTAACAAAGATTTGAAAGTGATGACAGAGAAATCCTTAAGTAAAAGGCAGGCTAAGAAAGCATTATGGCTGGAGAAAAAAAAGAGTTTACTAGAAGTAAAAGAAGCTTCCAAGAGAAAAATCATTCTGGTTATAGTGGTTATAAAAATAATGTTGATAATTACTATGGTTATGATGGTTACAACAATTTTGGTCATGTATATGGAAGAGCTTCCTATGTTTGAAATAGTTCTCGTTGTACTATGACTAATAGTTCAAATGAGTTTGGTTTTAATTCTAATGTTCATTCTCATCCTAATGATAGGAAGTATGAATATTCTACTGTTATTAATTCATGTTGGGATGCTTTAGATAAGCCCGATGTGAAATATCCATTTAAGGTGTATTCTATTAAACATAAGATAAGGTTATCTAAGGAGAAAATTTGTACCTCTCATCAAAGAGTGAACACATTTTTTATTAATCAGAGTATTCAAAAGGAGAAATTGAATTATAACTACAAATGGATGCCAAAAAATTAATGAATTTGTGGTTAATTCTCCAAATCCTCATAGACCTAAACTAAAATGAGTACCAAAATCTGCATAATTTGTTTTGTGGATAAGCTAAAAGACATTGTGGAACATCACAGTTACACTCCAGAGAATATTGTGAAGTCAAAACAACTGTGTGTTCAATACGCGAAGAAGTTTAAATCTCATGGCTAGCTGCAGTTCATCACACACATCATTGTGTTGAGCATCAGCCCGAGATTGATGATCTAAGAAGCTTATTCTTTTTGTAGTTTATTATTATTTGATATAAATTATGTGTTGATAATTGTTACTTGCACGGGAGTATAAGTCTTCGGGACCCGCAAGTATGCAAATTCAATAATATTTTTTATGCATGATTATAGGGGAGTAATTCAGAAAAAATTTCACAAAAAAAAATTAAAAAATCTTTCTTTTTGTTCTAGTTTCATTTTAGAAAATTCAAAAACAATGAAAAATGAAAAAATTCAAAAACAATACAAATGTTCAAAATACAAAGAGATTTTATTTTCAAATTTTACTACTTGTTCAACAAGGTATTCATTCTGATACCTTACTTGTTTCTTTATTAATCTTTCGTACGATCATACTTCATTTCATTGAATTTCATCTCATATAATGCCGAAATCTTTCCTTGATATACTTGTAACATTTCTTTTGAAAAGTATTCATCTTGTGCCAATCCGTGGTAATCAATCTTACATCTATGTTTGACTTATTGCATTTTGGTGATCGAGTTGCACCATAAGTCAGGAAGTGTATAAAGTGACTTACTCCTATGGTCAATCTAGAGCCGGAAGAACCTGTCCCAGAAGTTTACCATTATTATACAAACTTAGTAAGGGTTTACTAGCTCAAATAGGTGAGCAGAATCAGTTATCACGGGATATTGATTGGTGTACAGAGATAAAATTATACCGAGAGGGGCAGAACAGGAGATGGGGCTGCTTTTGTTCAATAAATTGCTTTGAGCTCATTTTGATAAATCATTCTTGTTGTTTCATAAATCTTTGATTGTTCAAATCATTCTGGACAATCCTTATCAACATGACATCTTCTGAAAATCATTCTTGTTGATTCTTATGAACCTTATATCTTTCTGAATATCATTTTGTTTGGTCATATTCGTTGCTGATTGCAAGTGTCCAAATGTATCCAAACAAAGATACATTAATTCGTTTTGGAAAGAAAGTTTGAGGGAAAAGTTGAATAATATTTAGAGAGCTGAGGGTGTGAGACAAGATCAAAAGAAAAGGAAGATCCTTATCAAACATGTTCAAATATCTTGGTAGCTTCATCTACTATTGGTTTTATACTAATATGGAAGAAGAAATCATGTAACCAGTGATGCAATGCACTAACCTAACCCAGCTACTAATTATCTCTTAAAAAATAATTGTTTTAACTTCACGTGGAGATTTTCACATACACTGTTGACATATCACTTGGAGATTGTTGGTATTGAAAATAGGAGGACAACTACTTCGGTCCCCAACTTTTTTTGTTTACTTATTAAGTCTAGAGCCAATTGCTATATTATTCTTATTCTAGGACACTAATGGAATCATTTGCCTATTTTTGTGACAATGCCAGAACATCTTGAGTAATATCTTTATGATATTTACCATGATAGATGGAAACCGTTTATTTAAACTGATGTGTTAACGGGAAACCTATGTGCTCCTGGTGTTACAACTTATGAGTTAATTGTCATATTTTGTATAGAGTCATTCCAAAATCAAGCTGAAGCCAGTTTACAAGTACATGATGATCATGATGGATCCTAACCATCATTTGGGGGGGGGGGGGAGGGGGAGAATCAAGTTGAAAAAAGATGATTCACATGTTGAGGGAGATAATTCACATGTTAAGGAGAGTTGATACATCAAATGCATATGTCTTAAAATTTTAAGCCGTTTCTTAGATTTTGAGAAGATGATATTCTTTATTTCCTAAAAAGACCAAACAAGAACAATTGACAAAGTTTCAAAGAGAAGAAGACAGTTCATTAGAAATTTGAAAGAGAGCAATGTTCTAAAAAAGCTAGATGTTAGTGTCAAACATCTTGAGCTATTTTTAAGGGGGAGCAAATTTTGTTGAAAAGAAAATTTTAAAGGTACTGAAACAACGAATCCAACCCTCGAGCAACATCTATGCATGATCAAGAAAGATTATTCTCATGTAATGCTCAATATTGTTCCCGTAAAGACAAAAGAGATTATCATGGTTACAAATTCTAATAAACCCGAGGCTTTGATTGCAATCTCTGATAAACAAGTTGATCATTGTCAACGAGTTTTTGAAGATCTCGTGAAGACTCAAAACTTTGAACAATGATCTCCTAACGTTGGATGCAGAAAGAAAAAGAATCTCTATATATTCTAAACAGTGAGATTGTTTTGGTGCTTAAATAGAGTATATTCGTTATTATGCTTAATTGTAAATCGAACACAAAGGGGGAGAATGCTTGGTCCCTAAAAGTTGTGTTCAATACATTTTAGTGAAGTTTAGTTTACATATGACATTAGCCATAGTTTAGGGCAGTTTTTGTAAATACCAAAGGGGTATAAATACAAGTTTGTAAACCCTAAATGGCTTTCATTATATGTTCATTTGGCTGTGTTCTCATCTTTTCCATACGTACAATCCATATACGAGAGTTCATATCATTTGCTTGAATTGATTGTTGATACCAGATACACTACACTTGGACCTACTGTGTACATAAAAGGGGTTTTAGGCTAAAGTTTTTCCGGTCATTTATCTAGAATAAACTCAAAATAAGAAGCTCAAATTTGTTAGTGTATATGTATTTTCATAGACGACACTATTGACGCCTTCTTGTCTTTCCATAGGAACTCGTATACTTATGCATTTGAGTGTATTTATTTATGTATTCTTGTTTCAGCCGTGGCCCTTTTGTATTATTTGTATCTATTTATTCAATATGGAAAGAGAATCAATTTTTATAGGGAAACATTATGTAACATGGTATCAAAGCGTATCCTGGCTCTCATTTCCTCTTGCTTGGATATCTCTTCTTTTTCTCTATGATTTCTTGCTTCTAAACCCTAGTAGCCACCATCTGTGTTTAGCCTTCTTTTTTCTTCTCTTCTTGTCTCTCTCAATGGCTGACGATCAGGGTTCCTTCTCTAGGACACAATCAGACAAACCCTATGCTATCACAAACATTAAAGCATACATTTCATTGATTCTTGATAATTCTTTTTCTCGGCCTAATGATCCAGAATGGTGTAGAATTGATTCAATCACGAAGCTTTGGTTGCATGGAACAATATCCAAGTCTCTATTGACCATGATTTTGAAACAGATCCCTACTGCCCGTGATAACAAAGATGCTAGGGCAGCACAATTTGATAGCGAGCTGTGTAATATCACCATTGGTGATTCATCCATCTCTTACTACTGCACTAGGATTAAACGTCTCGCTAATTTTCTTGAAAATATTGACTCTCCGATGCTGGATCGGAATCTTGTGACCTATGAAATCAATGGGTTAAATGATAGTTATGAACACCTTCATCATTTGTATGGCCATCTATGTGTTGGTATATGCTCGCTGACACGTATGAGTTAATAGCACTGCTGATGAGGTATAGACCTATTGGGTCACACACCAAGTATTGATTCCGGCAACACGATCAAGCAAAAGAGAGAAAAGGCCAAAATGGGCTTTGGCAGGGTGAGACACGGCCGTGCCATGTGAGGCACGGGCGTGTCTAATCCAGCAGGCATGGGGCGTACTAGCCTTGGGCTAGACCGTGGTCTGTTGGGCCGACACGGCCGTGCCATATGTAGCACGGGCGTGCTCGTACATTGTATCAGCAGAATCAATAGTCTTAAATACTCATTTTAATGGGATTAAAGTGTGGCTAATTGGCTGTTAATTTGTGCTACGGTTTTGGCTCTCTAGGAGAGACCAAGTGACACACACTTTGAGTTGGTTCATAGAAAAGTTCTCTCATATTGATACATACAATTTGTGTTCAAGTTTTTTGAAGCAACAAAGTGTTATTTTCACTTGGTTGGTTGTTTTGGTGATATCATTAACCTACTAGCATTGGGGAGTCAAGAAGAACTTGGGGTGGACTACACTAGAGGGATTCTTTATTGAATTCTCATACCTTGACAAGAAGAAAGTTCTTGCATTGTGGTATAACCTTTTTCCTTCTTGTTTATATTTATTTTAGTTGCAGTACCATGTCTATATTTTGGTCCATGAGAAGTGTTTGTTTTGATTCTTTTGAAATTTTGATCTATATTATGCTTCCGCTACTTCTTATATATGCCAAACAAATATCTTCACTATCTCTATCGAAGATAAAGAAGTTGGCACCTAGTTTGAAGTCTTTATCTACTATTAGTTTGAGACTTTGAGTCTTGATAAAAGAGTCTATTCTCCTCTGTCTCTCTTGTACACATTGATATGTGGGGTAGTTGAGTCAAGTATACTTTGGCTTTCAGTATTTTGTAACGTTTACTCTTGATGTATGAGGGTTATCTTGGTGAAACAACATTCTAAGTCATTTACAATCTTTCAAAAATCTTGTGCTAAAATAAAAGCTTAATTTGGTGTAATAGTTCGTACATTTAGGAGTGATAACGCACTTGAATTTTTTTGTACTCCATTCATTGATTTCATGGCATCGGAAGGAAAGTTACATCAAACCTCATGTCCTCGAACCCCGCCCCTACCCCCACCAACAAAATAGTACGTATGTCTGAGAGGAAAATACGACACCTTAATTTTTGAATTGCACACAACTTACTATTTCATGCAAACCTTCCACTATAGTCTTGGGTTGATACAGTTCTCAATGCATGTTAATCATTAATCACATATCATCCTCACTATTATGGAACTTAGTCCCATTCTCACTTTTATTCACAAACCAGTATACCTATCACCTTTCTCTTCGTCCATATGGATGTATTTGTTTCGTTCACTTTTTGGAACCTGGAAGGGGGTAAGCTTGTACCAAAAGCTTTCAATGTGCCTTTATGGGTTACTCTCGTCTTCAAAGGGCTGCAAATGTTACTCTTAAGGTGTTTCCTGATAGCTTATGTCTCTTCGAACAACAAGTCTACTTTCATATTCAATCAAAAGGAGGCATCTAGCCTTGATCAAGTCCTCCCACTTCCTGTATTCTCTCTAATATCCACCTAGAACACTAAAAATCTCCTTATTTCAATCTCCAAGATCCACCGTTCAGAACTTACAACCAACACGACCATAACTAGTGATCCACCTACTGAGGAAGCTGCATTTAGTATTCTAAAATAGATAAACAGTGATCCAAGGAAAAGGTATATTGTTTGTGAACAAAGGGAATATGGAGATCTAATGCTACACGGATGTAGACTATGATGGTTGTCCTTTTAGACAAAGATTAACGTTAGGTTCTATTTCCTCTTTGGAGGCAATCTGGGTTATTGGAATAGCATAGTCCCCGGGTATCAAGCAATGACAAATGCAACATGTGAGGTCGTATGGACGACCTAGAAACTGCTTGTAGAACTAAAGTTTTGTAATGTCACCTTAATGAAACTCATATGTGACAACCAAGCTACCTTACACATTTCCTCTAATGTAGTTATTACGAAATATAGAGAGATATGAGAGAATGAGCTTTCTCATTGATTGAATGAATGAAAATACATCAATACAAGATTATATATACAGCAACTTGTAACAAGCTCTTCTAACAGAAAGTAACTAACTATTAAATACTAACTAACACTGAATACAATGTAAAACTCCCCATCAAGATGAGCGACTGAAAATGTTAAGTAGAGCCATTTTATCCATTAAAGGCGCCATCTTGGACTTTGGTAGTGGCTTAGTGAACATATCAGCTAACTGATGATTGGTTCGTATAGGCATAAGTTTGACTGTGTTGTCCAAAACTTTCTCACGAATATGTTTAGTGCGTTCGTGAAAAGTAGGATTTGTAGTTAAACGAACAGCTAAAGTATTATCACAAAACATTAAAGTAGGATTAGTATGCGAAACATCAAAATCTTTCAGCAACTGTTTCAGCCATACTAATTCACACGTAGTAGAAGCCATGGCACGATATTCAGCTTCTGTGGATGACCTCATAACAATTGGCTGTTTCTTAGATCGCCAAGAAACAAAAGAATCTCCTAAAAATACACAATAACCTGTGATTGATCTTCGAGTATCAGAACATGTAGCCCAGTCAGAATCTAAAAATGCTCGCAATTGAACATAAGGTGTTGATGACAAGAAATTCTTTGACCTGGATTGTTTTTGATATACTTGAGAAGATTCAATGTTGTTGTCATATGAACATCAGTTGGACAACTAATGAATTAACTCAAGTGTTGAACTGAAAAAGCTATATCTGGTCTAGTAATAGTGAGATAACTTAGTCTACCAATTAAACGTTGATATGGAGACTGATCTGTGAGATGTTGACTAGTTTTAGCAGAAAGATGAACCCGAGGATCCATAGGACATGAAAGAGGTTTGGCTGCAAGCAAACCCGTATCTTCAAGTAACTGTAAAGCATAATGGCGTTGGCTAACAAAAATGCCTTTAGAAGATCTTGCAATTTCAAGGCCAAGAAAGTATTTCAGATCTCCTAAATCTTTAAGCTTAAATTGAGAACTAAGTTTTGACTTGAGTTCAGCAATTTTAGATGGAGAAGCACCTGTGATGACTATATCATCAACATAGACTAGTAGAGCAACATAATCAACACCATGTCCTTTGAAAAATAAAGAATAATCATCTTTAGACTGACTAAAACCTTCAGACAGCATAAAAGAAGAGAACTTGGCATACCATTGTCTTGAAGCTTGTTTCAAACCGTAAATGGATTTATTCAATTTGCAAACCAATTTTGGTTGAACATTGTTCTCCCCCTTATTAAGATAACCCAAAGGAACATCCATATACACTTCTTCATCCAAATCCCCATTGAGAAATGCATTATTCACATCAAGTTGAATTAATGGCTAAGATTTTTGAGCAGCTAAAGTGAGTAAAACCTTAAGTGTAACTAACTTAGCAACTGGTGAATATGTATCCAGAAAATCAACACCTTCCTGTTGTGTGAATCCTTTTGCAACGAGACGTGCCTTGTATCTATCAATGGTACCATCACCTTCACGTTTGATTTTGTAAATCCATCTACACCCAACTGAATGTTTATCCGTAGGAAGAGGAACCAGACTCCAAGTGTTATTTGCTTCCATTGCATCAAGTTCATGTTTCATAGCTTCCCTCCATTCTGAATATTTGACAGCTTCATGATAAAATTTTGGTTCCTGTTCAGATGAAGTAGCTAAAACAAATGATTTATATTTGGAAGAAAGTCTGTCATATGACAAATAATCAGATAGAGGATAAGGAATAGTGTTTGAAAAGGCGGAGGTTTTATTGCAATGAAAATCATGTAGATACGAAGGAGGATTGTGTGATCTGGTAGATTTTCGTATATTATGATGTGTAGGTTGCATGGGAGGATTGGGAATGGTTTGAGAAACAGGTGGTGGTTCTTCATGATAATGTGAAGGCTGTGATGGAGGATCAACACATGAAAAATTTGGTGTATTACGAGATTCATCCTCATGAGAAATAATGACTTTAGGAATAACAGTTAATGGAAATTCATCCTTATAAAATGTTGAAGATGATGAAGAGAAAGGAAAGATATTCTCATGAAAAACATCTCTTGAAATAATGATGTTATGAGAATTAAGATCAAGCAACTTGTATGCCTTCATGCCAACAGTATAACCTATAAAAACACATGGTTGAGCATGTGGTTGAAACTTGGTTCGATGAGAGGTAATAGTTGAAGCAAAGGCAAGACATACAAAAACACGAAAGGATGCATATTCAGGAATAGTAGCATAAAGAGCTTCGAATGGAGATCTTTTATTGAGAATCTTAGATGGAGTTCGATTGATAATGAAAGCAGAAGTTGAGACACATTCAGACCAATATTGAATTGGAATTTTGGACCGGAAGAATAAAGCTCTTGCAACATTTAGTAAATGTTGATGTTTCCTTTCAACAACCGAATTCTATTGAGGCCTTTCAATGCATGAAAACTGATGAATGATGCCTTTTGTATCAAAAAAATTCCTTAAACTGCAATTCTTTGGCATTATCAGATCTGAATTGCTTGATCGTGGCATCAAATTGAGTTAAAACCATAGTGTAGAACTTTGGAATAACACTTTGTACTTCAGATTTATTCTTAATGAGATAAATACAGGTAAACCGAGTACAATCATCAACAATAGTCACAAAATATCGATGACCCTGATGTGAAGTACAATGATAAGGCCCCCAAATATCACAGTGAATAAGATCAAAAGGATTCTATGCCATGTTATTATGAGAAACAAAAGGTAATCGTCGTTGTTTGGCTAAATGACAAACAGTACAAGGAACATTGGAAGAAGTAACATGATGTTTATTATCCAAGTGTTTCTTTATACAAGAAAGCTTAACATCTGATGGATGTCCAAATCTGTTATGCATGAAATCAACAGAAATGGCATTAAAGAAAAAGAAACATTCAAACTTTGGATATTCAGCACATACAAATCAGCATGTTTATCACCCTTGCCAATCATCTTCTTGCTCATTTCCTCGTGAATAATAGCCATGTTTGAATGAAAAGAAACAAACAGCTTCTTGTCAGCTGTAATACTCCCAATAGACATGAGATTAAACTTGAACTCAGGAACATGTAAAACATCTCTTAGTACCAACTGATTTCCCAAATAAACATCACCAATAGCACGAACCTTAACAGTTGTTTTATTAGGCAATGCCACAAGATGATTATGAACTGTTCTTTTGTTTATCAACAGATTTGCATCATAACAAACGTGACATGATGCTCCACTATCCATAATCCATATAGGAAAATTGATAGAAATGTTAGACAAAGAAGAGCATATACCTGAAAGATGTTCAAATGAAGTTGTCATGTTTACTAATGTAAGATGACTTGAGAGAGCAACCATGAGTTGTTGACACTGATCTTTGGTAAAAGAACAAACAACCTCATCTAAATTTGAAGTGGAACCTTGATGATCTTTAGAATCAGCCACTACATTATTAATTTTGGTAGAAAACTTGTAACCAAGTGGATAACCATGTATTTTGTAACACTTATCAACAGTGTGACCTGGTCTTTTACAATTAGTGCAAAATGGACGGTCCTTCCGAATATTCTTGTGACCTTGAATACTTTTATTCACATTAAATGCCATAGGCTGATCACTGTTATCTCCAATGGACCGTTGTTTTTCTTCTTGAATAAGAAGTGAAAAAATTCGATTAAGAGGTGGAAGAGGATCCATGAGAAGAATTTGACCTCGAATTTGAGTATACGAATAATTTTAATCCCATTAAGAAACTCATGGAATGCTCTGTTTGAACAAAGCTGTTCATGTTTCTAACTCCATCACATTCACACTTGTTACAAGAACAATCAGGACGAAAATTAGCGAGTTCTTCCCAAAGTGATTTCAGTTTGGTGAAATATACACTAATGGAATCTTGATTTTGATTCAAGTTCATCAAAGTTCATCTAATTTTAAAGAGGCGTGGACCATTGCTTTGTTGAAATCGAACTTTCAAATCATTCCAGATCTCATAAGCAGATTCAACAAAAATTATACTACCTGAAATTTCTTTTGAAACAGAATTCAAGATCCATGATATTACCATGTTATTGTTGCGATTCCATGACATCATGCTATTAGTTTTCCATCAACGGGTTTGGGAATAGATCCATCCACAAATCCAACCTTGTTTTTGACAAAAAGAGCAATTAACATGAATATGCTCGAAACTAAAACGAGACCAGGATTATCGGAATGATGTAAGAAATAAGGATCATTGAAGTTCGAAACTTCTGAATTATTTGGTGACTCTGCCATTACAAAAAGAAAACAGAGAACGAAAGAAGAAGAAGAAGGTTTAAGAATCAGATGAGCGAAGCAGAAATTCGCTCTGATATAATATTACAAAATACAGAGAGAGATGAGAGAATGAACTTTCTCATTGATTGAATGAATGAAAATACATCAATACAAGATTATATATACAGCAACTTGTAACAAACTCTTCTAACAGAATGTAACTAACTATTAAATACTAACTAACACTGAATACAGTGTAAAAGCAGCCTTTCATGAAAGGATAAAACACATTGAAATTCATTGTCACTTCGTCCTAGAGAAGCTTATGGATGACATTATTGTGATAGAGTTTGTTACATCCAATGATCAACTAGCCTATGTGTTCACAAAGAGTGTTAGATGTCCTTGGCTTAAATACATATGTAACAAGCTTTGAGCATATGATATACACGCTCCAGCTTCAGCAGCGTGTTACAATACTTGGAAATAGATTGGCCTAACTCTATATTGGGCCAGGGTCCAATAACTTTTTAGTACTTTGATAATAAATACTTGCATCCTTGTATTCGTTTAACACACATGAAATACAATTATCAATCTTTCTCCCACATTGTTTAACGAATATTATTGCATGTATTTGTACAAATTCCTAGTACGTGCCTATATATATATATATATAGGTTACTACCCTGTAATCAACCAAGTAGGACCCTATACTTCTATTATTTTACTTTACAAGTTTTGGAGAGGAAACACTTACATACTGTCTCCTGAAGTGAGCATCCAAACAGGCACAGTTCCCGAGAGCGAGTTTCCAGAAAGATAACTAAAAAACAAAATACTAGACTAATAAGGCGTAACCGTTATTGCATGAATTTTCCAGACAAGAAATGATATGAAAGATGGTAGAAAAGTATATAGTGTCATGGCGAGCTCCCTTAAAAAATAAAGGTAATTATCTTTTTTTGCTTCCTAGCTATCCGCTATAATTGGTAAATCAGCTGCAGAGTGTGCAATACACACACACAGAGATCTTCCGATAGCAAGTATTTAGAGCTAAGTTGTCTGGTCAGTCAAATCAACCAGGTGAGAATAATTTAATTTGTTTGTTTGAAGCGACATAATCATCAAAATTAGATTGTCAGCCAAGCAAAAACAAGAATTATGTGGGATAACTATACATTAGAATAAAATACTTACATGTAGTCTGTTCCCTGTAGATTACTAAAACTTTCAGGAATGGATCCATTAAGCTTGTTAAAGCTGAAATCTCTGAAACGGTAACATAAATAATGACGGTTTGAAAACTGTTGAACTTGTTACTTATATAATGAAATGTGATACTTATAATTTACATATGGGCCATATATAGGCCGAAGACAAAGCATTTGAAGACTATTAACATAAACCGACTGAATGCTCCAAAGTTAATGTCAAACATGACTAGGCATGTTCAGTTAGACCATGATCGAGTAGCACCCATCTTTCTCTTCACTGTTACCTGAATGCCACATCATTTTTTCCTTCTTTTCTCTCTCTTACCCGAAACCTAAGTATAGTTTAACTCAAACAACCCAAGCCATAGCGGTGTTCCTGGCCAAAGCCGAGACCACCTGAACAACCAGGCCGAGACTCCTTCGGGAGTCCCAGTACGTACTTATGGCCTTACAAACATAACATAGGACCTACAAAGAGATCTAGTTTTGATTTTAATGATGGTCACACACTAGTTAATTAATATTTGGTTTGACCTTCATTTGATGCAAAATATTTTATTATTTTTCATAAAGCTTTCATGTTGATGATTATAATGATGTTAATGCATAGTATGGGAGCATGGAGCTGGGGAGAATGGTGAAGGAAAAAGATGGCTGAAACTAAAATTACCGGTGGAACCAGTAAAGGGAAAGAGGATTAAGCCTCAAATGCTAGCTAGCTGGTTAATTTATCAATGCCAGTTTGTTGGAGGAAAGGGTTCGTAGGAAGTAAGAATAACAATAATAACTTTGATAATTTCGTAGATCGTGTTCAATACACTTTCCGTAATCTGTAATTCGACCCTATTGCCTGGGGTATCACGAATTCAGATATAGGATAATCCAAGAAACTCGATTTGAATTACAGGCTTGATTCAAATCTAAACACAGAATGCTTTTGCTTATCTCTCGTTTATTTGAGACTATTTCGCCGGAATAACGACTTGTAAATCGTATTCTTTCGTACGTATATCATATATATACTTTGCGTTTCGTATTTCCGCCTTTTGTAACGTATGTTTTCTGCGATTTTTGTGTGTCCCGAAAAACCAAGGCCGAATGGCCTATTTAGAGGCGACATGGAGGCGGTTATCACGGCGGTTACCAGCCGGCGGCGGCTACAAGGCTAGATGCCTCGGATCCCGCTAAGGGGCGATGCCCCTTGGAACCCCTCCAGGGGCCAGCCCCCGGACCCCGTACCGTATCCCAATACTAACTTAATTTATTCGAGTGTGTGCTCCGCACCTCCAAACTCGAAATATAATCAAGTCTAGAATCGGCTAAGTATCAAAGTCAATCCCGATTATACTAAATGGTTTTAATGACACTAAAATCACCAACACAGTTGTCGTTTGCACGAAACCTCCGCCATTTTTAATTTAAAGAACCTTTAAAGAATAATAATGCAGTCACACACACGGACACAATAATTGTAAAAAAAATGTAATCTATTTAGAACATCAAAATGACAATCAGAAACTAAAAAAAATTAAAGAAATCTAAAAAATACTAGACCATCCCTATTTCAATGTTATCCACTTTTCTTGATCAAAAATCCGGGTAAGTTATATTATAAGATGGGATCGATCGCACGTTAGGTAAAAAGGGTAAGAGGAATGCCCTTTATATCCTAGGTGGATAAACCTTTATATACTTGGAAACTAGATAAATTAAAATCAACATGTCTATCTAGCACTAGCACATTATATCAAACGGTCGACAATAATCAGGAAAAACTACTCACACGTTTTGCAGAGGAATAATGTCCTTTATAAATATGAAGATTTTAAGGAAAAGATAAAAGTTACTAACAAGACTTTCAGTCTGTCTGAAGCAAGAGATTCTGGTAACTTTCCAATTAGATTGCAACTCCTCAAGATCCTAGTAGGATTGTGACTTCAGAAGATATTAAAAGAATAAACATGTGATACTGTATTGAAAGAAGCAATTCAACTTACAGGGTCTTGAAATGTGTTGTATTACTAAAGGGTGGACAATGCGTGTCGGGTCCTCTTAGGTCACTGATTCTCCTGCATCTCCCGATTCAGTCAACACAAACACTTGATCAAAATTGCAAGCAAATCATATATGATATACAAGGTTGTAAAAATTGCTCGGCGGTCTAGCTATAGTCACTGCCTTCAAGGATTAATAGGCCTAGCGGTGATTATATATTTTATTGGTTTCTAGACAAGGTCCTAAATTATAATGGAATTTATTTTATTAAAAATAAATATTAGCAGTATATTAACAAAAGAGTTAATTGGGCAAATGGTCCTTTAACTTAACCATTTCTGCTGATTTAGTCATTTAACTTCAAAAGTAGTGAAGACTGTCCTTTATGATTCATTTTGTGGCAAGTTTGGTCCTTTCTAACATTGACCTTAGTCAACTCTGTTAAAACAAGGGTACTTTGGTCTTTTTACCAACTTGTTTACCTTTTTATTAATTAAAACAATATATAATATTTTCTAAATAAAAAATATACATCTCTCTCTATACACACAAACATAGACTCTCACTCCCTCTCTCACTCTATCACAACTCCCTCTCTCTCTCTCCCTCTCACTTTATCACAGCACTGCTCCATCACCACCCTCCCTCTCACTCTCAATAACCCCCACCCCCACCAACCTCTTAGCACCGCCGCTACCGGCTTTCTCTCTCTTACTCTCCTCTCTCTCGCACTCCTAACACCACAGAAAAACCCAATCGCCACCAACAAAGAAAATCCAACCGCAACCACCAAAGAAAATCTAACCGCCACCGTAGAAAACCCTAGCCGCCACCACCTTAGAAAACCTCGCCACCACCATCGATTCAAGATCTCGACACCTAAGGTTTCCCTCTGTCCTGATTCAAGCTTTCGACACATAGGGTTTCACTCTGTCCCGATTCAAGATCTCGACGCCTGGGGTTTCATTCCGTCGCAATACAAGATCTCGACGGTGGAGGTGGTAAGTTCTTGTTGGATGTGTGTATGTTTAAGTGTGTGATCGATATGGTTTAAACCAGATCTAGGTTTGATTTCAAGAACCGTATCTCCGATTTTGTGTTTAAACATTGGTTTGATATCGTTGGGGGCGGTGGCGATGTGGAGTAGAGAAAGTGAGAAAGGAGTTGAGAAAAGTGTCGGCGATGGATATACATAGTCTCAGTTGATTGTGGTAGTGGTTAGTTTGAATGTACGAGGTAGAGAAAGAGAGAGAGAGAGAGAGAATAAGGAGGTGAGAGAGAAAGAGGATGTAGCGGTGGTGGTGGTGTCTGGAGATGGTGGTAGGTGTTGTCCAGTGATGAGAGTGTGTATGTATGAGAGAGTAAGTGAGAGAGAGAGAGAATAATAATAATATTATCTTATATTTAATTAATAATTAATGTATAAAATGAGTAAAAGTTATAAATAAAAGATTAAAATAAAAACAGAAGGGTAAAATTGTCATTTTACCTTGTTTTAACATAGTTGAATAAAGGTCAACGTTAGAAATGACCAAACTCGCCACAAAATGAATCATAAATGACAGTCTTTACCACTTTTGAAGTTAAAGAACTAAATCGGCATAAATGGTTAAGTTAAAGGACATTTCACCTGTTAAAAATCATCAAAAAGTTTAACACACTTGAAAAATAAAAACCATAAGCTCATAATTAGTTTAAATCCTAAATAGAACCCCCGTCCCGATGCTTCTTAAACCCTAAATAGCTTTTTTTATGATGTCAAACCATGTTATTGACCACCTATGTTCAATTTTGATCATGCCTGATAAGTTTGATAGAGCATTTGATTTCTAGGTCGGTTGGCTGCTGCTAATAACCGCATAGGTGGTGATTTATCGGCCGCCAAGACATAACAACACTTCTGATATATGAGGAAATACTGACAAGTCTGACAAATTTGGCAAAAGAGTAATGCTAGCAGGTATTGGCCCCTCCAATCCACTGGCCTGAATCCTTCTGCCATTCATAATCTTAAATTAGGGTCTGTCTATTCGTAGGGATAGTTTTACTTATGGCACTGCCGTGTTTCGCATTTGGCAAGTGAGATATCAATCATTGGCTTGTATCACATTTGGTAAGTGAGATATCAATCATTGGCTTCTATTTCGCACTTGTAAAGTGTTAACTTTTATTTATTAAATTTTATTTTGCTTGGGCGGGCGTAAAATTGTTGGGCTTTATGACACTTATCAAATTGTTGGGCCTCGCTTCTATTTGCACTTGTAAACGAGGCCAACAATTTGACAAGTGCCATAAAGCCTAACAATTCTACACCCGCCCAAGCAAAAAAAAAAGTTAATAAATCAAAGTTAACCCTTTACAAGTGCGAACTAGAAACCAATAATTGATATCTCACGTAACAAATGCGATACAAGCCAATGATTGATATCTCACTTGCCAAATGTGAAATAGGGCAGTTTCATAAGTAAAACTATCCGTGCGAATAGACAGACCCAAAGAGAAATGTCTCACAAGCTCATCAGAGTTGTCCATTCCCCTATGAAACTTGGGATCTTTCCCGAAAAATTGTTGCCACCAATCCGACTACAAAAAAAAATTGAAATAAGATCGTTAATTATGTCTAGCCATATAATCAAATTTAACCAAGTAGTATAACTCACAATTGCTTCATAGTGGTCAGATTTGCAAATGATGCAGGCAACTCACCAATAAAGAAGTTAGAGTTGAGAAATCTACAAGAGAAAATGAAACACTTGTGTACAAAGCTGATAGGATAATGATATGCAGATAAAAAGCGTCGATAGCAACAAAATTCATACAGCCTTACAATCGCTGGATGCTTGAAAGATTCCCAAGTTCTGCTGGAATTTCTTCAGTCATCCTATTGTCCTCTACCGTTCTAATTAACAATTGAATTAACAATAAGCACAGAAAATTGAAACCATAAAAAGAGAAAAGAAACTAATTACATGCGATAAAATCGAATTAGTTTAGAGATATATAAGTAGACTTTTACAAATTTATCAGGGTAGTGATATTTCCTAGTTCCATTGGGATTGATCCAGTAATACGATTCCCAAGAAGAGAACTGCAGAAATTAAAAAGGGAGGCCAACGTACTTAAACAGAATGGGAAACCCATAAACCACAAACTAATATAGGAAGTACTAAAAAAAGAGCTTTCTAATGTCAAGCTTAATACTTTAAGAAGAAAAAATGATATTGTATATTAAAAATTATAAGTAGATCGAGAAAGTATTACATGTTTACAATTTGCTCCATGGAACCCCATACCGGAGGGATGGTACCACTAAGATAGTTGCGAGTTAAGTCTCTGTAAGAATATAATATGTACACAAGTCAGCTACTAAGTACAAACAAAGAATGGAAGTTAAATCAATCAACCGCAAAATCAAGAAAGGATTGTACAGGTTTTTCAGGTAGCGAAGATTGACAAATTCCCGTGGTAGAATGCCTGGTAGGCTTTGTCCTTTAAGACTTCTGCATCTCGTACGAACCACAAGACCATTCAATATAACAAGTTACTCTTAATTCAGCTTCAAAATCGTAAGAGCTTTCAAGGTTTTCCTTTTTTTTCTTTTTTTTGAACCGAAGAGTAATAAGTTAGATGACTGGGAAAATTAAAAGTACGAGAGCAATATTGAGTTCCTACCTTTATTTTATATTTCCATCAGCAAAAAGAAAATAAAATCATATAATGCAAATCTTACAGTTTCACCTATTACCATTAATATATGTAAGGAGGTGGCGAAAGCAGAAATATGGATAGATATACAACCCTCATACATTCATATTTCCTCCATCACTCAACTTTGCAACTATCCATGAGTATATGATGTACTTTTTGTAAAGTATCAAATATTCCTTGATTTCTTGATACAAATCAAAGTAATATATGTCTGCGTATTGGTAGTCGGCTGGCACATGCACAACTAAGTTCATCCTCATCATGTTTAAAATGTCTTATTTCTAAGGCTTCTACTGATGAGTCGTTCATAAAATGGGGTATGAAGAGTCTTTAATTAACTAAGATCACTTTTTACAAAGGTTTATTCTCCCCACTATGTAAATTTTTAATTCATGTCATTCAACGATGTCTATCCCAAAAGAGAACCGGATGAATTGAGTTTAGTAGCACTATAGCAACTGCTTTAGTGTGTATAGCCACATCAGAACTTCAAATTTTCAAAATTGATTTTCAATGGGATGCTATGAAACTTGGATTCAGTGAACAACAAATTTGCTATGTATCCAAGATTCATTCAAACCACTTTTGACTAGGAATTGACGGATTTGCCACAAACTGATGGTGTGTACCTCCCTTTCTCTCATACAAAGAGGTTTTTTCAAATATGAGAAGAGTTTCAAAAAGTTTTTCAGGATCTGTCACCCCATTGTTCTCTACAATGATGGTGATGACCTACACATCACAAGGTGAAGTCAAGGCCCCCAATTATGACCACACCAACCTATCACCAACCCACACCTATATCACCAAATTTACTCCCTTGTAACATCATTCAAAAGCCAACTCCCCCTATACAAAAAATTTACACAGAAAAAAAGCCCAAGCAAGCTTCTTCCTTTCTTGAGTCTCCGCCCCATGAACCTATAAGCCCTCTTGTAGAGCACTCTCTACAAGAGAATATCCAAAGAGAACCTACTAGAGTGTCTCCCAACTCCAAGGAGGTGCTCAATGAGGAGGAGGATGAGCATTTGGATGAGAGGCTCGCACTACTATCTCTATACAAGTTATGGAACATGCAGTTTGAACATCACTACGACCCTCTCCATGGCAACTTTAAGTGAGAAATCACTTTAAGGTCCCGGGTACCGAGAAACCAAGGGGAGAGGTAGTTCTTCTGCTAGGCAGTAGGCTTCTCTTAAAATTTCCAAAGATATTCCAAGGATGTTAACAACATCTAAAGGAATTGAGGATATTCATAACATTGATGAATTGATGATACAAATAAAAGACACTTTGTCTATCCAATAGGAGATGGGGAACAACAAAAGGAAATTGATAGATTGAAGAAAGTGGTTATGAAGCAACAACAATAGATTGAAAAGCCGAACCATTTGATGCTTAAGTTGGTCAAATAAAGGAAAAGAAAAAGGTATCAACTTAGAAGAATTTCAAGAGTTGGTGATGCTCAAAGGATGACTTCTCCATCTGAATCTCATTATGAATCTACCAAAAAGGGGAGATCCCAAAGTATGTGGATACCGGAGTTCACGGGGGAGAAAACAATAGAATTTAAAGTGGATAGGCCAACGGTAGAAATCACAACACCTACAACACATACTACATCAACAGCACAAACAAAGCTTACAACAGAAACTTTAACAGAACAAGAAAAAGAAGCACTTGAAGCTTTGGCTCAAGTGAAGTTTACATCAAAGAAAAAGTTAAAACAATCCACCATTCTTGCATGGAAGGGTGTGATTATTGGTGAGGTAGAAAAGGAAAAGGAAAGTGAAGCAATTCAAGGGCCAAAGGAGTAGTTAGACACATAGTGGTGCCAGTGGATATATCCAAAAGTTGGTAAGGAAAAAGGAAAAGGAAAGGTAATTGAAAACCCAGTTCTAAAGCCTATTAAGTCTTCTACAAAAGCTCGAATTGAAAGTGATGAAAAATTAGTAAAAAGGCTCTAACAAGAAGAGCAAGAAGAGGCTAAGGAAATTGAGAAATCTAGAAAGGCAGTGAAAATAATGGCAAATGTTGTAGTGCCAACCATGGCTCGGTCTATCAGATATGAAAGAAGAAACATGACAATCTTTTTAAAAAAGAAACATGACAATCTTTTTAAGCTTGGTAGATGTGTACAATAAGGAGAAAGAAATGTTGCAAGAAGATGAAGAGAAAAGAGATGAGTTTGAAAGAAAGTTGAAAGCTTCTCATGATAAAGTGAAGTTAAAGAAACCATTTGTTGAAGAAGAAGAGGTTGAAAATGTTTTGAAAAGAAAGGTTGAAGAATTGAAAGTTAAAAGAGTGGTAAAAGCAAGGATTACCAATCCTAAAAAGAAGGTTGAATCTAATTTGCCAGATGTTGATAAGTCTGTAGAGGAAAAGAAACAAGTGAACAAACATAGAAGGAATTGGAAAAACAGAAAGAAAAAATAGAATCATTGATCATTGTTCCGGTTAATTCAATTAAAGTTCAACCATTGGGAGTTAAACGTCTAGAGATTGGAGTACCTCTTGGTAGGTTTGACCATTATAAAATTGACAGGAAGCCAGCATCAGATTACTTAAATATGCTTCAAGGTATGACTTGGAAGAAATGTTTGAACTAGGGATGCAAAAGTATGGAGATAAGGTTTTGGAAGGTCCTTCTACCTTAATTTGACTTACATTGAGTAGCTTATGCATGATGTTTGCTCCTGCGAATGTTCAACAAATCATTGATCAAGAGAAACTGCCAATAGTCAGATGCACTCGCTATGAGAATTCTGGTGTTTATCATCTAACAACTTCAACAACTTCAGGTGCAAGATATGAATATTATTTGGTTGAAAAAGTATATAAGCATGAAGCAAGTAAGATGATGACAATGGTTGGTGCAAAATTGAGTGCAAATGGTGTTTCACTCATGGCACAAGCATTTGTTCAAATAATTCTTAAACAGCTACATGCGCAAACAAGAAAGCATACTTCTAAGTAGTGCAAATTGATTTTGTAGTATCATGATGGAAGAGACCAACGATGAAGATTTGAAGAACTTAAATACTTGTTAAGAGTTTAAGTCTCTGGGAGATTGTTGGATCTAAATTCTGCCAAGACAAGTTAATACTGCTCATACTTTGTACTTAAGACTTCTAGCACAAAAGTTAGTACTATGGATATAAGTTACTACTGCTAGTAGAAGTTAAGACTGGCCGAAAGAGTTAATACTGTTGTATAAAGTTAATAGTGCTCGACTATATTAATGTTGTTAGAGTTCAAAGTCAATGCTTATAAACTGAATGAGAAAATGAAGGTTTCCTACAATCAAGGAAAGATTTTAAGATAAAGATACATAGAAGATAAAGTTTGTTTTTATTGTTTATCTTTGTAATTCCGTGTATATATGAATATCGAATTAGGTTAAACATAATTTTTATCCTAGTACTTCTGCAATTCGTATTCATTGAGTTTTAGCCTCAAGGTCGTCTATGATCCTTACATTAGAGAAGTTTTGTACGTCCGCATAAAAGACAAATTGGGGCTTTGATTGTAATCATTCGATACAAGTGATTAGTACATATTTCTTTTGATAATCAATTTTAGTGTTCTTGTTAAGTATTAAGGTTCCATTCCGCGTTTTCCTTAATATTTCTTGGTTCAAATTAATTAGAATTTGTTATTACTGATGTGACCAATTTGCTGGTTATTGAGTCTGTAGTTTCGTGTAGTATAAATAGGGGTTTCTATCTTCAAAGTAATAGTAATCTCTACATGAAATAATCAATCCAAATATCTTACTTTCATATTTTTCTCTAAATTTGTTGAATAACATCAACAATTGGTATTAGAGAGCCCTTGTGAGACAAAATTGTGTTGAAGACTTCGAAGAGATCCGTTAATGATAGAAATAGGACTGCTATGGTGACAATGACTTTGGTCTTTGGAGGGTTAAGATGAGGGCATAGAGTACTGTAGTAGCTCTTGGTGGTGAAAATAATTTACAAGAAACCCTAACCGATAAAGAAAAGACAGTGATCATGGATAAGGCACATTCGGATATCATACTGAGTTTAGGTGACCGTGTTCTTCGAGAAGTAACCAAAGAAACGACTGCTACAGATGTTTGGATGAAATTGGAGAGTTTGTATATGACCAAATCCTTGACCAATCTGTTCTATTTGAAGAAACGACTGTACACATTCCAGATGGCTTCAAGAGGAAGAATTGAAGATCACTTTGATAAATTTAGCAAATTGGTATTAGATCTTGAGAATATAGAAGTAATCTTGGCAGAAAAAGATCGAGCAATCATCTTCTTGACTTCTCTACCTCATTCATATGAGCATTAATTTATGGAAACTCTTATGTATGGCAGAAAAATTTTAACTATGGAAGAAGTTTTAGCCGAAAGAAACGAAATGACTTAAAAGAGGAATTTGGAGAGGGTCCGTTTACAAAAGGAAAACCAAACCGGAAAGACTTCAAAACCAAAGGTTTTTTTAAAGGAAAGTCGAAGTTCATGAGAAAATGTTTCATTTGCCATGTCGGAGATCATCTTAAGGACAATTATCTAGAAAGGAAGAGGTCTAAAGGACGTTCAAGTAGGAAAAAGTGAGAATCATGTAATTCTAAAACTTATTTTGATGGGTATGATAATGTTGAGGTCTTACTTGTTTCCGCATTAAAGGATACACTTGAATGGATTTTAGATTCCCGAGGTTCTTTTCATATGACTCCTTGTAAAAGTTTCTTTCGTGACTTCAAGAAATATGAGGGTGGTATTGTACTGTTGGGTGATAATAAATCTTGTAAAATTGAAAGAAGGGTCAGCTCGGTTTAACATGATCAATGGTAAAGAAATTAAAACTGAGCATGTAAAACTAGTACCTAATTTGAAGAGAATCCTGTTGTCTCTCAATAGTTTTGATGCACAAGGATCTAAAGTGCTTATGTATGATGGAAGACAGAAAGTTTTTAGAAAGCAGGAAGTGTTGCTCAAGGGTGTGAAGACACAAGGTAACAATTTGTATTTGTTAAATGGTAGAACATTGTCACAAGAAAGTAATCATTGCAGAAAAAGATAATATGGCAGTAGTTTGACACAAAAGACTGGGTCACATAAGTGAGTGGATTTTTGTAAGTATTGTGTTTATGGTAAGTCTCATAAAGTAAAATTTGATGTAGGAATGCATAATACACTTGAGAAAATTGACTATATTCATTCGGACCTTTGGGGCCTTCAATCAAGAGTAGGGATGAGATTGGTTCGAAAACCGGACCGCACCGAAAAAGAACGGACCGGACCAAAAGCCGAAATCTATAAAAACTAGGACCGAAGACCGCACCGACCAGTCCTGGTCCGGCCCGTCGGGTTTTCGGTCCATCGGGTCGCATGCTCACCCCTAATCAAGAGTGTGTTCTTTAGGAAGGTTTCGATATTTTATGTCTATAGTGGATGATTTCTCAAGGTGTGTTTGGGTTATTATTCTAAAGTCAAAGTCAGATTCCTTTAAACGTTTCAAGGAATGAGAGTTGTGAGAATCAAACCAGTAAGAAGATTAAGAAGTTATAGACCAGATAATGGCCTAGATTTTTGTAATCAAAGGTTCAATAAGTTTTGTAAACAAAATGATATATCTAGGCATAGAAGCGTGGTAGGATTTCCTTAACAAAATGACTTAGTTGAGAGAATGAACAAGGTAAGGTGCATGCTTTCATAGTCAGGGTTACTGAAAGTGCTTCGGATAGAGGCGGTGACAACAAGTTATCTTGTGAACATATCTCCTTCATCGGCTATTGAGTTCCAAACTCGTATGGAAAAGTGGACTAGAGCACCTGCTGAGTATGATCATCTTAGACTAGTCTTTGGCCGTGTTGCTTATGCTCACACCAAACAAGACAAGTTAGACTCACAAGCACTTAAGTGTGTGTTCTTAGGATATCCGGATGGTGTTAAAGGTTATAGGTTATGGAGGTGTGATTATGTTGGTCCTAAATTGATTATAAGTGAAGATGTTGTGTTTAATGAAAATAAAATGTACTGTTATCGTTTAAATGGAAAGGGTGTATGTGTTGAAAGAGAGGGTGTTCAAGTTGAGGTGGAGCAAAATGGAGAGTTAGTAAACTTGAACTCTGGATCAGTATCACGGTCCAGTTCAACTTCAAGTCCTAGAGTTGTGATTGAAGTATCATTAGATGACTATCAGTTGGCTAGAGATCGAGTGAGAAGATCTTTAAAGGATCCTAACATGTATGGACATGTTGATTTACTACTAGAAGATGAAAGTGAGCACAAGAGTTTATTGTCTTTTGCATTCACAGGGGCTGGATGTTTAGACAAAGAGGAAACCATGTGTTTTAAAGAAGTTATGAAATATCCTGATAAAGAAAAGTGGTTGGCAGCCGTGGAAGATGAAATGGAGTCATTGAGTAAGAACAATACGTGAGAGTTAGTAGAAAGACCTGTTGGGTCAAAACATGCAAGTTGCAAATGGATTTACAAGTGTAAAGAAGGTAACGCTGGGAAAAACCTAGGATTAAGGCTAGGTTAGTTGCTAGGGTATTTACTCAAAGAGCAAGTAAAAACTACAATGAGATGTTTTCAACTATAGTAAAACTCAATTCCATTAGAATGATGGCTACGTTAGTTGTTTAGGAAGACTTGGAGTTAGAACAATTTGATGTAAAAATTGCTTTCTTACACGGTGATTTGTTTAGGAAGACTTGGAGTTAGAACAATTTGATGTAAAAACTGCTTTGTCGCCCTAAAACTGTCGCACCTAAAGGTTCTGAAATAAAAGCCTCTTTCTCTGGCATTTAGTCTACTCTGCATGTTGCCCCTAAACCCGCCTCTCGCCTCTAGCCTCCGATCACGCTGCCTGCCGCTTCTTTAAAGGTAATAATGCTCGATCCAACTTAAAAGTTATGTGTAAATTTGGTGTATTTCACCTCTTTCTTGCTTTTGTGCTCGTGTGTGTGTGTGTGTGATCTGTGTGTGGGTGTTCGCCTGATGGCCATGTGTGATTCAGTGAGTGTGTGTTTGTGTGTGTGTGTTCCGGTGTGTGTATGTGTGTTTATTTGTATGGGTTATATTTACTTCTAATGGGTCATAATTGCTACGTATGGGTTAAATTCACTTCTAGCGGGTCATAATTGATATGTATGGGTTATATTCACTTCTAGCAGGCCATGATTGCTATGTATGGGTTATATTCACTTCTAACGGGGCATAATTGCTATGTATGGATTATATTCAATTCTTGCGGATCATAATTGCTATGTATGGGTTATATTCACGTGTAACGGGTCATAATTGCTATGTATGGGTTATATTCACTTCTAGCGGGTCATAATTGCTATGTATGAGATACATTCACTTTTAACGAGTCATAATTGCTATGTATGCGTTATATTTTTCTTCTAACGGGTCATAATTGCTATAAATGCGTTATATTCACTTCTAACGGGTCATAATTGCTATGCATGTATTATATTCACTTATAACGGGTCATAATTGGTATCTATGAGTTATATACACTTGTAACGGGTCATAATTGGTATCTATGAGTTATATTCACTTGTAACGGGTCATAGTTGGTATCTATGAGTTATATTCACTTGTAGCGGGTCGTAATTGTTATGTATGGATTATATTCGCTTCTAACTAGTCACAATTGCTATGTATAGGTTATATTCACTTCTAGCGGGTGATGATTTCTATGTATAGATTATATTCACTTCTAAGGGGTTATAATTGCAATGTATGAGTTATATTCACTTCTAACGGGTCATAATTGCTATGTATGCGTTATATCACTTCTAACAGGTCATTAGTTGTTTAATAATTAATGACTTACATTTATTTTTTAGCCGGAGAATATTGAAGCTATTGTTAGCAACCCGGTGTTTACAGCGAGAATTGCGGAGATATTTCGATTGTTGGCGCCTCATAGTGATAATGGGTCGGAGAATGCGGGAAACAAGAATGCCGATAACGATGATGAACCGTAGTTTATGATAGATCAATTAGACTTTCTTTTGTGTAAAATTACTTAAAACAAGTATTGAACTTTTGGTTTTTGTATTAGGAATTTGTGGGTTATTAATATATGCAAATTTATTATGTATTTTTGTATGTACAGTTATGAATGATTGGATATAAACACATTTATGAGTATTTTAGTGGGAAAAGGTCTTATTGAAATATTAATAACAGTGATGCAATTAGGGGCGACATAAGGTATTAGGGTCGGCGGTAATAGCAGCGAGACTATTAGTGGCGACATTTGTTATTAGCGTTGACGGTAATAGCAGCGACACTAATAGGGGCGACACAGAGGCAATAGGGGCAACACGTACAATAGGCACAACTTTTCAGGTAACAGCGGCGAGTCAATATGGGCGACATGTCGCCCCTAGTACCAATAGTGGCGACATTCACGGGTATTAGACACGACACATATCGCCCCTAATGCCCTTTTTTTTAGTGTAGTAGTGCTCGAGGCATTTGAAATTAAGATGAAGAAAAGTCATATTGTCATAATCAAGGTGGAGATTGTAAAGAAGAAGTGATTAAGGAAACTAATAACTAATAATTTATTAGTTAGTTAGTTGGAAACTTGGAATTTTTTATGATCGGATCAATCTATTGGTTATTGAGTTTGTAATTTCGTGTAGTATAAATAGGGGTTTCTATCTTCAAAGTAATAGTAATCTCTGTTTGAAATTCACGGGTCACAGGTCGTAACTTCTATTTGTTAACGGTAACTTTGATTTGGTCATTGTTTACTAAGTTTTAGTGGAAAATTAATTGTCATACAATTAGGAGAACATGGGTCTCCGTGTTATTCCATAGCATTAGTTAGTGGCATAATTTAAGGAGTCCACTTAGTAGGATAGTTTTTTTCTATATATTTGTATGTAGTTTATTTGGTGAAAAAGAGAAGATATATAAAAATGTAGACCTTTTTTATTTCTCTCAAGAGCAGCTATGCTGCGTTTTCCTTTTGTTTTTTCTTCTTCTTTGTGATTATTTATGAGTTTATTAGTGTGTGAGGTCAAGATATGCTCTTTGATAACCAATAATTGGTATCAGAGCACTCTTCGGTTTGGGCTGCGGGTTTCTTTTGATCGGGTTTGTTCCATAAATGGGGAGAGACTAACCAGAATGCGGAGTAACAAACAAAAGAATTCGGGAAGAGCATATTGCTTTGATTTAGTTTGTTTTGCAGGTGACGGAAGACGGTAAAGGCGGGTGTGCCTTTGTCTTCTTGATTGGTAGAAAATTATCTCAGAACAAGCTCGAGGGAAGCATGGTATTCAAACCCAAATCTAGAGAAATTAACCAGTTCGCGAGAAAAAAACGGGCGGAAAGACTTCAACGTAGGTGACATCGAATCGGTTCGTTTTGGCGGGGTGAAAGAAAACGGTAGAAGCGGGTGGCTCTGTTTTCTTAATCGGTGGAAGAATCTCTCAGAATAGCGTTGATCGGCAAAGGTATGGTTGTCAAGACAAGAAGAGAATGGAGAAACTAAACGGGTGTAAACATCGTGGCCTTTGAATGTGGCCCAGAAAGAGGTCGTTGATCCATGAAAAGTCCAGATGTTAATGAATGGTTCCAACAGGATGCCAAGTGAGATGTTAAAAGTATGGTGAACTTGATTTGGGTTGAATGAAGACCCTTGACGTGACTAAGGTGGAGGTCAGGTGTCCGGGAAAGGTTATGATGAAGAAGACTGTGTAAGTGGTGTGAACAAACCGATTAAGGGGGTGATTGTTGAATTAACTGGTTTGAAAGTCACGGGTCACAGGTCGTAACTTCTATTAATTGTTAACAGTAACTTTGATTTGTCATTGTTGACTAAGTTTTAGTGGAAAATTAAGTGTCATATATATAATTAGGAGAACATGGGTCTCCGTGTTATTCCATAGCCTTAGTTAGTGACATAACTTAATGAGTCCAGTTAGTAGGATAGTTTTTTTCTATATATTTGTATGTAGATTATTTGGTGAAAAAAGAGAAGAAGATATATAAAAATGTAGACCTTTTTGGGTTTTTCTTTTGTTTTTTCTTCTTTATGATTCTTTACGAGCTTATTAGTGTGTGAGGTCAAGATATGCTCTTTGATAACCAACAATCTCTACATTCAATAATCAATCCAAATATCTTACATCAACAAATTAATTAATTACATAAAACTTTGTAAAAGTGCGGTTTTGTATCAAGATTATGCACGATATCAATTCATGAAACCTAGATATACTTGATTAGATAGAAAGCTAGCTTATTTTGAAAATATTCTCAATAATATATAGTTAAACTGAGATCGAAGTGGGGAAGAGAAAGTACTTACATGCTAATGACATGGCATATCGTGCCGTTTGGTTCACAGTTGCAAGTGACGTTATTGTCGTGTGTAATTATATTGCTAGAAGTGGCCCAACCACCCTGACCACCACATGGATCCTCTTCGAAATCCCAATCTTTACCCAACACCCTACCGATCTCCTTCAGTGCATCCACTGTTCAAAAAAAAAGTTAAAACCCAAAACAGGTTATAATATTGTTCTTGAGTTCATCTGTGTATAGTTACAAAAATGAACATTCAAATCTTCTAAACCTTCTTCAGAGGGAAGACGAGTTGTGTTGATGGATGCAAAACCAAAGGGGAGCAATGTAACACATAGAATTATGCACAACATGTTGCTTGGATATATAATCTTTTAGCGGTTCGATCATGTAATGATATCATTTGCATACTTATATAATAGCCAAGGAATGGAAAATCAGTAGCACGCAATTGGAAATTAAAAAAAAACAAATAATAGCGGAAATTAGTGTTCAAGGCGTTTACTAGACTTTTTCATACATTTGGGTCATTCAAACTTCTTGATTAAGACCTATTGCGCAATAATCCTCCCCCCCGGGGTCCCCTATTGCGTCAAATGAAAAGGATATTACACTGGCAAGGCAAGATTTTATAATCCCCAATCGGCCAATCCAATATTAAAGTATTTAATCATTTAAAAAGTATTTACAAATTAAGCAAAACAAGAAACAAAAATAATCTCTACCATCTCTTTCTCTTCTTCTTCACATGATCTTGAACAATATTAAAATGGTGTAATGTAAAACAATATCTCTCAGTTTTAGAAACAATCAACTTTATCGGCTCTTTGTAAACATAATGAGCTTGAAGGGGAAATTAAATCATTTGTTCTATATATGGAAACATGTTTGATCAGTGAGATCCTGCCTCCTTTACAAGCTCTTCAACTACATCTTATATATTCTCCTGATCAATCTAGGATACAAACTCATCATGCTTTTCCTGAGAGAAGTTTCTCATGCTCTGCCGTGGATCTCTCAAGGTACGTACTCCACAGATATTCCAAGTTCATCAGATTCTTCTTGAATAGCCTTTTCTATTGTAAGTGAGCCAGTTGAGACGAACGTAACAAAGATGGAGGCAATAATACAGTTCGGGGTTACTGGAGTCGATTCTCAATTTTGGAGGGGCATGGATGAAAGTTTTTATTTTAATTAATTTGTTATTTCTATTTTATTACCGGTTTTGATTATTCGTGTTGGTGTAGCCGTGTAGGAGACTGAAGGGCCGGTTCTGAGTTTCACGATGCCCGGGCATAGGAGTGGACCCAGGATTTGAAATGGATGGTAGCACCGAACCTAAGATTTGAAATGGATGGTAGCACAGTCTCCAAAAAATCAAATTTACACTACGCAAGATCGAAATTTACACTATGCGGATAAAATTGGATATATGGTGACCCGTGCCACCGTTGTTTTTGCCTTGGGTCCGCCCCTGCCGGGCCGGGCAAAACATCAAAATCATGACCCAACTAAATCTTTAAACGACATACAACTTTTTTAGATGTCTGGGAGTTGGTCAAGCTAGGTTGCTCTGCCTCATGTTAATTAATACATGAGAGTTGTTTCCTTAGTCACACCGCAGAAACTTGCCAATACTAACAGTCTAACACACACATTTGACTTTCAGTAGCTAATATTGTCTATTTGTAGCATAAAATATACATCCAATTGTTAACAGTATCATCTTTCTGAATTAAATTAAGCCAAAATGATGTATATATGCTAATTTATTATTTGGCTATTTCCGGAAGAAAATGCCTGGAAATGAATAAAACATGCAAACATCGGAAAATATTGTGAAGAAACTAAGAATTGTTAAAAAAGAAAAAAAAACGAAACGCATTTATACTATAAAACGCGCTGTGTCAAGCTTTCCCGAATATCCACGCACTATTGGTTCTACTTTTCTGTCATTTTACTTTTGGTCGCCACTACAACAAATAAGGCTTTTTGCGACCACAGCCGCAAATGTCGCCACTAATTAAAAGCCCAACCCAATAAAAGACAAAGTGTAGTTGACTTCCAACGAAGACCATTTGTGGCGTCACTTGTCGCCGCTAAAAAGTTAAGGATTTATTTTTTTCCCACGAAAATAATTGCGGGATCTTTTCCCACTTAAAAAATTAATCGACGCCGCAAAAGGCTATATGACGCCGTAAAAGGTGTCTCCGCAAAATGATTTTTTAATTTCTTAATATTATGCTATTACAAGTCACCACAAAAAGTGTCGCCGCATATAAGTTTACGAGATATACATTACACCTTCATCTTTTCTGTCATTTTGGTTCTTCCACTCGATCTCCCGCCCCTCTCTCATAATCACCTCCGCGACAACCGCCGGTTCTCGTTCTGTTCTCACCGATTCTCGCTCTCTCTCACTTCGTTTCTATCCTTGAAGCAATGCCCCTTTCGTGTTTTCCTCGTCCTCCGCCTTCAAGGTAAGGTTTTATTTGGCTTCTTTTTGTTTGTTTTGTTAATATTTGTTTTTTTTTTGTTGATTTGGAGGTTGTTCCTTCCTCTTCTCTCCTTTCGTCGCCTCCCTGCTGCTGCCGCCATTGCTTGCTCCCCGCTACCGGCGGTCTCTGCCTTCTTGCCGCCGTGTACTTTTTTAGTTTTAGTATTATTGATAGATTATAATAATTTTAGTTAACTAATGTTAGAATATACTAGTTTTAATATTAATTTGTTTAATTTAATTATGTTAGATTATGATTTTAGTTAATTTAATGTTAGATTATATTAGTTGTTATTAGTTTTAATATTAATTTGCTTTTGATTACCTTAGATTATAGTTTTAGTTAATTTAAAGTTAGATTATATTAGTTTTTATTAGTTTAATGTTAATTTGTTTTATTTGATAATCTATATATATATATATATATATATATATATATATATATATATATTAAAAAAACCATTTGAGGGAAAGTTTCCTTAGAAAATTTTTAATTAACCAATAGGAATCCTTTATTTTTACAATTTTGACCAAATTAGCAATTTTGACTACCTATTTTAGTAATATCCAAGTATGTGTTCAAAGTGGGTATTTTAACCCATTTGTAAAAAGCACGTGGGTCTTATAACCTGGCTTCTTTCCGCTTAACCTATCCTCCGCGTTTCGTTTTCTCTTTGGCGCACACATTGCACACAAACCCTAATTTTCTCTTGGCGATTTCATACGATTCCTTCGTTATTGAGTGCCGATTCCGAAGGTTTTTGCAGGTAATCTTCTTCAAGCATTGTAATTTATCATCTTGTAAGCTTCGCTTCTTTACCCGTTCCCGTATCCCTTTTCTCTTTGGACACAACATTTCAAGAAACCCTAATTCCTCTCCGGGATTTCTTACGCTACATTTGATTTTCACCAAATCAGTAATTAATTATGTTTCATAAATTGGTTACATTCATCGTCTCCTTCCTCAATATGTTATTTATTTCTTGATTTCGTTTTGTTTTCTTTCATGTTAACAAGCATTCAAGTTTAGCATAATCTACTATTTTTGTTGTGTTTCTTCACAACGATTCGACAGATAAAGAACGAAGTTTCAATAAAAATCATCTTCTTCTTCGTCGTGATGTTCTTTTTATCTTGATTTGGTTCATGTTCTATTTTTATTGATAGCGAATCAGTTAGTTATGCTTCAAAATTTTGTTGAATTCATGTTAACAACGATTCAATAGGTAAAGCTAAATATTAAATAAAATTCATCATCAGCTTGTTCGTGATGTTCCAATTTTCTTGATATGCTTCCTGTTTTATTTATCTTGATTTGGTTCATGTTCTATTTTCTTTCTCAACCTGTTATTTATTTCTTGATTTCTTTTCGTTTTCTTTCATGTTAACAAGGCATTCAAGTTTGGCATAAGATATTGTTTTTGGTGTTTTTCTTCACAACGATTCAATAGGTAAAGCTAAATATTAAATAAAATTCATCATCAGCTTGTTCGTGATGTTCCAATTTTCTTGATATGCTTCCTGTTTTATTTTATTGTTTATAGCGTCGTGTGTGTATTTTAAGTCATGGTTATGTTATCTAATATTCTTGAATCCGTTGGTTATTTTTTGGTTCCCTGCAATTATGTATATCAATGTGTTTTATTTTTATGTTCCCATGTGAAATATTATATTGATTAAGCATAGTTTGGTTATTATTTGTGGTTATTATAACAGATTATGCCTACCAAGTGTTTGATGAAATGTCTTAACGATTTGATCATGCATTGTTCTTTTAATTGTAAAGAACATAAAAAGTTTCTTAATTTTTCCTTTGAATATGGATGGGGTTATCTTTTGTTTCTCTGCAATTCTTTAGGCCTCAAACTATTTTGATACATTAAAAAATTATTAACTTGTGTTTTGTATATCGTTGTTCTCATGTGAACAATACAAGATTAGTTTAGTGTAGTTCCAGTTTGATGTTCATAACGTTAGGTAATTTCATATTAGGTAATTTTCATGAAGTTGGTAAATTAGGTAATTTTATAAAATCTCTGATTGG
This sequence comes from Dittrichia graveolens, assembly GCA_038502395.1. Classification (NCBI taxonomy): domain Eukaryota; kingdom Viridiplantae; phylum Streptophyta; class Magnoliopsida; order Asterales; family Asteraceae; genus Dittrichia; species Dittrichia graveolens. Next base: position 30,451,910 of record JARJIL010000005.1, read on the forward strand.
TATGATCATGCATTGTTAATTTGATTGTAAAAAACACAAAAAGTTACTTAATTGTTCATTTCAATATGTGGTTATCTATTATTTATCTGTAATTATTTAAGTCTCAAACTTTTCAAGCATAATTATCTAAAGGATATATATATCATGAGACAAGGTGTCATATTTTTTTGTCAACAAAGTTTGAATTTCATCTTATTTGTTTTAGTCAAATGTTAGACGGTCTTTCAGTAATTATTTACCTGATGAATATGTGTTCTGTATTTTTGTTGTAATATATCAAATTTTTTTATATATACATTTAACTGTTTGAATAAATATAAGGTAGTAACCATTGAAGTTTTAAACTATTAGTATTGTACAGTCATAAGTCATAATACGGGTAGTGAATATTTTAAACTATTAGGGCATTCGTTCCCGTCATCTGTTATGTCTTCTTTCTTCAATATTGTTAGAAGTTGTAATCATTTCTTGTTGTTTAATTAAATACTGTTTTACAAGCTTTCTGTTGATTTTGAAGATAATAGAATTCGTTTCTCTCCCGTTGGAGGTGCTGGTTTTGCATTCTTGTGTTCAACATTACAGGTACTGTCTTTCCTTCGTTGTAACTTGAGCTATGTATTCATATATGCACGTTTGTTTCTTATGTTATGTTTTACATTATGAGTAGTTAATCTTTTATTTACCTAGTTAGAGATGAATCCTCATTAATATTGGCATCTTCTTGGTATAATGGGTATAAGACATTATAATTGGTTATTTTGACATCATATTAACTTATATGAGTAGTACCGGACCCAAGATTATAAATGTGTGGTGGCACCATTAAATAAGTGGTAGCACTGCTTCAAAAAAATCGAAATTTACACTACGAAAAATCGAAATTTACACTATGCGCATAAAATTGACTGGTGTCCCGTGCCCCCACAGACCAACACATAGGTCCGCCCCTGTATATGAGTATTCTAATCGTGAGGGGTTGAAAAACCTCATGTTGTAATATTTGTATTTAAATGTATATGTACTTTTAACAAACATGCACACGTGAGTATCTCGCTAGTAATCCGCTATTATAAACGGGTACATTTGGTATATACATTTGGGACAAGGGGTGTCTTTGAGGAAGTATAAGAGGTGCGGTCGTACACGACCCGTGTTTTAAAGGGGTCCCACTTATATATATATATATATATATATATATATATATATATAAGTGGGACCCCTTTTAAATAGAAATAAAATTTTAGAAAGCCTGTGGTTTGATTAATATATTAAAGAAGTGAACATGTTGATCGAATACTTTAAGTAGTTCAGAGAAACATTGTTATCTAAGGCTATTGTAATGCTAAGGAACTTGTCATTTAAATGAATATTGATCCGGTATTCCCTCACATGCATTAGGTTCGTAGAAAAAACAATTTGATAAGAACCAAAGTGATCAAAATGTCTTATTTTCAGCTCAGGAGAATTATAAGATTATATATTGTTGATCAAGCTAGTGCTTCTCATAAAATCATAATTGAATAGTACAAAGAGTTTGAAAAGGTATTTTGTTTCTAAAAACTGTTGAAGGAATTTGATGACAAAGATCTTAAGTCATGTTGTCGTCTTGAATCCGCATTACGTATGATGGACGATCGGATCTTGAGGCAAATGAACTTTATATGGAGTTGAGATGCTTGACAAGTTTTTATCCCGAAAAACTATATGACCTAACGATATCTTAAAATACCTAAAAGAAGTTGATTATTTTCCCAATGCAATTGTTGCATATAAAGTCTTGTGATTATTCCAGTAACTGTTGCATCTGCAAAAAGAAGTTTCTCAAAACTTAAGTTATTGAAGTCCTACGTACTTACAGTCCAAAATATCACAAGAAAGGTTGAATGGATTGACAATGTTAGCTACTGAGAACGATATCTGGGAGGATATTGATTATAAATGGTTGATTCATAACTTTATTTTCACTAATGCCAGGAGAACTTCACAATTCATATAACTATATATGATAAACTATTTTAATATCGTTCTTTTTTTGTTTTAGTTTTTGATATAATAAGTATCGTAGTATTAGTGAATTTTTGCTTATATGTGTATGTGTGTGTATATAAGGGGTCCGTTTTTTCACGTCGCATAGGGCCTAAAAAATCTACGGGACGCCCATTTTGGGACTTTAACTTGAACCAGAGTAATGTACGTTAACTTAATACGTTAAATTCTCAACCAGTTATATATGTCACACTACAAAAGTTAGGGACATCATCAATGGAAGAATCGTCATTTCCTAGGAAAAATTTCCTTAGACAAAATCACACGAGGAAATTGTTTTCTACAAAGGTTTCCCATGAACCTCAAATGTTTCCATAGGATTTTTACATAGGAAATCTATTGATAACATGTTTAAAATAAAAATAAAGAGTAAAAAAATAGTTTTCACTCATGAAAGTTTTGTAGGAAATCCGTTAGAAAGTATAGGAAGGAGATTACAACAATATTTTTTGCTATGACTTTCCAACATATTTTTCAATGGATTTTGTTAGAAATTTGTATTTATTTTGGTTGAAAATTTCTAGAAAACCCATAAAAAATATTTTTCATATTTCTTTATTTATCTGTTAGAAAAGCGTTAGAATCCTGTTGACAAATTATTATTTTTTTTAAATGTAATCTTGTAATATTAAAAAGTATCCAATATCTAAAATAACATACCCACCACAAAAATATAATGATGTATAAGCTAATCAAAGTATTCAAAAATAATAACAAACAAAGTATTCAAAATATCTAAATCCAAAAGTTTAAATAAATCACAAGCATACTCTAGTACTAGTGCATGGAAGTTGGTGATCGACGTTGTTGTCGTATCTTTTCGTTTACTTGCTTCATTCGCTCTTCAGTTTCCTTCCTCATTGTCTCTGTTATGCGACCTCTGCCAGGATTGATTCTTTCCAGGTTGACATATATAGTTACTTCCCTTTCGACGGCTAACCGTAAACACTGATCATCTCTTGCTCTTTCCCTCATTTATGCAGCCCTGTTATGGCCCCATAATTATTGGGTGAATCTTTTCATCTTTAAGTATTACAAAATTAACATTAGCAAGACACAATATATATATATATATATATACACACACACTATAGCATTGTAACCGCGTAATGCAACAGTTACGAATATTTTTTTCTTGATAACTTGTCCGTTTTAAAACAATGGTGATTTGTTTCTTTTCTAAATTATAATGTATTAATGAAATTTTACATAGATGATAAAATCTAACAAATATTCTATTTTAACCATATTCAATTTGTCATTAACTCTATCAAATAGTTCATTTATTTAATAGTTTCTATTGTAATATTAAGGGTAAATTAGTAATTTCAAATTACTTAAAATTAAGGGATTAAGAACACTTAAATGTTTTATAAGATTATATATATATATATATATATATATATATATATGTGTGTGTGTAGATTAAAACCTTATATGAAGCATACAATTAAATATACCTTAAACAAACTCATTTCAAGGAAACATGACCCATGTCAACCTATATGATTCATTACAAGTTAGATGCACGAAAATCAGGTTTTAAATTTAAGTTCAAAATCATATTAGTTTCATCACGCACTATCAGCAAGTATAACAGGATCGTATAGGAGTATAACTTAGGCAAGTAGGGTATCGTCTCCACAGGAACCGTATGAATATTTTATTAAACTAGATTCCACTAATTAACCTTGATAAACTAATTAAAAAGAGGATTTGCTTATATACTAATAAAAACTAATTAAATAAAATTAACGAGCAAAAGAACAATGTAAGGCCCTCCGTAAAGCCAAGCCTTAAGGGCTCGGGTTCCTTCGGTAACACGCCTACGGGTGGGTGATCGGGTGTGGCAACCAGGTCCTCGAAACCGAACGGTTGAAGCTTCTTTTTTTTCGATGCTTGAACGGCTACTTTTTTAAAAAATAAAAAAAAATTCCAACCCCCAACGTCTATATATACGTTAGACATATATATATATAAATTTTTTTGTAATTTTCCTATAAATACCCAAACCAACCCTTTAACATTTCATTCAAACTTTCAAACTCTAAACTTCCAACTTCTCTTCCAACTTCAAACTTCAAACTTCAAACTTCAAACTTTAAACTTTCAACTCCAAACTTCCAACCTTTCATCCAAATAAACAAACATTGATCCTAGGCGCAACCGTGGTCAAAACCCGGATTCAACCACACCAACGTCTACCGGTTTCCCGCTCGGGTTTTCACAATACTCGGAATCACCCGGCTTCCATCCTAGCTTCCAACCCGGGTTCCAACCCGGCTTTCAACCTTACATCCCTCATCAACTGACGTACCAAGGGATGTTACAAGCGGGTTTCGTTCCGGCAACCTTCAATCCTCCAAACCCGACATATCAACAAACCCAAGGTGAAGACGACGGTGATGATATAGAGTTTGTCCCGGAAAGTCAACTACCGGAGACGCCCTAATCTTTGCCAACCCAACAATCGAACCCAGCCCAAGACGAAATCCTGACAACTCGAACGGGAAAGAAAAAATTAGAGGGTCGAGCAAAAGCGATTAAATGGACGCTCGTTGAAGAGGTGGCGTTGGTTCAAGCTTGGGTTGACGTTTCCGAGGACTCCGTTATCGGCAACGCGCAATCGGGGGTATAGGTTATTTTATATATATATATATATATATTATTACATATATATATTATTATATATATTATTATTACTATATATATTTACTATAGATATTATTACGTATATATATATATATATCATTATTACTGTATATATATTATTATTACTATATATATTTACTATATATTATTACATATATATATATATATTATTACTAATATATGTGACAACCGTCACTAAAAGCAAATGTATATATATATATATATTTATATTTATATATAAAAAGATAATAATAAATAATAAATATATATATATAATAATAATAATAATAAATAAATAAATAAAATTATATACATTTATATATAAAAACATGTATATAATTATATATATATTGTATATAATAAACAAAAAAAAAGAAGTCAACCCCAAACACCATCATTTATCTTACTTACACACTCAACCATTTTCACCACCTCACCACCCCCCCGCCTCTCACCTTTTTCTTCTTTTTTTCTATAAATACCAACTCTTTCCTTTCATTTTTCACACCACATTCAACCAACTTACTCTCTCATTTCCTTACACTCTCATACTCTCTCTAAAATCAATCTTCAAGAGATCAAAGGAGTTCAAAGAGGAACCATCTCTTTTACATACTTGTTGGTGCATTTTGAAGGTATAATCACCAATCTCTAACACTAGTCTTTGAAATCTTGTTGTTCTTAACAAAACCCACCACATTCATCCTTTTTCCTTTCTTTAACACATGTAAATCTAAGAACCTTAGTATTCTAAGGGTAAATCACACACTAAAAAGTGGTGATCAATGGAAAATGCAACAATATAAGTAGATGAACACATGCATGTTATGATCCTACCATTATTGGAGTAAGGACTTTATCCTACCATTTGATGTATGGATTTATCCTACCAAATGTTGTATGGCAAAAATATAAACATGCATGTGCTTATCTCTATATTATAACTAATATTATGGTGAAAAAGAATGATGAAAGTGGTTGGTGATAAACAAGAACTCCAAGAACAACAAAAAACTAAAAGTACATATTATATATTTATATATTATATATTTATATACAAGATCATGATGGTGAAACAAAATAATCTTCTACTTTTTATTATTTTCCAAAAGTAAATATATATGATCATGAATGCATGCAAATATGCATCCTTATTTATAGATATATACTACATGCATGTAAACTTACCTATTTTTAATATATAAATATATATATATATACATATACATATACACACACACATATGGGTTCATGATCACTTGAAAAACTCTATTTAAAAATCTCATATTATATATGTGTGCAAAATTATTTAAAAACTATATATTACACACGAGCGTGTATGTTTATTTAAATACCATATATGCATACAAAACTTATTTTCTCACATAAAATATATATATGCGTTGAGCGAATGTATAATTTTCTTAAAAATGAATATATAAGTATAATACATTGCATGTATGTCCACTTATTTTTGAACAATCATATACACGCATTTATTTATTTAAAAATACCAATACAAACGTATATATATATATATATATATATTTTTTAAATACTATACATATACACATAAAGGAGTGTCTACTTTTCATGACATAAATAAAATACATAAGTGCGAGTCCACATTTATAGTAAAGCATAATATAACATGATATTATTTTTATTAAAAACTATGTATGAAAATACAATCACCATCATGACAACTTCAAAGAAAACAATAAAAGAACCTTACGGTAGACGTGAACGTAATAGGTTAAGAGCGTGTCAAGGAACTAGAGGATCACTAAGACTTGCTCACTCTTCGTGCTACTAATCAATGTGAGTATTCACAGCCCCATTTTTAAATATGTTTACTCAAATATTTGGGGTGAAAGCGTGAATACAAATTTGTTTACAAATATTGATTGTTATGACAAATGTTATACAAAATATTGTACCGTATGGTAGTATGCTTGATGTACTTGAGTTTCCAAGAAAGTCCCGCAAAAACTAGACATTATCCATTAACTCCACCAAGGGAGCCTGTGGTAATTGTAGGTAGCGCTATTTGGGGTAGACACCCCCCACTTATGGTTGACGAACTATAGGTGTACTTTACCATCCGCTAACTTCTAACGAGGCGTTAGGTCTAAATTAGGCACAGGTGTCATAGGATTGGTAATGGCTCAAGCAAAGAAAAACATCATAGTATATTTAAATACCTTACGCACACAATAAATTTTACAAAAATGTAGGTTGGACAAAAGTTTCCTCCTTCATAAATTTCGATGGGCAAAAGTCCCCATCACAAATATCATTGCATTAAAGCTGTATTTTGTGCATATAAACCTGTGTCCTCGCCAACTCTCGTAGTTGACCTTTTCTTTACTTATGTCTTTCAGGAAATCGTCGGTAGGTCTTACAGCACATAGGAAGCATGTCACGTGTGGACATTTACAAAATTTCCAATCGAAATGTTTTATTTCAAAAACAATTTATATTTCTGTAATATGTATTGGATTCTCGTACCTTCTTTCAAGTTTATCAGTTATGATTGGGAATTACCTATTACATTGTGCTATGAGACCTCTTGCTGTGACGCCTCGTGTTTCCGCTTTAGCGGGGTGTGACAATATATTTTATTATTCTTAATATATATGTGTAGACAGCTTTTGGAAGATGGTAGAAATTTCGTTTTACAATCAAATGCAACGTGGAGAATATAGAAACGTACATCAATTATCGTACAAATACAAGGACATAAATCGAAAAATAACGGCTTTCGCGGGCATCTACAACAACCTTATAAATACAAGACGTAGAGGTCAAATCGAAGCCGATATCATGACTTTGGCCCACCAACGTTATCGGGATGATAACCACGGGGCTGCTTTCACGCACGAAAACGCGTGGAACGTCCTAAAAAATGTCCAAAATGGTGCACGGTGGAACCGATGCCTTCTTTTTCTTCCCGGCCCACCAAACGTAGTAAAACGTCTTCGACCAACAACCCGCCGATGCCATCATCCGATGCACATGTTGGGGTTAACCTCAACGACGAAGACGACGATATCCAAATCGAGGAGCCTCAATGGCCCGTCGGGAGAAACAAGGGAAAAAGGGCATCAACGAGCACGACAAATACCGCCGTACCACCGGGAGAAAAATATCATTCGTTGGTGGACAAATTATCTACTTTCGACAAGCGGATGGAACAAAACGTAGAATATAAAATGAAAAAACTTGATTTCGATCGAGAAGCATTGTCCCTTGAAAAAGACGAGCTCGAAGTACAAAAACAACTTATACTTGAAAGAGACTTCGAGTTTTATATTCCCCGCATGATCACCTTACGGGTGCTATTTTAAATGCAACTTTAGCGAGAAAAAAAGCAATTAGTGAAAAATACGGTTGGGATTAATGTATTATTATTATTAGTATTAATGAAATTTTTATTTATATTATTTTGTTATTTTTTATTTTTTATAGAATTGTTTAAATATGTGATTTTGTTTAATATATAAATGTGTAATTAAGTATATTTAAAAAGTGGGAAAGAGTTTTGGTTGAAGAAGGAAAGGCTATACTTGGGTTTGGGGTTGGTTTGGGGTGGGAAGGGAAAAGTAAAAAAAGCTGATGTGACATTCGGGTTGGAAAGGTTGGTGGGGTTGCTATACGGATGGACTAATTAATAGATAGGAAACTAACTATAACAGTATGGGAGATTTATTTCAACTAAAGTCGAATCCACCTAGTCTTGTTTATTTTATGATTCTAACGGATAATCTAACTCATCTCCTGAATCGTCAAGTTAAATAATCAATTAAACTAATGTAGAGAAACCCTTTTAAATCCGTGTAACGAATTACATCCTGTTTATAATCCAATAGCGGACTCATCTCTCGAATCGCCCTTTAACCTACTAAGTCCCGTTTGATAGATTAACACTAACTTAATATTTAGATTACCAATTAATTAATCCTAAACATTATATGTAATGTTTACCCGGTAATTCAATAAATAAATCACCAATATAGATAGCATGCATAGTTATTTCCAATTAAAAACACATTACAATCTATAGAATATTTAATTGGATGTAAAACTATTAAATGAGTAGATCTTTAACCGAATGTAACTTATAAGAATCAAACACATAATTTACAAACCAAAATAAATCAATACAAGAGTGTATCTAATTTAGGTAAAACATGAGTTTTAACTCATAGACAAGCTAGAAAATAATAAATACAAAGAAAAATCAAGTTTATTAATCATTATAGGTCAATGATAAATAAACCAAGTTAATTTCGTAAAAGTAGTAGTCTCCCTCTTTAAAAACGGATTCATAGACTACTCCAATCTCTTTTAAAGTTTCATCGCTTCATTTTTATTATATTTACTGCCGCTGAATAAAAAGAATTACAGCCGCCGTCTTCGTGAATTAGTTGTAAATTGCCACCGAAGGTTATCCTATATATATCTTCTAAGGCCATTGTATGGCTTTCCCTCTTCCCTTTCCAACCCCAATGCCACATCATTTTTTTTACTTTTTCTTTCCCAATCTAAATCAACCCCCAACTCTAGTATAGCCTCTCCCAAATCAACCCAAACAACCCAAATATTTTTTTCTCTCCTCACACTCATAAAAAAACCAAAAAAAAAAAAGAAAAAGGAAAAAGGCTGCACTATCTTCGGCTATAATCGGGTTGGTAGACCCGAGACCAAAAAAAATTATGGAACCCGATACCCTGTAGGGGTGTTCCCGAAGCAAGGTCCTCAACCCCAAGGGACCCGATGCCTCTCGGGTGAGGCTATACAGACAGTCTAATGGTGTATCTCTCCATTATGCCTCCGTCATTTGTGTTGACGATCATATATATATATATATATATATATATATATATATATATATATATAAATAAAGTTCAAACGAGATCTGTTTTTCGTACGAGAACTGCGAAAACCAATTCTAGCCATCCAATTCCTCCTCATTTAATTGGATTACTCACCCATGAATTCCTTACATGTATCTTGTCACACTCGATCCTCTCACGCTCTTCATCCATGAATTCCACTTATCACTTGAATTGACGATATTGATTCTCGCACTTATCATTAGAAATAAAAAATGTGTCTTCACTATGTTCAATTGCTACTTTGAGTATATAGAAATTAAAAAAAACAAGAAAGAAGGATGGTACACATCTGTGTTGGTACACCGCCGGATTGCTTTTCAAAAAAAAAATTATATCACCATATTTCGCTACCATGTCGGAATCCTCACTGGCGATCTGTATTGGTACAGATGGGTTCAAACGGAAAATGGAGTGTAGACCTTACATGCGGCCATGGAAGTCAAGCCGGCAACCTAGGAGGGAGTCCATGGAAATCGACGCCAGCAACCTATGAGGGCAGCAAGGAAAGTCGACGCCGGCGAGCTGTGAGTTTAACCATGAACGTCGTGGTGCTCATGATCTGTGTTGGCTACAGATCTGTTGACGATGGCGGTAGAGGTTTTGAATCTGTGGTGGTGCTCGACGATGGCAGAAGAGGTTGGCAACAACGAAAACCATGGAGGTTAGCGACAGACGATGGGTTGCGGGGACGGCAAGGAGAGAAAGATAGCGACAGGGAGTGCATGATGCTCAATTGTGAAGAAGGAGTGATGTCACATGCGGAGGCGGAGCGGAGGTGGCAGAGCGACAGAGGAGAAGGCAGAGCATAGGTGCTAGAGCGATAGAGCGAAGGTCGGTGTATTCAAAATGGAGGGCTGCGGTAGTGACCGGTTGTGACCTTCAGATCTAGAACCGTGGTGGCTGTGAGGAAGATGGAGCAGCTTCTAGTTTTTTGTAGAGAGAGAGAGAGAAATGAGGGAGAGAGATAATAGGGGGATGGGTGGGGCAATTAAATAAGATTAATTTGGGATTTAGTTAAAATAACTATTCTATCTCCTTTTTACTTTAGATAAATATCTTTAAAGGGTAGCATAATTACATAAATGCCATAACTTATCTCAGCTGTCAATTAAATCATCCAATGGTCCTAAGTACTTCTCGTACTTTTCGTAAATAAGAAGCTTTTTGAATAAACATCCCTATATATATATATATACACACACACTAGCTGTCAATTAAATCATCCAATTGTACCCGTGTAATGCAGCGGTTATGAATATTTTTTTTACCCATTAAAAAAATCTAGCAATTTTTATAAATTAATGTTGTATGTTATTTAGATTTAATATTTTTAGTTATACGCAATTTTTAATAATCAAGTTAATAAGTACTAGTTTATCACACCGTGTATAAACACGGAAATGTTTAAAGTAAAGTATAAAATTTGATTGTGTGAAATTGTAAACGGTATAGTAAAATAACTATCAAACTTACATAGGAAGGGTCTATCATCCATCTTTTCTTCCTTTTTATTGAAGGTTGTCCGAATGAAAGTCTATTTGAAGATGATGAAGAAGGTTGTTTATTCTTCGTAACTGATATAGGTTGTCCGAACGAAGGTCTCTTTGAAGATGATGAAAAATGCTATTTATTCTCCATAATTGATATATAAGAGGATGAAAAAGATGATAACACTAGGATCTTTGATATCGAAGTGAAGAAATATAAAATATAAGGTTTAAACATGTAATTATAAGTAATATATAGGTGATTATCTACCTATTTTAAAACTAAACCATACAAATAAAGATAAGATTGAGATATTGTTTTCATATTTAATATAACAAATCTATTCACCTAAAAATATGAAAATTTTGAAAATTAAAATAAATATCTCACTTAATTTTAATTAGGTAAAATTTGAATAAATATCTCATGTAATGGATTAAATTAAGGAATGTGAGTGTTGGGATTTAATATAACAAATCTATTCAATTAAGATATGAAAATTGTGAGGGTTGGGATTAAGGATTGTGAAATCATATTTGTTAGTAAGTTTAGTTAATTTATTTTTTAAAGGCTCCTATTGGTTATATTATATTTTTAAAAAGAAAGTTTTTCTTAAAAACCTATTCTTTTAATAATATAGTTAGATAGGTAGATTATATGATAGAATATTTAATACGAAAAGTTTAATTATTAATATTTTTAATTATTAGATTTAATATTAAGTTAATTTGTATTAATATTGGATTTAATTATTAATATATTTAATTATTTTTAATTTTGGAAGGTTTGGTTATTAAAATGGTATATAAGATTGTTATTAACTCTATTAAATAGTTACTTTATTTAATAGTTTCCGGTAATTGTAATATTAAGGGTAAAATAATATTTTCAAGTTACTTAAAATTAAAAAATTAAGAACACATAAATGCATTATAAGATAGTGTATATATATATATACTAACTAGTGGGGTACCCGCGCAATGCGACGGCGGCGAATAAAGAGGAGGTTGTGATGAGTTTTGTGCAGAAAAATCACAAAGAGCTAATATGAGTTTGTGAAGATTCTTTGCGAGATGAAGATAATATGAGTTTGTGAAGATTCATTGCAAGAGCCACTTTGAAATTAAAAATTAAATTGCTAACTCTGAGTTATTTGTCTTTCATGAAGTTGCTGATTATATATATGTATGTATATATGTGTGTGTGCAATATTTCATAGTTCCTAATTATTATGTAATTGAGTTAGCATGCAATGTTTATAAATTTCAAATCTTTGACTCTTTCATTTGTTTGGTGTTTGTGAAATCTCTTGAACTTGATTTATTGAAAACAGGAATTTAGATGATCTAATGAATTAAAAGTTAATATTAAAAATATATGATTAGACTTAATTCAGTTATAAGTATAGTGATCTCATAAATCAAAAGTTAATATTAAAAATATATGGTTAGAAATAATTCAATTATAAGTATTGGTTTAAATTCATTAATTATGGACTTAAAGGAGGGGTAAATGAGAGGTATGAAGGAGGGGTATTTTAGTAAATTTACTCTTCTTAAAATTAAGAGTTTTTTATGTGATAAATGCATTATATATATATATATATATATATATATATATATATATATATATCTATCTATCTATCGGCTTGGAAAATAAAAATCAACAACAAAAAAAATGGGCTTTAGCCCATTAAAACATACTGCCGCAAAACACAATTTTATAGTTATAATTATATGATCGTCAACACCAAATGACGGAGGCATAATTGGAGAGACATACACAATTAGAAGATATATATAGCATAACCTTCGGCCGCAATTCACAACTAGTTTAATACTTGTGCGATGTTCGGGTATATAAAAAAATTATATTTTATTGTTTGTTTTATATCTAGTAATCCTAAAAAACTATATAAAATTTTAAAAGTTTATGTTGTAACAAATAATAACTAAAGATATAAACTAAATAATTTGTTTGTTACAGATCATTCAAAATATACGCTAATAATTTGTAGTTTGACCATTTTATAATAAGTAATAAAAATGTGTATAGTGCTATATCTGACCGTTGGCCAGGTCAAAATTTGCTAATATATATACACGTGTGTATACATGTGCTAGTTTTGTTAATACATATCTTGTACTTGCGTAAATTTGTCGTACTTATTTTTTTTATTTAAAAATGAGTAAAAAGGTCATTAAGCTTAAACTAAGTTGCTAAACAATGAAAAATTTAAGTTTACATATTACAGAACGACACGTAAAGAACATAAAACCAAAAAGTTATTTATCCAAATACATAAAAGTAAACTAACGTAATATCCTATATTTTAGTTTGGCTATCTCTAACATCCTTGGCTCAAATATGATCTCGGTTAATTCCGTTGCAATCAAAATGTTCACTAAAAAAATGATAAATGCAATTGTAATAAATTATCTTATGGCATTGCAAATGTATACAACATAAAAAAATTAAATTCGAACTTACTTGAATTCTGATGAATAAGTTTAACCTGGGATGCAAATATTATTAATTTACTGTAAATTGTTTAAGTGCAAGATTGTTTAAAAATAAATTGTCATTATATATGAATAAACAAAATAAATGTTTAATTTGTAATTTTTCATGTAAAAGTTATAATATTTTAATAATCAATCTTTAAAATTTAAATACCGTTACCATTTAGCATTTAACCTAACCCTTGTTCAAGCCATCTTCATAATACCTTGTTGTCTCTTTCTCTCTCTTATATGAAACTCCTCTTCCTCAGAACCCTAGTCACATCTGCCATTCATCCCATATATATATATATATATATATATATATATATATATATATATATATATATATATAAATTTTTAAATATTTTATAACATCAGGTTAATGAATTATGACAGAACAATATAATATATTCTTTATAATTTTTAAGTGCATCAACTATTTAACATACACCTTGTCTATTATAAATTTTATATATTTTTTATATAAATTTTATCTTTATAAAACAAAATTTTAATAAATAATATATTTTTAATTCTTTTATCGAAAGATCAAAAAAATAAGTTATTATATCGACTATGATAAGTAGAGAATGAATATAAAAAACATATAAATTGTTTCAAGAATTATCTACTGACTACTGTTAATGGATAACAAAAAGAATATACTAATTTTAAAAAAAGGTTCATATTACAATAAAATTTATACTAAAACATAGATAAAATGAGACGTTGGCAAATATATAATTATTTTTTCTCTAAACAAAATATATCACAAGTTATTAAACATAATTTATAAACAACCTATAACTAACTACATTAATATACAATTTTTATAAAAGTCCATCACATTTTCATTAAAGCCCTTCACATGTTTCTCAACTTTTTACGGTTCTACCACATTCTGCCAATCATAATTCATCATTTGTCTAGTATTATACCCGTGCGGTGCTCGGATACGTAAATAAGTTTTTTACATTTAATACTTTTTATACATGCTCTTTTAAAAAATATAAAAATATATTTCAAGTCTAAATGTTTTTATTGTAATAATATGTTCCTCATATTCATTGTTGTTAATAAAAATAATATTTATGAAATAGATTAATAAAAAATCACACGTTCTAATGTGATAATTAGAATATGTGATTTAGAAATATCAGGATAGTGGATTCTGAGGTTTCCCCACTTTCTAGGATAGTGGATTTTAAGGTTTCTTCACTTATATATATATATATATATATATATATATATATATATATATATATATAATTTCATTCATATTCTACACCGCTTTGTGTTGCTTCAAATCTAACATTTTAGTTCGTTGATGTTAGTCCCATGCTTAGAAATATTAGATTTGATGAGACAAACCATAGCCATGTATAGATGATAGGTTAAGTTTAGGAATTATGTAAGTCTGTTGTAGACTGACTAGTCAGCTTAAGCTGAGTAGTCAGTATACAAACATATATAGAGTTTTCTATGTAAGTACTAGTTAACTCGGTGACTTCTAAGCTGAGATAGGTTTTAGAATGAAGATCTCATGACATGAAGATCAAAGAACTCAGCTTGACTATGTCAAGTCTGAGTAAGTCAGCTCAGTGCTAGAAGTCAGTTCAAGAATTTAAATAAGTTTTAAATTTTGTTATAAACTCTCGATATCTAAGACATTTAAATTAGGATACCTAAACCCAATTTTAAACTATCTATTAGTTGGATAGAAATCTTAAACGAAATTAGTTAGATAGGTTCTAATTAAGGAGTTTATTACGGTTTTAAAGAAAAGATAAGTTCTATCTTTAAACCGCGATTTGTTCGTAGATAAATCAAGTATAAGTATAAACATTCTTGTATGTTTACACGAAGACAGAAGTTCTGCATAAATTGCAAAACGTACGTGTGTTCGTCATACTTGATATGCGTGTGTTGCAATAACTTTGTGTGTTCAAAGTTCAAGAGAGTTTTCCAATGTTCTTGTTAAATAGCTTTAACAAGAAGTTCGATCATCAATTAGTTTGTGATTCAAGAGTGTTTATAAAGAGTTGAGTTTATAATCAGTGTAACATCAAATCATTCTGTTGATTTGATTAGAGAGTGAAATTGTAATACATTGGTTGATTACTCAATATACATTTAATTGAGTTGTTTAATTTCTAATAAAGAGTATTCAACCCCCCTTCTACACTGTATTGGTTGCTTGTTTATCCTCTTTGGGACCAACAATTGAGAATTAATTAAATTGGACTAAAATAATCTTATATGAAATATAAACATACAAACCAATAAAAAAAGAAAATCGTTCCCGTGTCTAAATAAGAAAATTTGAACATGTTTTCATTCACATTATCTCCTACGATAAATTAAACAAAAAAAAAAGAACTTAGACCACCGAGTTAACTTAGATTTAAGAATATAATAATTTTCTTTAAGAAAAAGAAACTGGTTCCCATGAGCCCAGAGTCCAAGATATGAGCTTTTGTAAATGATATACCCAAATACTCAAAACCCTAGCTCACTAAGTAACCATCCTCAAACCCTAGACAACCAAACTTCCCCCCCAAAAAAACCCTAATCACTTCAACTCCCGCCGCCCATCTCCTATATCCGCTTAAAAACCACCACCGGCAATCTCCCACATTCACTCCTAGCTTCATACGCGGTCCACCACCACCGCCTCGCCTTGCACACAACCGCCGCCTTCCCGTCGCACACTGCCACTGCACACCATCGTCTCAGATCTGTAAGTGTGTTGAGTGAGTCATCACAGATCTGCAAGTCTGTTGAGTGTGTCATCTCAGATTTGGGCGTTTCTAGGTTCGATTTTTGGGGTTAACCGTAGTGGAATGGCGGTTCACGGCGGCACCAATGGTGGTTCACATTGGTGAAGATATGAAAATCTTCATAAACATCAGAACAACTTGATTTTTGTTTGTTAATCGAGGTTTGATAATCGATACAAGAAATTGGGGTGTTTACCCACACACCTTATGTGTAGGTAAAACACACATATATGTGAGTAATTATCTTTACCTACATAAATAATATGTGTAAGCATGTGTGAGCTCATGCGTGTAGGTAAAGATATGTACCCACACATGTATTATGGTATAGACAATTAGCTATACCTACACATATATGTGTGTGTAAAAGTAATCTATGTGTGAGTAAAGATGTTATAATTTAGTTGTACAATGACGTGGTTAATGACATGGTTGATGACGTGTCATTCAGTGATGACATGGCATGATCATATAAAGTGTTGGTGACACGTGTCATTCAATATGTGTGGGTAAATGTATTCTTATGTGTAGGTAAGAGGTGTTGGAAAAACCACTTATGTGTGGGCAATAAACACAATATATGTACGTAATAATATTCACATATATGAAAATAAATAAAAAATCTGTGACCATAAATCATGTTAAATTATACATTATAACTTAATAGTTTTAACCATAAAAACCAAAATTAATCCCAATCATGTAGCACAAAAGTAAACAAAGAAAAGAGTACCTTGTCTTAAGTGTGCTAAATATTCGTAGACGATTTTCAAATATTCAATGTTGATCACCAAACTCATCATTACTTTCATTAGACTCGTCATAACAAGACTCTCCTGACCGAGGGTTGTTTGATGCATTAACTTGGACAATGGGAGGCAAGATATTTTTCTTGATTAAAAGTTTGTGCATGGTTCCAACTGTAACACCCAAGTTTCAGAAATTTCCGCAATTAGTAACTTTTCTATTTAACATGTTTTAGTATTGCTTAATTGAGATTAAGAGGTGTTTAGAAACTTGGGGGATTTATGTTGTCATTTTTGGTACTAGAAAGTACAAGGACCATTTGTGTAAACTTTCAAAGTTATTATATATATATATATATATATATATAGAGGAATTTGACTTTGTTGAGTCAAAGTTGGCAAAAACCTTCTGCAAGTTCACGAGAGCAACTAAGAACTGAGATTCCTTTGAGTTTTAAGGCTGGAACAACAAGGAGGAAAAAGCTATAAACCATTTCTAGTTGAATACAAGCTAAAGGTGAGAATTCTTGATTAAGTTCTTGAAGTTTTTATGGGTTTTTAGAGTTTGATTCATGGTTCAACAAGTTAGAAATGATCCTAATCAGTTAGTATTGTTTCCTTACTGTTAGGGGTGTAAGAAAACACCCAAAAACATGATTTTTATGAGTTTTACGGATATTTGGTCGAAATCCGCTACTGCAGAGATGAACTGTCGGATTGTCTGTAACGTACACGGCCCGTGTAGTATAGAAGGCGGTCATAGGGCCATGTTGGAATACATGGTCGTGTAGTAGTAGAGGTACACGGCCCGTGTAGGTGACGTGGACAACACTGGCCATCTGGTCATGTGTGGTCGTATAGAGTGCATAGGACATAGCCCGTGTAGGGGTACACGACCCATGTAGATCCCCTGCCTTATTCATTTGTTAAGTGTTTATTTGGTACATGTTTTGATTATATAATTATATGATTGTAGGGGTTACTATTAGACGTATATTGAGTTATCTGGCATATATCTGTGTGATACTAGTTGCTGAGGTGAGTTTTCTAAACTCTGATTCATATCTGTGATATGTGTGTGATACATTGCAATGTGATATATTATTGATCGGAGGATCACAGAGAGAGAGAGCTGTAGCACGCTGCTTTGTGCAGTAGTTGCTACGGATAACATTTTTGCTTTCTGGGCGGATGCTAAGATGGTGCAGAACTGTGTCCATAAGAACTGTTACAGCATTCGTATATGTGTATGCGCATGCTTATATGATTTACAATTTAGATTTCTCACTAAGCTCTCGTAGCTTATCAGATGCTGCTTACTGTTGTTTTCCAGGGCGTGATTCCTCCAAAGGCAAGGCCCCAGTTTGACAGAGGTTGTTTTAAGAAGAAAACTGTATTTTGAACTTAACGCCTGGCTTTACTTTGAAAACGAATCTTTGTTGTAAATATCGAATATCACTCTTTTGTATGAACCAGAGGGTTCAGGATAACTTTTGTGGCTTCCGCTTTTATATTAAAACTCTTTTGATTCTAAAATACTTTTGTTTTAGAGCTTTACTTTTATTTAAGAAATTGGGGCATTACAACTGTTATGCATCATCTGGACTTAAACCATGGTTCTGAGGATTTTTGAGTTAAACTGGAGGCTTGTAGCTTGGTGGACATATAGAGTGTTGCATTGAGAACATGCTAACTGTTTATGTTGTTATGATTGGTATTGAGATACATGAAATGTTAATGATATTGATGCCACATATGTGATGTGTTATATGATATGATATGCTAGTGATACATGGCCTAAGCCTGTGAATCGGGACTTTTTATGATAAAGTTAAGATCGAACGTGTGTAGTGTGTTATGAATAATATAAGGGCCCATATTATCAGAGACACATGATACATGTTAGAACTTGATGGAATCATGAGGAATCTTGTGAATCGGGTGAGGGGTACTTGTAAGTAGTAGTGCACTAGAGATTATAGATGCCTTAGTATGTATAGAACTTACTTTGGATCTGAGGATAAGTGTACTGAGTTATTGATTTTACTTGAGACTGTTTGATGTAGAGGATGGCGTGGTAAAGCTACCTTTTGTCCTAATGCTTTATCTATGCTACCAGGATGGTGAATATTAGAGATTCTCGAGCTACGGATCGTCATTAGGGTGGTCCTAGCAATAGACGAGAGGGGGTAGATACTAGTGCAAGTGGTAGGAGGAGGCTACCTGTGGCCCATAATACTCAAGCAGATGAGACTCCAGAGCTGAATCCGGGGTTTGCTGAGGCTGAACCCAGAGTGACTATAGCAGAGGAAATTGGTAAAGCCTTGGAAAAGGCTATACCGTTTATTATTACCCAAGTGGTAGATCATCTGAAAGAGCATACAGGAGAGGCTGTACGACAAGAAGTGGCAGTTGCGTTAGCAGGGAGGGAAGAAAGAGTTAATCCCCAACCGCAGGTGATTATTAGAGATGCACCAAAATGGTGTACTTTTGGAGATTTTGCGGCGTGTCAGCCACCGTTGTTTGAGGGATCCACTGACCCGATTGTTAGTCAGAGGTGGATATCAGAGTTGGAAGGAGCATTTCATACCTGTTCGTGTGCTCCAGAAAACAAAGTGAGATTTGCTTCTAATCAGCTGAGGGGTGCTGCCAGAGACTGGTGGGACCTAGAAAAGAAAATGAGGGGTGAGACGCAGATTGAGGCCATGACCTGGGCAGAGTTTTAAGAGATTACTACGGAGCAGTTTGTTCCGCAATCCGAGATTGATCGAATAGTTGATGAGTTTCACAAGTTGAAACAGACTACAGAAACCGTTCTAGAGACTAATGCCAAGTTTCATGAGAAGGCACGGTTCTGTCCTGATTATGTAGCTAACGAGAAAATGAAAATGTATCACTACATGATGGTTTTGAAGCCGAGTATAAGAGAGTTCATTGGTTCAAGTAAACATCAAACCCTGAAGTCCATGATGGACGCTGCGCGAGCTAGAGAGCTAGAATTGGAGAGACAGATGAAGGAGAAAGGGCATGTGGAAGGATCAGCACCACGGAATAAGAGGCCGAGGGTAGATTATGGGGAGAAGAAGGAAGCACCGAGAGTGTGTCAGAGGTGCAAGAAGAGTCATTACGGGAACTGTCAGAGGAACGTAGTTCACTGTTTTAAATGTGGCAAGCCGGGCCATATGGGTAAAGATTGTCGCAGTTCATTGAGCATATGTTTTAATTGTTACCAGTTGGGTTACTAGAAAGCTAACTGTCCTCAACTTGCTGCATCCAACCGTTCAACTGGTTTAAGAAATACTCCATCTCTACCTCCACTGTGTATCACTGAGAATAAAGAAGTAAAGAAGGAGGATACTTCGAAGAGCAAGGGGAGGGCCTTTCAATTAACTGCCGAGGAAGCACAGAGGAAACCTGATGTGGTTGCAGGTACATATCTCATTAATTATCTACCTGCTCTAGTATTATTTGATTCGGGTGCTAGCAAATCGTTTGTATCTGTTTCTTTCTGTAAAAATTTCGAGCAAGTATGTTGTAAACTGAATCCCCCTCTTGAGGTAGAAATAGCTGATGATAAGTCTGTACTCGTGACTGATGTGTATAGAGATAATGTGCTAGAGATAGACTCTGTTAGATTTCCTATTGAGCTTATACCTATGCCTATGAGAGAGTTTCAAGTGGTAGTGGGAATGGATTGGCTTAGGTGTTACCAAGCAACCATTTTGTGTGGGCAAAAATTGATTCGAGTTCAAGCACCAAGTGGGGAAGAACTATCAATTTTTGGTGATAGAAAAGGTGAGAAAATGTGTATGTGTTCAGTGACTAGAGCTCGAAAATACCTTCAGCGTGGGTGCACGGCCTTTTTAGCACATGTTATTGATACGAAATTAGAAAAGAGACAAGAGAGTGTGGATGATGTCGCAGTGGTACGTGAGTATCCTGATGTTTTTCTAGATGATCTGCCTGGTATACCGCCTGATAGGCAAGTAGAGTTCAGAATTGAGTTAGTACCGGGGGCTACACCGATTGCGAGAGCTCCGTATAGACTTGCACCGCCAGAGATGCAGGAATTGATGAAACAATTGCAAGAGTTGTTAGATAAAGGTTTTATTAGACCTAGCAGTTCGCCATGGGGCGCTCCCATCTTGTTTGCAAAGAAGAAAGATGGCATATTCCGAATGTGTATTGATTATCGTGAACTTAATAAAGTGACTGTGAAGAATAAGTATCCTTTGCCCAGAATAGACGATTTGTTTGATCTTGCAAGGGGCGTCGTGGTTTTCGAAGATCGATTTACGGTCGGGTTATCATCAATTGAAGGTACAGGAGGAAGATATTCCTAAAACTGCGTTTAGGACGCGGTATGAGCATTTTGAGTTTGTGGTTATGCCATTTGGTCTTACAAATGTGCCTGCAGCATTTATGGATCTTATGAATAGAGTTTGCCGTCCGATGTTGGATAAATTTGTGATTGTGTTTATTGATGACATTCTTATATACTCAAAGAACCCGACAAAACATGAAAGGCATTTGAAAGAAGTATTGGAGACGCTGCGAAGGGAGAAATTGTATGCTAAATTCTCCAAGTGTGAGTTCTGGATTCAAGAGGTACAATTCTTGGGTCATCTGATTAATAAAGAAGGAATCAAAGTTGATCCTGCGAAGGTTGATGCGGTGATGAAATGGGAACCTCCGAGGAACCCTACCGAAATCAGAAGCTTTTTAGGGTTAGCGGGTTATTACATACGATTCATTCAGAACTTTTCAAAGACTGCAGTTCCATTAACCAAGCTAACTAGGAAGAATGTAGAGTTCGTTTGGGGAGATGAACAAGAGGCTGCGTTTTCAATTCTTAAGCAAAGATTATGTGAGGCACCTGATCTTGCTTTTCCAGAAGGAATGGAAGATATGATAGTGTTTTGTGATGCTTCTTATCAGGAGTTGGGGTGTGTTTTGATGCAGAGAGGTAGAGTTATTGCTTATGCTTCCCGACAGCTTAAGCCGAATGAAATTAATTACCCAACTCACGATTTGGAGTTAGCAGCAGTAGTTTTTGCATTGAAAATCTGGAGGCACTATTTGTATGGAGTGAAGTGTACTATTTATACCGATCACAAAAGTTTGAAATACTTTGTGGATCAGAAGAATCTGAATATGAGGCAAAGAAGGTGGTTAGAGCTTCTGAAGGATTATGATTGTGAAATACTTTATCATCCGAGAAAAGCCAATGTTGTGGCAGATGCTTTGAGCAGGAAATCGGGGTTGGTACTTTTGAAGAATGAGTTGTTACGGATGACAGTGACTACGCCATTGTTGGATGTTATAAGAGATGCTCAGTTGGAAGCAATTAAAGAAGAAAACCACAATAAAGAACGAATTAAAGGGCAAGTAACTAATTTTGCTAAGGATAGTCGTGATCTATTCTTATGTTGTGGACGAGTATGGGTACCTAATCACGGAGAAGTCAGACAAACACTTTTGAGTGACGCTCACAGATCTAAATTCTCTATTCATCCGGGGGCGACTAAAATGTATAAAGATATGAAAGTGGATTATTGATGGCCAGGTATGAAGCGAGATGTGGCTAAGTATGTGGAGAGTTGTCTTACATGTCTGCAAGTGAAAGCTGAACACCAGAAACCGCATGGGAAGTTGCAACCTTTGAAAATACCTGTCTGGAAGTGGGAGAATATAACTATGGATCTAATCACTAAATTACCCAAGTCCCCTAGAGGTTACGATGCTATTTGGGTGATTGTGGATAGATTAACCAAAAGCGCGCATTTTATTCCCATTAAAGAGACTTACTCTTCAGAGAAGCTGTCAGAAGTGTATATGAAGGAAATAGTATCTCGTCATGGTGTGCCAATGTCTATTGTGTCAGATAGAGATGCTCGATTTACTTCCAGGTTTTGGAATAAATTCCATGGAGAAATGGGAACTAAGCTTCATCTTTGTACCGCATTTCATCCGCAGACTGATGGTCAAAGTGAGAGGACGATTCAAACTCTTGAGGATATGTTACGCGCGTGTATTATTGATTTTGGAGGGAGTTGGGATTTTTATCTACCACTTGTAAAGTTTTCTTACAATAACAGTTATCATTCCAGTTTGGGAATACCGCCTTATGAAATGTTGTATGGTAGAAAGTGTCGGACTCCGGTTTGTTGGGGTGAAGTGGGCCAGAGAGAGTTGGGAAGTACTGAGGTGGTACAGCATACGATAGAGCAGATTCAGCAGATAAGAGATAGATTGCTAGCAGCACAGAGCAGACAAAAGAGTTATGCGGATAAAAGAAGATCACCACTAGAGTTCCAAGTGGGTGATTATGTGTTATTAAAGGTGTCACCGTGGAAGGGAGTAATTAGATTCAGAAAGAGAGGTAAGCGGGGTCCGAGGTTTATTGGACCATTCAGAGTTAGTGCTCGAGTGGGGAAAGTTGCTTACAGACTGGAACTTCCAGAAGAGTTATCCAAGATACACAATACCTTTCACGTGTCTCATCTTAGGAAATGTTTAGCAGACGAGTCTGCATTTGTGCCACTGGAGGATGTATGCGTTGATGATAAGTTGAATTATGTCGAGCAGCCTGTTGCTATACTGGAAAGGAAAGTTAAAGCTCTACGTAATAAACAGATTGGATTGGTTAAAGTTCAGTGGAAACACTGTAAAGGGTCGGGTTATACTTGGGAACCAGAGGATGAGATGATAAGCAACTACCCAGAACTCTTCAGCAGTTGATTTCGGGGACAAAATCGTTTTCAAGTGGGGAAAAGTTGTAACACCCAAGTTTCAGAAATTTCTATAATTAGTAACTTTTCTATTTAACGTGTTTTAGTATTGCCTAATTGAGATTAAGAGGTGTTTAGAAACTTGAGAGATTTATGTTGTCATTTTTGGTACTAGAAAGTACAAGGACCATTTGTGTAAACTTTCAAAGTTATTATATATATATATAGAGGAATTTGAATTTGTTGAGTCAAAGTTGGCAAAAACCTTCTACAAATTCATGAGAGCAACTAAGAACTGAGATTCCTTTGAGTTTTGAGGCTAGAACAACAAGGAGGAAGAAGCTATAAACCATTTCTAGTTGAATACAAGCTAAATGTGAGAATTCTTGATTAAGTTCTTGAAGTTTTTATGGGTTTTTAGAGTTTGATTCATGGTTTAACAAGTTAGAAATGATCCTAATGAGTTAGTATTGTTTCCTTACTGTTAGTGGTGTAGGAAAACACCCAAAAGCATGATTTTTATGAGTTTTACGGATTTTTGGTCGAAATCCGCTACTGCAGAGATGAACTGTCGGATTGTCTGTAAGGTACACGGCCCGTGTAGTATAGAAGGCGGTCATAGGGCCATGTTGGAATACATGGTCGTGTAGTAGTAGAGGTACACGGCCCGTGTAGGGCTACACGGCCCGTGTAGGTGACGTGGACAACACTGGCCATGTGGTCATGTGTGGTCGTGTAGAGTGCATAGGACACGGCCCGTGTAGATCCCTTGCCTTATTAATTTGTTAAGTGTTTATTTGGTACATTTTTTGATTATATGATTATATGATTGTAGGGGTTACTATTTGACGTGTACTAAGTTATCTGGCATATATCTGTGTGATACTAGTTGTTGAGGTGAGTTTTCTAAACTCTGATTCATATTTGTGATATGTGTGTGATGCATTGCAATGTGATATATTATTGATCAGAGGATCAGAGAGAGAAAGCTGTAGCACGCTGCTTTGTGCAGTAGTTGCTACGGACAACATTTTTGCCTTCTGGGCGGATGCTAAGATGGTGCAGTACTGTGTCCATAATAACTGTTACAGCATTCGTATATGTGTATGCGCATGCTTATATGATTTACAGTTTAGATTTCTCACTAAGCTCTCGTAGCTTATCAGATACTGCTTACTATTGTTTTACAGGGCGTGATTCCTCCAAAGGCAAGGCCCCAGTTTGACAGAGGTTGTTTTAAGAAGAAAACTGTATTTTGAACTTAACGCTTGGCTGTACTTTGAAAACGAATCATGTAAATATCGAATATCACTCTTTTGTATGAATCAGAGAGTTCAGGATAACTTTTGTGGCTTCCGCTTTTATATTAAAACTCTTTTGATTCTAAAATACTTCTGTTTTAGAGCTTTACTTTTATTTAAGAAATTGGGGCGTTACACCAACTGTTGCTTCTAAGTGTTAAACTCGACCTGCCAATTGATTGTAAGTAGGACGATCTGACTCCATAGTAGTCTTAGAAGCAATAGGATCACGGCCCCACCCAGACAAACGAACAGAATTTTGTCCAAGCACTTTCTCCAAAATAGCCTTGTCGCTCATTGAGTCTGTTGAATTTTCGTTTCTCAATTTCAACATCTCTTCCTGAAACAAAAGGTAACCCAAATATAATGAATGAAAAATTAAAAATAAACAACAATATTATGACATGTAAAACATAAATCAAACTTTAAGATTTAATTAGAAAGAAGCAAGTAAACTTACATATCTTGCAACAGCATCCGTGGATATCCAACCCTTTTCAGCATCCCAATGTGTAAGATGCCAAGTCTCAATTTGACTAGAAAAAGATCCCAAATCAAGGTTACGCTCGATGTGATAGCGTATTGTACTCTTTGAACCATTTCTACTATCCATTTTTCGCTTTTCACGAGTCATTACCCTTTTTTGTGCCAAAAGGTAGAGAAAAATGAGACGGTACCAAATATATAATTATTTTTTCTCTAAACAAAATATATCATAAGTTATTAAACATAATTTATAAACAACCTATAATTAATTGTATTAATATATAATTTTTATAAAACCCCTCATATTTTCATACAGCACTCTCACATATTTCATAAAGCACCACTATAATTTTCATCCAACCCCCTCTCCAATTAATTTGAAATTGACGGTTTATTCCTTTCTCCCCTACCAATCAAAACTATTCAATTCTCCACATCATAATTTCCAGTCAGTATTTACATGACATTTTTGTTGACAGATCATACTTTCTCTCTTCTCTGTCAACAATATATATTGACTTACAAATATTATATTTATGCTTTTTATAATATCAAAATATAATATTTAATCAATTTCTTAATTTTATCATTTTAAAATATTTTATAATCATTTTAAAAAACATTAACCAATAAAGACTTGACATTGCTCTTATTGTAACCAATTGGATATGACTCTTACTAAGCATGTTACGAAGTTACTTTTCTTCTGATATAAGACTTTACTCAACACGCCCATCACGTGTGATATTTTTTTTCCACACCTAACACGTGGATACTTATGGGTTACATGGAGTCTGTGTGACATCTGACCAATCACGGGTGACCTTTGCTCTGATACCATGTACATTTGCGGGGTTTCAACTCAAAACCAATTGACTATGAGTGTAGTAGCCTAGGACCCTTATTAAGCACATTACAAAGTCAAATTTCAGGAGACATTACTCAAAATGATCGATGGCTCGTACAATAATACAATCATGTCTTTTCGTATCATGATACCATTTTTATGCCGTCACATATGCCCTCAACCTCACGCTAACCTTTCCATCACTAATGTGGGTGTTGACGTTGTTTACCGCCACTTTTTAAAATTGTATTTTTCATGTTTTATAATTATTTAATATATTTTTATTAATTTGTAGTATTTAATATTTTTATTAAAAAAATATACGTACATCTAATCTAGTAATACTAATAAATAATCAAATTTGGTTTTTAAAGTAATTATACATAAAATAAGACCGGGATATATAAAGCATCTTAGAATTAAAAAATAAAACAAGAACATATAGCATATTGTCTCGCTTATCCATTTACGACATGCCAACCCGTCTAAATTTTATATAGATATTTTAGTTTTTTGCATTGACCAAATGACCAATTTACGTAATGTTTATAACATGTTATTTCGGACACGTTAACCCGTTTATGACATACCAACCCGTATAATTAAACGGGCCACGTGGGTGGTATTTGTGTTTTACATTTACAAGGTAGTATTTTGATTCTGAATAAAAAATGTAAACATTTCACATTAGCGATTACAAGAACACGATACCGTAACCTGTAATTCATATGAATTAATATGTATCATGCTAAATTGCTAATTAATGTTCACTGTCAAATATATTGAAAAACTAATTCAAACAATAAAAAATCATTGAAAAATTACGTCTTTGTGCCTTTGGATATGAAAATTTAAAACCTTAGTCTCTCTTAATAAGAGCTATTTTTTAATTGCGACCCATGAGTATCCATTAGATAAAATTATTTTATTTTTGCAAAAAAACATATTAAAAAAGAATATCAACTTTGGATGTAATCTCATAAATAAATTTAAATTCAAAAGTGAACTATCTTTCTTGAAAATTAATCGACCGAATATTTGGGTTGTTTTTTAACATTTGATTGGTTTTTTTAATTGATTTAATTAAAGTGTGAAGCATGTGTAAATCGCAATTGGTTATATAGATTATGTGGGTTGACTATTACAATGTTGATTTAACACGGTTGAGATTTACAGTTAGTTTGATCCAATAAATATAGGTCTAAGTTGAAAGTCTCTCTTGTAACACCCTGAATTTTAGTACAAATTTAAACTTTTTCTATTTCAACAAAATATCATCATAAGTGTGTTTGTTTACATCAAAAGGCGGAAGCTTGTCAAATTTACAAAAGATGGTGTTACTTGTTGACCCGAATACACGACCATTAAATAAACAAAATAAGAATAATCATGTATTCCAAATATATCCAAAGGTAACAAGTGCTCCCCAAAAGCTTCTACCCGCCTCACCGGCAACATACTATTGCTTATCTGCGGATACAAAACATAAACACAAATTTTGTTAGCCAAAGCTAGTGAGTGTGCCAAAATCATTTAAACAGGTAAACAAGTCATCATATAGCATAAAACAGTTATGGCATCATAAAACAGTTCACACAAGATGTGGGGGACAAGTCCACTTATACTTGTATGTTCCATAGGGGCCAACCATGGTCAGCAAGTCCTCGTGGTGGTGTATCCACATCTCCCATCAAGGTGGGGGAAGCACAAAGCAGTCCACCATACAACGGTTCTCTGGAGTGTAAGCCCTGTTCACCAAATCCACTCGTGTTACCCGGGCTCGGTGGCTCGTCAGCCCAGTGAACCCACACGGTCATGATGGCTACTGACATACCCCTCCACTCTCTGCACCGATCCCTCGGCCACCCGTACCTCGCGGTTCCCCCAATTGCCGAAGCCACAGGAACCTCTGTGTATGTCTCAATGACTAGGAACCCTATGGTATAGAGTTCATATCACAAACAGCGGTCCGGACCAAGCACATAAACCCCGAAGGGTCACATAGCACATACCCCGAAGGGTCACATAAATAGTTACCCCGAGGGGTCACATAATCACATGCAAGTTATACACACAAGGTCACAACTTGCCATAATCAATTCATAGCATAACATGCTTTAAAACAGGTGAATCATAGATTCAATTGCATAATTCATTATCATAAACATGATAATATCAATAACAGTTCACATTGATGCCATACATATACATTAACATGGTTTATACGAAAATAGTTGATGACTTGCACATTAAAAGCATTTTGGGTATCCGTAGGGCACAACTCACCTGATTGAAGTGATGAGGATCACTTCCACTTCACAACAAGGCCACAAATTACTTGCACAACGATCCTATAATCATAAAATAATGTTAACTTAGTTAAGTTAACCATACAATGAAGTTACACGCAAGTATAGACTCAAAACACGACTTAAACGCTCATTTCGGGTCTTTCGGACTCCCTTTGGACTCCCTAAAACCATTAGAAACTAACCCCAATCAATTACAAGGTCTAATGGGGTCAAAAACAAGTTTTTGGACCTTCCAGGGGGTCTCGCGCCGCGAGACAGGGTGCCTCGTGCTGGGAGAAAATCTCTGGAAAATAACCCCTTGCCAAAATGGGACCTCGCGCCGCGACACCTATGGGTCGCGCCGCGACGCGACGTATACAGTAATTTCTGGCCCTTTTCTCATGCTGCAGCTCCGAATTTTCCACATATTTCACAACAAACACCCATAGCTTCAATCATAAACTTTAAAACTACAACTAAACTACCTCATAACCATCACATAACCATTTTCAACACATTTTAACTACTTTTAAACACATTCAAACACAATTTACTCGTTAATTAAACCCTTAATTCTTCCATTTTCATGTTCTTGACCCATTCTACCAAATCAACACAATTTCAACTATCAATACACCATCATAACATATAAAACCATTTCTAAACTCAATTACCAACATCATAACCCCATTTGATCGTACAAAAACCCTAACTTTAGCCATAATTCCAAATTTGACCCATTAAACACACTAAACCCAAAATCAAACCAAGAATCACCAACTATAACATGTATAACTCAAATCAAACACAAATTTCAAGTTAAAACTTACTTGATTCTCAAAACCCAATTGTTTTGTTGCCTCTTTGCCCAAACCAAGCTCCAAATAAAGAGATTCAAGCCCAAAACACTTGTCTTCTTGAATCTAACTCAACACCAACACTTTACCTCTTGATTTCTTCTTGATTTCTTTGTTTCTCTCTCTAGTCTCTCTCTACACCCTCACGTCTCTCTCTCTCTCATCACTTCAAGATTTTCCTTCTTCTTTTCTTCTCCTTTGACTCACTTAATGAGTCAATTACATATTTATATACTTATTTACAATTTAGATCCCCCATCTTTCATCCTCTTTACATACATATATATAATTTTAGTTGTAGGCACACATACATATTATATAACATTTAAATAGCATGTTGAACACATAAATTACTAATACCACCCAAATTGGCAATTTTATATATATATTTATAATTTTACAAAATTACAGGTTTTACATCTCTCTCGACTCACGTCGACAATAGATAAATAGAATTAACTCACGAAGACAACGGCGGTAATTCTTTTTATTTCATGGCGGTAAAAATAATAAAAAAGAGGCGATGAAGCTTTAAAGGAGATTAAGGGAACAGTCTATGAATCAATTTTCGAAGAAGGAAACCACAACTTCTACAGAATTAACTCGGTTTGTTTATCATCGGTCTATAATGATTTAAAAACTTGATTTTTCTTTATATTTGTTGTTTTCTAGCTTGTCTATAAGTTAGGACTCATGTTTACCTAGATTAAATGAAACTCATGAATTGATTTATTTTAGTTCGTGGATTATGTGTTTGATTCATGTAAGTTACATCCAGTTAAAGATCCACTCGTTTAATATTTTTACTTCCAATTGAATATTATGTAGATTGTAATGTGTTTTTAATGAGAATTAACTATGCATGCTATATATTGGTGATTTATTTATTGAATTACTGGGTAAATGTTACGGATAATGTTTAAGAATAATTAATGGGTAACCTAAATATTAAGTTACTGTTAATATATCAAACGGGAGTTAGTAGGTTAAAGGGCTATTGGATTGTAAACAAGGTGTAATTGGTTAGACGGGTTTAGAAATAGATTTCTCTACCTTATTTTAATTGATTATTTAACTTGACAATTCGGGAGATGAGTGAGGTTACCCGTTAGAATCATAAAGTTCATATTTGATGTTTCATAATGAACAAGACTAGGCGGATTTGATTGTAGGTGAAACAAATCTTTGATGTTGTTCATAATCAGTTTCCTCTCGATTATATCATTCTTTTGCTCCTTAATTTTATTTAATTAGTTTTTATTAGTATATACGCAAATGCTCTTTTTAATTAGTTTATCAAGATTCTAAGATTTAATAATGATAGTAGTAGTAAAAGTAATATATAATAATTACTATGTACACATATCTAGTTATTTATTGAAAAAAGTGTTAAAATATAATAATAACTATTACATATATATATATATAATTATTTAAAAAAATATTAAATGATTAAATACGAAACTATTTGAAAACCATAAAAATTGAGTTTGTAATGTTATAAAAGGGAAAATAGTCATTATGACACTTTTAACACGAATGTCGTTACTTTTAATGGGTAAAGGAATGAGATTCTAACAAATTGTCTATTTGAGTGACCATCTCAATAATTTTTTTAATTTAAATGACTAAATCAATGATTTTCAACAAATCACATAGATCAAATCAATAATTCACTCTTATTGAGAAACTACTAATGTTTCACATACTTTAAAGGTTTTTTTAACTAACTTCTTTATCTTATCTCTTTTATCTTTCCTCTATCCTCTCTATCATTGAATAGGTACTTAAAAAATAGTGGGTAGTGTTTGCTTCATTCTTAAAGCACGAGTGCGCGGTATAGGTATACCGATTTAAAAAGAAAAAAAATGTCAAGAAAAATAACTTAAATATCAAAAATTGTCAATAAAGTAACGTCTACTTTTTTTTGCAGAGAAAGGATTATAAATTTCAATTTGTACAAAAAAGGGTAATGACCTCTTAGACCTAAAAAAGATTATAAATTTCAATTTGTAACAAAAAAATGTATAAATTTCACACATTATACCTTTTTTTTGTTATAATTAAAATTTATAATACTTTCTCGACAAAATAAAATTAAATGTTACTTTTATTAACAAATTTTAATATTTAAATTATCTTTCTCGATAATTTAAATGAGACTACAACATTACCAAGGTAGTCAAAAGTCTATTGCAAAGTGAAATTGAACGATGGATTTGATTGATTAGGCGGACAAAAATTCTTAATTAATTAATTAATTAAGATTAAGTGGAACTGCATGTTTGTATGTATATATGTTAATGTGTATGTATGTAAGCATGTTAAGAATTTGTAACATCTCATGCTTTGATGAAATCAAATGAGGCGGTGTACGTGTGTATATTGTAGTCACCTCCTCAAATTAGATATTCTTGTGTGTGTGCGTAGAGGTGCACAAGACCGGTTTTTTAACCGAACCGGATCGGATAAAAACCGGTCCGGTTTTTTTCGGGTTTTTTGAGATCGGATTTTTTTCAAACCGGATCGGATCATAACCGGTTTTTTGAGGATAAAGTGTTAACCGGTGTAACCGGATTCGGATCGGATCGTAACCGGATTTTTTAATATCCGGTTTTTATTTTATCCGATTTTTTAAAAAAAATTCAGATTTTTATAAATTAAAATACTTAAAACATTACAAGGTTCAAATTAAAATACCAAAAATACTTTCGGCAAAGTTTACAACGCGCCCTTTTCGAGCCATTTGACATCTCACACAATTCAAAATGTTCCCAAATTTCTTTGTTTCGATTGTGTTCGATTACCCTCACCACGTCGACATTCCCCCAAACGGAAGATTCAACCGTGTTACTAGCACTAGCCATGAAAAAATAAAAAAGATGGAGATTTGAAAGAGTTTTTTAGAGATATAAGTTTGTGTGAATCATCCTATACCATTCCCAAACTATTTATAGAAAAAAAATGTGAAAAAAAGCCAAAAAAAGGGTAACGTAACGGCTAGTTTTTGAATCTCGAGGACCGGTTTTTTAACCGGATTTTTATCCGGTTTTTTCCAAACCGGTTTTTTATCCGACTAAAAATCCGGTCTAGGCCAAATCCGAGAAACCGGTTACACTATCCGGTTAAAAAAAAACCGGTTTCCCAAAAACCGGTTACGGATAGTTTTTGCGCGAAATCGGATATTCGGATTTTTTGTGCACCTCTATGTGTGCGCAAAAGTGTGCTTAACTTGTGAAAAAGAAAGCGTGCAAACTTGTAAACTTGAAAGATTGGAATTGAAGATTTTATGTTGTTAATTCAAGTAAAAGATTAGTATGTATTTCTTATAGAATATAAGCATGATTCATGATAGTTTTGTGTTTATTTTTTGTTGGAACCTCATGCTTAAAATGAAGAACTTCATTGTTGATGATAAGAAGCCTTTGAAGCTTACTTGATTAGTGGGTTTTGCGAGTTTGAATGTTTTAATTGGATTTGATGTGCCTATGATGATTGTTGATATGATATATGAAGTTTATATATGTTTTAGAAGTGGTTGCAATAAAAATCAGATGTTAGATATGGATTATTTTGTAATTAAGTCGGCTGGAAGATGAACAAGAAGAATATGTTGCAGGTTTTTGCGCGACACGACGCGTCTATCTATGGGACGCGACGCGTTCCCGGTTGGTCGTGCGACTTTGTGTAGTCCGAACTTTGGTCTGACTTTGTGGTCCAACGTTTGGTCAGACCTTGGTCTGACTTTTGGTGATCCGACCTTGAGGGTCCGACCTTGAGGATCCGACTATTGTTCATCCGGCCTATGTAGTCCAACTTAATTGACGCGATGTGACACGTCTGGTGAAATTCTGGATTGATAGTTTTTGTTTGTTATTCGTTTTAAGGCATTTGTTGCACTGGTTTATATGTGATTATAGTATGTTGTTTATGAACATTAGAGATACAAATATATGGAAATATATTTGTGTATCGGTGATTGATTTTAATGTTGTTGTGTTTTCGGTAAACACAAAGACTCAGGTGATATTAGATATCCGAGTGCTGTTTTTGAGAGGTGAGTGGATGAAACTCACGGATGGTAAAGGTTATGATTGATATGATTGATGTCATGCATGCAATTGTAATTGATAGACTGTTTAGTCTGATAATTGATGATTGCATATCTGATTGTATGATTATTTGGCCGATACGAGCTCGTGGTATGATAACGAGTATCGTGATAGAAGTCATCTATGCGTGTAGTTCGGTTGGGCTCGTTTGCTATTGGCAGTGCAGTTGTTGAACTTCCAATACATGTGTTGTGCGGAAGGAAATTTAACTGTGTCAATTAACAAAGGGCTATCGGTAAACCTTTGTTTTGGCCGACATTAGTTGTAGGTTTTGCGCCGAACCGCCGGTCTTCTGTATTAGGTGAATTCATGCTTTTGTATTGATTATTGCCGTTGGAATTTGTGGTTTGCTTCCTCTCACTTAGTTTTCTGCTAATTCCCCACCGTTGAACTGTTTTGCAAGTTCAGTGTTTGTAGTTGGGTTTTGTTAACGGAAAGATTGACTAGCACTCTGATATATGTTTTGCTGGTGAGTGTTTGTGTGTGTGTGTGTGTTTTCTTTGAGAAGAAGAAAAGAAGAACAAGAAACTGTGATTTTGGAAGTGAAGATTGAGTGACTGTTTAAACAAACTAAAGGTTGATATGTGTTTCTAATTGATTATAAGCATGATATGTGATAGTTTTATTGTATGTTGCTGGGTTTATATGATATAGAGTGATGAACTCCATTGGTGGTGATATGAAGGTTTCAGAAGCTTAACTTGACATGTGGGTATTGTTGGATTGTGATTTTAATTAGATTTGATGAATCCTTGATGTTAGTATACATATTATATGATGTTTATATGAGTTTAGAAGAGAAACAACCCTAAAACCAAGCTAATCTTAAGAAACCAACAAACAGCAAGAAGCCAAGAAACAACCCTAAAACCAAGTAACTCTGTTGTTCAGAAGATTATTTTTAAAATTACCTCTAAGTTAACTTCGTATAACCCAGATTAAGAGTCATTTTATAGCTTAAAGAATGTGTTGATTACATGATAAAAAGAATAATAGAAGATTATTTTATAGCTTAAGAGTCATTTTAAAATTACCTCTATGTTGGCTTCTTATAATCCAAAATAAGAGTCGGTTTATAGCTTAAAGAATGTATCAAATTGCATTAGCTTAAAGAATATATCAAAAAAAGAATATATAAGATTGAATATGTACACCCAACTGCAAAGACATTATCTTAACACAAATTATCTCCTTTTTGGTACCCTGGCATGTGGGCAAATTGAAGGCAACATAACAGATTAATAAAAGATTCAAAGACAGGAAAAAGGAGAAATTGAAGAAACAAGAATATGTTATTCTGAGTGTTAACTAGGGCTCAAATTAATCAAGATTAAAAACATGAATAAATTAACAATTAACAGTGAGCAATCGACGGGTAGGAATCAAATTAATCAAAAACAAGAAACACGATACTCGCTACCTCCTTTTTGAGTTTTGACCTGCGATAGATTGATTGAATGCACAGCTTGAATACTTGGATTCGAACAACAAATTGAGACTTCCAGAGGTAAAATCGGTCAATCGTGGTTGCTGCTTGCTGCAGTAGGTCGATTAGTCGAACAACAGGTCAAACAGCTCGAGAATGAGGAGAGAAAGAGAGGGGCGGCGGTGGCAGTGAGTCTCGACTGAGTCGATGCCTTGAAGGTGCGGGATGTGGTGGCTCAGGTGGGGTGGCGGGCTGGAGAAGGAAGGTCTAGTGTCGATCTCTCGAACTGAGTCAAAGCCTCGAAGAGTGGAACTGTCGAAGGTGGGGGTGGGGCGGTGGGCTGCAGCGACAATTATAAAGGATGTTAAAAAACAAGGGAAACTTGAAAACCCTAAACCTATTTACAATATATGTGTGTATATATATATATATTTAATTATATATATATATATATATATATAACGGGGTGGGGGCACTTTGCCCCGATACCGAACCCGAAGAAATCCCCAAAATTTTCTCCGATCCCCGACCCGAAATGGCTTAACCCGACCCGAACTTTACCGGGTTTCGGGTTTCCCCGTCAGATTCGGGACGTTTTAACATCCCTACAAATTTACCACATCACATGGGTGCCACGTGCCATCTTTACTTCTTTATATTCTCACGACTTTACTTGGAATCAAATCCAACTACGCACATGATTCTCAAATTGTGAACATGCATAACTCCTCATCCATATGGGTCATCTCTAGTCAAAACCTCAACTCGTGGATCTTTTGACTAAAAAATGAAAATAATTATTACATTAAGAATAACAAATATAATGTGTAGTGATATTAATTTGAAGTTTATAGTAAGGTATTGTTTAATTAATTATTAAAGATAAATGTTACATAAAGATAAAGTTTGTCCAGTTTTAAGGAGTCCCTTGAGTTGTCCTAAAAGAATATATCAAAATGAAAGCTCTTAAATTAAAAAAAATAAAATTTGCTAGGTTAATACTTAAAAGTTAAGACTTCTATTTGTAGATATGTATTTGAAGAAATTATAAAATGATATAGAAATACACAAATAATTGAAAAAAAATCTGAAAATGAGAGGTTTTCATAAATATGTAGCATTACAAGAATAGATAATTAATATTTAATATGCTTATAATAAATATTTCCTGTCACGCGTTTCATATTAAAGTAGCAATATTATTACCAATTTGTTTCATCTCATTCGATAATATCTATGTAAATCTGCATTATTTGTATCATAACTATAAATCTCAATGTTTGTCACATGGTATGCAATATAGATATTAATTTACTGTAGTAGCATCGACTTTTATTGATAACTATTACGAATATAGTTATGCAAAACAATTGTGACTATAATAACATCCATTTATATTTTCACACTAAATTTAGGCATTCTACGAAGTATTTTATATTGTTTATACCAAATTTTAAATCATCTTTCAATTTGACTTCTTAAAGTTGATTGGGAATAGTTAAAAACTTCTTGCATCGAAATAACTTCATTAAAACTATTAAGAATACTGGAAAGTTTCTTGCACATTAGTTGGGGCTAAATTTGAAATTAAGAATAGTTAATTTCATAAATGGTCCTCTAATTATTCACGAATTATATATTTAGTCTATTTTTTTGAAAAAGTTACAAGTTCTATTCTTTAACTACCTATTTGTTGCGTAAACAGTCATTTCTATTGAATTTTGTTTATTTCTGCCGTTAAGTCCAGTGCTAACGAGGGTAATTATGTCTTTTTACCTTTTTTAAGTTTTTATTAATTATAAATGTCAAATAATATTTATTTATTAAAATTAAAAATAACAAGTGAATTTTCTTTTAAATTGCAAGATGGATGTATTTCAAAGTTGAAAACTTCTTCCCAATTTAACACCACCATTACACCACCACCCACTGCCATATACCACCGACCACCACCATCGATACCCACTGCCGTATACCACCAACCATCATTGTCCACTACGAGCAGAACCCAAAAATGAGAAAACCACAAAGAAGACAATATACCACCACCAGCTACCACCTTATACAACCACCACCAACCACCGTGGTAAACAACCGTTGCATACAAGCTCCAGAAAGTCGAAAACCAACAAGAACACCAAGAACAATGAAACCCATACAACCAAATCAAACCAACCACACAAATCGACACCTATCACGTGAAGCCACCAATAGCCGCCGCCTTAATCGCCTGAAACCCCACCAACTGCCGCTGCATGAAATTGCCTAAAAAACCAACCGCCGAAAAATCAAAACCCAAATTTTTTAAAACATACCCGAAATCCAAACTCATAAAACCTAAATTTTAGATCTAAACCTCACACACACACACAAAATCTGTGGCATATGGTGGTGTGATGGGGATGGTGTACGTAGTGCATGATGGTGGTAGATATGGGAGGTAACGGTCACCGACACCCGTGTGTGTATGCGGCGGGTGGATGTGAATCTAGGGTTTATGTAGCGTAGTTTTTTAGGGCACTGGGTGGCGGTGGTTATGAAAGCAAGAGAGATTGAGGGTGTTGAAGGGTCACAGGTGGTGGCAACGTGGTGGGCGGCGGCGCCTTTGCCGGCGAGATGGAGGTGAGAGGTTTTCATAAATATGTACCATTAAAAAAGTATATAGTTAATATGCTCATAAGAAATATTTCATGTCTTGCATTTCATATTAAAATAGTAATATTATAACCAATTTGCTTCATCTCATTTTGTAATCTATATCTCTTATAACTTAGTAACCATTCCATCCTATGTGGCATCCATGATTGATCCTCAATTTGTGAATCTAAGTTAATTAGGATTGGTGAGTAAATGATGTGTCAAAGGTTTGAGCTTAAAGTCAATGTAAATGGGATTGTTAATTAGAAGGTTGGGTTTCAACTTATTCCTTAAATGTGTCTTAATTAGAAGTTTGGGTTTCAACTTTTCTTAGATGTGTCTTAACTATTAATTTCGGTTACCATATAATGTGTATTAAGTTATATTTTCGGATACCAAGATGAATTTGTTAGCAATGAGAGTGGTACTACATTTGAGCTCCAGCCGAATGAGATTGTTCTTCCTTAATCCCTAACCGTCGGTTTCAACTTCTTCCTTAAATGCGTCTTAACTTTTAATTTCGGTTACCATTATAATGTGTATTAACTTATAATTTCGGTTACCAAAATGAATTTGTGAGGAAGAGTAAATGAGAGTAATACTACATTTGAGGTCCAACCAAAGGTTTATAAATTCGAAAGCTTCCGTCTTTCTTCGCTTTAGTTTAAGCATATTGTACTCTTAACACATTTGGTTATTTGATCAAAGATAATGGCCTCCAAATATCATTTGTTAAGCGAGGTAAACCCTCATGCCCATGGCTGGAAAATTCAGGTCCGTGTCGTCCAGTTGTGGGTACATCATGTCTATATGAAACCTTCGGAAGCATATTGTATCGAAATGGTGGTGATTGGTTGGATAAACCTTTGCTTGATTTTTTATGTATGTAGTTGTTCATTAACATTATATGGAATACATCGTATTACATAATTTTGTAAATAGTGTTCTTTAATACCCTACCGTTGGTTACAACTAAGAATATCAATTATGAAA
Source organism: Dittrichia graveolens (assembly GCA_038502395.1). Lineage (NCBI taxonomy): Eukaryota > Viridiplantae > Streptophyta > Magnoliopsida > Asterales > Asteraceae > Dittrichia > Dittrichia graveolens. Next base: position 30,490,708 of record JARJIL010000005.1, read on the forward strand.
TTAGTGTATTAATGAGGTAGAGTTATGCAATTAGTGTTCTTTCTTAATCCCCTGAGGTCTATAAATTCAAAAGCTTCTTTCTTTCTTTCTTTCTTGGCTTTTATACAAGCAACAAAGTTGTGATTGATGATAGTGATGATTGTAAATTTGTGACTCCTAAGGTTGACTCGAAAACAAATACCGCGGGTTCATCCTGAAAACGTCACAATATTGATGACAAAGATGGGATGTAGAATGATCTATTGCTATGAAGAAGAAGCTCGTGTTTGTGAAGAAAAAAAAAGTTTGAAGGATTTGAGATGACTACCGTTTAAATTAATGTTTTTTGTTTTTTACTTTATCAAATAAGTTGCTTAATTACCTTTGGTAGTATTTCCCCAACACTAATCCTTCTCACCATGTGATAATTAGGTCATTTGGAAATAATATATACTTTGGTTTGAGTTTTAAAATATAAGTTTTCATTTGGAGTTATTAACCTCTTCATGTTGTGTGTTAGTATATATGTGTGTAATCGGCTTCATTATACAATGATTGATGTAAGTAGTTTTTAAGCAATTAGATGAGCTTGATATTGTTTTACGCAATCTTTATTGAAAATGTTTTTGTAACTTATACGTTACTGTGTAACATAACAATACTTATAAAATAATTCAAATTTATTACAAATTAATGTTAATTATTACACTTAAATTGCAACCTATAATTATAAAATTTAATTTATATCATCTACCATATCTATAATTGTTATATATTTTTGAAAAATTATTTGTAACTTATATGTTACTAGAATAACCTAAGATAATATATTAAACTACACAAATTTATTAGACATTAATGATATTTATTACTATTAAATAGCAATTATTATTTATCATTATTTTATACTTTCTTACGATTTCTTCAACATTAGAAATTATTAATATGCCAAATATATTTACAACCTAGCAAAACCAAAAAAATGATTCTCATAATATCAATTATTGTAGGTTAGTTGCAAATGTTATAATGCATTTACGTTTCAACAACATGGATGGTTGTTTAAACAAATACATAACTAAACAGTTAACAAAAGTGTATTCTTAAGAACAAAAATTTAAAAACTCAACCAATTATTGCAGATGAAAAACAAGCATCTTGTTTATGAGTTTCTCGTGCACTTGCCACAGTCATACTTTGTTGTTTTCAAATACGTAGTTTGTAACTTAGTTTAAAAAAACATAAATATTTAACAACTCATAACAAACACATTATAAACACCCGTGTTTACACGGGCTTGAGACCTAGTATCTATATAAATCTTTACTATTTGTGTCATAACCGTTTATCTGAAAGTTAGTCACATGGTATGTAATGTAGATATTCATTTACTGTAGTAGCATCAAGTTTTATTGATAACTATTACGAATATAGTTATGCAAAACAATTTTGACTATAATAACATTCAATTATATTTGCACACTAAATTTAGGCATTCTATATATGAAGTATTTTCCATTGTTTCTTCCCGATTTCAAACGATCTTTCATTTTGACTTCTTAAAGTTGATTGAGAATAGTTTGTTGAATAATGTTTTATATCGGATGAAAAGTGACTTTATAATGTGTTTAATAAATGTTATGAGCTACATCACTCATAGCCAATTGATTTTAAGTTTAAACCCCACAAGTTTACATGGTATCAAAGTAACGTTCATCCGTGATTGAATAGTCCACAAAGACTTCAAGTAATCCATAAGTATCCATGCGCCGGGTAGGAAAAGAATTTAAAAAGAACGTCACACGTGAAAGATCGTGTTGAGTAATGTCTTACATCGAATGAAAAGTGACTTTGTAATATGCTTAATAAGGTCATAAGCTAGCCCATTGGCTTTGAGTTAGAACCCCAAAAACTTATATAGTTAAAAACTTCTTGCATCTTTGTTGGGGATGATTTTTGAAATAACTTCATAAATAAGATTAAAAATACTTAAAAGTTTCTCGCAAGTTAGGCCATACGTAGCGCCTCACCAAACTCCCTTCGGGTTCATCGGCTTGGATTGGGTCGCTCAAGAACAACACTACGCCCCTCCCCCCCTTGGGATACCTCTCGGCTCCCTAAGCCGTCCAACTCGAAGCCATTTTTTATTTCTTTCTTTTTTTTACATTTTGACTCTTGAGCAACTGCATAAAAAAATCTTCCTTTTTTCCTTCTTTCTCCTGTGTAACACAATCACACTTTAAAATTCACATATAAAATTCTCATCATCTCTCTAATTTTCTTCTTTCTCCCCTATAATTACTACTTTCAAATTTTCTTAGTTTTACAGAATATGGATTCACCACCAAAACCTGCTTTATCGACCGCATCGTCGGATTCCGTATCAACCGATGAGCTCATCCGGCACGAAGACGAAATATATATAGGGTTAGTTTGAGAGGCGGTAGATGCAACTTTTAGTAGTACCGTGGAGTCGTCAACAAGAGTCAAAAGTGGGAAAATAGAAAGTGGTTGGCTAGCTACAAACGAGCGGCTTTTACATGACTATTTTGGAGATAACACTGTTTATTAAGTGGAGATGTTTAGACGGCGGTTCCAAATGAGCAAACAACTATTCAAAAGAATAGTTAATGATTTAGAAGCAGAGTACGCATATTTTACATAGTAGTGGGACGTAAGAGAGAAAAAAGGTTTTTCTCTGATACAAAAGTGTACTTTCGCTATTTGGCAATTGACGTACGGAGTAGCCGCCAACTCGCTTGATGAGTACTTGAGGATGGAAGATAAAACATCACGGGATTGCCTACACTAATTTTGCTTGGGTATTGTTAAACTTTATGGTAGGCAATATTAACGTAAACATAAGTGTGGTAATATTCAACAGTTATACCTGCACATGCAGAAAAACACGGATTTCCCAGTATTTCCAATAGCTGGGCTTGGGAAAGTTGCCCGGGTGCATGACGGGGTTAGTTCATGAGAGGTTATCATGAACAACCGACAATAATGCTAGAGGCTGTGGCCTCACATGATATGTGGATCTGGCATGCATACTTCGGTGTTGCGGGTCCAATAACGACATCAATGTTCTCAATCAGTCATCCATCTTCAACGATATCTATGACGGAAAAGCACCCGAGTGTTCATTTGAGGTGAACGAAGTCACCTACAAGCACGGATATTATCTACCCGATGGGATATGTCTGGAGTTGGCTACTTTTGTAAAATCATTTCATGCTTACAAGAAGATATAAGGAAAAAGTTCAAGTCGGCACAAGAATTGGCACGGAAAGATGTTGAGTGTGCTTTTGGCGTGCTCAAACCACGTTGGAACATACTTCAAAATCCGGCAAGTGGATGACATCCGACAAGACTTGAAAACAATTTTGTCAAATCATTTCGTGCTTACAAGACGATATACGAAAAAAGTTCAAGTCGGCACAATAATTGGCACAGAAAGATGTTGAGTGTGCTTTTGGCGTGCTCAAACAACGTTGGCATATACTTTAAAATCCGGCAAGAGGATGACATCCGATAAGACTTGAAAAATTTTTTGTCAAATCATTTCGTGCTTACAAGACGATATACGGAAAAAGTTCAAGTCGGCACAAGAATTGGCACGGAAAGATGTTGAGTGTGCTTTTGGCGTGCTCAAACAACGTTGGAACATACTTTAAAATCCGGCAAGAGGATGACATCCGATAAGACTTGAAAACAATATGTACACTTGTATCATATTACACAATATGATACTTGAAGACTAAGACCATGCAATTTGTAGTTTCGATGAAAACGACATTTTATCATCAGATATCGAAACACAAATAAGTAAATAAGCACATGCGACAAACGTACGAGAAGTCAAACCGGGAAACGCATAATAACCTTCGATCAAATTTAGTCGAACATATATCACGTATTCATTTTCCTAGCAACGAGGAGGGCTAGATGTTTTTATTATTTATTATTTTCGATTTAGAGTTTTGTAATTTTTATTTTCAAATAATAACGTTTTATTGATGTTACGAAAATTTTATTTATATTATTTGTTATATTTTAATTCTTATACAATTCATAAATATTTTATTTTGTTTAATAGTTAAATGTATACTAAAGTAAAGAGTTAATTGTCAATTTAGCCCTTTTAACTATCTCATTTTTTCCGATTTGTTCCTTTAAGTTTAAAAGTGATCAAGATAGGCCTTAAATATTAACTTTTTAGTCTGAATGGTCCATTCGTTAGTTAACTGTTTGTTTGGTCAGTTAAATCAAGGGCATTTCAGTCTTTTTGCCCTTTTTCTAATTTTTAATTATTAAAAATAATATATTTATCATTTTAAAAAATAAAAAAATGTATCACTTATACTCCCCCTTTGTTTCTTTGTAAACACACACATTCACTCTCTCACACTCTCTATCTCTTTCTCGCACACACTTTTCTCCCCTTTCAACAACCACCACCAACACTAGAACTTAAGACAAGCATTACCACTGCCACCATAATTAACAACCACCACTGTTCTCTGTCCACCACTGCCACCCTCTAAGTACCAATGCCACCACAGATTTGAGCACCACCACCACAGATCTGAGCATCGCTGTCTTCCTCTTTGGCCTTGAAAGTAGAAAGAGCAGATTTTGACATCTCTTCGTCTTCTCTAGACATCAACCCATAAAAGCTCAAGCTACCGAAGATTTGACCGGCTTGCATAAGCATTTAGAGCTGCTCGCTTGATTGCCTCTATGTTTGTAGCTGCTGTGTTTGAGTGGTAGTCATCTTTTTCTTCAACCAAAAAAAGCAGAAAACCCGAAAACCTTCTTTGCTCACTTTATCTCTCCAATGGTGGTGATCTTTCTTTTGCTTTATTGTTGGTTACTATGTGTCTTTCTAGTGTGTGTGTGTGTGTGTTTGTTTTGCTTTTCCCTTTGTTGAGTGTTTATTTAAAGTGGTGATTGTTGTTATGAAGGAGAGAAGGCAAGCATTAATGCCAAAGTTATGAAGCCTTGTAGCCCCACTAGATGATGCTTGTGTGTGTGAGAGAGAGTGAGAGAGAGATTGTGGGTATGTTTAAGTTTTTTTTTCCAGATCTGAGTTGTGTGTAGTGATGGTAATGTGCGGTGGTGGTGGGTGTGTTTTTCTTGTGTTTTTAGAACACAACATGATTCTTATTTTTCTTGTTTTTTTGGATCTGAAATGATGTTACTTCCCAGATGTTTTTTTAGAGATTTGCTGTGTGAATTTATCTCTGTTTGATGGTCGTTGGCGGTGATGTAGTAGCAGTGGTGGCAACCGGAGATTGTGATTGTAGTGATAACCGGAAATAAGAGAGAGAGAGAGAGAAAGAGAGAAGTGGCGGTGGTGTCTAATGGCGGTGGTGATGGTAAACATAGTGTTGCTAAAGGCTTTAAAGTTGAAGCTTTGAAGGGCTTTTCTCGAATGATTAATGGTCTCTTTTTTGAATCTCGATTGACCAATCGGTTTGGGTTGTCTCTTCAGTCTTGACTCTTATTCGTGTGTTAATACTTAATCATAATAGGTTAATTTAGGGCATGCGTACTTGTTGTCTTATTAGAATGTTGTATTGTTGGGGTGATTGCCTCTGATGGGTTGATATAAACAAAGGGAATGAAATTTCTATTTTTTAAATTTAGGGTTAATAATAATAGGGTATTTAGTTTAGGGTTTGGGTTACCGTTAATAATTCTTGATTGTTAATTAAAGTTTCTATTTTGTAAATTCTATCATCTAAGTTAGGATTGATACTTAGTATAATAAATTTTATGGTATTTGTTAATTGTTAATTTAAGTAATTATTTTATATGTTTAAAAAGATGGAAAAATTTTATAAACGAAAAATCACCGTCTTTGTCAACATCTGATATATTATGTTAGTGTAGAATCTTCAAAGGCAAATACTATTAATAAGACTCAACAACATAGCTCTACTTTTTCGGCGCCTATTAATGCAGTAGATATGAATGACCTTTCTTAAAATCCTTCTCGTAGACCATGTGAATTTTGTGTTCTAATCCTAACCAAAGAGATCAAATAAGGTGTGTAGATTGGCTAGAGGTCCTTTGGCCATGACTTCGCAACAACTATAAGTAATAAGACAAGACGTTTTATCGAATCATGGTTTGCTCAATATGGTAATTGGTTAGAGTTTAGAGTAAAGATGATAAAACGTTTCGCTTATATTTTACTTCTTTAGAGATCATATTGGACATGAAGGTGGATTAACTAATGGTCTAATTGGTTAGAGTATAATGCGCGCTCTTCCGAATTCTATATATGAAAACATAAGAATTTCTATCTAGTGGTTGAAAGTCAGGATCATTTCAATCATATTTCACCGTCCATTCAAAACATCAAAAGGTTCCAAGAACCCTTCGTCAGTATTTGTAACTCATAGTATTCTCTGCTTGGACTTTATTAGACATAAATCGACATGAATATGAACAAACTTATTGAAGAATACATATAGGGCAAATAAAAAGTCCATTGAACTTGTGATCTTATAAACACTTGTTCAGTTTTTTACAAAAACAAAAATAAGCCCTCTAAAGTCTAAACCGATAAACATAGCAATGGCTTGAAATCGATTTTAGATTTTTATCGGTCATCGACTCCATAAGTAAAAACCCTAAAAAAAACTTTAGGATTAAATCAACAAGTTAAAAACTTTTTTGTTGTAGTATTAAAAAAAACTTTAGAAGTTAAAATAGAAATAAAGTGTAAACTTATGTCTAAATTATTATTAACCCTAAAAGAAAATATAGATTAACGGCTAAAAGTAAATAAAATAGCTAATTTGTAAACCAACAAAACTTAGAGATTAAAGTAATTATTAAACTAAACCTTAGGATTTAAACTCATTAAAATCGAACTTTAGAGGTTAAATAAAAAATAAATGTGAACTTTAAAAATTAAACCAAGTAGGAATAGTTGTAATAAAACTATAATAGGCATAGTCAACTAGGCAAAATACACAATCGTAGACGATGTGACGCTAATTCCTTGACGTCATTAAATATATTCTAACAACTAGGAGCTTGGGAACCATTTCGTTGACAACTATATGTTATATTAATGGGTAATTTTATTTAGAATCTCTTAAAAGTCTAAAGTGATAATGTGACTTATATAAGTGTATGATTTATATTAAAAATTGTAATTAATTAATGTAACATGATTGGTATGTGAGAAAAAAGAGGTTGAAATGCAAGACATTTCCTGTCATCATTTTTTTAATTTTTATTTCTTTTACGTTTTATAATTATTTAATATTTATGTTTATCGTATTGATCATTTATTGAATCAACCTATGTATTTGACGGGTATTTAATCTAGTTCATATAATAACAAATTAAATATATAGTTTAAGTCATTCTTAATCAACTAGTTCAAAAAGTCTAATCTTCTTCTGTATATATGATCTGGATGCACATGGTTGTTACATTAGTATATTAATGAAGCTTCAAAAGCTAAGAAATTAGTATTACTGAAATACCTTTCAATTATTTATTATTATTATTTTTCTTTAAAGGGGCAGAAATAGAAGGTTTTACAGATACTTGTCAAAGGTTTTCTCACATCACATATTCAAAATCCAATATTTTATACTTGAAGGTTTACATTTTGGCTACTTGTGTTTCAGATACTAATTGCTGCTAGAGAGAGCTAATCAATCTTTTCTATGGCAGACGATAATCAAGCTTCTCCAGATGACATCTACGAAGACATCAAAATTTTAGTGGTTGATAGTTGGGGTCATGCCAACCATCTTTCACCATCCATTCAAAGGGTTCCAAGAACCCTTCGTGATGTCAGCGTGAATTCGTATACTCCTCGTATCGTCTCCATTGGACCTTATCACAAAGAAAATGAAAGTTTGATGGAAGTTGAAGTACACAAAAAGACCTGTCTGCTTGATTTATTTCATCGTTTGAACATCCCGTGGAAGGAAACAATGAAAGCATGTTTTGACATGGTCCTTGATAAAATAGACCAAATCAAGGCGTGCTATGAACATGATATGCTTAAGACGTATAATGACCATGAAGTTGCAAAAACGATGGTGATCGATAGTTGCTTCATACTAGAACTTGTTTACAGATCAAACAATTACAAATTCTCTAACCGTTCTTTTTTTGACAACAAGTTGCGTACCCTTTATGTTAAGCATGATTTGCTACTCCTAGAAAATCAGATTCCTTTTTTTGTTCTTAAAGATATATTTGAGAACACAATTGGAAAATTCAAACCTAGAGCCTCACTTGTTAACCTCCTCCTTTCATTTCTTGAAGATATGAACCCCTTTAAAAAAGATCTGCTGCTTGATAACATTAATGTAGATGATTTTGTTTGCTGTGATCATATTCTAGGATTGCTTCAGAAGTGTTACTGGCATAAAGATGCTACCTCATCATCACAACTTCCAGCAGATTCGGCTGCAAAATTTGCAGAGGCAATATCATACTCAGTCACAGAACTTTCTTTGGCAGGGGTGAAGTTTAAACCTAACAAAGATTCAAAATGGGTGCTAGACATGAAATTCAAACCATCTAGATCTCCATGCTTTTGCTGTTCATGGCGTAAGCCTACTTTCAGAATGCCTAAGCTGAAAATCGAAGATTACACAGAGTCGGTTTTGAGGAACCTTATTGCATACGAGCAAAGCTCTCCTGAAATCCCTAATTACATTACGTCATATGCTTTCGCGTTGGAACAGATATTGGATACAAAGGATGACGTTGTTAAGGTAATAGATTCAGGATTACTTGTAAACAATTTGGGTTCAAGCAAACAGGTGTCTAATATGGTCAACAGTATATGCAAAGAAGTTACAGTCAATGATTTCTTTTACATCAAGCAATGGAAAGATTTGCATGACTATTACAGCGGCTACTGGCCCAAGAATATTGCATGGTTGAGGCGCACATATTTTGGTTCTCCTTGGAGCTTCATATCTCTACTTGCTGCATTGTTCCTGTTTGGTCTGACCGTGGTGCAGACCTACTATACTATTCACTCTCCATGATATTAGACTGCAATGAACCGATGGAAGCTACCACCGGACGTTGGCTTTGAATCTAAATTGTTTTCTGTTATTAGTTTTTCAAGCATTGTATACTTTTTTCGGGTTTCTTCATATTTTGACTTTGTTGTAACAAATCATCCATCTTGGGCAACTATCTGTTTTATGAATTGCACTAATCGTTTTTAACCAAGACTTTTGCTTTTTGTTTTTTCTTTTTTTCATATCAATTGTGTTCTGAGATATATAAACAAAATAAAATGTATACAATCATATCCTTACGTTTAAGTAAACTGACTGATTCCTAAAAAAAAATCCACCTTCGATCAAGATAAAAAATAACTAGTTAGGATTATATTTAAAAAGTAACAAATCAAACAACCAAATTCATAAAATTTGTGTAAACTAAATCAAAACTTGATTACCAAAAACAAAGAACAAAACATCTGATCTCCTATTTCTATATGTTTAGTTTTCTCAAGGCGTCGTTGCTTATACTTTTTAGTTTTCTAAATTGTTATTATTTTATCTGCAGAAAACCTATATATAATAAAATTATTGCAACAAAAGAAATAGAAAAGCCACATTTCTTATAAATCTGCAAACTACTACTAATTAATTAGTTATAAATCTGAATAGGTACAGATATTTTGATTAAGTTGTTTATTAACATGTACAAACACCCCTTCTAATAATAAATACAAGTAATAAACACGCAAACTACTTGTCATCATCGGTAACAGTTCTCATCCTCATCATTCTCACAATTCTTTAGGGTCATTACCGATCAAACAATCTCAAGAAGTTATTCTCTAAACACTAGGTTATTAAAAGTTGCTTTAAGGGATCCGGCTATATATATATATATATATATATATATATATATATATATATATATATATAGGGGCGGTTCCCTTGAGAACAAAAAAAATGTAAGAAACAATCCGGACCATATATATAATTGATCAATGGTTAGAAATGATGAATGGCAAAGTGGTAAATAATCCAATATATGAGGCTGTGAGTTAATAATAGGTGGGGTAGTTATGTAAAATTGCATATATGTTTTATCTTATTAAAAAAGGAAAAAAAGGAAAGAAATAGCCTGATTGAAAGAGATACGGAAGAGTGAAGAACAAACCAAAAAAAAACCACCGAGGAAATCGGGATTCAAAATCATTCCTTTACTTGAACGACAGTCTTTACGTAACATGATTTCAAGCATGAGGATTATTCTGTACAAATATACTTTAGGATTCATATCTTTTTAGCTTTACCACTATACTAACTTGACTATATGGATCAATCATTGGTTGTTACCACCACTCAAATCTTGAAGGATTTCTTTTAAATAGTAAGATTAATAGTTACATGTTCATCCTTTAGTGAAGTCGGCTTTACGGTTCAATAAAAGATGGTTTATTGAAAGGTGTTATTGAAAATTTGGTCATAATTTTAGTCAGGCACAACCACACTTAGGTTCTAAGTATGTTGATTTAACATCATTTCGTTTGGATATGACTATGTGAAAAACAGTCAATAAATTCAAGTTCTATAACTTATTGGAAGATAATCTATTAAAATATATTGCAGCAGGTTTTTGGTGAAAAATTATAAACTTAAATAAGAGATCGTCACACATAAGTGCTTAGGCTATGTGTTATACCCTTCCTTTTCCTTTTCCTTACCCAATGCCAGATCAGCGCCACATCATTCCCTCTTTCATTCCCTATACCCTACCCAAAATAAGTGTTATATCTTCCCTTTCCTTACCCAAACCTGCTTTATATTTTTTTATTTACATATATATATATATATATGTGTGTGTGTGTGTGTGTGTGTGTTGGTTGGGGAGGGGGGGAGGGGGGGGGGAGTTGGGTATCTGGTTTTCCATCGAGCTTCTATACCCGAAGCTACTCGATAGAATCGAGTAGTGTATAACGGGTGGTCTTAGTGTGTTACCTACAATCCTGCCTTATTAAAATGTAATCTTGTTTGAATCTCAAAACACTTAACAATTTACAGATTCAAGTAAGGGAAAGACTATGAGTACTCTAAGCCTTTAATAACAGTTCAGTCTTAGTAGTACTGTAGTTTGAAGGTTGGTCAGATATCAATCTTGCTAAAAGTGTATAGTCTATTACAAGTGTGTTCCCCGAGAAGCATAAGAAGAATGTTTAATATAATTCATACTTAATTTATAGTTCTAACGAACTAATTAATTTTAGCCTTTGGATAAATGGCATCAATGGTCCACATTGCATTTTAAAAATTTGGTCGAAATGGCATTTACGTAATTCACATGTGATGCTTTTACAAATCACATGTGATTGTACACTGAATCACTAGTGATTGAATATTAAAATTTAAGTACTTTGTTTTTTATATAGATTTTATTGAACACAACTCAGTAATTATCATCTCAAAATAAACATAAAAAATAGGAACTTTTGTGTTTAGAGTCTAGACTAGTATCCATGGTTCTAAAAGGCTCGCCTTGGCTTTGTCAAAGCTTAAGGCTTGACCATGCTGCCACGACATGATCCAAGGCTTGACGTACGCTAAGATCCCGTTTGACATGTCTTTACCTGTTATAATCCGTGTTTTTTAGGCATATTAGAGGTATTGAGCCATATGAGCCAAATAAATATAGTTATTTAGTTATAAGAATGGTTGGATATACTAAAAACAAAGAAAAAGATTGATGAACTATGTTATAAACCTATAATTATGTGTTTCTTATATTTGTTTGTATAATTTTATATACATAATTATAATTTATATACAAAACTGTCGCCTTAAGTCGCGTCTTGTAAAACGGCTTGATGCTTAACCTTGCCACCACACTATTTAGAACCTTGCTAATATCTAATCTTTGAGAAATATGAATGCTTCAATCCAAGACTGATGACTATCAAGATTCACATGCTGATGATTACAGTCTGTAATATTAACAACACTGATCTGAACTTTCAGGCAGTTAGCTGATGAATAGAAATCAAGACTTAATTCAACAGAAGCTTAATTAAAATTAACTAAAACAGTAACCTAAACTTCATCTGAAATCCATCAGCATACTTAATCATTCTGATGCTTAACCCAAAACTAGCTACTACATTAACGACTCAATCAAAGCTATGGTAATGTGAATTTGGATTTAACTTAACCAAAAGAAATCAATACCCTCAAGATCAAGGCTCAACCTGATCGAAATAGAAGGAAAATGGTCGAACAGAAGGAGAGGTTGAACCGAAAAATCAAGACTTTCGTATCATGAAAATCGAAATAACCTTAATTGTAGTCGAAACTTGAAGTGCGCCGCTCTCTGGTCTCGATTTGGTGCTTCGATTTCAGCCCTACATGACCCTCATTTGCTGCTGTCAATTGTTACTTGTAGCCCCCCCCCCCCCCCCCCCCTCCCTCCTCCTCTCTCTCTCTCTCACACACACACACACTCGATTTTCGGTTGTGAACAGCTTGGGGGTTTCGCAAATGACAGAGTGCAGCTGGGGTATTTATCGCTGAATTTGTTGGAGAGTCATGGAGCTGAGCACCGATGGAACTATGGAAGAGGAAGTAGTTGAATCGATCGTGAATTTTGACTAGTTTATTAGGGGTTATTAGATCATGAGTTTGGGCTTAATCAACTAGCTCCATGGGCTAATGAAACTTAGATTACTTTTAAGTTTTAATCCTAATTGGCCCGTCATCTCACAAGTTTTAAATGATGAATTTTTATTTTCTTAATTTATTTATTTATGTTTTTTTCCGGGTGTTATCTGTCTACTTTTCTAAAATATGTTCTAACTTGAAATTACTATGTTAATTGTTGGATTAGAAACTAGAAATCATATCATTGAGGATTTTGGGATGGATTTCCGCTCTTTTGCTATAAGTGTGTGCTGATGTGTGCTTGTTGTACGTGTGTGTGTTTGTGTGTATGTGTGTGTGCTGATATGTATTGTGTGTGTGCTGATGTGTGTTCTTGTTGTGAGTGTGTGGTGTTGTTTAGAGTTTTTGTTGGCATTATTAGATTACATCGTGTACATTGTAAGATTAGATGATAATTAACAATCTTGTGTTTAGGGTTTTGGATTTTACTAATTAAGTTGCTAATTGTGGTTCTTTTAATCTTACTAATTGTGGTTTAAATTGTTAGTTTAGATAATTAATAACATTCTTATGTTTGGGATTTTTTATTCTCCTAATTGTGTTAGATTAAATGAAACTCTTTAGTTGCTTTGATGTTTTTGTTAATTTGTGTCTTGATGAATGTTGTTCTGATGTTTATAAAAGATAAAGTTCAAAGCTTGATAAATTCTGATGTTTATATTTGTATAAATTTTAATTCTTGATGATCTGTTATATTTAGTTATTAATTTAATTCTTCATAAATTGTAATATTTAAAACAACTAAAAGAGTGTTTAAACTTGATGTTTAGTTAGTAATTTGGTAATATATCAAACATATATATTTTGAAAACATTTTAAATAATTATATTTAAGTGTGTATACACATACTCAAACACATTCTATTATATATATATATATATATATAAATGAACATGTTTATATATATAAATGAACGTGTATAAGTGTGTATATAAATGTGTGTGTAAGAGGAGAGTTCATATAAAAAGCATTTTATTGAAAAGTGTGCTAAGCAATTTGAGTCACATATTTATATTTGATCTAGTAGTCTAAATTAAACATATATTTTTTTATTATTTTAATTTCTAATGGTATAATGATAAAATAAAACTTTTCTCTCTTTAATTTTTTCTCTCTTAAATTTTGAACAAAAAACAAAAATAAATTACTAGTAAATTATTAATAATGAACACAGGCAAAAAATATACGAGTTTAAAATAAATTTTTACAATATTCAATACTGAACAAGATAAAAATATATATGAATAAGTCAATTATTCTCTGATTGTTTACAAATGAATTTATGCTTGTTCACCACAAACAATTATTGAAAATCTATATTCTTATTTTTAGTGAATAATAATCTAAAATATTTTATCCGTGTTTCTCCTTTTTGTTTTTTCTTCATAATAGTTCGTAGAGAGCTATATATAATCTACAAAAGTTGGTAGTTAGAAACAACTCAAATCAAACGAAATATAAGCCATGTGTTTAATACTGAACCATATATTTTTAGTATCAACACCACTGTATAGTAGGTAGTGTTCAAACAATAAACAAACACTCCAATACACTAATGAACTAAAAAAAATTAGCATTTAAAGTGTGAGCCAAACAACACTAAACCAAACACTAAAGAAACACTCCAATGCTAACGACACCTAAAATGGGAGTTCAAATTCACTTAGACCGAGACATAGAAAAAACAATTGCAAAATAAAATATTCTAATTATCATGCCAATGGCATGAAAATGGTTTTAATTGCAAAACAGTCAACGCATCAAAGGTGATAATTGGCCCTTGAAGCAAGGAATGAGAACTAGAGGGGTCGGTTCATCTGCGAACCAAGTTTACCGATGGTAAAAGTTTAGAAGGAGGCGGATATAAACTAGTGACACAACTATCATCAATGTGCAAGATCCTTATAGGTCAAACGTAGAGTGGTGATCGTCGATTGAGGGCGGTGGTCATAGCGGTTTGCCATATTTGAGATTGTCAACGAGTCTTTGATATCTTCGATAGGGGAGAGTCGTTAAGGGGTCATCTATGTTTCAGATCTACAATAGTGCTTGGTGAAGGGGTGCTGGCAAGGGTATATAGTAGGAGTAGCCACCCATGGGTTGCGACGGTGGGAGGCTATATATAGAGATAGATTGTTTACTCCGATACTACTACACACACATGTGGTCGTCTAAGGGCGGTGGCTGGCGACCTAAGATGAAGAGACGGTGATTGCATAAAGAGGGGGAGGTAATGGCATTGGGAGAGATGATGAGATTGATTAGGGTTTTTTATTTGGGGAGTGGGCTATGGTTTTAATTAAGGAGGAGAAAGGAGAAAGAATATTGTGTGTTAAATATCTTTTTTACCTCTTTTGTTTATTTAGCAAAAAACATCTGATTTAGTGTTAATTACAAAAATGCCACAATGTATTATAGCCATTGATTAATCAAATGATCCAAAACTCTTCTCATACTTTTCACAAATAAAACAATTTTTGCATTAACATTTATATATATATATATATATATATATATATATATATATATATATTATGAGCTTAGAATACGTGCCTGAAATTGATTTAGAAATTAGTTTCCGGTTATACCCTTTTTGGGTCGACTTTTTGAATACTTTATCTCTTCTAGGATTTGAATGCGTATTACATGATTGTGTGTTTATACTTGAGAGCTAAGGGGAAAGGTTGTCAAATTTTTCTTAAACAAATTGGGTAATATTCATTCATATAAGAAGTCGGGTATTTAAAAAGAGGGTTTAGAAGCCTCCCATGAATATGTTCTACCCATTTGAAAAACCTTAAACCCTATAATATGTTTCAGTTGCATCATGCCTATTGATAAAACATGGACTACTACCGAAAGCCATAACGATGACAAGTTCCAACACAGACTCGCTAATTTTGTCTAGAGATCCAAGGTACATGTCAATAGCACAGGTCTAATCAGATACCCGTGCCAAAAATGTGTAAATAATGAATTGAAAATAATTTCAATAGTGAAAGTTCATATACATAATTTTGGTTTCTGTCGACGTTATAATACATGGGTTTATCACTGTAAAACTAGAACTCCTTTGTTTGTAGGTGACGTAACTCCAAGAAACAAGATGACTAATGTTATCGATGACGTTACGGGGAAGGTAAAGGAAAACGATACCAACCATGATGAAAGGGAACTCAGATACAGAGGGAAGCGTTGTCAACGATGGATTTCTTAAGCTACTAGAGGAACTCAATGCACAATTATATCCTCCTTGTACTTGGTTTTATTCCCTCAACTTTTTAGCAAAACAGATGCATATCAAGATAAACAACAAATGAACTAATAGCTCATTTGACCATCTTTTGTAGTTGTTGAAATCTGCTTTTCCGATAGGAAACAGGATTCTCTCTGCATATTATGTTGGGGTTTGTTCGGTTTTTCAAAATATATTTTAGCAACGGAAGCATGAACAACAATTTTAAACTTTTTAAAACTCCCCACCAATGATCCATATGCAAGCCTTAAGAAACAAAACAACCATAGGGTGTTTAGAACTACAACCTTTGTAGCGTGAGTAAACCGTTGATGAAGTGGTTGATCTATTAGAAGCCAAGAAAAGACTTCCTCCAAGGTATCCACAAAATCAATGAGTCCAACACCTCCAAGATGCTAGTCTCTCCAACCCTTGAAATTCAAGCAAGCAAGCAACAACCTCTTGTTCTTCTTCTTGAACTTACTATGTATGTATATGAGTATGTATTCTAACACCACACTTTGCTCACTTGAAGAACACCAATACTACAAAGTAAGGATGTTTTCAAGTATCAAACACTTAGAACTTTTCTAAGAACTCAAGGAAAGGTGGTAGCATAAACTTATATACAAAAGAGCCATGCATGTACTAAATAAGATCTAGAAGTGAAGCAACAAGGGGAGGCCCCCTTTGGCTCCCATTTTTGGCCGAAAATGGGTGAGGGGGGAGGGTCCCCTCTTGTCTTCCTTCCATGCTTGTACATCTAGTCCATGCCTTGGTCCATTCCAATCAAGAAGCAATACATGGCCCCTTTGAAGGATTAATGTGTAAATTTCTAGTTTTCTTTCAATTTATAGAAAAGAGTATACTAGATATGTCATACTAAGTATAAAATACATCTACATGTATTTTATATACATACTTGATTGTTACTAGTAACTCTTTACTTGTAACAAGGATATACATACATTTATATAATTGTTACTAGTAACTCTTTACTTGTAACAAATATACATTTATACATATATATATATATATACATATATAAAATCATATGTTTATATTTATGTATTTCATATGCATTATCTTATATTAATATATAAGAGTGATATTATTATTTCACATAAATAATAATATGCAACAATGCATATATATACTTATATATATAATGAGTTGGAAACATATTTAAATCATATTCAAATATGTAATTGGTGTCCATTGATTGTAAATGTGTGACCCTATGGGTTTATTTATTATTAGTAATATCGTATTAATTTGTGTCTTGTGCACATAGAACCAACAATCTCCCACTTGCACAAGTTACAACTTAAGCCGATATAGACAATGGTAAGAACGTCTAGCAACATCCCATTGCCCCTAATAATAAATAAAGTGTGTTGATCAACACTTTCACCAACGAAGTTAACTCACTAGCTACAAATCGTTGTTATCGGTAAGTCATCAATTATCCCTTTGTTTTAACATCTCGTTGAACATGAGACATGGATCGTCATCAATTCTCATATAATGTTCAACTTGTTTTAGGGCCAGAGATATTATACTCCCAATTAAATGAGAGAAACAAATTCCATCTTGACCACATACGTCTCTTATAAGACTCATATCATACCTAATAATGGCCTTTATAACTACCCGGTTAAAGATAGCGTTTAACCACATTAAAGCATGATACTCCTCATACTCGAGTCCCAATATGTGTCTCAGGTCTAGGGATACAAAGATACCACCCTTTTCTCAAGATTTACTTATGACACTGATCCATGAAGCGATCTTAAGAGCGGGTCATGTCCAATGTTTGTTCCCTAACAAACATTAGTGAATTTGGCTGCAAACCCTTTTGCCTACTTTCATCACGAATGAAAGTCAACCAACTTATTCACATTAGTCTTAATTCATAACTATTCCCATAGTTATAACCGACTATGGACGTTTTAGAATAAAGAATTATTCATGGATTTAAACATGCTAATAAAGAACACAATATATATTAATGAAGTGATCATATCCCATACATCATTCAGATAAAATAGATATTGTCATAATGTTCCAAAATATTCAAATACTAAATTACAATTCAAATCCAATCCCTTGCAAAGCGAAGACCTATTGCCCTAGTATGAGACTCATGCTTAGTCGAGGCAAGAGGTTTCGTAAAAGGATCTGCAAGATTCTGATCTGTATGAACTTTGCGAATACACATATCTCCTCTATCCACTATATCCCGTATGTAGTGGAAACGCCTGAGGATGTGTTTGGTGCTGTGATGTGATCTAGGTTCTTTTGCCTGGGCAATAGCACCTTCATTATCACAAAATATTTCTATGGGGTCTTGAATGCTTGTTACTACCCCAAGGTCAGCAATGAACTTCTTCATCCATGCAGCTTCTTGTCCAGCCTCAGAAGCAGCAATGTATTCAGATTCTGTAGTGGATTGTGCAACTACACTTTGCTTAGAACTTTTCCAAGCAACCGCGCCTCCATTCATAACGAAGACATAGCCCGATTGTGATCGAGAATCATCTCGATCCGTTTGGAAACTAGCATCTGTGTAACACTTTACACAAAGATCTTCTTCCAAACCCCCATAGATCAAGAACATGTCTTTGGTTCTTCTCAAGTATTTTAAAATGTTCTTGACTGCCATCCAATGGCTATCTCCTGGGTTTTGCTGGTATCTGCTCGTCATGCTCAAAGCATACGAGACATCTGGCCTAGTGCATAACATGGCATACATGATGGATCCAATTGCAGAAGCATATGGGATCTCACTCATTCTATCTACCTCTTCTCTTGTGCTAGGGCTTTGAGCTTTACTCAAAACCGTGCCTAGTGCCATTGGCAAGAATCCTCTCTTAGAATTCTCTATCTTGAATCGTTTCAAGATTTTGTCAATATATGCACTTTGACTTAGGCCTATAAGACGCCTAGATCTATCCCTATAGATCTTTATTCCAAGAATGTAGGCGGCTTCTCCCAAGTCTTTCATTGAGAAACACTTCCCAAGCCAAGACTTGATGTCTTGCAAGGTCGGGATGTCGTTTCCAATGAGTAGTATGTCATCAACATACAAGACAAGGAATGCTACTGCGCTCCCACTAGTTTTCTTGTAAACACACGGTTCATCTTCTGATTTGATAAAACCAAACTCTTTTATTTTCTCATCAAATCGAAGATTCCAACTTCGAGATGCTTGCTTTAGTCCATAGATGGATCTTTTAAGCTTGCACACCTTATTAGGATACTTAGGATCTACAAAACCTTCAGGCTGAACCATATAGACATCTTCACTTAAGTGTCCATTTAGAAAAGCCGTTTTGACATCCATTTGCCATATCTCATAGTCATAATATGCAGCTATGGCAATAAGTATTCTAATAGATTTAATCATGGCTACCGGAGAGAAAGTTTCATCATAGTCAATACCATGAGTTTGAGTGAAACCTTTTGCCACTAGCCTTGCCTTAAATGTGTGTACATTTCCATCCATGTCTGTCTTCTTCTTGAAGACCCACTTGCTCCCTACAGTCTTACTATTGGGAGGAAGATCAACCAAGTCCCATACTTGATTTTCATACATGGACTGCATCTCAGTGTTCATGGCATCAAGCCATTTATCGGATTCCGGATCCGATATAGCATCTTGGTAGTTAGTAGGCTCAGAAGAGTCTACCAAGAAAATCTCATCATTGGACACGAGAAATCCGTATCTCTCGGGTTCTTGACGAGGTCTACCAGATCTACGAACACTTTGTGTTTCAGTAGGTTCTTGAACAACCATTTGTTCAGGTTCAACAACCGTTTGTTGAGTGCTAGTGTCAACCTGACTTGTATTTTGTGGTTCTTGAATTTCTTCAAGGTCTACATTGCTCCCACTTGCCTCTTTCGAAAGAAACTCCTTTTCTAAGAAAGTGGCATGCCTAGAAACAAACACTTTGTTCTCAGCTGGGTTGTAGAAATAATATCCTAATGAATCTTTAGGATATCCCACAAAATTACATTTGATAGATCTAGGATCGAGTTTGCTTAAAGCTTCTTGTCGTACATGAGCCTCACAACCCCAGACTTTCAAGTAAGATAAGTTTGGAACCTTTCCATACCACATCTCATATGGTGTCTTATCTACCTTCTTAGTTGGAACCATATTCAATATGCGCGCAACAGTTAATAAAGCATAACTCCAAAAGGACGAGGGTAGAGTACTTCGGCTCATCATAGACCGAACCATATCTAGTAGAGTTCGGTTCCTCCTTTCAGATACACCATTATGTTGTGGTGTTCTAGGAGGAGTAAGTTGTGAGATAATCCCACAATTACTAAGATGATCCATAAACTCTTGGCTTAAGTACTCACCACGTCGATCGGAACGAAGGGCCTTGATTGTTTTGTTGAGTTGATTTTGTACTTCGTTTTGAAACAGCTTGAACATTTCAAATGTTTCATGTTTATGTTTCATCAAATAAACATAACCAAATCTACTATAATCATCGGTGAATGTAACGAAGTATCTATCACCATCCCTAGACATTGATCTAAAAGGACCGCATACATTCGTATGTATGATTCCTAATAGATCTTTGGCTCTTTCACTTGAACCGGAGAAAGGAGCCTTAGTCATCTTTCCATATAAACATGATTCGCAAACTTCAAATGAGCTAGAATCGTTTGATTTTAAAATTCCATCCTTTTGAAGTTTTGCAATGCGTTTCTTGTTTATATGACCAAGTCGACAATGCCATAGGTATGTTTGACTTAAGTCATGCTTAGGTCGTTTGGTGCTAGTGGTATATATAGAATTATCATCAAGAGATCTTTTAAGATTAACTTCATATATTCCATTAAGAGGCCGAGCCTCAAAATACAAAATATCGTTTTTGAAGGCACGAATGCCATCATCAACGAAACCAAATGTGAATCCAGATTCTCTTAACCGAGCTACTGAAATAATATTCCTAGTTAAACTAGGTACATAACAACAATTGTTTAATATTAAGTACAGGCCATTTGGTAATAATAATTCAAAAGTTCCAAGGGCTTCAACAGCAACATTTGCTCCATTGCCCACGTGGAGATCCAAATCGCCTGGCTTCAGCAGCTTACTTTTTCTCAACCCCTGCACATTGTTACAAATGTGAGTTCCACAACCGGTATCAAATACCCAGGAATTAATGGAAAAAGTATACATTTCAATCATATATATACCTGAAGTGCTAGCCTCGCCAGCCTTCTTCTTTTTCAACTCTGCAAGGTAGGTTGGACAATTGCGCCTCCAATGTCCTACCACCCCGCATTCAAAGCACGGGTCATTCTTGGGAACCTTTCCCGCCGTCTTGGGTGTAGGAGCCTTGGCAACTTGCTTGCCTTGTCCTTTCCCTTTGCCTTCGCTTTGCCCTTCCCTTTTGAGTTGCTTTTGCTTTTCTTCTTGATTCTCCCTTCTTGAATCATCAAGACTTGAGGTGTTTTGCTTGGAATCTTACTCTCAGCAGTTTTAAGCATCCCATGCAACTCTGAGACAGATTTCTCCCAATTGTTCATGTTATAGTTCATGACAAATTGATCATAGGCTTTGGTCAACGAGTTAAGGATCATATCCTGTGCAAACTCGTTGGTTATGGGAGATCCAAGCCTAGCAAGCTGGTCAATGTATCCTTTCATCTTTAGCACATAGTCGCTAACGGATTGACCTTCCTCCATCTTACATGCATGGAAAGCTCGAGTGACCTCAAAGCGTTCTTGCTTCGCTTGCTTTTGGAACATTTCCTTAAGCTGGCCAAGCATCTCATATGCTCCATGCTCCTCAAGGTTCTTTTGAAGATCCGGAGACATGGTAGCAAGCATGAGGCATGAAATTTCGACCGAGTCGTCGGAATGCTTCACCCAAGCATCCCTAACGGCTTTGGCCGCAGTCAATGGAGGTTCCTCAGGGACGGGATCCTCAAGTACGTACAATTTCTTTTCGTGCTTAAGAACGATTCTTAAGTTACGATACCAGTCTAAGAAATTTGTACCATTGAGTTTTTCTTTCTCTAGGATTGAACGAAGAGATAAGTTGTTAACGGGCGTAGTTGAGTTAGGGGCCATCTACAAAATTTAACAAAGTTCAATTTAGTATTTTTGATATTTAATCCTTTAATAATTAATACCCTTTAGAATTATAAAATTCTTTAATTTTTAAAGGCTAGGATCCAAGTTGAACTTAACCTTGAATGTTTGGCTAATGCTCTCTCCATCAAGTTAAAACAACAAGGTAGGTAACGTTTATCAATTACATCTCGTATGTAATTCCTAGATCTTTATGGGATCCTAGACAACGATTGTCAATTTTGGCATGTTTGATCCCATCTATGCCTCGGGCTTCCTTACGTTTGGCTAATGCTCTCTCCGTAATAAGATTCCGATTAAGTCGTCCTATTTCAAGACGGTGAATTTCCGGCCCAAGACGTTCATGGAATTCGCGGAAAAACACCTCGGTTGTTACAAAAACAATCCACGCGTTTGGCTAATGCTCTCTCCACGTAAGTGTCGTTGCAACAAGCGAGTGTCTTAAAATGGGATGGCATATACTTACGTTTTGAAAAAGGGCTTTTACCGTTTTGTATATTTATTAAATAAAACAAAACGAGTCGTGTGACTAGTATTGCATGCATACAATAACAAGTCCACGTTTTGATAAAATCATATTTTATATATATATTGGTCTTGAGTATTCTTAAAATCCATATTTTACGAACTCTCAACGCGTTCAATTTTAAACTAGTATTAATATCCTATATTAACGTGTGTAGTTTCGAGCGCGCAAATACGACCAATTTTAGCTTGTAATAAAACCATTTTATTATTAAGCTTGAATGGAGTTTGGTTGAGTTTTAAAATCTCTATTTTATAAAACTCATATACATATATATATACAAAGATATATATTTTGACATAATGAATTTTAATCTTTACAAAACTCCTTTTATATAAAATTCATTTTACATCTTATGTTATGTCAACTTAAAATACCAAACTCCCATTGTGTGATTTATATTATGTAAAAAATATTATCTAGCATGCAAAAATCCTATTTTCAACCATGCATAATAATATAAACATAAACACACACAAATAACATGTATAAGTGCATGACCAAGCCATTTATCCTAAGTGGTATTTTTGTGAGCCATACAAAAATACCAAGTCATAACTAAGGACCAAATATTCCTCTTGTGATGAACTTGAAGCTCCCACTTGCCAAAACAACTCCTTGTAGTGCAAATGACTCCAAGCCTTCATGGTTGACTCCACCACACTTGAAAACTCCAACTTGGTCATTTCTTCATCTTGTTACATTTTTTATAAAAGTAAACTAGTCTAAACTATTCTACTACTTACAAAATACAACAAGATGAAACAAAACTAAAATTATTATTACATACCAAATGAAAAAATAATTTTACAACCAAATCGAATTTCCAACACATCACAAAAGGTCTATGGCTTGTTATGCACAACATACACTCAAACAAACATATATATCAACACTTGATATTTAGGCAACTTTTACAACCAAACATGCATGTGGTTTGGTTGTTTCCCAAAATAAATATATAAACATATATAAGTTGCCAACAAGAAAATCCACAACTTTTCTAACAAAAGAAAAGTTGTCCATTTTCTTAAAACAATACATACTCAAAAAGTTTCTTAAAACTATACATAAGTGGCTCTGATACCACTGTTGGGGTTTGTTCGGTTTTTCAAAATATATTTTAGCAACGGAAGCATGAACAACAATTTTAAACTTTTTAAAACTCCCCACCAATGATCCATATGCAAGCCTTAAGAAACAAAACAACCATAGGGTGTTTAGAACTACAACCTTTGTAGCGTGAGTAAACCGTTGATGAAGTGGTTGATCTATGAGAAGCCAAGAGAAGACTTCCTCCAAGGTATCCACAAAATCAATGAGTCCAACACCTCCAAGATGCTAGTCTCTCCAACCCTTGAAATTCAAGCAAGCAAGCAACAACCTCTTGTTCTTCTTCTTGAACTTACTATGTATGTATATGAGTATGTATTCTAACACCACACTTTGCTCACTTGAAGAACACCAATACTACAAAGTAAGGATGTTTTCAAGTATCAAACACTTAGAACTTTTCTAAGAACTCAAGGAAAGGTGGTAGCATAAACTTATACACAAAAGAGCCATGCATGTACTAAATAAGATCTAGAAGTGAAGCAACAAGGGGAGGCCCCCTTTGGCTCCCATTTTCGGCCGAAAATGGGTGAGGGGGGAGGGTCCCCTCTTGTCTTCCTTCCATGCTTGTACATCTAGTCCATGCCTTGGTCCATTCCAATCAAGAAGCAATAAATGGCCCATTTGAAGGATTAATGTGTGAATTTCTAGTTTTCTTTCAATTTATATAAAAGAGTATACTAGATATGTCATACTAAGTATAAAATACATCTACATGTATTTTATATACATACTTGATTGTTACTAGTAACTCTTTACTTGTAACAAGGATATACATACATTTATATAATTGTTATTAGTAACTCTTTACTTGTAACTAATATACATTTATACATATATATATATACATATATAAAATCATATGTTTATATTTATGTATTTCATATGCATTATCTTATATTAATATATAAGAGTGATATTATTATTTCACATAAATAATAATATGCAACAATGCATATATATACTTATATATATAATGAGTTGGAAACATATTTAAATCATATTCAAATATGTAATTGGTGTCCATTGATTGTAAATGTGTGACCCTATGGGTTTATTTATTATTAGTAATATCGTATTAATTTGTGTCTTGTGCACATAGAACCAACAATTATGTAGCAAAAAAGAAGCTAAAAATAGATTGGTTTAGGCTACTAGTCGATACATGTATGCAAAAACGATACACAAGTCGTTGCAGCATTGTCCTATTTGTAACGAGAGTCGTTGGGTCAATAAAAACATAAATGGTAAGAAGATAGCTCATAAGGTGTTATGATACTTTCCTTTGACCCACAAGCTTCAAGGTTTGTATTGTTCAAGGCATACAACAAAAAATATGATTTGGCACAATATAGTGCGATGAGAGAAGGGTGTCATGCGTCATCCGGTCGATGGATCTTCATGAAAAGAATTTGATATAAAGTACCCTAACTTCGTGAGGGAACCCCGAAACATTCGCCTAGGGCTTGCACTTGACGGTTTAATCCATTTGGTAACATGAGTTATGCTCACACACATGGCCTGTTGTAGTCACAACATATAATCTGCCATAATGGCTATGTATGCAAGAATCCTCTTTTTATGTTTTCCTAGTTGATTCCCGGACCTAAATCACCTGGGAAGGACAGGGATGTTTTCCTTAGGCTATTGGTGGAAGAGCTTAAACATTTGTGGAACCAAGGTGAACGTACTAAAGACGCGACAACAAACACATTCTTCAAAATGAAATCAGTGTTTTTATAGACAATAAATGGATTTCCAGCTTGTAGTGGTGTATCGGGTTGGAGCAAACAAGGGTACAAAGCATGTCCGAATTTCAATGAAGACACTCCTTCGTGTCGTGTAACAAATAAAATTGCATACGTTGCTCATTGTCGATTCCTAGAGCCTAACGATCCATGGAGAATGAGTTTGGAATTCAACAGCTAACCTGAGACAAAAGCCGCTCCCACACAATTTAGTAATGATAAAATCTCAACTAGATTATCTACCGACTCTCATACTCGACAAACATCCTAACTTTGGAGGTGTTAAAAGAAAGTGGGAGGCATTCGAGTTGAACTTGTCCAAACAGAGCATATTTTACGAACCTGAGTATTGGTCTGGAGCACAACTTAGATGTTATGCATATCGAGAAAATATGTGCTACAGTCTATTGGGTACTGTTACGATGAATGATAAGTCCAAGACACATTAAACGCATGAGTCAACTTGAAAAATCTAAAGATTTGGAAACAATTATATTGCAAAAAAAGGGGTAACAAGTTCTTTATATGTGCCATATGGGTATGAATGTGTTATTTTGTATAAGAATTAGTCATATTGAGTATGAATATGTCATTTCTACTTGTAAATGGGTTAATTTGTATGTGTCATATAGGTATGACCGTATGAATGGCTCATACAAGAAATTAGTATCTTTACCCACACATAAGTTAGTCACACATTTTAATGTGTGAGTAATTACACACACATATTTTGTATATATGTGGGTAATCGATAATTTTGTTTTTTAAAGACACCCAACACTTATTATGTGTGGGTAATATTTTTTATTGAAACGTTATTTTGGAGGGAAATTTTTCCTCCAAAATTGTTGATCGAGATCAAGATAATTTACCTACACATGATATAAATTCGATTAATGTGTAGGTAATTTACCCACACAAATAAAAAATCAAATTGTATGTGTAGGTAATTGTTTAAGTTTTACTAACACATAATACTTGTATATAAATTCCAAGTTACGAATATTTAACAATTTTATAGTCTATTTTCTAATAAAAATGATATGGCACTAAAAATTCCCACACATATGTAAAAATGTAATATTTGTGTGAGTAAAACTTGAAATATGTAAATAAAATTAATTCAATATTTATATAAGAATGACGTGGAAATTGTAAACATAAATCTAATATTTAAAACTAAATAAAAAAGAGAAAACCTAAATTAACGATGGAGAAGGACGGAGCAAAAATCTCGGAGAAAGTGGGTAGTAATCCGGTTCAAAAATTTCAAGATGGAGGGAAGATTGTTACCTTGGCTCACTGATCTTCAAATATCTCGAAAATATTGGAGGTACGAGAAGGTTATACGAGTGTTGAAGAACAAGCACCGTTGTTCCGTGCAAATCTCATCGATTCAAGGTAAATTTTAAACAATGTTGATCTTCTCCTTGGTTTTTCTTTTCTAATCTCTCATGATGGTCTACAGAAACTTGAATTTTACATGTTCTTGTTATGATCCAGGGTTGGGTGTGTTACGTTGATTTCATTCGTAACTCTGGTAAGTACGAAAAATATGAAATTTCTTATATAAAGGTTGGATCTATAAAATGATTATTAGGGTTATAATCTGTTTTGTTACTTCAATTGTTAGCATCGTCTTCATCTGAAATTATCACCTTATATGCACCGTGTTAGTCGATTATGATCGTTCTCGTATGTTTGGTGACAGAAGAATTGTTTCTAGTTGTTGTCTTGCCTATTTTGACTCATCTATCAGTTCTTGCATTTTTTATAATTGGCAAGTTTCGAATACTGTTTATATATCCATATACATAATGAGTGTCATTCCAATTCCCTTATAGATAATCAAATTCTATTTGTTGCAAAGTTTCAATTCCCTTTTAGATAATCAAATTCTATAATTGCCAAGTTATGAATAGCATTGGTAGTTTGGTAAGTCTCCATTATTCTATGATTTCAATGAGGTAATTAGACCATGAGAGCTACAATTAGACCATTATCAAATCATTGATCATTTTTTGTTTAGTTTTGTTGATTGCTATTTGACCTTAAACAAGCATCTAATAAGTATCTCGAAATAAACCCAGGATTCAAAATTTTGAATCTTAATTATTCATTCATTATGATCATTGCATATATAGATGTCGTATACACTAAAAGAACTAAACACAGTAGGTTTAAAGAATGAGTGGTGAAACAGTTTGACAAACAAGAAATTACCAATAATCTTGCATAGGAAACTCAGAATCATACCAATCGATATATATAAACAAAGACTAAGAAGACTAAAACTTGTTTGTGTATCTATTCTATTAGTTTGTGTAGCTTTCTGTATTGTTTAATTGTTTGTGTAGCTGCTTATGTTTCTAACTTTATATGACTATGTAGTATAAGTGACTTCAATAAAACACTATGTTCCAACATAGTAGACTAACAACCAGCACATGAGAACTTCATGAAAACCAAAATCATGATCAAACTTTTGGATACATAGCACATTGCCAAAAGACAACTTGTTGCACCTTATTAAAATATATGAAATGGTCCTCATAGCTAAATTAAAATTCTAGCATCATCAACAACAAGATAATAGAATATCAAAGTGCATATCAGTAATAAAACTTCAAGTCAAACCAATTTGTTGGAAATAATGTCAAACAAATTTAGAAGAACGTATATGATTAAAACAGGTTAACGGGTGAAAATGTGTTAAATGGTGTTAGTAGAAGAACGTCTAATCAATGATATTTTTAACAACTAAAACTTTTTACTTCTTCATAATGAGGCTCATATCAAAGTTAAAATAGACTATTGACTTTACCGGATTTAACCCATAATGCATAAAGCAGAACAAAAGAGATCCACTTTAGTTGCTTCCAGGTCACAGTGAAAACCGAATACTAAGCTCTTAAACATGACTTTCACTATGGCCACTATTCTTCATTAGTGTAATGACTTGCCACTTTCTTTTAATATCATCCTCCGGATATCATAAATATTCTATGTTAAAATGTTGTTGCTGATTAATTCTTAGTGTTGCCCTTTTTATACTTTCAAATAGTATAATGATAAGAAGAGGAGGATGAACTATACGTGTTGGACGAGGGACACAAGAGGGACGAGATGTAGAATCTACTACTTATTTAGGTAATATATTATTTCTATAACACATACCTAATAATCTTTTTTCAATTGTTTGATTTGAGTTTTAATATTTATTATTATTTACAAGTCATACATGGATTAACAAGTCCATTTTCTGTAACATTTGTAATTAAATATTGTTTTAACAGCATGTAACCTATATGTTAAAATAGTTTGTGTACTAATTTATTGTTGATTTCAAACTAGATTATGGAAATTCAGAAAGCCTAACGAGATCCAATCCTAGGTACAAGTCCTACTTGAATAAGAGATACTTGATGTTTCTCTTCCCCTTCTTGAAAAGCTTATTAGTTTATAATGTGCTACACGTTTCATAAATATCAAATGGAGAGACACAAATTCTTTTTTATTTTATGTTTGAATAGGTGTACTACTTTTTTTAACATTAACGTTTTTTTCATTCCATCTCGAACCTTGCATTTTATCTCATAGTCTTTTCCTAAAGTTTATGATTCTCCAGGATTAAGTCATTCCCTTTCAATCAGTTCAAAAGATTAGTCTAAATTGATGACAGGAATCTGGATAAATCTCACATAACATTCCAGCATCACCTTTACGATCTTTTGGTTCCTCTAAAATTATTCCAGAGGCGGAAGGGATTGCAAAAAAGCTTCGTGCATGACAAAGGAAATGTAATGGACTAAAAGATGAAATTGAGCATCTAAGACTGTGGATCTTTCTGTTAAGATTATTTATGGTTGTTTAGTTTTTTTATTAGACTCATGGCTACCTATGACTAGTTTCTTTTTTGTTTAGTATGTAAATTACATGATTTGTATTTTGCTTCTTATGATTGTACCTATTATGTTATAATCTTTCTAATTTAAAATAGTTGTTTTGGCTACATATGTGTCTAATTTACCTTACAAAATATGTATTCGTTTGCGCATATGTGAATACTATTACCAACATATATAATGTATATTGCCAACATAAAAGTTTGTTTTTACCTACACATATACACCTATTACCGACACATAAAAATATGTCTACTCACACATATTGAATGACACGTGGCACTAACACTATTTAGAAGCATGCCACGTCACTGTTCACGTCAATGTCCATGTCTTCATCCAAACAATTATAACACTTTTACCCACAAATATTTATAGGTTATAAAAACGCATACATGTGTAGGTATAGAGTCTTGTATATACATACACATAATATATGTGTGAGTAAGCATCTTTACCTACAGGCATGAGTCCACACATGGTTACACTTAATTTATGTGTAGGTAAAGAGAACTATTCACACATATTGATATTTTACCCACACATAATATGTGTGGATAAACACCGCAATTTCTTGTAATTGTGAAAGGGTTTATATGTGCCACATGGATATGAATGGGTCATTTTGAGTATGAATGAGAAACTTTTACATGTAAGTACGTGGGTTTAGTAATAAGTGTATTTGTCACTTCATATTTTGATTTAGTTTAATTTGATGTTTTACCTTATAAGTTTAGTAATAAGTGGGTGTACGTGTGTGTGTGTCTATATACATATATATAAGGAAGTTTGTGAACCAAAAAAATTGCGAGAACTGAGAAAACCAATCTAAACCGTCCATCTTAGTTTTCTTTTCATTTAATAAATATATGTTTAGTTAATTATTATGGGGCTTTTCGGTCTTTTGTACATTTGTCTGTTACAATTCAATCCTTCATTTTCGTTGAAGAGCAATCACTTTCTAGATTGATTTGATTCTTCATTCCTTGTTTACAGAAAATTGTTCCAGACTTGATTCTTCTTCCATAAATCAATTATAGGGTATTTTGAATCATTTGACATTTGTGTTTCATTCGACCTTGCTGTTTCTTCCGTCTCAATTGCTGCTGAGTCCGTCTTCATTGCTTGCAACAGTTTCAATCGTGATAATTGTGTAGATTTTTGTTGGTGATTGTATTTCAATACTAATCGTGATTGCCAACCAAGTTTGTTCAGGTTAGATGTAACTTTCATCAATATGTTTCTTCAATTTTAAGTTTGAATAAAATGAGTATATATAATTGTTCTTAGCCAGTTTATTTATCATTGTTAGGGTTTTCGTTTTTTTTTCATTTATTGTATCTACTGGGTATCTATTTTTTCAGAATTAGGTTTCCCCTGTTACATCATGGGAATTTTCATGCTTTTTTTCTAATTACAGTTTTCATATATGGAGTTTTCGGATGATGATGAAATCAGTAACGTGGAAGAACAAGAAAACATCAGTGAATCACTAATTTTCATAAACAACAGTGTGGAGATGGAAACCGAATTGAATGTGAATTATTCACATATTATAAGAAAGATTGGTATCTATTAGCTTACCAATTTGAGTATTCATTTGGTATTATTCAATTTCTGCTTAAGCAAATTAAAGTTGCATATGTGCATTGTTACTTGTTTTTTCCAATATAATGTTTTTAGGATATGCATTAAGATATGTGATGTATTTGGTTATTATGGGAGTTGCACATATGCAACATTTCATGTTATGACACTTTATAATGTATTTTAGTTGATTTATTGTAATGATGTCATCTTATGGCACTGTAAACATGTTTTCTTACTTTTGTTTTGGATATTTGTTTTTATTATTTTATTTATTTTAATATTTAAAATACTAACATATGAAACTAAGTTTTACACTTTTAATAAAAAGAAAAGTTTAATGAATCATTGATTTTTACAAACAATAGTGTGGAGATTGAAACCGACTTGAATGTGGATTATTCACCTATTGTAGGGGAAAATGATATCTATTAGCTTACCAATTTGACTATTCATTTAGTAGCATTCAATTTCAGCTTAAGCAATTTACAGTTGTATATGTGCATTGTTACTTGTTTTTTCTAATTGTATGTAATAGGATATGCATTAGGAAATGTGATGTGCGTTGTTATTATAGGAGTTGCACACATGCAACAGTTCATGTTATGGCTGTTGAAATAATCTTTACAGGTGAATTGAATGAATTGAAGAAGATTATATATGTTAAAATAATCTTTAGGTGAATTGAATGAATTGAAGAATGAAGTCATGAGGATTACTCTGAATGAACCTACCTCAAAGTCGAAGGAGGAGACAATGAAATCTTTGCTTGGTGTTGAACCTTCAAAGAAGGTTGTGATTAAGGTTTCCCACGATATTTGGAACAAAGGTTATGGATCACGCAAGAGAATATTTGGTCCTGATCAAAAGGCCGTGGAAGCGAGTAAGAAAAAAAAAAGTGACAATGTCGTGCGTGTGGTAAATTTGTACGTAATCATGATTCTAGGAATTGCCCTATGAAGACAAAATATAAAGAACATGGAGAATCAGAGATAGTCCAAGTCAGAACGAGATATGGGATCGGTTTCGACAAAGGAAAATGAGAGCTCAGATGATAGTTTTATGGATGTTGATTGAACATAAATAGTTTTGTAGTCTTTAACTTTTTAGACATTTTGCATATTTTTTTTCATTTTTAGATACATCTATCATTTGTGTGTTACTAGCAGAAAGTACAATTTATGAACTGTGTGATTAAGTTCTCATTTTTCTTTGTTACATATATGTGCAACATAATTATAACTTATTTATTCCAATTTTGCGATACAATAATTTTAAATGTTACTTTCCAATTCATCATCCATTCCAACAATCTATGGACTTATACTAGATACTTGTTTTTCATTTGTTGTTATGGGTTTTTTTTTAAAGTTGCATACATGCAACATACCAAGTAACTAGCATGAACTAACTGTTAATCTTTTTTATTTTTATTTTTTTTATAGTCATACTTTTCAAGTTTTATAATATGTAATATCTCATAGTCAGTAACCTAATGTAACACTTAGTGTCTTTTTTTGTTTTAAGTTTATGTTGCATATGTGTGAATTATATTGTGCGATCAATGTTTCCAAAATCATATTTAACCAAAACTTTTGTTACTTTAAAAAACATAATATCTACTTTGTTCACAGATACAAACCATATCCAAGTACCAAATTAACATAATGAAACTAAAACTGTTTTATGATTTAAGTAAGCAATAAACCAAGCTTACATTCAGATCATAGTTCAAAAACACTATTCGTTATCTAGAAAATTAAAAAAAAAACATATATACTTTGTTCATAATACATCATAAACCATAAGCTGTTTATCAACCATTTGTTTTGTAACATTTATTTTTACTTGCTTTTATTCATCTTATCATCATTTTCCTTCTTTTTTTCTCTTATGCTTCTTTCATCACCCTCTCAAACTCTTCTGCTTTCTTCACAACCTCTTCACGCAGCGTATTAATTTTTGACAGTAGTATCTTCACCATGTACTTGTACCTCAATTTGTTAAATATTACTCTCTGCACTTTCTCGCTTTCGTCTAACCAGCACTATCATCCTCGTCCTCGTCCTCCATCACCCATATATGTTTCTAGATGATGCACAGTAAAAACCCCACAATCTGTTTGGTTTCTAACCGACCTCCACGACATGTTTAATATTTGTATCTCTTATTAACCCATTTCATCAGCTACTTGTTCAACCATTTCAGGTAGTGCACGAACAATGATTTCTGCATATAAAAGTCGTATACACTTCTGTTATTGCACATATGTATATGCATTTATATTACATATGCAATTACTTTATTCATTTAGTTTTTGCATATATGCATATACAAAAAAACATATAAGTTAAATAAATAAACATATGTAGCATATGGTTTATTAATTGTTTGACATATCATATTTGTAACTTGTCAACATATGTTGCATATAGTTCATTACAAATTTGATAAGTTAAATAAAATAACTATTTTTAAAAATGTTGACAAAAATGTTGCATATAGTCCATGGTTTCTTAAAAATGTTGACAAAACATATTTAATACCAAATACTATTCACATATATCATAATCACTGATGAAATGTATTTTCAAGAAAATGTTAATAAGTTGCATATATGCAAACTATTTTCAAATAACTTGCAGATATGAGTTTTGCACCAAACTACTATATTGTATAAGTTCTTGTTCAACTACTTAATTTTAGACCTAATGCAACATATATCAAAATTCACACTTGTGCTCTTTTTTCAAAGCTAAAATCCTACAACATTACCATTTACTTCATTTAACATACAAATGTTATATCTATTATTGGGTTTTTTTGACGAGAATGATGAGAAGATCTTCATCTATTAGCATGTACATATGAGTTTTGCACTGAACTACTATATTACATAAGTTTTTGTTGAACTACTCAAATTAATAACAAATATCAAATATTGTTCATACATATCATAATCAATATTGATGAAATGTAGTTTTAACAAAATGTTTATAAGTCGCATATATGCGGCCTATTTCCATATAACTTGGAGATATGAGTTTTGGACTAAACTACTATATTGCATAAGTTCTTGTTGAACTACTCAATTTAATAACAAATATCAAATACTGTCCATACATATCATAATCAATACTGATGAAATGTAGTTTTAACGAAATGTTAATAAGTTGCATATCCAGCCTATTTCAAATAATTTGCAGATATGAGTTTCGCACAGAACTATTATATTGCATAAGTTCTTGTCCAACTACTCAATTTTATACCTAATTGCATATAAGCAACATATATCAAAATTCACAATTATGCTCTTTTTCAAAGTTAAAATCCTACAAAACCACAATTTACTTCATTTAACATACAAATTAAAATGAAATCCAAGCATCACTATATCCAAGATTTATTTAATACCAAATACAGTTCACACGTATCCTATTCAATACTGTAAAGGGAAGCAAATACAAAAACTAAAAACTCCATTTAACGATTAACCTAATGCATCAACGAAAGTATTTGTTTCTTGATTTAAGATGTTTTAGTAACATAAACATAGCTTTAGTCATTTTCATTCTATCAAACACTCTGAAATTAGAGAAAACCCAAATAGCAAAAGGAAACCTCAGACTTTCAAATTTGCAGTCATGATAATCGATTTCGTTTTAGAAATACAACAATTTCTTCAACCACATTTCTATGATTTTCATTAATGCATTAAACTAGATACATCATTTTCGAACCAAAAACACAGAAACTCACCTTCGTATTTGCAGACGAGAACAAGGGTTTCTTCATCGCCCTTCTTTTCTAGGGCTTAAACACAAATACACCTAATTTTGGATAATAGAACTACTAATAAAGACAACTAATGTATCTATTAGGAATCAAAAGTTCGTTTCCTTAAAATCTATGAATTTCATGGTTAGGCAACAAGAGCTTGGATGATATGTTTTATAAAATAACCGAATCAGCACTTATGAATTGATAGTCAATTTATCTAAACAGGTCACTTGAATAGTATTATTGGAAGTAAGAAAAGAGAGTAAAAATGTATATAAAGTGTAATTAAAATTCCTAGCAAGATTTAATTATTTAATACTTTGGTTTTGCTAATCTTGGGTCACCAATTTGATTTATTTAATTATTTAATACTTTGGTTTTGCTAATCTTGGGTCACCAATTTGATTTATTTAATTATTTAATACTTTGGTTTTGCTAATCTTGGGTCACCAATTTGATTTGGGAATCTGCTTAATAAGTTAAATTGGGAAAAATAATAATAGTGATAAATGTTAAACGATAAAGTAATCTAAATTAGTAACAAAAGGAAATAAAGGAAATAAATTTAAATACTAATAGTAATTTATATATATTAGACGGAGGAAAAAGGAACTTAATTTGAAGCTACTAGTAGTGGTTTTGATTTCTTGCGTCGCGAAATCAAGGTACAGATAACCATCTTTTTATAGAGATTCTTATTGTTTGATTCACGTCTATTTGTATAAATTCTTATTTGATTATTATGCCTTATTTCCTTGATATTGGTGTGGTTGCCGTTGATTGTTTTATTTCGTTTGATTTATATCCTTAACGGGTCAAATTTACTTTTTACCATGTTTAACCATTTGCTATTCAACTTATGACATAGCTAGATTGTTAAGAGCCTTTGTGACATTATGATTGCGTCGCCTATAGATTAGGCTTGGGTTATTGCTAGTTGTGTTGGCCATGCTGTTATTGCTTACTTTGTATTGTGTGTTGGCCTATTATTATGTTACTGATTTTGTTTGGGTATGTAAGCTACTATGTTATTAACCATCTATGGGGTACCATAGGCGCGTCACTGTGGCACCGGTAACATGACACTTCCGTGACAGTGTGTTCAGTTCATGGCGTCTCCTGTCTGCTAACTCCGAGAGCTATTTTGTTTAGAAGGCGTATGGGTGACCCTAGTTTTTGTTATGTTTTATTTGTGGATGGTGGCATAGTGCCCAATATACATTCCCCACCGGCAATTGTGAGTCTGCAGCTCCCTAGGTGAAACACTTGTTTAATTGATTATGTGAGTGGTCACTATTTGAGCACGGTCTGTACTATACCCCTCTGTTTCCATTGACTTGGTATTGTTATTATTTTTATGCATTGTTTGGCTTAGACTCGGTATTGAATTATTCTCTCTTTGGATATTAATATTCTTGTACATATATATCATTTATCTGTGCACCGAGTGTTTAGCTCACCCGCATTTTCTTGCTATACGGCAAGTAATCTGAGGAATACGGGACGTGCGAATGAGAGCTAGTGTGAAGTCGGTCAGAGATTAGATATTTGAACAATATATTTCTTTTAGTCATTCAATAGGATTTTGCGTATGGACTTATTAGTTTATTTATCATTTTAATTATTTGAGGATCGAGGATTCTTTTAGTTTGATTGTCATTGGGTTAAATATTATTTTTGCTTTGTTATGTATCGTTTGTGTACTTGGGTTTCGTTTCGGGAGATGGAGCCAGAGGCCGTAGGTGACGGCGGGCAACTGTGGGACGGAGGGTGGCTGTGGGATGGCGGTGGTGGCGAAGGAAGCTTTTGAACCAGCCAAGTTATCGGAAAGGAGAAAGGAAAAATTCTGATGCATTTTAGAATCAATAGCGGTGACGCCGGCTAACAATGACGACCCATGAAAATTTGGGTGGGAAAAATACGCGCTTGTTTTACAAGGGAAACAACGACGGTATTTGCTACGACAAAGGCTTTAGCAGCGACATGTAACCCGCCCAACAACATGTCGCTGCGAAATCCTTTGTCGCCGCAACTAATGTTGCTTTTATTGCCCTCTTTTCTTGTATCGTGTATTATTATGATTAGACATGTGGTCTTACTTTGGTGGAGCCAACTTTCTCATATTTACACGTTGCTATTACATTGAAGTAAACACATTTTTAACCTATCAAACCTAACTCGCTACAAGAAAACCGTGCAATTGCGGCGAAGCTTGTTGCCGCTAAAACCCGAAAATGTCGCCGCAAAAGGTATGATCGAGATAAGCTCATATCATGATTATCAAAGGGATTAATGGATTACGTGCTATATGAAAAGGCTGTTCAGTTCATAAAATATTTTAAAACGTACAGTGAAATATGTCAATAAACTGAATTAGAAAGAAAATAAACTTTTTTGGAATAAAACTATCTGATATGTTTGGTTGGTGAAAGGCGTATTGGACTTCGCTTTTTTATTTTTATTCTTTTCATAAGTTAATATTTGATTTGTAAACCTATCGAAGGAATTTGGATGTACACACCGATAGACTGAATAACCACCCTCTTGATAACCTTCACTATTAAACAACCACCTCTAACTACCGTGTCATTATGGCTATAGATCTATAGTTGAATGGTGAAAATGATATCGTTGCCGTCAATAACATGGGGGAATGGTTGTCTGTAATGAGCATCGTGGCTGGTGGGGTAGGATGAGAGGAGTGAAAGTAGGTGGCTGACAATGACAACAAGAAAATGGTTGTCGGTAATGGGCATCGTGGCTGGTGGGGTAGGACCAGAGGAGTGAATGTATGTGGCTGGCAACGACAACAAGAAGTTTGGCAAGAGCGAGTCGGCTTGTAACGGTTGTGAGATAGAAGGTTTAGAGTTCTCGATCTCCGAAAACGAGGAGGGGTGATTGTAGGTAAGGTGGCAGGTGGTGATAAATGACAACCTACCCCTACCCTACCTTACATATCCACTATCTACCCATACCCTACCCTACCTATCCCATCCCACCAACCTACCTACTCCAAATTACTCACAATCTACCCCACCATCTCCTCCTACCCTACCTATCCTAATCCACTTTACTCACAATCTACTACTACTCTAACTATACTCCTACTCCACCTTATCCACCCACCCTGCCTACCTCTACACCCATCCCTCCATACCATAGGGTGATGTAAGGCATAAGGTAGGGGTGGGATGAGGTGAGTAAAAGGTGGAGATAAGTTAGGGCGGGCCGGGGTGAGGGTAAGGGTAGAGTAAGGTAAGGTAAGTAAGATGGCGTAGAAAAGGTAAGTGAAATAGGTAGGATGTGGTTGGGTAGGGGTAGGGTGAGTAAGTTGGAGTAAAGTAGGATAGGGTAGACAGGGGGTATTGTGGGGTGGGGTAGGGTAGGGTAAGGTAAGTAAAAGTAAATGTAAAGTAGGGTGTGGGTAGGGAGGGCTAGGGTGAGAAAGGTGGAGTAGAGTAAAGAAAGATGAGGTAGGGTATAAGATGAGGATGTGGTAGAGTAAAGGTGGGTAGGGTGAGATGAGATAGTGTATGGTAAGGGTGAGGTGGGTAAGATGGAGTAGGTAGGGATAGAATTAGGATGAGGTGTGGTAGGGTAGGGTAGGGTGTGGGGTGGCACCGGATGGGGAGGGGTGGTGAGCGGTTGGTAGTATAATTTATTTTGGTTTATAAATATTAGATTAACTTATTCTTGGTTAGATTTCAATTACAGTTTTTACTAATTAAACAATATATAGTTT
The DNA here is from genome assembly GCA_038502395.1 of Dittrichia graveolens. Taxonomy (NCBI): domain Eukaryota; kingdom Viridiplantae; phylum Streptophyta; class Magnoliopsida; order Asterales; family Asteraceae; genus Dittrichia; species Dittrichia graveolens. The sequence continues at coordinate 30,529,153 of JARJIL010000005.1, forward strand.
TTCACGAATTACAATTCCTAAATATTTAAATTCTTTGATCAAATTTCAATTCTTTCATATCCATTTCGCGAACCAAACGGAGCCTAAGGTTACATCGAATGAAATTATTGAAAAATTATAGTTATTAGCGTATCACATGAGTTTATAGTTATAAATTTGTTATTAAAACTTACTTAACTTTCTGTCAAATTGTGAAGTGAATACACATTGAAGTTACAATACATGAACATGATTTTTTTTCAATATGTATGTTATGAATTTTGATGTGAAGTTTTAGGTTTAAATTTGTGATAATTGTTATATTATATTATTTGTGCTAATGGGTTGTTTTACGCTATCTTTTCTGTTTTTTATCATCATTTTTGTTTTTTATTATTTGGATTGTTTTGACTCAACCCGCCTTTTTACCCTGATTGCAATTCCACAAGCTTCCATCAAAGCATGTGAACCAAACGTCCCAAGAGGGTTTGGTCATGTCAACCGGGGGGACTTTGTTGAAGACTATGATAGCAGTACAAGTACATCGGGGTACGTTTTCTTGATGAACGGAGCAACAATAGTGTAGAGTTTTAAAAAACAATCAAATCTGACAACATCAACTACATCATAAATCCTATCTTTCATGGGAGGAGAAAACATATTAAGGTCTGGTTTCACTTTCTTTGAGAGTTACTCCAGAAGGAGAGATTGAGCGAATTTGTTGTTGAACAGCTAGTACAATGTTATTGTTTAATTGAATGTAAATTCAAGTTTTGGTTAACAAATCTTTTCTATATGTTTATATGGTTGTTCATTCATCTTCTTTGCCTAGATTATCATCTTTATATTGAGTTCTTTAAGATGTAGGTTAAGGGGATGAATGCTTTATTTGATGTTCATATATAATTCTCTAGCTAGACTTTTCAATCTGACTGGTTTGACTTTGGTTAATTGGCAGCCATGGGAAAAAAAGATTCGGGATCGAGTTTTAATTAAGAACAAATTGAAGGAGAAGAGGAAGCGAGTCAACCAAAAACAGAGACAGTTGCAAGATGATAGTGAAGCCGGCAATGCATTGGGCACACACGAGTGAAGAGTGAATGAAGGTATTCGATCAATGCTGTCATACTATATATATCAAGATTGATAATTTAAATTTCCATGAAATCTGTCTCTTACTTACTATCAAAATCATATACATGGGAGAAGTGATATTTTTTTAATTAGCAAAGTTACAAGACTACTTTTCTAACCATATTAAAAAAGGTCATTTAAGTAGGAAATTTAAATTGGCATGCTCTAATTTATTAACTATCTAGAAGCAGCAATTGGGTATACAACATGAGGTCAACCAGTGTTGCTTTTTGTCTTTTTAAAACCAAGTCTACTATGGAAGCCCTTTTCTATTATTATAACCTTGCTTCTACAATGAAATAATTCCTAAAATATTCTTAATCGTGAATAAATATTAGTACATCAATCGATGCAGAAAAAGAATTAACAATGGTGCGGCCCGTTTTTGTTGCTGAAAGCCTGTGGTGACCCCCTTGATCATTTAAATCATTCTTGCTTTAAAACAAATTAGTACAATTGATAAGACAGATAGTTGCCAAAGATGGCCATGCTTTATTACAAGAAAGCAGAAGCTAGAAACACTAAAATGTATGCAGGCCTTGAAAAACTAGAAATACAAAAACAAATTAAATAGCCAAATCTAGTGGTAACTTCGATAAGCTTGCTGCAGTCTGGTATCATGGAGGGAGAATGGTGTAGTAGGTCTGAGCAACAGTAAGACCAAACAGGAACAATGCACCAAGTAGTGCAATGAAGCTCCATGGAGAACTGAAATAATTGCGCCTCAACCATGCCATATTTTTAGGCCAATAGCCGTGGTAATAGGCATGCAATTGATTCCATTGATCGATATAAAAGAAGTCATTAACTGTAACTTCTTTGCATATGCTGTTGATCATATTAGACGCCTGTTCGCTAGAACCCAAATTGTTTACAAGCAATCCTGAATCTATCACCTTGACAACATCCTCCTTTGTATCTAATATCCGTTCCAAGGCAAATGCGTATGATGTAATGTAATTAGGGATTTCAGGAAAGCATTGCTCGTATGCAATAAGGTTCCTTAGGACTGACTCTGTGTAATCTTCGATTTTCAGATTAGGCATTCTGAAAGTAGGCTTACCCCATGACCAGCAAAAGAATGGAGTTCTAGATGGTCTGAATTCCATGGCTAGCACCCACTTTGTATCTTTGTTAGGTTTAAACTTCACCCCTGCCAAAGAAAGTTCTGTAACTGAGTATGATATTGCTTCTGAGAATGTTTCAGCCGCATTTGATTGTCTTTCTGGACGTTTTGCTTGTTTATGCCAGTAACACTTCTGAAGCAATCCTAGAATATGATCGTGATCAGGATCATGTTCATTGTTATCATGCAGCAGAACTTTTCCAAAGGGATTCATCTCTTTAAGAAATGAAAGAAGCAGGTTAACAAGAGAGACTCTAGGCTTGAATTTTCTAATGGTGTTGTCAAAGATATCTTGAAGCACAAAAAAAGGGATCTGATTTTCTAGGAGGAGCAAGTCATGCTTTACATAAAGGGTGCGCAAATTGTTGTCGAAAAATGAATGGTTCTCGTATTTGTTATTATTTGATCTGTAAACGAGTTCAAGTACGAAACAACTATCCACAACCATCATTTGGGCAACTTGTTGGTCATTATACTCCCCAAGCATCTCTCGTTCATAACATGCCTTGATTTGGTCTACTTTTGCAAGGACCATGTCGACACACGATTTCATTGTTTTCTCCCACTGGGTGTTTAAACGACCAAATAAATCACGAATATATGCCATTTTGTGCACTTCAACTTCCTTCAAATTTGCCACTTCTTTGTAATAAGGTCCAATGGAGACAATACGAGGGGCATATGAATCCTTCCTGACATCGCGTAGGGTTTTTGGAACCCTTTGAATAGAGGGTGAAAGATGATTGAAATGGTCCTGACTTTTGACTACTAGAATTCTGATGGCCTCATAGATGTCTGGAGCATCTTGATTATCCGCATGGATGTCTGCCATTAAAAAGATTGATTAGCTCTCTCTACAATACTCTCTGAAACACAGAAGCCAAAAATGTAAAACTTGAAGTATATATGATGAAAAGATATAATAAACTGGTTTGGTTCTATTTGGTCTTCTCTAAAAGATAAAATAAAATTACAAGTTATTTCAGTCATATAATAATAATGCAACATACAATCAATTAATTTAGTGCATTCAAATACAGATCGATCGAAGACCATTAGACTTTTGGAATTTGTTGGTTAAATAATGACTGAAAAAGTATATATATGTATATATATTGTAATATAATATCAAGATTTGAAAAATTCAAATCTTAGTTAATAGAATTATAGAATGCATGGGCCACACGAAATATACAGCAAGCTAGCTAGCATACTGTAAAGTTGCAATCAAATATGCATCCACCATTTATAGACTTCATCGATGTCGTGGGGCTACAATGACTTCCAACCTCCTTGCTATAATATCCAATGGGATTAGCTGTGTTTAAATTGTAGTTAAACACCATGTTTTTTAATGTTAGGATCTTACCATTAGGCAAAAAATAATTTTTCATAGTCAATGCGTTACCTCTTTCTTAAACATTGAATAACCTAGCCGCCCATGGGTTCTATTTTTACGGGGTAGCTTTAGCGGTTATGTTATCAATTCAATATCCAACATTTAATAAATATAATAGTGGGGCCTGACCTATTTTTAAATCAACATATAGGCAGTGGCGAATCTATAATATAAAACTACATGGTTCTTTTTACTTAATCAATCCTATAAAAATGAAGCTGTCAACAATATTTGTGTCGGGTCAGGTCGTTAAAATGAAATTTAAAGATAATGAAAGTGTCAACAATATTTGTGCCGGGTCGGATCGTTAAAATTAAATTTAGAGATACTCCGAAAGTTAATTATATTAAAATTTAATAATTGTACCAAATGAAATCTTATGCCCGAAATATTTCTATAATTGTACTGTTAATAATACCTTCTAAAACAAATTATTTTCAATACATTACACTAATTAATTACTCAAGAATTTAAAAAACGATATTTTATAATATAAAACTATATACGTCTATGTCTAATATTAAAAAACAAATTACACAAATTAAAATAAATAACACTCTATAAAAATAAAGAAATGATATATCCTTCTACCTTTTGTTTCTACTTATTCTCCTACTTATTTGATTAAAACAAGTGCCAAAATCAAATAATGATATAAAAAAAAGAATTAGTACTTTACACATAGCAAACATTAAGTAGTTAGGAGAATAAAATAAAACAAAAAGTAGAAAAATATATTATTTTTCATAAAAATATGTAACATCTTTCAGGACAATTTGAGATTCTCAAATCTCTCAAGTGTCAAAATTATATTAAATATAATATATATCAGGCGCGAGGGATTTGGCAAAATGATGAAGAGTAAAAGTTCTTTTACTTTCTTGTCTCCATTCACTTTTTACTTAAAACCTAATTGTCAAACAATTTTCAAAGAAAGAGAGAAGTGAAGAAATAGTTAACAAACCTTGAAGAAGAACATACTTTTGAAGAAGAAGAAGAAGAAGAAGAAGAAGAAGCCTGATATAAATGACGAGGCTACAAGGGTGATTCATTGATTCATGTTATGTAGGACAACTACGATAAGTTTAATTTTTATAACCTTGTTCTATCTTTTTGACGTTGGATTAATATGGTTAAATTTTGAGTTTTGTTATTCTTTAAGAGATAAAACTTGTGTCTTAGATTTTTAATTTTATCGTTTTGTTTTATTTTATCTAAAAGTATAAGGTAGGTCCTCGTATTATTTTAAGGCAGGTCCTAAAACTATTTCTATATCTCTTCTAAAAAAAATCAAAAAATTAGGTAGGTTATTTGACCTACCTACCTACTAAGTGAATTCGCCCCTACATATAGATCCACTTTGTAGCTCATATTAATGTTTGTGAGAGAACATCACGATCATGTTTGATCATAACATGAAGTGAACTGAATCCTATTCAAGGAGGTCTAGGCATTGACGTGTAAGATTGTGCTTCATAATAATATGACGTACTTTTAGTTTAATGAAAACCTTGGTTTGGTTAAACAAAACACATTCGGAAGCACCCTTGTTTGTTCATATATTGATAAGTACTTAAATTAATTGGTATAAATTGACATTTTATCAATGCTATTGGTTATTATAGCAAGGAGGTTGGAAGTGAAGAAGATGTTGTAGTTCTATACATTAATTAATTGCGATGATCAATTTTTATTAATTAGTGACATGTGCACACGAAGGTTCATTGAAGTCAACACTCTGGAAATTAAAGTGGGTTTTCTTAAGTTTTTCACACGTGATCAACAACCAATAATACTGTCTTCTTTTCTTTTTCTTTTTCTTTTTTGTGTGTGCTCGCGCCAACGTACTCTAGGTATATATGTCAAGAATGCGTTCAAATGTAAAAACAAATATAATAATCTCTTATCCTAGACTTATATATTTTACTTATTCGAAGGATTAATGGATTATATACCTCATGTATGGTTTTGTAAGTTATTCGTGTATGAATACAAATGCGTGCAAAAATGAACATTGTCATAGTCAAACTTATTTTTTTTCAACTTGTTCACATGTGAGCACTCGTTTGCACTTTTTTGAGAAATTACTTGATTATTGATGACATATGGTCCGAAGGTTGGACAATCCGTAGAAACATGCAAACCATCCTCTGGAATATGAATCTGTCAAAAGTATTTACAAATTAAATAATACAAACATGTTAGACCGCATTAATGATGCATTAAATAGAAAGGCGGCCGCTACCCGACAAACACAGTAAATCGCAGACATGGCGCATACCAACTTTCGTCTATGGACCAGTTAGACCGCATAACCATCGGTCAAAACTTTTGGACAAGGACCAGGTGAATTAATATAAAAGAACAAGAGCTCAGGTACACAACACAGAATTCTCTCCCTCATTTAATATCTCACTACACACATTCTCTGCATTTATCTCTCTCGCCATTAATACACATACATATACTTACTCGCACGCCCGAGCTTGGTTACGGGTCCAAACACCCGTGATGAGGCTAACCCCTTTTCTGTTTTGTAGATCACCGGAGAAGCTCATCAGGACCTACGGAAGCAACATTGGCGCCATCCGTGGGACCGCATACGTTATAGTCATGAGTGCGGTTCCGTCCACTGAAGGCATCGTTGCCATCGCTCCTTCAAACACTGAAGCCACCATAGTAACTGTTGACGCCACCTCATCCATGCTGCGTCGATCTATCTTTGATACAACCCCCTCATCGAGGCCTGGTGCTACGCAAAATGCATCAGAAGAAACTAGCGCAAGAATCACACCTTGGTACGACAAAATTTCTCGCTTCTAAGAAGGCTGATGGAAGAACATGAGAGGGAGACTCAGTGGGGAGAAATCCAGGCCAGGTTGGATTTCGGAAGGACTGAAGGAGTCCTGGCGTCAAGAGCCCAGATACCATTCATTGGAACTTCCAGTCAGCCTAGCCAAGGGTTTGCAACCCCTCGGTTCAACTCGTTCACTACCCCATGAATCCCAAAGCTTTCTATACAACACTGAGCCTAGTGGGCAAAGTCGTTTCCAGGAAACGATTGAGCTAGACCAAGACGAGGAAGAGTTGGTCAGACCCTATAGACCTTTGGAGGTTACAAAGTTCACAAGAAGGATAGCCACCTTCCGTTTCTCCGGAAAAATAAAGATGCCAAGCCATGTTAAAATGTACGAAGGAACCACGGATCCGGAGGATCACTTAAGGATCTTCTCAGGAGCGGCAGAAGTAGAACAATGGCCGATGCCTATCTGGTGCCACATGTTCGTACAGACCTTGACAGGTCCCGCCAGAATATGGTTCGACCACCTTCCAAACGCAAGTATTAACAGCTTCCAAGAACTACAAGGGCGTTTCCTTGCAAGATTTATGCAACAGAAAAGATACGTAAGGGATCCGGTAGAAATCCACAACATAAAACAAAGGGAAGGAGAAACCCTTTGGGTTCTCATGGGGAGATACTTGAAAGAATGCCAAGATATAGGTGGTGCCGACGAAAAAATGAAGATTTCAGGCTTCATTCATGACATCAAGTCGCAACAACTGGTGGAGAAGTACTGTAATGAAATACCAAAAACTTTGGACGGAGTCATGGAAAAAGCAAGAGCTTTCATAAGTGGGAAAGAAGCCACGGGAGGTTATGAAGAGTCCGCTAAAAGGGGAAGTTACCCTCAGAAGGTGTCTAGGTGGAGACCTTTTCCTCGGAAGACATTACTCAACCCAACCATAGACAGGAAATACCCCGAAACCAAGAAGCCCTCGTACACGCATGACGACCGAAGGAAGCCTCAGTTCAGTCCACTTACCAAGTCGCCACATGAAATTCTGCTTACAAAAGAAGCGTGCAAAAGTTTTATACCGCCAAGACCCATGACAGGGCCTCCCGAAAAACGGAACATGGAACGTTTCTGCGAGTTCCATGCTGAGCGAGGGCATGACACGAACGAGTGCTACCAACTAAAAAAGCAAATCGAAGAAGCTGTAAAGACGGGAAAGCTATCTCATCTGGTGAAGGAAATAAGGCAGCACGCCAACAAGGGCCCCACCAGGGGAAGCCACCAAAAACAAGAAAGCAAAGACAAAGAATCCAAAGAAATCCTCATGATCCAGACTCCATGCAGACAAGGAAAGAGAAAGGCCCCGGACAGGGAAGGATGGGAGAAGGCAATCATCGAGTTCAAAAATGATGATCTAGCCTCTCCAGAAGTCGGTCCCGTAGTCCTCCGAGGAAGAATAGCCGGGTACGAAGTCCATCGGATCATGGTCGACGGAGGAAGTTCCTCATAAATTATGTACGAACAATGTTTCATGAAGTTTCATCCCAACATTCGCTCTCTCCTCGTAAAAGCGTTGGTTCCCCTTGTCGGTTTTTCAGGGGAAACTGTTTGGCCATTGGGGGAAATAAAGCTTCCAGTCACCTTCGGAACACCCCCCTTAGAAAGAATGGTATACTTGAAGTTCATGGTTGTAAAAACCATCTCCATATATAATGTCATTTTGGGAAGATCTGGTCTACGACAGCTAAAAGCATTAGTATCCACAATACATTCGACAATGAAGTTCCTTACACCTAGAGGTATAGCAACGGTGCAAAGTGAGAGAAAGGATGTACAAGAATGCCTCAGCATCGAATGGGAAATTATGGCAAGAAAAGAAGAAGCCAAGGCCGAAGAAAAACGCATAAGGGTGAACGAAAGCCATCCAGAACAAGAGGTAACCATCAGCCAGTCACTAACCCCAAAATGTCAACAACAACTTGAATCCCTCCTGAAGAAATACGTAGATGTCTTTGCATGGACCCCTGGCGATATGACTGGAATACCAAGGAACATAGCAGAACATAAACTCGGTATACCGAAGGACGTGAAGCCCATCGTGCAGAAAAAGAGAGGTCTAGCTCCAGACCGATATGCGCGGAGGTTGACAAACTTTTACAAGCAGGGGTCTTGTGCGAAGTAAAGTACCAGAGCTGGGTAGCAAATACCGTCATGGTAAGAAAGAAAGACGGATCGTGGAAGATGTGCATCGACTTTACCAGCCTAAACAAAGCTTGTCCGAAGGACCCATATCCACTACCGGAGGTAGACCTGAAGGTAGAATCTCTATCTGGGTTTAAGTTCAAATGTTTCCTGGATGCATACAAAGGGTATCACCAAATCCAAATGTCCGAAGATGATGAGGACAAGACAGCCTTTCATACCGATATAGGAGTATTCTGTTACAAGAAAATGCCCTTCGGATTGAAAAACGCAGGAGCCACATATCAACGCTTGGTGGACAAAGTATTCAAAACACAGATCGGAAGGAATCTGGAGGCTTACGTAGATGATATAGTGATAAAAAGCAACTCTGAGGAAGAGTTGATGCAAGACATAGAAGAAACCTTTATTAACCTACGAAAAGCTAACATGAAGCTCAACCCTAGCAAATGCTCGTTTGGTCTCGAAGAAGGAAAGTTCCTAGGACACCTGAATAAGCGCAATACTAATGGCAAAGCTTAAGCGTTTGATTTTGTATCTAGCAGCATCAAAGCAAAGCTTAAGCACAGTACTAATGGCCGAAAGACAAGAAAAGCAGATTCCGGTTTACTTCGTTAGCAGGGTGACACAAGGACCGGAGGTCAATTATTCTTCCATGGAAAGACTAGCGTTATGTCTTGTCCACGCTTCTAGGCGACTGAAAAGGTATTTTCAAGCTCACCCAATACGAGTACTAACAGATCAGCCAATACGACAAGTTCTAACCAAGCCAGACGTATCAGGGCGATTGGCAAAATGGACAATAGAACTTGGAACATATGACATCCGTTACAAACCAAGAACGTCGGTGAAAGGGCAAATCTTAGCTGATTTTCTAACTGAGATAGCCGACGAAGAGGCTGAGACAATCACTGAAGGAAAAGATAAAACCGTCCAAGAAACAAAGGACAAAGAAACCATTATCCCAACCACACTGACGTTGGAAAAACACGGATACGAAGGAGAAAAGAAAGACACAGAAGAATCTCCGAGGTTTGGAGATTACACACAGATGGAGCATCAAGCACTGATGGAGGAGGAGCAGGACTCGTGATTACCAGTCCTTCAGGAACCGAATACACTTATGCCCTCCGTTTTAATTTCCGAGCATCTAACAACGAAGGAGAATACGAGGCCTTGTTAGCAGGACTTCGAATAGCCTCTGCTATGAAAATACAAAACCTGAAAGTAATAGTAGATTCCATGCTAGTAGCCAATCAGATCAACGGGTCTTACGAAGCAAAAGAAGGAAGCATGAGAAGGTACTTAGCAAAAGCAACGGAAATGATAAAGTCATTCAAGAAATTCTCAATAAAGCAAGTTCCTCGCAACAAAAACAAAAAGGCAGATGCTCTAAGCAAGCTAGCTTCTGTAGCCTTCGCGCACTTAACCAAAGAAATTCTGGTGGAGGTCCTAGAAAAAAGGTCAATTGATGATAAGGAGGTAAATACCATCGTTGAAGAAGAAGGAGACAATTGGATGACTCCTATAATCAACTTCCTCAAGATAGGCACAGCTCCGGAATAGACGATGTCCTTTATCGAAAGGTCAATTGGATGATAAGGAGGTAAATACCATCCGTCACGAAGCTGTTAAATATCAGCTAATAGACGATGTCCTTTATCGAAAGTCATATTTGGGACCACTTCTAAGGTGGGTAGGTCCCCATCAGGCAAATTACATAATAAGGGAAATACACGATGGAGCTTGTGGTCTCCACGCCGGAGCTCGCTCTGTGGTTGCCAAGGCCATGCAAGTAGGGTACTACTGGCCATCCATGCTGTAACACCGGAAAACTCACAAGCCATTTTTTTTAAATACGCTGCGGAAGCTTTTAAATAAACAAACCATTTACATACAACTCAAAATTAACAACTGTACAAACATTGTACACAAAGTAAATATCATTCTGTGTTACAAAAACTACAGGCTCGTTTCGTTTCAAAAATAATATCAGAGTCAGGTAATCTCTTTCCTTCTGCCAAACTCACAAACACGAACCTGCAAAAGCAACAACTGAGGGGAATTAGCACAAAGCTAAGTGAGTAGAGGCTAAACACCAAAAGCAAACATTCACGATCAATATCAAAGCATGTAACCACGTATCCCGAGAAGACCGGCGGTTCGGCGCAGAACCTACAACCAATGCCGGCCAAAGCAAAGGTTTACCGATAGCCCTCCACTGAATTGGCACAATGCACTCCTCCTCTGGTACAACATATGCACCAGTAAGGCTAACACTGTTCAACCAATCAGTGAACGAGCCCAGCCCAATTCTACGTATAGCTGACTTCCCAACGCAACTCGAAATCATACTAAGAGTGCGTATCGACCAAATATTCACGCAGCAGATATCAACAATTTTGAATTAAAGATCACAAAGTCTTGATCTTAGGATTTCAAGTTTGTAGCTTTTAAAGGTTTCTTCACATAGAGGTTTTTCTTTCAAACAAACACACACTACACCTTACACACTTTTGATGAAATGAACATATATTACACCACGTATACATACATAATTGTTTTAGTCTAAGCAGGAGGTGGCAAGATAGTTTTTCTTGAAATCCTATTCTTTTAAGCTCATGCACACATACATACACACCAACATACATGCATAACTAACTTATACTTTCTTTTCCTTTTATATTAACAGTAATATATATATATATATATATATATATATATAAACTCATATTACTCAATTACCTTTTTAAAACATAATCATTTAGTATAATAAAACACATAATCAAATAAGGCAAGCCAATTACGTACCACCAACCCGCTAATCTCCTAGCCCAGGGTTGCGGGTGTTACAAATCTCCCCTCCTTAAGAGGATTCCGTCCTCGGAATCCTTTCTTGCTCAAACACATGAGGGTATCTATCCTTCATTTCTGCCTCAGTCTCCCACGTCAAATCAGAACCTAAACTGTGTTTCCACTTGACCAATACCATCGGTATCTGCTTCTTTCGGAGCTTGGTCACTTTGCGATCTAACAGTTCAACAGGTTCTTCAATCAATCTCTTCTTTGAATCTACTTTCAGTTCGTGCACTGGGAGAATCTGCCTCTCGTCTTCAACCTTGCATTTTCTCAAATAGCAGACATTGAACGTGTCATGAATACCTGCAAGCTCTGCTGGGAGATCTAATGTAACTGTCTGGTCGTTTACAATCTGACGAATTCTGAAAGGACCAGTGTAACGGGGAGCTAAATTCCCGCGTTTACCAAATCGAATCACGCACTTCCATGGAGAGACCTTCAAATACACTAACTCCCCCACATCAAACGATACTGGACGACGCCGTGTATCCGCATACATTTTCTGTCTATCTCTGGCCGCTTTCAACTTCTCTCTGGCTATAGCAACTTTTTCAGCTGTCATCTGAACAATCTCAGGCCCTGCAAATTGTTTCTCACCAGCCTCTAACCAACATGTCGGAGTACGGCAGCGACGACCGTACAACATCTCATATGGAGGCATTCCAATACTGGAATGGTAAGAATTATTATACGCAAACTCTATCAACGGCAGGTGCGAATCCCAAGATCCACCATACTCAATTACACAGGCACGTAGCATATCTTCGAGTGTCTGTATGGTTCGTTCAGTTTGACCGTCAGTCTGGGGATGATAAGCAGTACTCAAATTAATTCCCGTCCCCAACTCTCTCTGTAGACTCCTCCAAAAGTTAGAAACAAACCTGGAGTCTCTATCAGATACTATCGACAACGGTATACCATGCCTTGCTACGATCTCATCAATGTACAATTGAGCCAACTTGCTAAGAGAAGCCGTTTCACAGGTATCCAGAAAATGGGCACTCTTCGTCAGTCTATCCACGATCACCGAAATCATATCGTGATTCCTCTGAGTTCGCGGAAGTTTAGTCACGAAATCCATCGTTATATGTTCCCACTTCTACTCAGGAATTTCTAACTGTTTCAAAGATCCGTAGGGCTTCTGATGCTCTGCTTTCACTTGTGCACAGATATGGCATGACTCCACAAAATGAGCCACATCTGCCTTCATAGTAGGCCACCAGTAAAGCACTTTCAAATCATGGTACATTTGGTGCTTCCTGGGTGAACAGATAACCTCGACTTGTGTGCTTCAGTTAAAATCAACTTTCTCAATTCTCCAAGCATAGGCACCCACACACGAGTCTTATACACTTTCAATCCACGAGAATCATCAGTAAGCTCATCCTTACGTTTCTTCATTAATTCATTCTTCAAGTTCTCTCTTTCAGAGCTTCCAACTGTGCAGCCTTTATTCTATCCACTAAATCAGATACAATCTCCATACGCATGAATTTAATGGAATTCCCCGCTCCCTTGCGGCTCAAGGCGTCTGCTACCACGTTAGCTTTCCCCGGGTGGTATCTAATCTTGCAATCATAGTCTTTTATTAGTTCCACCCATCACCTCTGTCTCCTGTTCAACTCTTTCTGTGTAAAAACATATTGAAGACTCTTATGATCAGTACAAATCACGCACTTGGTGCCATACAAATAGTGTCTCCATAGTTTTAGGGCAAAAACGACAGGTGCCAGTTCTAGATCATGAGTCGGGTAATTCTTTTCATGTGGTTTCAACTGTCTCGAAGCATACGCAATCACCCGATCCCTCTGTATAAGCACACATCCCAATCCCGCAAATGATGCATCACAATAAACAGTAAAATCATCCGTTCCACTTGGCAACACAAGAATGGGAGCCTGGCACAACAACTGCTTCAAAGTCTGGAAAGCTTTATCTTGTTCACTACCCCAAACAAACTTCACGTCTTTCCGAGTTAACTTAGTTAACGGACCCGCAATCTTCGAAAAATCTTTAATAAACCTACCGTAATATCCAGCCAAACCCAGAAAACTCTTTATCTCAGACGGTGTCTTTGGAGCATTCCAGTTCATCATAGCTTCCATTTTAGAAGGATCCAATTTCACTCCTTCATTACAGATAACATGCCCCAAGAATTGAACTTCCCTCAACCAGAACTCGCACTTTGAGAATTTAGCAAACAAATGTTCTTTCTTCAGAGTTTCCAAAACTTGTCTCAAATGCTGTTCGTGCTCTTGTTCAGTCTTTGAATAAATTAGAATATCATCAATAAAGACTATCACAAAATCATCCAAGAATGGTCGACAGACCCTGTTCATCAAATCCATAAAAATCGCAGGTGCATTGGTTAAGCCGAACGGCATAACCAAGAACTCGTAGTGCCCGTAGCGCGTACGAAAGGCTGTCTTTGACACATCCTCCTCAGATACTCATACTTGATGATATCCCGATCTCAAATTGATTTTAGAAAAGAACGAAGCTCCTTGCAGTTGATCAAACAAATCATCGATTCTCGGCAACGGATACTTGTTCTTGATCGTTCTCTTATTCAACTCACGGTAGTCGATACACATACGCAATGTACCGTCTTTCTTCTTTACAAATAATACCGGTGCTCCCCACGGGGACGAACTTGGACGAATAAATCCTTTATCAAGCAGATCCTGAATCTGCGTCATCATCTCCCGGATCTCTGAAGGTGCCAACCTGTACGGAGCCTTCGCTACTGGTCTAGAACCAGGTATTAAGTCTATTTTAAATTCCACTTCACGAACCGGAGGAAATCCTGGCAACTCTTCTGGAAACACTTCCGGGTATTCCGTTACCACCCGGATATCAGTCATTGCTTCTTTCTTCCCATCAATCACATATGCCAAATAAGATTCACACCCCTTACCCAACGCTTTCCTTGCTTTTAAACATGAAATCATAGGGATCACTGACCCTGCCTTCTCTCCCGTGGCTATTACTCGCGAACCATCAGCTAGTGGAAACGAGATCAACTTCTTGTGACACTTGATACTGGCTTGATTCAGACTCAGCCAATCCATCCCAAGCACCACATCAAATCCAGACAATGGCATTACAAGAAAATAAAGAGGAAAACACACGCCATCTATATCAATTTTAACCCCAGCTACAGCAGTCGTGACCGGAACCATCATACCATCAGCTACTTCTATCTCTAAAGCAGTAGCAAGTTCAATCACAGGCACATTTAATCTATCACAGAATTCCACAGAAACAAAGGAGCGATTTTCTCCTGAATCAAAAAATACTCTAGCAGGAGTAGAGTTTATTAGAAACATACCCGTGATCACGTCGTCAGTGGTGGTGGCATCATCCACCGTCATTTTGAACGCCCGACCCTCAGCAGTGGGTGGGTTCTTTCGTTTCTGACTTGATGAAGACGACCCTCCAGCTCCTCCTCCCCAGACCCTGACCCTGTCTTCTTGCCTATCGGGCAATCACCAACACGGTGCCCCTCCCTCTGGCAATTCCAGCATACACTTCTTGGGAACCTATAGTTCTTCAAGTCATGGCCAAACTGGCCACAGTTCACGCACCTCCTCGTTTGGGCCGTACACTGCCCATTATGATAGGATTTGCACCTGCTACACCAAGGTGCCCGTTGAGTAGACCCACCCGAAGTAGGTCTTCTATTCTGATCTCCCTGCCTACCACCGCTGCTCTGTCCTCCCTGTCTCTGTTAAGCGTTATAATGTTCAAATCTCGACTTCTGTTGGGAAAGTTTCTCCCCGCTCAACTTGTTTCGTGCAACAATGTCCCCTTCAGCCAATTTGGCTAAAGTGAAAGCCTGGGACAGTGTGGTAGCCCACCTGGTGGCGCCTCTGTAATCTGGGTGTAATGCCCCCAAGAAATGGGCAATCTTCGATTCTTCGTCCGGTACCCAGTGTTTGGTAAATCTCATCTTTTCGTTGAATTGTTTTATCAATTGATCCACAGTCATGTTCCCTGTCATCTGTAGATCCATAAACTCCTTCTTGATCTTGGCCATCTCAAAACTCCCACAATATCGTTCGCACAATTTCTCCTGGAATTGACTCCAGGTTATACTCCCTTGCTGTTGTTCAGTAAAGTGGCCGGTAATGTAATCCCACCAGACCAACGCATCCCCTCTCAGCATTCTTGATGCGTATTTAACCTTCAATTCATCCTCGCAATTACAGGCATCAAGTGCCTTTGACATATCCCTCAACCAATTTAATGTCGCATTGGGATCAGAACTCCCATGATACTCTGATGGTTTACAATCAAAAAACTGTTTATAGGTGCACGGTTGTTTGTATCCAGGAAACGCAAACGGATAAGCTCCTGGTTGTGGATATGGATAGAAGAAGGGTTGCTGCATCATTTGCGTCATCGGTGGCAGCGGTGCTGTAACTCGTGCAGTTGTCGACTGTGTAGGAATCGCAATCGGCACTGGGGTTGGTTCAGGTTGCTGTTGTTG
This sequence comes from Dittrichia graveolens, assembly GCA_038502395.1. Classification (NCBI taxonomy): domain Eukaryota; kingdom Viridiplantae; phylum Streptophyta; class Magnoliopsida; order Asterales; family Asteraceae; genus Dittrichia; species Dittrichia graveolens. The sequence goes on from JARJIL010000005.1 coordinate 30,545,139, forward strand.
TTGTTCCATCCTTTGAATCTTCTCTCTGAGTTCAACCAACTCATTCTCCAACTGATACACGTAATCACTATGTTCCTCCTAACGGGCTTGACCCGACGTCCCCGCAGTAGCTGGGTTACTCAAGTACTCAATCACTGGTGCTTCATATGTAGCTTGGGTCGTAGGAGGAAGGATTGGAGTATTTCTGTCAGTCATTATCTGTTACAATCACATCACCTCATAACTCATTAGCATAAACCGTTAGTATCCAAAATACTAACTACAACCGACAACTCTAACTCTCTCTAATTCCCCCGAAGGAAAGCTTGACCCGTCACGAGCCAAGATTTGGGAATGCAACACTCTAGCCGTGCATGCATCGCCAAACCTAGGCTCTGATACCAAACTGTAACACCGGAAAACTCACAAGCCATTTTTTTAAATACGCTACGGAAGCTTTTAAATAAACAAACCATTTACATACAACTCAAAATTAACAATTGTACAAACATTGTACACAAAGTAAATATCATTGTGTGTTACAAAAACTACAGGCTCGTTTCGTTTCAAAAATAATATCAGAGTCAGGTCATCTCTTTCCTTCTGCCAAACTCACAAACACGAACCTGCAAAAGCAACAACTGAGGGGAATTAGCACAAAGCTAAGTGAGTAGAGGCTAAACACCAAAAGCAAACATTCACGATCAATATCAAAGCATGTAACCACGTATCCCGAGAAGACCGGCGGTTCGGCGCAGAACCTACAACCAATGCCGGCCAAAGCAATGGTTTACCGATAGCTCTCCACTGAATTAGCACAATGCACTCCCCCTCTAGTACAACATATGCACCAGTAAGGCTAACACTGTTCAACCAATCAGTGAACGAGCCCAACCCAATTCTACGTATAGCTGACTTCCCACCGCAACTCGAAATCATACTAAGAGTGCGCATCGACCAAATATTCACGCAGTAGATATCAACAATTAATATCACAATCAACAGTTCAATCAATCCAATCCAATCACAATCATGCATCACACCAATAACATTAACCGAAATCTTTACCATCCGCGATCAACGCCCACTCACCTCAAAATCAACACGGCTTAGAAGTCTAATTTTACTGAGTCTTTGGATTGCCTGAAAACATAGCAACAATCAAATCAGTCGCGAATATATAAATATATCTTCTCATATATATTTATATCTCAAATTTATCAAAACATCTCAATTAAATAATATAGTGAACAAACTATCTCAAACCAAGCAATTTGTATAAAAAAATATGCAATTATTCGGATTTGGGGCCTGTCGCGCCGCGACATCCTCTTCGTCGCGTCGCGATGTGCATCGGATTTCAAATCCGAGAGCTTCAGTCGGATTCCTCTTTCGGATTGCACTAAAATCGGATTTCATATGCGGATTTGTGTTGGTCTTCGGATTTGTGGTCGTATTTCACTAACTTTAATCGGATTTCCCATGTACACAAACATAACAATCGGATTTCTCTAAATCCGAAACCTAGTTCTCGGTTTCTTGAATGTCGTGCCGCGACACTCTAGTGTAGCGCCGCTACACTCGAAATTTCAGATTCTTCTTCTTCTTTCATGTGTCGGATTTTCAGTCAAGATCCTTCAAATCTTATTCCAACTTCATAATTCTTCCATCAAAATACATATTTAGCATTTACCAATCATATAGATCATCAAAAACATGTTTTTACTCCTTCATAACATCAAATCTTTAAAACCCATTTACCAAACTTTCTTTCAAGCTTCAAAAATGGTTTAACAACATAAATTCATGCTTTTGAATACTTAAACACATCAACATGTATCATATATAGCTACAAACACCATATTACACCACGTATACATACATAATTGTTTTAGTCTAAGCAGGAGGTGGCAAGATAGTTTTTCTTGAAATCCTATTCTTTTAAACTCATGCACACATACATACACACCAACATACATGCATAACTAACTTATACTTTCTTCTCCTTTTATATTAACAGTAATATATCTATATATATAAACTCATATTACTCAATTACCTTTTTAAAACATAATCATTTAGTATAATAAAACACATAATCAAATAAGGAAAGCCAATTACGTACCGCCAATCCGCTAATCTCCTAGCCCAGGGTTGCGGGTGTTACACATGCACATGGACGCGTTTGAAGAAGTAAAGCGATGCAGGGCCTATCAAATCCATGCTCCCATAGCTAGGCAGCCAAAGCAACACTTGGTGTCCAATATGGCAGCTTGGCCATTTCGAAAATGGGGAATAGACATAGTGGGACCTTTCCCCGAAGCTGTTGGACGATTAAAGTTCCTAATCGTAGCAATTGATTACTTAACCAAATGGTGCGAGGCCAAGCCAGTGGCAACAATAACCGGAGGACAGGTCATGAAATTTGTATGGGATAACATTGTTTGCCGATTTGGTATACCGAAGGAAATTTTGAGCGACAATGGAAAGCAATTCGCGGACAATCCATTTAAAGCATGGTGTAACGACCTTTGGATTCAGCAAAACTTCACTTCCGTAGCACACCCACAAGCTAACGGTCAAGTCGAAAGAATGAATCGAAGCCTGGTGGAAGGAATAAAGACATGTTTAGCTGCCGAAGGAAGAGACTGGGTGGATGAGCTATGTCATGTTCTGTGGGCTCACCGAACGATGGTAAAGACGAGCCACGGAGATACCCCCTTTAGCCTAACCTACGGCACTGAAGCAGTGATACCACCATAAATTGGAATCCCCACACAAAGATACGCGGATAAATCAGAAGAGGAGAACAAAAACAGTCTTTGCTTTAATCTCGAGGCACTCACCGAAAGGAGGGAAATAGCTGCCATCAGAGAAGCCAAGTACAAACGTAAAGTGGAACAATACTACAACAAAAGAGTTCAGAAAAGAACATTTAAACCGAACGATTATGTATGGAGGAAAAATGAGGCTAGCAGAGTCGAAGGACAAGGGAAGCTAGGACCAAACTGGGAAGGCCCATACAAGGTGACAGTAGCACATCCCAACGGTTCGTATGAGCTTCAGGATATACACGGAAGGATGATACCACGAACTTGGAATGGAATGAATCTCAAAAGGTGCTATCTTTAAAAATTATTCCATATTCCTCATTTTGGCAACTTCAAAGGTCAACCAAAAAAAAAAGCACAATCCATCTTTTTGTGAAACATTTTGTATCCATAGCTTGATCTAAGTTAGGAAAATCCACCCTTTTTGTAAAACATTTTGTATCCATAGCTTGTTCCAAGTTATGAAAGTCCAATCTTTTTGTGAAAACACTCTGTATCCATCGTTTGATCCAAGCTAGGAGGATCAACCTTTTTGCAAAACTTTCCGCATCCTTAGCTTGAACCAAGTTGCAAAAGTGGTACTTTACAAAAGTTGACTCACTCAACATCACATAAATTGCTAGAAAAACACAAACGATCATGACCAAAAGTGTTATTTCAAATCAACCTTATTGTGCTATAGTACAAAGGTAATATCAAACAATAGCAATAAGCAAACACCGGTTAAACAAACAATACGTAGCTACGTCAAAACACAGTGAAAAACAATTTCACTTCTTCCCTATTACCAACGTATAAGCGTAAGGGAAAAGCTCAATAGCGTCTATACGACCACGAGCAAACTCTACTTCATCTCCGGAAAGGTATGAAGTACCCCTTGAAGCCAATGGATCCTGGTTAGGGGGAGAAAAGGTCTTCGCAATACAAAAACGCGACATCGACACTTTTAAAAAAAGCTCTTTACAAATGCATAAAACGTGAAACAAACACTTCACATAACTACAAGAGCTACAAAACCTTGGTAAAAATGCAACCAAGGACTCATTGTTGATCACATTGAATGATTTCTTGCAAATAACCTTCCATGCATAACGTACCAAGCCAGGGAACACAATTAAAGCACAACTAATAATTAGCGATTTACGATATCCTAAATATATCAAACAAACCAGGAGAACAAAAGCACAATCTACCATCATCAGTTAAAAGTGTAGCAAACGGATCACAGAAATCATTGTTCAACAAAAGAAACAACTTGGCCTACATAAACCAAGTACCAACAAATAAAAAGAGTTTTAAACAGGAACGGAGGAAACATCCACGGACAAGGCAGGAGCACCAACAGACACCGCACCACCTTCAGGCTCCAAGGCCTTCAATTGCTCCAAGGGAAGGTTAGCATGACCTGCAACTTTCTGAACAAAAGGGTACGAAGTGCGCACAAAATCACCCATGGCGTCGCTCAACTTCTTTTGGGCCTCTGCATCAAAATGTGCAGCACCAGTAATAGGCATATCACGTTTCGCGCAACGCTCCCCAGCAATCAGACCCTTGTGATAACCTGCAAGAAACCTCTTTTTCTGCAAAAATCCAAGGGACGAAAGGAACTCAGAGCTTTTCTGAAGCTTGCCAAGGAAGTACCCAAAACCCTCTCGAGCCAACCACGATCTCTCCTCCGAAACAGCAGTCATACCATGCTCCAAGGACTCCACTTTCTCAGACAAACGAATGTTATCTTGACCACACTTCACCAACGTCTCCTTCTCAGAAATAACCTCCTTTAATCTCTTCTCTTTCATCACCACCTCTAACTGTAAATCCTCTACTTTATTTTTCCACATAGCCTTGTTTAGCAAAGCTTGCTCACCAGCTTCAACCTTCGCCTCCAAGTAGTCATTCTTAGCCCGCATTTCTTCGAGCTTCTCTCCCTGCTCCATAGAATCATAATAGAGGCCAAACCACATCTTCTTAATCTCCGGAGCAATAAGACACAATTGGGACAGGAAGAAATACAAATCATTGGTCAGAAAGGAGTTGGAAACATAGGACATCCTCCTTGCTTCCGCAGGAGTGGGAAGACCCTCAAGAAGATCCTTACAAGCCTTGGCATTATCATACACGGATTTGTTTTTCAACTTACGGAAAGAGGAACAAACAAGGACTCAACAAACTTCTCTTCCATGGGGAAGGTCAGAAAGAGAAGCAGAAGAGTCCCCCTCCGATGAACCACTTTCTCCACTAGAAGAAACGTTGTGAACAACTTTCCTTTTCTTCAATACAGGTTTCTTTCTTCGCTGAACTTTCCCTTTACCCTTCACAAGAGTAACCTTGCTTGAACCCGCTACATCAACAGCCCTTGGAGAAGCCTCAACAACTCCCTCCTCGAACCTAGGAGGCTGTTCGCCATCACTATCAACATCCAAAGTTTCCATAGGCACCTGCACAGACACATCTACCGAACCTTCGCCTTTCCTCACCTTCTTTGCAGCAGCAACTCCAACAGCAACAACGACCTTTCTTTTTGACTCACCAACAGCAGAGGCATCCCTATACCGACAAACGACCCTCTGACCCATAGACGTAACATCTTCGGCAACAACAACGGCTTTCGTTCCTGCATCGCTCATTCCATCCGTCTCCACGTCGTCAAATGACGGCAGTTGAAGAAATTCTAGGAGATCCATCACTACAATGAAAATAAAGAAAAAATAAGAAGCGATAAAACATCAATACAACCAAAGTAACAACAAAGATAGCCCCTTCGTACCCACACCCTTGTGCCTGAGCACAGTAGTCTCCGGGAACCAGAAGAACTTAGGCCACTCACGATCAAAACCTCATCGGGAAAAGTACGAACTTTAATTGGGTTTGATCTCAACAAATCAAACAAGTCAATATCAATCTCATAATCATGAGGAACATAATTGGTAACAGGAATACTCCTATCTCGCCAAACCATTTTAAACGGTATGACAAATTCCTTAACCCAGAAAAACGATTTTTCCACCTTTTCAACCCATCCGGGTAACTCATAATGCAAGTCGGAGAAGGAGCTTTTCGCTTCTCAATGGTTATCCAATCGCCTGCCCTACCCAACTTGAAGAATCTACGAAACAAGGTCACCGTAGGAACACCTTTCAGCGACCGGCAGTGAACTTCGAAACTAATAATCTTAATAACCCCCAGTGTAGACAATTGCGACAAATGAATGCCGAAATACTTGATGACATCAAGGAAAAACTCAGAAAATGGAAGACGCAAGTTACCAAAATCAAACCAATCCACATAAAAACCAATATAACCTACGGGAAGATCCCTAATAGTCTTAGAAGATGAAGGACAACGAGGATCAGAAGCAGGACCAATATTATAAGAAGAACAAACAGACTTTAGATACTCTTCATCGACAACAGAACGCATTAGGCCTAAATTTTATTTGAACGACATTGAAAGTGGAAGCAAACTTGAAGAAAGACGGCGGCGAACGGAAGCGAAGCCCTCAAAAATGGCGGAAATTCCAGAGAGAAGTCGACGAAAAATTTAGAGAGATAAGGCAATTTGAAACCAACACCCCCTTTTCTCCTTCTCTCCCTTTTTAAATTTCAAAATGTAACTGCCAAACCATCACTTCAAAGTCAGACCATCATTGCATAGGGAATACGCCCTTTTCTCTCTCCTCACCATAAGTGCCAGACACGTGCCCCCTTTCATTATTTAAAAAAAACAAAAACAAAAAACAACCAACATAAAACGAAAAACAACTTGACTTACAATCGCTGAGTCTGACCTTTCTTTCTCAAAAGAAGAACTTTTTCAAAAGAAACCTGGGGACTTGATGACATATGGTCCAAAGGTTGGACCATCCGTAGGAACATGCAAACCATTCTCTAGCATATGAATCTGCCAAAAGCATTTACAAATTAAATAATACAAACATGTTTCCCATGCAAATCTCCAAGCATGGCTTATAAAGACCCTCATTAATGAGGCATTAAATGGAAAGGTGGCTGCTACCCGACAAACACAGTAAATCACAGACCTGGCGCATACCAACTTTCGTCTATGGACCGGTTAGACCGCATAACCATCAGACAAAACCTTTGGACAAGGACCAGGTGAATTAATATAAAAGAACAAGAGCTCAGGTACACAACACAGAACTCTCTCCCTCATTTAATATCTCACTACAAACATTCTCTACATTTATCTCTCTCGCCATTAATACACATACATATACTTACTCGCACGCCCGAGCGTGGTCAAGGGTCCAAACACCCGTGACGAGGCTAACCCCTTTTCTGTTTTGTAGATCACCGGTGAACCTCATCAGGACCTACGTAAGCAACAATTATGTATACAATTTTTTTTAACTTGTTCACATGTGAGCACTTGTTTGTACCGGCCTGTGACTTCATCCAAAAATACACTAGATTCGTTGCCAACATCAAATTTAAGGAATCAAACTTTGAATTTGATCGATGTCACTGTCTTTTGAATTTTTTTCACAAATAATACTGTTAACAAAAAAATTAACAAAACTAAGTTGGAAAAAAATCTTTTATCGAAAACAATATAACCGGGATTTGAACTTCCGGTTTCTAAATTAAGGGAGAATTTTATGTATGTCCTTATAAACTCTCTTAATTACATATATATCCTTCTAAAGTTCAATATTACGTATATATCCTTCCAAAACTTCTAAACTCTCAAATATATCCTTATACCCAATTTGTTAATTTTTAAATCGTTAAAAAATTAAGAGTTAATTACAAAAATGGTCCCTGTGGTTGTCACTGATTTTTAGTTTTAGTCCTTTAACTTCAAAAATTACGAAAATAGTCACTGTGGTTGTCACTTTGTTTCGATTTTGATCCTTTAACCCAACTGCCGTTAACTTCTGCCGTTAGATGCCCTCATGTTCAAGTACTATCCATGTTACCAAACATAATTAATTGTTTTTTCTATATTTAAATAAATAAAAGAAAAAGAAACAATAATATATACCATATCTCTCTAACCATTCTCTCTATCTCTCTCTAACCTTCTCTCTAAATAGAAACCACCACCACTGGTGTCTAACCACCACCACCACCACCACCACCGGCGTCTACCCACCGCCACCACTACCATCGGCGTCTAACCACCACCACCACATAACATCACTGCCGAAAAACCACTATCATCGACGGCAAATCTGTAAAAGCAATGTTGCCTCCATCGTCTATTGGGCCGCTGTCGTCTAACCACCAATCGTTCCCCACTAATCCACCATGGTTGCCTTCAACACCTCTGCCGCCGTAGTAGCCTTCAACGACGTCGCCATAACCAACTTCGTGAATATCGATTTTAGATCTAACAACCCCTATCATCATCGATTTCGGATCTAAACATACCATAATCACCATGTAAGCAAAACCCTAATCTGATCTCCTTTTGTCTTCCTCATTGAAGACAGCCATCATCGCTACTCCAGATCTAAACTACAACACATCTCTTCTAATTATGTGTGTAGAAATAGGGTTTTTCTTCTTCTTGTTTGAGTGGTGGTTTTTCTTCTTCTTGTTTGAAGACAACTATGTAAGCTTTCCAATTTTGTAATTTTTGTTAAATATATCTGTAAAAGTTTAGATTTAGATGTTGTAGAAAATTGGGTTTTTGTTCTTTGTATCCATTATGTACATATTTTCTACTCTTTTTCTTTTGTGGATTCTTTGTGCTTATACAAAATCCTTGGTTAAAATTGTTTGGATTACACGAAAGTCTTCTGAATCAGTATTTGATTTGTTCTTGAATACAAAAGATTATTTGTTAGTGGTTATTTGATTTTGTTTGGACTTTTTAATCGGTATTTGATTTTCTTGTTAGTATTTGATTTGTTCTTGAATCAGTATTTCAATTTGTTTGGACTTTCAGTATTTGATTTGTTCTTTAAAATGGACTAAATCCTTGTTCTTGAATCAGTATTTTAATTCTGTATAATTAAAGTTATTTGATTTTGTTTAATAATAATTAAAATTAAAGGTTATTAAATACAAAAGATGTTTGGGAATAAGAATAGAGTCTATATTGACCAAAATACCTTGCACATGAGGGCATCTAACGGCAGAAGTTAACGGCGGTTGGGTTAAAGGACCAGAATAGAAACAAACTGACAACCACAGTGACTACTTTCGTAATTTTTGAAGTTAAAGGACTAAAACTGAAAATCAGTGACAACCACAGGGATCATTTTTGTAATTAACTCAAAAATTAAAAAACATAACCCCTAATCTAATTTAGTGATAAAATCCCTTAAATACCCTTAACCATTCTTTTACCTATCTTCCATCTTCATTGAAGCGACCTAGAGATTCGTAGGTTTAGATCTGTGATCAGTGATGAGAGATCGAGATCTTCGTCGCAAAACTGGAGGGTCGGACGTGTGTCGGAGTTGTACGGCGGCGAGAGCCGGCGTAGATCTGCGATGGAGGCGTACAGCGGAGTTGTACGAGTTGTATGACGGCGAGAGAGATTTGTGTCGGAGAAGTTGGAGATAGAGGACATCGGTGGTGTTGAGTGGGAGACGGAGGTCAGCGGCGGTGTTAGACCGTTGGAGATGAAGGTTAGGCGGTGATGTTAATGTTGGAGATGGAGATCGGTCGCTGAAGATGGAGGTTAAACGCCGGCATGGAGGTGGTGGTGGTCTGGTAGAGGTCAGCCGTGTGTCGGAGTTGTATGGCGGCGAGAGCCGGCGTAGATCTACGATGGAGGCGTATAGCGGAGTTGTACGATGGCAAGGGAGATTTGTGTCGGAGAAGGTGGAGATGGAGGGCATCGGTGGTGTTGAGCCGGAGACGGAGGTCAACGGCGGTGTTAGACCGTTGGAGATGAAGGTCAGGCGGCGGTGTTAATGTTGGAGATGGAGATCGGTCGCCAAAGATGGAGGTTAAACACCGGCATGGAGGTGGTGGTGGTCTGGCGGTTCACCGACTGATAGAAAGAGAGAGTGTGTGTGCTCTTTTGAACTTATTGTGGTGTTTGTGTTAAGATCATGTTTAATTTCCACTAACAGATGTAATATAAATGGATTGATCTGATTTGGTTTTCAATGAAGGTGGAAGATAGGTAAAGAATGGTTAAGGGTATTTAAGAGATTTTATCCCTAAACTAGATTAGGGATTATGTTTTTTAATTTTTTAATTATTTAAAAATTAATAAATTGGGTACAAGGATATATTTGAGAGTTTGGAAGTTTTGGGAGGATATATACGTAATATTAAACTTTGGAAGGATATCTATGTAATTAAGGGAGTTTATAAGGACATATATGAAATTCTCCCTTTAAAAGTTGGAATTTGAGATTCCGGTTTTAATTAAAAACCGGAAGTTCAAAACCCGGTTATATTGTTTTCGATAAAAGATTTTTTTCCAACTTAGTTTTGTTAATTTTTTTTGTTAACAGTATTATTTGTGAAAAAAAAATCAGTTTTTTTTTTGTTTTCCGGTAACGACTTTAGCACCGGTCTCATCAATCTCCTATGTCTTTCTTTTTTAAGGACTTCTAGATCCATTTCAGTGTAATGGTTAACCTGCATGCAAGATTCAAGGGCTTCTGAAGTCAGGGTCGTATTCAGATTAAATGAAGTCGATCTGTTTGACATGCAATTGTGAGAATGAGATCAAGATTCACATTAAATGAACTCGATCGATCTGTTTGCCATACAATTGTGACATCCACGTGTTGGGTAATGGGTTGACATTGTTAGAAAGGATTTGATAAGAGATTATAGATACACACAATAATGATACTTTTATGTATTTTTTCTGACATTTTTACATACACACATCAACCAAATATATTCACATACATAGAGAATTGTTTACACCCTTTGATGGTGTCGGTTGATTTACAATAACCGCCCACTTTGGCCCCATATATATAAACTATCATATATAATAATTAGGATCTAACTTATACTTCTAATATTCCCTCCTAAGCTAGATTTCCATTACTCCTAAATTTTTCTTGAACTGATTATAGCTTCCACACTGCATTAGCGAGTGCCAGGGCCAGCCTAATACCTATGTGGCCCATGCGCAGGCCCAGGGCAGCAATGGGCTTAGGGGCATCATAGATTCATAGGTGTCCATTACATATATAGCTAGCTTCATTTATTAAAAAAATAATAGTCGGCAGGGCAGAAACTAAAGAGGCGTTACCAAGAGGCGACAACCAACTCCCCATACCCCAATGCGCATTAACTTAGTTGAAGATAACCAAGGGGCGCCACCATAGAAGAAACCGAAAGAAGACCTTCGATTGGCATGGTTGAATCCCCGGTTCCAATGGCTACTCGTTCGAAAGATCAATACTCAATCGCCATACCCCTGTTTCGAAATATCGACAATGGGTTTTGAGTTTTCAAGTTTCAACCTGCAACCTTCTGTTCTGTCCATAGTTCCATCCTTCAGTCGCTGCCTTGCTGCTCGCCGGTCGTCGAGTTCCATAGTTCCATCCTTTAGTCGCTACAGTGCTGCTCGTCAGTCTTCAGTCGCTGCCTCGCTGCTCGCGGTCGTCAGTCGGCGGTTGTCACTCGCCGGTCGCCGACTTCAATTCTTCAAGTTTCATGGCTGATTAGGAGTTAAAACATAAGGTTAGACTCTTAGTTTCTACTTTTTTTTTGGAACTACAACTCTGCTAGTTTGGTTTCTCCTTCTCTTTTTTGAACTGCAAGTCTGGTTTCCCCTTTTTTTTTGAACTGTAAATCTCTCCTTCTTTTAAGCTATAATATGATATTTGTAATCTTATTTTATTTATTTATTATTTTATTGATGATATGAATGATGGATGAATGACACCTATGAGGCTATGATCTAACACTTAAGACTATAACTCTACAGATTACACATCACAAATTTTTTATTTCAATTTCTAATTTCTTATAATTTATTTAATCTAATTTTTTAATTTTTTTTCATATTTTGTCTAATTTTGTAATCTGATTTTTATATTTAATTTGATTTTGTAATTGTGTTTTGTATATTGAAATATTGTCGAATTAATCAAAGTAAATTTGCTTAATTGCCTCAAAGAGTCAAAGAAAAAAATACAACACAAGCTTTGAAGCTTGTTAGCTTAATCAGGTTTTATCCTTCTAATTAGCAATTTTAAGTATCAAAAATTAATTTCTAACGAGTATTAATTATGACAAGATTATTAAAAAATTTGCTTCCAAGAATGCACGTAGGCATCGTTTTAGGTAGTTTGTAATTTTCTTGTAACATTTTAAACTTTTAAAGTAAAATTATGTTACATTTTTATTTATACATTTATGTTATATATTTTGTTTGTGCGCGGTAAATTCCATACATAAGGGCATTGGTAGCTCCCTTGGCACAGGGCATCAAAACTGTTTGGACCGGCCCCGGCGAGTGCTATTACAGACATGTTGTCACAATAAATCTTTGTGGGTTTATCTTGTATCCAATACAATTCCTGCAAGATAGATCTTAACCACAAAACTTGACAGCCTGCTAAAGATAAAGAGATGAATGCAACTACACTTTGTTATTTGCTTTGCCAAGATATGGCTAGCACCTGGTCCAATATTAAATACATATCGTGTAGTACTTTTGCTATCATTGATGTTCCCTCCAAAGTCACTATCACTATACCCTTTAAGGATTGGTTCTTTAATTCTAACATATGTAATCCCATGATTCAGCGTACCTTTAATAAATTTCGGAATATGTTTCCCTGCATCCTAATTCTACTAATAATACTAACTAAAAATGTAATGTCAGGGCGCGTTCCAGGTAAGTACATCAAACTTCCTACCGGTCCTCGATAACGTGTAGCATCCACACTAGCCTCAATAACATCTTTTTAGACAATTTTTAACCAAAATCCATAGGAGTAGCGGCTGGAGTAGCATTCTTCATGTTAAATCTATCAAGTACTAATCTTGTGCATCTCCTTTGTTTTACTTATATTCCAAGAAAATAGTGCAGCAGTCTAAGATACATCATTTCAAACTACTTTTTCAATGAAGTTTTAAATTATTTAATCATATCAGAATTCCCACTTGTAAAAACTAAGTCATCTACATATAGGCAAATTATAAGAATATTTCCTTCATGCTTCTTTACATAGAGTGTATGCTCATGAGAACATTTATTAAAGCCATTGTTTGCGAAGTACGAGTCGATTATGCTATACCATGCCCTGGGGCCTGCCTTAAACCATACAAGCCTTTGTTTAATCAACATATAGACTTTGTTTTCTTGTCCCTTCTTTAAATATCCTTGAAGTTGTTCAATGTATACAACTTCATTTAAGTATCCATTCAAAAAGGTGGATTTTACATCCATTTGATGAACTTCCCATCCTTGTTGTGCTGCCAATGCTAGAACTAATCGATTGATTTCCAATCCGTTGACAGGAGCAAATACTTCATTAAAGTTTATACCTTGTTTTTGCTTGTAACCACAATCTCAACCGGTGCGAGGAAGAGGAACCGGCGTTGTTGTGAGTAACCGATTAAAGGGGTGATTGTTGGGTTAATCGGTTCGGTAGCTCTAATTGCATGGCTGGATAATTTATCTTAGAGTTAATAAGTAACTATTATTTAATTGTCATTTTTATTTAATAGTTTAATAGTTAGTACTGAGTAGTTAGTTGACCGATTTTCTTGTAATTGGGAAGTGAACGTGGGAGAGTGTACTGGTCTTTAGGTAGGTAAAATGAATAGCAGGTTTTGTTGCTATCTTCATGCTCCACGTGCAGTTCACAGTCTATATATATAGGCTTCTTGACTTGAATAAATGATGAGCTTTTAGTAGTTATCTCTCCAGTTTAATATATATTTAACTTCTTTTTGTTCACAGCTTCTTTTCTTCTTTTATTGTCTTCGAGAGTTCCATACATACGGTTTTTTTTAAAGCTTTGATATCTACATTTGGTATCAGAGCGAGGTTCGAGTGAAGAGGGACTCTACTTATGTTCTAGGGTCAGCAGGTGGAAGGCTTATGTTCTAGGGGATCAAAAGGGTAGCCAAACAAGTCGTGATTCTGGCCAAAAATCAGCAGGCTTGTTAACCCAGTTGTTGATCAAAGAACAAAGGGAGATTAAGAAACCAGAAGGTGTTAATCAAAGGTTCTAAACAGCAGGAGAAAGGTAGCAAAAGGTGCTTGCAGGTAATACTTTCAGCGGTGTTTTAATTGATTATTAACCTTGGTAGTGCAGTAAATCACAAGGATGGCTCCACCGAAAGATCAAACTTTGGTCACAGTCAAAGATAACAACACCATATCTCTTCAATGCCCAGTGTTGTCATCCACAAATTATACAGTATGGGCCATGAGGATGCGGGTTATTTTCAATGTTCATGGAGTGTGGGAAATGATAGAACGTAGGAATAATCTTGCAATGCCAGTACGTAGGAATAATCTTGCAATGGCTCTCTTGTATCAAAGCATACCCGACGAACACATTCTACAAATAGGGAATCTCAATACCGCAAAGGAAATGTTGGGATTTTAATCTTGATTGGTTATTTTAATGAAGTGTCCGATTGGGTAACTTAATTGAGGATTAGTCAATTAATTAGCATGTGTTTTGTATTTAGTATTTTTGTGTTGCTTGGTCAAGAAAGTCTCACAAAGAATAGGTCAGCATGATAGCCACGTTCCATTAGTTTCCATTAGTCTTTCCATTTTAGGGTAGTTGGGTGCTTTATTTTCCTTATTTAAATATGCAATTAGTTTCCATTTTAATGGATAAATTGAGAAGCAGAAGACGTACATCTTTTCACCTGCAAGTGTTGATATTTTTCTTTTCCTTCTACAATTTAATTGCATACATATTTGTGAGTTTGAGTGTGAGTTATAAAGGCTTGATATCCAACATAACCCTTGACAACCAGTCAGGCCTTATGCTTGTCTAATTCTCCATTCTCATTTAATTTGGTCTTGTATATCCATTTTACTCCCAATTGGCTTTTGATTAGTGGGAGGATCGATTAATTAGTTTCCATGTATTATTTTTCTCAATTGCATTGATCTCAATATCCATGGCTTCCCTCCACTTTTCTTCTTTAAAAGCTTCTTCAAATGTTAATGGATCTGCATCAGCAAAGAGAACAAACTCGGCTATTTCATCAGAATCAATACGTCGAGTATTTTGGAGTAAATCTTGCATACTTGTGAATTTTTTTGGTGGGGATTGGGGATTCGGTAGACACATTAGGTGATGTGTTTTGTTGTGCAATCTGACTTTGAGGAGTGGTTTGCAGATTATTGTCATGAGTTGATACGGTTTCCACCATAATGAAATTCCTCACTAGCTACTCTTGATACCACTTTTTCTTTGTTTGTAGAATCATACCATGATTTTTATTCATCAAAAACAACATCCCTACCGACTGTGATCTTCTTGGTGTAAGGATTATACCGTTTATATCCTTTGGAGTTCCCACTATAACCAACAAAGATTCCTTTTTGTGATTTATCATCTAGTTTCCCTCTTAGTTATATGGGTACATGAGAGTATCCAATGCAACCAAAAGTCCTAAGATGAGTTATGTTTGGCTTATAACAATACCATGCTTCCTTTGCTCGCGTATCGGACAAGATTTTGGTGGATGTTATGTTCGTAAGATAGCTAGCAAATGAAACTACTTCCCCCCCATAAATCATTTGGTAATTTCTTGCTTTTGATCATGCTTCTTGCCATCTCAATTAAGACTATCTTTTTCCTGCCACCCCGTTTTGCCCGGGTGTATAACTTGTAGTTAACTGATGTTGTATCCCATGCTGTTTTAGGAAATCTTAAAAGTAATTGGTCGTATATTCTCCCCACAGTCTGCAGATCTTAATGTTTTCATTTGCTCCCTGCTTTCTTTTTCAACATGTGCCTTGAATATTTTTTAATACTCGAATTATGTTCATGCATGTAATGCAAATAACCATAATTAACATGTCCAGACCAATTATGCCATAAACGTGAACTTTGATAAATAGATGTGTTTGCAGAATAGAACACGTTTTCATGAAATTTCAAGGGAACCATCTTGTTGCTGTCATACTTACCTTTCTGATCATGTTCCCTTTCAAATCTCTGATTTCACTGTTGTTTTCTTTGAATTGCACACTGTAACCTTTGAGAATAAGTTGTCCGACATTGAGTAAATTGTGTTTCAAACCGGGCACAAAATCACATTGGATACTCTTTTATCTCCATGTATTGTTCTTATAGTAACTTCTCCATTTCCTTTAACACTTAATTTTTTTTTATTCTCGACGTATGCGTACTTCTTTTATAATGGAGGTACCCATTTTAGTGAATAAAGAATCATTACCCGACATATGATTGTTGTAACCACTGTCTATAAACCAGGTATCATCCATGGGTTCTTCCTCTGTGTTTATCATAAACATTATTCCTTTATCATCCTCTTCCTCTTTACACTTCAGACTAGAAAATTTATTCTCTTGGGCGATTCTTTTCCTACATACTTTGATTGTATGTCCAAGCTTCTAACAATAGAAACACTGTATCTTTGAAAGGGTTGTTTTACCTCTTCCTCTTTCTTTATTATCCTTTTGTTCTTCTGCACTCTTTGATTTTTCTACCCAATTGTTTGAATTTGAAGCTTTCGATTGAAATGCATGTTTTGATGTTGAAGAGTCAAAATGTTTGATTCTCAATTAGTGAGATTGCAAAGTGCTGATTAGACTTTATGGAGTAAGAGTAGAGATATCCTTTGATTTTTCAACTGCAACCACTATATATTCAAATTTCCTTGTCAGGCTTCTCAAATTTTTTCAACAACTTGAGTGTCTTCAATATTTCACCATTCAATCTAAGTTGGTTTAGTAAGAGGATGATCCTGTTGTAGTAATCTTTGGTTGTTTCATATCCACACATCTTGATATTATCGAATTCACATCTTAATGTATGCAATTTTATAATTTTAACTTTGTCATCTCCTCAATATGTTCGACATAATGTGTCCTAGGCTTCCTACGATGTTTTATCGTGTTATGCATAAATGAGAAAGAAAGCGGTAAAGAATATATGAATTTTACGTGGGTTGTTTAATAGTGTGTCAAGCACCAAAATTGACTCTGGGCCAAACTCCCTGCTCCACGCCGTGCACTCATGTGACACGCTGTGCACCCTAGGATGTCACACGTTGTACATCAATGTCACACGCCGTGCACTCTTGATTTTCAGTTTTCAATATTCCAAGCCATTTTCAAGTCACATTTCAACATATCGGACGATATTCGTTCAAAAATGACATTAGAAATAGGGCCTTCTCATCCTTGTTCTTTAACTCCGCGTTTCTATTCAATTCATCTTGCAAAGGAACAATAGGCATCATTGTACCATGGATATATTCTAATTTCAATAACTTCCTGCAGATCTTGCGATTCAAAAAGAACTTTCATCTAAATGCTCCAATGATAATATTTTGATCCATTTAACTTCGTCTATGTATCATTTTTTCTATAAAACCAAGTATGTTAAAGATTTGGGGATAATAAGTTGTCTCTAAAGAGTTAGCGGGAAACTTCCCTCTAAAACGTGAGGGCGCCAATTTCTTATTATGGAATTTAAGGACAATAAGTGGTCTTTAAAGGTATTGTTTTTCAGATGACAAGTTATATCTATATGTATTTTCAGAAATACTAAATATTTTAAGATTTTCGGATGACAAGTTGTCTCGAGAAGTTAATGGGATATTTTCCTCCGAAAATTGCTATGATGCCACTGTTTTTGTAACATCGGAAAATCACAAGCCATTTTTTTTAAATTTGCACTGCGGAAGCTTTAATTAATCAAACTTGATTACATAAAAAAACAATATTAACAAATGTACAATACATGTTCAAAAAACCAACAACAACTTCATCTGTTTGGTGTTACAAAAATAACTCGCTCGTCTCTTTTAAAACAAAGTATCAGAGTGAGGTCAACTCTTACTTCTACATTCACAAACACGAACCTGCAAAACATCAAGTGAGTGGAATTAGCACAAAGCTAAGTGAGTAGAGGCTAAACACCAAAAGCAAACATTCACAATCAATATCAAAGCATGTAATCACATATCCGAGAAGACCGGCGGTTCGGCGCAGAACCTACAACCAATACCGGCCAAAGCAAAGTTTTACCGATAGCTCTCTACTGAATTGGCACAGTGAACTCCTCCTCTGAAGCAACATATGCAATAGAAGGGCTACCACTGTTCAACCAACCAGTAGACGAGCCCAGCCCAAGTCCACGTGTAGCTGACTTCTCAAACGCAACTCAAAATCATCCTAAGAGCGCGTATCGACCAAATAGTCATGCAGCAGATATCAACAATCAATATCACAATCAACAGTTCAATCAATACAATCTCAATCACAATCATGCATCACATCAATAACATTAACTGTAATCTTTACCATCCGCGATAAACGTCCATTCACCTGAATATCAGCACGAGCTCAGAGGTCTAATATTACAGAGTCTTAGGATTGCCTGAAAACGCAGCAATAACCAATCAGTCTCAATCTCATAAATATATCTGACCACATATACTTATAATTCATTCATGAAAACTAACAAACAATAAACAAATACAAATCCAAAACACAAAGTGTCGGATTTCCAAAACCATCGGATTTTGGCATTATCGGATTTCCAAGAATCTGCAAATCACATGTGTCGGATTCTTCAAAGTATCGGATTTGGGTCACGGATTCCATATTATCAGATTCAATTACTCGGATTTCCAATCTATTGGATGTCATTATATTCCGGTTTTAGGTGTTCCGGATTTGGGTATCGGTTTCTCAAAAGTATCGGATTTAAGGGTATAGGTTTTCTAGTCTCCGATTGGCATGAATCGGATTTCATAACTTTTGGTTTACAACTCCCGGATTTGAAGTATATCGGATTTAGGTCTCGGTTTTGGGTATAGCGGATTTCAAGACTTCCGGTTTTTCAAACAATCAGATTTGGGGTTCTCATATTCCAAGTATCGGGTTTTAGTATAGGATTTGTGAGTGTCGGTTTTAGCCTTCTTCCTCATAAAATCCGCCAACTTCATATCATCAACCATAACTTCAAAACTCAGAAGTTTATAAAACTTATCAAAACATTCCAGAAACATGTTTTATCATCTTTAACCACTTATTCATGCATTAAAACATCATATACTCATATAATTCATAAGAACACACAAAACCCACCAAAAATCATAGTTCTTCAAAAACCGATTCTAGTGTTCTTCGTAAACTCATGCTATTCAATCAATAATCTTATCAAGTTAACATATAGACATATAAGAACAAATCTAACCTTTTCTTGAATTAAAACACACTAATGCTAGAAATCCGATAACTTCTTCTTCTTCCTTCGGCCGAGAGAAAACACAAAGCACACACACTTACACTTTCTTAATTGTGGGTAAATGAGCAATTACCTACACGTATACATGCATATTTATTTAAATAAGCAGGAGGTGGCAACCCACCTCTTTCATCTCTATACACATACACAAATACCTACATGCATGCATACATACATACATACATACACTAACATACATGCATAATTATTAACACATATTTTAATTAAATCAATTAACATTTAATTAATCACTTAATCAAATTAAAACAGATAAGCACATACCACAAACCCGCTAATCTCCTAGCTCAGGTTTGCGGGTGTTACAGTTTTTAAGAATTAAGAAAGAACTCTTAGAAATGCACGTTTTAGTGTTTAAAGGTATTCTTTTTAAGACAACAAGAAGTACCTAAAAAGTTATATGTAACTAGGATTTTTTAAACAAATAAATACCAAAATAATGAATGATGGTAAAAATAGTCCATGCCATACTTTGTTTAAATAAGTTAATCATGGTTAACATTGAGTCAATCATGGTCATAATTACTTTAAAAATGTAAATATAAGTCACACTTGTTCAATTAGCTCATAATTTATTCAAATAAGTCAATATTGGTTAATCAAAATAATGATTTGTTAAAATATATGAATTAGGATCAGTATTTGTTAGTTACAGTCATGGTTGAAATTAACCAAATAGGTTAATCATTATCAACATTAATCAATCAAATTCATAATAAATCCAAATAGATGAATTTGGTTAATGTTGGAGGAAAGGGTTTGTAGAAGGTAAAAAAAACAATATAACTTGGATAATTTTGTGGATCGTGTTCAATACATTTTCCGTAATCTGTAATTCGATCCTTTTGCCTAGGGTATCACGAATTCAAATATAGTATAATCCAAGAAATTTGATTTGAATTACAGGTCAAATCCAAACACAGAATATCTTTGCTTTATCTCTCGTTTATCTGAGACTATTTCGTCATAATATCGACTTGTAATCGTATTCTTTGTATGTATATTGTTTTGTATACAACAAGGCTTCTGTATTTTTGTATGTTTTTCGTATTTCCGTTCTGCCAAAACACTATGGCCGAATGGCCTTATATTGGCGATTTTGAGGGCGGTTACCACGACGATTACCGGGTGGCGGCGGCTTTCAAGCGGCAGTTACGGCGACGGTTGGTGGCGGTTGGGCGGCAGCTATTCATATATAAATATATAAATAATTTTTGCTACGGGGCGATGTCGTTGGACCCCGCCAAGGGGCGATGCCCTTGGAACCCCTCCAGGGGCCAGCCCCCGGACCCCGTACCGTATCCCGATACTAACTTAATTTATTCAAATGTGCGCTCCGCACCTCCAAACCCGAATTATAACCAAGTCTAGAAACAGTTAATCTCAAAGTTAATTCCGATTATATTAAATGGCTTTGATGACACTAAAATCATCAATAGTTAACATTAATTCTATTTGGGTCGATATATAGGTCATATATTGTGTTCAAATAAGTGAATAAAATAAGTAAAAGAATCAATAGTCTAAGTGAAGCAATTAAGATCAAGGAGAATAGGTATGTGCTCTTTGTCGAGGTTCTTGAGTATTTGTGTTACAAATTTTGGTTGAGGATTCAAGAGGTGTAATAACACCAAACTAAGAAATGTTTCTATTAGAATATTTAAATCCATTTGAGATTCTGGAAGTCAAATTCAATCTAAAGATTAATTGAAAACTCATTGATGGGTGATTTGGATATTTTGTAGAATTAAAATCTCGACCGTGCTAACAAGAGTTAAACAATCCACCATAAGCAAAACTTAATTAGTGGTTCTAGTATGCTAATATATACTATACAACATGTGTACACTACCGTTATGCTAAACAACATATAATCTACAAATAAGCTTGTTGATGACTGTAAGTATAAGCTGCACACATTCAGCTATATACATATATCTAGGCACCAGGACCTAACCACACATTGGTTGTTCAAAATGATGAATCTAGGTGAACATTGGTCAATTGAAGTTGTACTTGGATTAAACCGGTGAATCATGGTATGCAATGTAATGTGCGTAAATCAAATCAAGTTTTATGTTTATATATTTGAATCACCAAAGTATTGACTGCAACACAAATAGTTAGACAAGTGTATTTACTCGTATATTAGTATAGTTATAGTAAGACCAAGTATCGAATACTTGGAAAACGAGTATGATTTCAGAATTAAAAGATTTTATTATTAATTAATTAGTCCAAAGAAAGAGATTTTTTTGAGAAATTTGGAAATAAATCTAAAAATGCGACAAACAATTACTAATTAGACAAAAAAGAAAATTATACACGCTAAAAATAAACAAGATATCGCGTATATATATATATATAGTGAAAAGTTCATTCGAGAACCGTTTTTATTGCGAGAACCGCGAGAACCAATCTTAGTCGTCCAATTCCCCCCTCCTTCAATTGGATTGTCCACCTATGAATTCCTTACATGCACCCTGCCACACTCAATCCCCCCACGCTCTTCATCCATGAATTCCATTATCCAAAATGAACGGCTAAGATTGGTTCTCGCGGTTCTCGCAATAAAATTGGTTCTCAAATGAACCCTCCCCTATATATATATATATATAAAATTCAGGCGGTATCACATTGGTCCATGAAGGCAATAAGCAATTACTAATTACACTAAACTGTCTGTCACATTAATGAATTATAGTCGGTAATTTGATTAAAATTTGTCAGAAGTTGGAGATTCGTGCATTACCTGATGATTTTTAGACTATATGTTGTTTGGTGTGGTATTGTTTTATAGACACAGTTGTCTACATTGCATTCATCTACTTTGATACATTATGATATTGATTTCTTGTTCTTACTTCGTGATAAAATCTGATTTGAAATAAGTGAAACTAATTTCTTTGACCTAGTTGGTGGTAAAGAGTTCAATTCTTGCCGGTGGAAGAGGCTTCGGGAAGTTAACAAGCGGTCTTCAAGGTGAAGTTTGCATAGTCAATGCTGAACACACCGAAGATAGCTAGTATGAATGTTTAACATATTCATTCATTGTGAATTTGATGGTGTTTAATAGTTATGTTTTTTGGTAAAATTGAAGCACATTTAAGTACTATTACATATGGAATATGAGAATATGTGAATGGTCTTCTTTACACTCCTGTTGATCTTTTTAACGATTTATAACTTGTTTACTAGTTATTATAATCAATTTACACGTAAACTATTGATTACCTTATTTTCATTGATTAATCTTGTTAGATGCTTATAGAACCTTGTTGAACTGTCTCTTACTGAAAGATGGATTGTGGAATGTTTCAATGATGTTAAGATGGAAAATTGTGTTGAAATATGTGTAGATACACATGGAATATATAATAGAGAACAGGTACCTTAAATGATTTTTCACACTTATTTTATGAGTAAGAATTATAATACCATCTTGGTTTATTATTTGAAATGAAAATGGAATGCAATTGATAATTATACTAATTAATTGCAGTATGTAATACATACAAGATGTCAATCTCGTTCAGAGTTTAGCCTGGAATGAAAAATTGCTCATGTAAGATTACTAAATCTAGTGGATGGTGGAACTATTAGATGTCTTTTTTGCTTTGCTAACACTATAATCAATTATTATATTGAACTATAGAGTTTGAAATCCCTGGCAAAGAGGAAAACCATCAAAAATTGTTGACAAAGATAGATGACTTGGCAAAGATGACATGTCATAGCGATGTCATATAGGCTAAATGGATTTAACCTTAATATTAAGATTAGTTTCCTAGAAACGAAACCAGTTAAACTATTGATTTGTATTTTGTTGGAGGCATAACTTCAACAAATAAATTTGCTTTTTTTATGTTGATTTGTCATTTGTTAAAATTAATGTGTAAAATAAAAAAATAGAAAAACACTGGTACAACCGTACAAGTTGGTGTCTTTTGTCAAGACAAAATTGTCTCTAAAAGTAACAATTAATGTTTATCATTGGTTAATTGCTTTTTCCGGATAACATGTGGTAATAAAATGTAATAATTATTTAAATTACGAATTAACTTTAGAGATCACATTTTGTGTCAAAAAAAATAAGTGATGATTTAAAATAATAGTTTCGTTTAGAGACCACATGTCGAGTCAAATGGTAATTACTTTTAGAGACCACATATTGTTGTGTCAAAAGATACTTCTAGTGACGGACTGACGGAGTTCCAGAGACGAAGGCTTTTGAGATGATAGTCGTCTCTAAACACGTTTTGAGACTACTTTCTAGCTTTTTAAGACGACTTTTTTTTGTCTCTAAAAGTCATTTATCTTGTAGTGTTTGTGGATGCAGGTTGTTCGCATTATTGGAGGCCATAAGATTGTGTGGCCCTATACCACAATGTTAGAAAGGATTTGATAAGAGATGAAAGATACACACAATAATGATACTTCTATATATTTTTTCCGACTGTTTTACATACACACATTGAACATATATATACACATATATAGAGAACCGTTTATAGCCTTTGATGGTGCCGGTTGATTTACAATAACCACCAACTTTGGTGCCATATAAACCATCATATATATTAATTAGGATCTATCTTATACTTCTAATAGAAATCTACTTTTGAACAATGAACTTTAAAAGAAAGAATGAAGTTGGGTGGTTTCGTAACATACCATTGAGATATGTTATATGGAATGTTGAAAACAAGCAAAATTCTATACATTAATTTCATTGTCCTAAATGGATCGAAATCATAAATTGTTAGAGCCTAGCGACATTTCAAGGATCACCTGTAAATTATAGGTGTTTTTCATCAAACTCATAACACGCTAATTAATGTATAGGGTGGATGTCGTAGTTTTTCGTCTTTTTCTATATTCAAGTGATGCAATTTCATAAAAGTCGACTGTTTTTTTAAGTCATGAACAATCTTTCAAGTCTCGGTTTTAAAGGAATCCAACACACAATGTCTAATAATTGAATTCTTTTTTTGTACACTAACCTCTTCTTCCGAACTATCTTTCATCCGGTTTTCGTGTAGATGCCCCATAAACGAACATATTTATTCTTTGTTCTTATCATATCAAATAGTGGTGGAGGAATTGTAGGAAGGTGGGGGATATATGAACCGGAAATCTTAGTAACATTAATCCTTTTATAAATAATATATCTTATGATATTCATACTTTTCCCACTTAATTCAAGGTGTTTATACATAATATTAGTTAAAATATACTTTCTTTTCACTTTGAAGGATAACTTGGAGTAAGTTTTAGACATTGGTCTGAAACAGGGATGATTTGTTGATTATTTATGCACTAAACACCACTGTAAAGTTTTCCACGTGCCTAGAGCCTGAAAATAAGGTTGTAACTAACCCTAAATACGAAAACAAGATTTCAGATTTTGAAGGTTGCTCGGTGCGCAAGTCTCAGGGTGCGCACCGAGCATATTTCTCTAAAGTCGTGTTTTATGTGCAGAAAAGCTAGAAGATAAGATAACAACCAACTCAGAAGTTTAAAAAGAAATATTTGGAACTGGAAAGCTGCTCGGTGCGCAAGTTTCGGAGGGTATACATAGAGTCCTCAAAAAATATAAATTGTTGTTTCTTTCGTCATTTAACAAAGAGAGACTTTCCTAGGGTTTTATTTGGTAGTTTTTAGGCTTCTTACAAACCAATAGCTTTTCGTTTCATTAATTAGCATAGAGATCGGTATTTTTATACCATTGAAAATTATTAAAGGATTATGGGCCGGAAATCTAATTGATATCACTCATTTTATATATATAAAAATATTGTATGATATCCGTGTCTTTTTTGCTTAATTCAAGGTGTTTATGCATAGTATTAATTAAAAATGATCTCTTTTCATTTTGAAAGTTAAATTGGAGTAAGTTGTAGAAATTAATCAAAAACGGTGGTAATTTGCTAATTTTCGGAGAAATGACAAGTCCGGTGATACACTAAAGACAACATACTCTAAAGTTAAATCCACATGCCTTGAACTTGAAGATAAGGTTGTAGCGAACCCTAAAGCATAGAAACAAAATTTTAGAATTTTGAAAGTTGCTTAGTGTACAAAATCATAGAGTTACGTGTTGAAGAGTCTGAAGATAAGATAACAACCAACTTGGAAGTTCAAAAAGCAAAATATATGCATTGAGCACCTCAAAAATATAAATTGTCGTTTTTTGTTATTATTATTCGAGAGAGACCTTCCTAGGGTCTTATTTCGTATTTTTAAGGGACTTAGGAACTTTTCCTTTCATTAATTAGCATAGAAGTGGGTATTTTTACACCTTTGAACATTTAGGTTGGAGACCAATTACTTGATTGTGTTTAGAGCTTGCAAGTTGGTGTACGATAAACAATTCTCAATTACTCTTTATCTTGGGTTTGGGTCCTCTCTTGGGTTTGGGTCCTCTCTTGGATTTGGTGATTGTTAATAATTCTTAATTGTTAATTGAAATTCCAATTTTGTAAATTCTATCGTCTAAGTTAGGATTGATACTTGGTATAATAAATTTTAAGGTATTTGTTAAATGTTAATTTAAATAAAGTTATATTTGATCAAAAAGATGGAATGATTTTATTAAAGAAAATCATCATCTTTGACAACATCCAAGTGTATTAGTGTAGAATCTTCAAAGACAAATAGTATTAATAATACTCAATGATATAGCTCTATTATCGACGCCTATTAATGCAATAGATATGAATAACCTTCCTTGAGACCCTTCTCATAGAACAATTGAATTTTGTATTACAATCCTAACCAAAGAGATGAGATAAGGTGTGTCAATTGGCTTAGATGTAATGCCCTTTTTTTAAAAACAATATGAGAGTAAGAGTAGACATCCATTTATACAAAATTGAAGACGAGATCCGTACCCAGACTACTCGTCATAAGTATGTCTTGCGAATATTAAAATTTAATAAGTAAACATTCAAAACTGTTTTAAAGAAACAAATAAAAAATGGTTGAAAATGAAAAGGATTAAATGAACAATAGTAAGCATCAAGCTTAGCAAGGATACCGACTTACATACTATACTAGGTATGCACAAGTTATCACTAACACACATGGTTCACAATAGTAGATTCACATAACAAGGCACTAATCTAGGTATGCACAAGTTATCACTAACCCAAGGCACCCCAAGGGTTTTACGTCTTCTCTATGTCCTAGTTGTGTTTTCACTCCATTTGCATAACCTTTCCCTCTACATTCACAATACACATAAATTACACATTAATAACATAACAAGTACATTCACCCTAGAATAATGGTAAATTATTGTAACTCACCTGACTACAGCTCAACATTAGTTATAGCAAAATCACAATTATCTGAGAGTTTCGTGTCTACCGGTAATCAGCTACAAATAAGATCTCCACAATGTTACATACTACTCAATGTCACACTCATTGCGTATACTATCCTTCTATGGATACCCTATATAACTCACCCATTGCATTTTGCGATATCCATTTGTTTACATACAAAGATATATTTAATTTGCGATTGGTGATTAATTCACAATTTTTCTGTCTTGTTGATTTATGTAATTAGCGATTCAACCTCAAATCTCAACATATGGTTATCGATTAAGCCCTGCATGTGATTTGTGAATCGTTAAAATATACTTTCTTTCCATTTTTTCCAACTTGGGCCCTTGGGTTTTTAGTTCTACTTAGGCCCAACAACTTGGCCCAGTTACGAATTAGCCCTCTTATGCATAGTGAGATTTTCAATTGTAGCTCTAAGCTAGATTTGCGATTCGTTCTCTTTGTTCCATTAAGATTTGTGATTGAGCATCAATAGCAATTTGCGATCCCTCAAAGAATGATTTACAATTGTTCCATGTACAACTTACTCCTAAGTCCCAATTTGTGATTTCGAATTCATAAGTCTGATTTGAGATTGTAATCCTTTAATTTAATTTGCGATTCAAGATTTATGATTCACATTTTCAGTTAATTTGCGATTCAACCCGCCTGAAGAACTTTTGCGATTTCCATGGTTTACAACCAACTATTCTCAAATCAAACTTATAGCCACTTGACTAAATTGTGAAATTTTAATTGTGTTACATTCTTACCATCAAATAAGCAAATTCTTACAAATTAATTGTGAACTAAACAAGTTTTGGTGGATTGAAATCCACATAATACTCTCAGTTCTATCTTGACGTCGAACACCCCCAACAGGCCTAAACCTTAATCAAATCCCCCAAAAATATAGTAATAGTAATGTCTAGTTATTCACGAAAGTTAAGAGACCGTTACCCAATCAATTTCCCATGATTTGATGCCCAAACAATGAGGATCTGATCTTGTTTTCTCTTGGCTCACGACGGGCACACACAAACACCTTGCACACACAATGAAGAAATAGCTATAGTGAAGAATCTAGGACTGTGTGCCCTAATTTTTGGGGTTTTATACCTTCTCCATTTTCTTAATTTGATACTATTAGTTACCATCCTTTCAAGTAGCAGCAACATTCCATTTTGCAACTGCCCTTCTTCAACTCTTTATTACTTAATATACTTTTACCTTTTGAAACCGGGTATTACATTAGAGGTCCTTGTAAACCACCACTTGGCCCTGACTTCCAAACAATCATAAGTAATAAGCCAAGACGTTTTATCGAAGCTTAATTTGTTTGCTTAATATGGTAATTTGTTAGAGTTTAGTGTAAAGATGGATAAAGCATTTTGCTTATGTTGTTACTTATTTAGAGATCATGTTGGACATGAAGGTGGACTAACTAATGCTCTAATTTGTGAGAGTAAAATTTTCTTTTTTTGGTATGAGACAACATCTCCAAAATAATTTGACTCATAAGTCAACTAGACTACTCAATATATAAAAAAGAGGTAGCGTCTTCACCATCCAAAATTCCTTTTAGTCCAGTGATAAACGCCTTAATCATAACCTTCTTTGGTACTCTATATATGAGGACATCGGAATTCGATCTAGTGGTTGAAGTCGGGATCATTTCAATCATCTTTCACCGTCTATTCAAAGAATCAAAAGGTTCCAAAAAGCCTTCAATTCGTGAGTATTTGTATACTCCTAGTATGCTCTCCATTGGGCGTTATTAGAAATAAATCAACATGAATATGAACAAATCCATTAAAGCATATACATAGTGAAAGACGAAGATGAAGGGTGAACAAATAAGCTATTAGGAGCATGAAAAAATCCATTGAATTTGTGAGCTAATAAACACTCCACATCGATTCAAATTTTTACAAAAACAAAAATGAAACCCTCTAAACCGATAAACATGGTAATGGATTGGAATCAATTTCAGTTTTTTTTATCATTCATCAACTCCATAAGTAAAAATCAAAAACATAATCGAAACCCTAAAAAAAACTTTTAAGATTAAATCAACAAGTTATGAGAACTTTTTTGTTAAAGTATAAAAAAACCTTTAGGGGTTAAAATAGAAATAAAGTGTTAACTTTATATATAAACCATTGTTAACCCTAAAAGAAAATATTGATTAACGGTTAAAAGTAAACAAAAGATCGAGCTAAGATGTAAGTGTAAACTAACAAAAGGTAAGGGATTAAGATAGCTGTTAAACTAAACCTTAGGGTTTAAACCCATTAAAAAACAAACTTTAAAGGCTAAATAAAAATTGATTATGAACTTTAAAAATTATACCATTTGAATAGTTGTCATTAAAATATAATAGGCATAGGTAACTAGTCATTATACACAATCTTACACGTTATGACGTTAATTCCTTGACGTCATTAAATATTATAACAACAATGAGCTTGGGAACCATTAAGTTGACAATTATATGTTATATTAACATAATATATGTGTTATTAATTACAAAGTCATGGTAGCCCCTGGACTTCGATAAATTAAGGTTACTCAATGCTCCTTTCAGTTTCATTATTTTCTAATTAATTTCTAGACCAATCATATTCAGTTTTATATGAATTGATATCGATCTTTTAATTTATTTGTTGTAGTCAAACATAACCG
Source organism: Dittrichia graveolens (assembly GCA_038502395.1). NCBI lineage: Eukaryota > Viridiplantae > Streptophyta > Magnoliopsida > Asterales > Asteraceae > Dittrichia > Dittrichia graveolens. Next base: position 30,574,364 of record JARJIL010000005.1, read on the forward strand.
ATTTTTTTCCTTATAAACATGAGAACAAGACCCACAATTAAAGTTGACCTAGTTTTGATTTAAAGCAAGAGCCTTAATTTCATGTTTGTAAGAGAATATGACTTGTCATATTGATCGTAACTTAAAAAAATCTGAATTCATTTTTTTTTTTAATTTTATAAGGTTATAGTAATGTATTAATGTTACACTCTTTAGCGTTTGGCCCATCCATCTTACACACTCCGACTTGAATTTTCCAATAAATTTATATATAACAAATTAAATATATAGTTTAAGTCATTCTTTAATCAATACAGAAATTCACAAAGTCTAATCTTCTTCTGTATATATATATATATATGATCTGAATGCGCTTGATTGTTATATCAATTAAGCTTCAAAAGCTAAGAAACAGAAGGTAAGTTTACAGATACTTATCAAAGGTTTTTTCTCACATCACATATACAAAATTCCATTATATATACATGAAGTTTTACATTTTGGCTACTGTTTTTTTCAGATACTATTGCAGCTAGAGAGAGCTAATCAATCTTATGAATGGCAGACATCCATGCTCATAATCAAGATGCTCCATATGACATCTACGAAGGCATCCAAATTTTAGTGGTTGATAGTTGGAGCCATGAAAACCATTTTTCACCATCCATTCAAAGGGTTCCAAGAACCCTTCGTGATGTCAGCGAGAAATCGTATACTCCTCGTATTGTCTCCATTGGACCTTATTACAAAGAAGACAAAAATTTTGAGAATGTTGAAGCACACAAAAAGACCTGTATGCTTGATTTATTTCGTCGGTTGAACACCCCGTGGAAGGAAACAATGAAAGCATGTTTTGACATGATCTTTATTAAAATACACCAAATCAAGGCGTGCTACGAACAAGATATGCTGAAGAAGTATAATAACTATGACCTTACAAAAATGATGGTGGTTGATAGTTGTTTCATTCTAGAACTCGTTTACAGATCAAACAATAACAGATTCAATAACCATTCGTTTTTTGACAACAAGTTGCGTACCCTTTATGTTAAGAATGACTTGCTACTCCTAGAAAATCAGATCCCTTTTTTTGTTCTTCAAGATATCTTTGAGAAGACAATTAGGAAATTCAAACCTGGAACCTCTCTTGTTAACCTTCTCCTTTCATTTCTTGAAGATATGAATCCCTTTGTAAACAATCGGCTGGTTGATAACATTAATGAACATGATCCTGTTTGTAATCATATTCTAGGACTGGTTCAGAAGTGTTACTGGCATAAAGATGCTACCTCATCATCACAACATCCAGGAACACCTTCAGATTCGGCCACAAAATTTATCACAGAGGCGGTATCATACTCAGTCACAGAACTTTCTCTGGCAGGGGTGAAGTTTAAACCAAACAAAGATTCAAAGTGGGTGCTAGACATGAAACTCAAACTATCTAGATCTCCATGCTTTTTCTGGTCATGGGGTAAGCCTACTTTCAGAATGCCTAAGCTGAAGATCGAAGATTACACAGAGTCAGTTCTGAGAAACCTTATTGCATACGAGCAAAGCTCTGCTGAAATCCCTAATTACATTACGTCATATGCTTTTGCTTTGGAACGGATATTGGATACAAAGGATGATGTTGTTAAGGTAATAGATTCAAGATTACTTGTAAACAATTTGGGTTCAAGCCAACAGGTGTCTGAAATGGTCAACAGAATATGCAAAGAAGTTACAGTCAATGATTTCTTTTACATCACGCAATGGAATGATTTGGATGGCTATTACAGTGGCTACTGGCCCAAAAATATCGCAAGGTTGAGACGCACATATTTTGGTTCTCCTTGGACCTTCATATCTCTACTTGCTGCATTGTTCCTGTTTGGTCTGACCGTGGTACAGACCTATTATACTGCTGACCCTCCATGATATCAGACTGCAATGAAGTGATGGAAGCTACCATTGGACGTTGGCTTTTAGTCGAACTACTTTTTATTTTTGATTTTTCAAGTATTGTATACTTTTTTCTGTTTTCTTCTTATTTCAACGTACTTTCTTGTAACAAATCATCCATCTTGTGCAACTATCTGTTATATGAATTGTGCTAATCGTATTTAAGCAAGACTTTTGCTTTTTGTTTTTTCTTATTTCTTTTGTATCAATTGTGTTATGTTACGAGATGTGAACAAGGTAAAATTCAAATAGTCATATCCTTACGTTTAATTTCGAAAAGAAATCCACCTTCGATCAAGATTAAAAAAACTAGTTAGGATTATATTTATAAAGTAACAAATCGAACAACCAAATTGATAGAATTTGGCGTCAAAATGTAGAAAGTCATATGAAGTGAAATAAATTTACGAGTGTTTTAATCGGATAGTCGTTTAAGTAATTATTGGTTTGTAACCTTTTTAAACTCCCCTATTCGATTTTTGATTAGCCAAATAACCATTTTCTGCTTTAAAAAATTATTGAATATTTTTTACCAAGGATACATGATCTTACTATGCATAATCTTGGTTTTTATTGTTGGATTTGTGGATATGTAGCTAACTAGGTTACTGTTTGTTCACCCTCATGATTTAGGAAATTATGTGTAGACAAATCTTGTTCTTTGATAACATCTTCTGAATATTTTGTTTTTTGAACTTCCAAATTGGTTGTTATCCAATCCTCATAAAACACTTTGGAGAAATATGCTCGGTGCACACCTCCAAGGCTTGCACACCGAGCAACCTTCAAAATCCTGAAATCTCATTTTCTGGTTTAGCGTTTGTTAGTACCCTATCTTGAGGTTCTAGGCATGTGGAATACTTTAGAGTGGGTGTTTAGTCATCATTAATTATATATGCACCGGACTTGTTAATTTGTGTTTATCTGGAAATCAACAAAATACCCTTGTTATTAAAAAGAAGGTATTTTTTTAACTAATACTAAGTATAAAAACCCTTGAATTAAACAAGGAAGTACGGATATCATACCATATTTTATTTATTAAATGATTAATATATCCTTTAAAAAATTCTTGGGCCATTGGGGCCTCTCCCACTTACACAATGCCTCCACCACTTTATAGTATGATAGGAACCCACCCCTCCCTTTCACCTTCTTACACAATGTCTCCCCTACTTAGGGATAACAATTGTCACCCGATTCAATAATCATCCACCCGATCCAATAATCATCCACTCGATCCGATCAATCTGTGATGGATATGGACGAAGTTAAATGAATGAATATCGGATATGGAGTGGATATAGATATTTATTGGATCGGATATGGATAACGATTTTTCATCCATGGATGAATCCATTAACCCGAATTAAATATGATGTAATTATAATTTCATATAATTAAGTATAATTTCGTATATGTATTTTAATTTTAAAACTTATATATAAATATATTAATAAAGATATATATTTATGTAGGTTAAATTCACACTCTCTTAATATTTTTCTACAGTTGTATCAATCATATACATGTAAGTGTCATAGTGAAAGAACTATGATTCTTATCTTTTTTTGGAAGAAAATATGTATTTATATCAATAAAGATCATAAATTGTATATAAAAATATGGTATTTTCTTAGGGACAAAAGTTCTTTTGACATCCAATGGATATCCATTTACCCGTTTAATCCGATGGGTATACATACAGACGGATGCAATTATTTTAAATCGATATGGATATGGATATGGATGATAAAAAATTAAATGGATATGGATGATAAAAAATTAAATGGATATGAATGTGGATATGGCATCACCCGATGAATATCCGATCCATTGCCATCCCTACCCCCACTATTTCGTATGATAAGAAAAAAGAATAAATATCTTATGTTTATGGGGCATCTAGATGAAAACTAGATGAAAGATATTCGGAAGAATTGAGAGGTTAGTCTACAAAAGAATAAGTTAAAACATTAAACATTTTGTGTTGGTTTCCTTTGAAACCAAGACTTCAAAGATTGTTCATGACTTCAAAAACGGCCGACCTTTACGAAATTGTATCGCTTGAATCTAGGGTTGTAAGCGAGTCAAACCGAGATTGAACATGGTACTTTCGATCCGGACTCGTTTAGAATTTTTTAGGCTCGAGATCGAGCTCGTCTCATTTAAGCAATACAACACTCGAGCTCGGCTCATTTAAGTTATACGAAGCTCGGCTTGACTCATTAATGCTTGTCTAGGTATTTCTTATTAATTAAGGCTAGGCTTGTTTAGAGCTTTTAACGATCCTAACTCGAGTAGCTTGGCTCATTTACATCTCTACTTGAATCTAGAAAAAACTACGACATCGAGCCGATACATTAGCATGTAATGGATGGAAAATACCTAGAATTTACAAGCGGTCCTCAAAATGTCCCCTAGGCTTTAACAATTGACAATTTCAATCCATTTAGGACAATGAATGTAATGTATAAACTTTTGTCACTTTCAATCATTCCATATAACATACTGTTAGGATCGGGACACCTAAAACAAACGTTAGAATATAATAAATGCGGAAAACGAACAAGACAAATCACGACACAAGATATAACGTGTTTTGGTCGTCAGGGTCACGACCTACGTCCACGGGCAGGAACTAGAGACTTCTTTATTAATTCAGAGTGTTTGATGATGTACATATGATTGAATCCTAGACTAGATATTTATAACCAAAACCAAACAACTAATTGCTACCCTAATCCTTAATTAGGAAATAATAAATAACATATATAAAAGATCTCCACAGCCGCGAAACTCCTCCAGCTCCAACTTTACCGCTCCACGCCGAGCACCCTCGTAGCCTCCACGGCGTGTGACCCTGTTGCACGCCGAGCTCTTCTTTTGTACCTAGGGATGGCAAAACAACCCAAACCCGACGGGGAAAACCGAACCCGACAAGTTTCGGGGTCGGATCAGGGATTATGATTTCGGGTTAGGGTCGGGTTCGGGGATTTTTCGGGTTCGGGGCCGGGGCACACTATCACCGCCCCGCCCCGATATATGTATATATATATTTTTTATATATTTATATACATATATGTTTTATATATTTATGTATATAATAATGTGTATGAATATACAAAGAGAACGATTGTATATCTATTAATGGAGAAGTTTCTAAATTAATGTAGTTTTTTGTTAAATTTTGAATTTTGATCCCCTAACTTCTTTTAAGTTCTACTTTAGTTAAGTTTTTTATTCAAGTTAATGATGATACTTACGTTCTTATTTATAAAATGATCATCTTAGGTTCTTATTAAGTTTTTTGAGTAATTTCTTACTTCACTAACATAGTTTTTAGTCAGGTCGGGTCGAGTTTTATCACTAGATTCAGGTTGGGGTCGGATTTGACGGACGCCCCGACGGGGCGCCCCGAAACAATCCCAGAATGGGAACGGGGTGGGGACGGGGCCGGGTTTTCATTTCGGGTTCGGGGACAGGGTGACCAAAACCCGCCCTGTTGCCATTCCTATTTGTACCACGAGCCACGAAGTTCGACACCCCATCACGTGATTTTTCCGGCCACCCGTGTCGTCTCGACTTCGTCGGGTCAATTTTCCGCTCCAAGGACGGTACTGCCACAGAACTGTCTTCCAGAACGTATATACCACGTAGCAGCCTGCTCTGCATTTTCACTCGAGCATCCTGAGAAACGTTCAGTCCATTCCCTTTACCGGAATACTCATACCCATTCCTAGCCAAAGTCCCAAGAGAGATTAGGTTCTTCCGAAGATCCGGAACATACCTGCAATGCATCTGTCTGACTATTCCATCATTTATTTTAATCTGCACCGTACCACTACCTCTGATACTCCGTGTTCCACCGTCACCCAGCTTCACCTTTCCATTCCACTTCTTGAAAGAAGTAAACAGATCACATGAGAACGCCATGTGATGAGATGCACCCGTATCTAAGATCTAAGTATCTGCAGAATTATCCGTGCATACAGTTAGAACATCGCCCATGTCTTCAACTTCTTGAACCTTATTACCATCTCCCTTCCTACTAAGACAATCTCTCCTGATGTGACCGATCTCCTTGCAGTGATAACACATAACCTTTTTCATAGATTTTGTTTTCGAAGACGACTTCCCCGGTCCTCCCATCCTACCATGTGTTCTTCCTCTACCCACGTATAAACTTGAACCAAACTCCCCCTCATTACTAGAAACCATACGCTTGAGTTCCTTTGGCAACAAGGCATCCTTTACTTCAGCAACAGAAATTGTTGACCTACCATATAGCATGGTATCAACAAAATTCTCATATGAGTGCGGTAGTGAACACACCAAGATCAGGGCAAGATCTTCATCTTCAATCTTCACATCTACCGCCTTCAAATCAAGGATGATATGATTGAAGTTATCAAGATGATATTCGGAGGGTATATGTAACGCCCCAAAGTTTAAAAGTTGCTATGGCTAAGAGTTATTTAAAAATTAGATGTGTTTATAAAACTAGAGGGGCTAAAGTTGCTATTTTGAAAGTGAAATAAGTCCAGGGGCTATTCTGTCAATAGTCCATACTTGTACTATATATTTGACTTTCTAAGTCAAGGTTGCAACATAACTCATTTCTCAGCCTCTAAGCATACATGAGTGCAGCTAGCCATGTCTTCTTGCAATTCTGATCAAGCTTGACAGTAGTTATGGCATCAAATAATCAGCACATATACTCATAGAAGCTCAAGGTAAGATTGGTTGTAGCTTTTGAAGTTCTATTGGGTCAAATGATTAAATCATAGATTGAAAGTGTTTGTGGTTGTTAGTTTGATGTTAGTAGTTATTTGGGATGTAGTAAAACACCCCTACAGTATGTACATCAATTATAAAAGAAGTTTAGAACCAAGAACAGCAGCTGTGTTCTTGGCAGAAAGTTGCAGGTCGTCGTGTACACGGCCCGTGTAGGTCTACACGGCCGTGTACATGTGTTTTAAGCCGGTGATAGACCATGTAGTTGAACATACTCGTGTAGTATGTAAGGCACACGGCCCGTGTAGCGTTACACGGCCCATGTAGAGGTCAAAGGCGGTGATACACCATGTAGGGATACATGGTCGTGTAGCATAGAGGGTACACAGCCCGTGTAGGGTGATGTGTCAACACAGGGCATGTGGTCAAGTGTAGTCGTGTAGTGTGCAGGGTACACGGCCCGTGTAGCCCCTTTCTCAATTCAGTTTGTAACGTTTATGATGCTTAGCTTAATCTCTAGTACAGGAAGGTATTTGAAGACTTGATAACACAAGTTATCTATTTAGCATTCTACACAGTTATCAGGTGAGTGTACTAGTCCTTTAGCATGTTTAGCATATGGCTATGATCTAGATGAACATCATGATACCAGTATTATGAGATATGAATGCTATATGTATACAATGAAAGTAAGCTTGATACAGAATATGTTCGAGGTGTAATCTTGTACAAAGAACAATATTATGATATACAACCACTCAGATGGTGTAACTGTACACCAAAGCAGTATAAGTATTTATGAGTCAGTATATGTAGATGTGCACTAGCATATATAATCTCATATGATATGTTATGTTATGACCAGATATGCTATGCATACGTGATCAGATATGATATGTTATGCTATGACCAGATATGGTATGTGATACAAGTACAGGTGTATAGTCATGCCGCGAGCATAACTATGCACAAGAACAAAGACAGGGTATACAGTGAGCTGTGTACCAATAGCAGCGGGGATAGGCTACACCCGTAAGGTGTAGATAAGCCCGACTCAGAGGATACTCAGTACCTGCAAACGTAGCTTTGTATCCCACAAAGTGGAAAGGGGTATATCGAGCTCTTTATACCCAAGTAAAGCGCTGGGGATATTCCACCCTGAGGTGTGGATAAACCCTAGCATAGTAACAGTTGTGCAGGTCTGCAGGTAATACAGCTGGGATGCAAGACATCCTGAGGAGACTTTACTCCAGATGACACAGCTTGGATGCGAGACGTTCTTACGTTGTTTATGTTCAGTTAGTATGCTCACTAAGCGTTATCTTATGTTTCAGTGTTGCGTGTTGCAGGTAATGCAGGTTCCAGCAAGGGTAAGGCCCCAGTGCGATGTTCAGCCGGATAGCTCCTGGTTTTAAAGAAGTAGCTTTAACACTACTTATGTAAATGTTAGCACGTGTATGTTTAGAAACAGTATTTTTGAGAAACTATGATATCTTTTTGGTGCTAACTCATAAGATAATGTTTTTAAATTAAAACTAGAAAAGAGGTGTTACAGTATACAACCTCTGCTTCTAATAAAGCCTATTCGTGAGGGTACTCTTCTGATACTTCTCACACAGCTTCTTCCACAGACTAGCAGCCGTTGTTTCATCCACCACCTCCATCAACACCTCGTTAGTTAAGCACAACAAAATCGCCGAATAAGCTTTTGCTAGAACATCTCTCTTCACGTCCTCCCTCATATCTTTCAGTAACATGTCTTCACCTTCTAACGCCACCGCGCAATCCTGCTGAACTAGAAGAGCCCTCATTTTCAACTTCCATAACGTGAAATCATTCGAACCAGAAAATTTCTCCAAATCGAACTTGAAAGATGGCATCTTCACAATCAACAAATGCGCGAGCCCGGTAAACAAAACCATGGCTCTGATACCACTTGTTAGGATCGGGACACCTAAAACAAGTGTTAGAATATATAAATGCGGATAACGAACAAGACAAGTCATGACACAAGATATAACATGATTCGTTCGTCGGGGTCACGATCTATGTCCACGGGCAGGAACCAGAAACTTCTTTATTAACTCAGAGTGTTTGATGATGTACATATGACTGAACCATAGGCTAGATATTTATAACCAAAACCAAACAACTAATTGTTGCCCTAATCCTTAATTAGGAAATAATAAATAACATATATAAAAGATCTCAACAGCCGCCACAAAAGAAGAAACTCCTCCGGCTCCAACTTTACTGCTCCACACCGTGGAGCAGTGCTCCACACCGTGGAGCAGTGCTCCAGGCCAAGCACCCTCGTAGCCTCTACGGCGTGTGGCCCTATTGCACACCGAGCTCTTCTTTTGTACTTTGTTTTTGGTTTCCAAATATCTTCCAAGTCTTTCAAGTCATATTCCAACACATACCTCCATTGTATATTACGAGACAACCCTACTTCATTCTTTCTTTGAAATTCCTTGTTCAAAAGTAGATTTCAACCCAACTCAGGACATGTTTGATATATTATTGTCAAATCAAGGTAAGGTATATTCAGGAGACGGCTACTGCCTCTCCAAAATTATACATCGTTATACCATGTTGTGTTTTAAACTACATATCCTATAATCGAGCTAAACTACCAATCAAAAATGTCCGACAAAATATAAGTTATATAATCATTTTTGCTACTTCCTCTGGGCACACCAACCATTGCCAGTTTGCCACCATGAGATTGCTTTTCCTCTTTTACATTAACCCATGTTTGTTAATGACATGGGTGCTTCCGAATGTGTTTGTTTAACCAAACCAAGAGTTTAAACAAAAATATGGTCACATTGTAATAATGAAACACAATCTTACACGTTAACGCCTAGACATCATTGAATATAATTGAGATCATTTCATGTTGTGATTGAGATCATTTCATGTTGTGATCAAACATGACCAGTAATATTCTCGCACAAACATAAGAATGCGAGCTACAAAATAGACTTAATATTCTCTCGTAAACATGAGAAGGTGTGCTACAATATTGACTAATCGTGTTTAACTACAACTATCTAATCCTATTGAATATTATATATCAAGGAGGTTGGAAGTCATTGTAGCGCGCCCCACGACTCGATGAAGTCTATATATATATGCATGATTGCAACTTAGAATCTTCTCATACGTACGTTATTGATTTTAAATGTACAAGCTAGCTTGTTGTGTATATATTCCGTGTGGATTCTAGTAACTAAGATTTGAATTTTTCAATACTTGATATTATATAACAAAATATATATATATTTATAGTTTCAGTCATTATTTAACCAACAAATTCCAAAAGTCTAATGGTCTTCTATCTGTATTTGAATGCACTAGAATTGGCTATTTAATTTGTTTTCTATTTCTAGTTTTTAAAGGCTTGCATACATTTTATTGTTTCTTCAGCTTTCTTGTAATAAAGCATCCATCTTTGGCAGCTCTCTGCACGGCGGATCTATGCCCGTGCCGGTGGTGGCACGGAACACCATCTAATTTTGTCCACGTAGTGTAAATTTTCATTCTTCATAGTGCTACAGCCCATTTCAATGGTGCTGTCACCATCCATTTTAAATCCTGGGTCCGTCCCCGACTATCTGTCTTATCAATTCTACTAATTTGTTTTAAAGCAAAAATGATCGAAATGGTCTAGAGGGTCGTCACAGGCTTTTAGCAACAATCGGTGTTCTAATATTTATTCATGGTTAAGAATATTTTATGAATTATTTCATTGTAGAAGCAAGGTTCTAATAATAGAAAAGGGCTTCCAGAGTAGACTTGGTTTTAGAAAGACTAAGGGGCTGTTTGGTTGAAAGGATTAATTCTGTGGGATTTCATGGGAATTGGAATCCAATTCCCAAGAATTCCAGTGTTTGGTTGCAGGTGGAAATGGAATTATTAGGAATTGAAATCCCTCCTAGAAGGGAAAGTGAAATCCATCATATGAAGGAGGGAAAGTGAAATCTGTACCTAAAGGAATCTTTAAAAAAAGCCCTAGCTCCCTGTCGACTGCTCATTGCTTCGATTCAAGCTTTGATGGCCACGACTGGTGATAGATGCTACGGCGATGAGGGCGTAAGTGGCGACCGGTGATGAAGGCGTCGGTGACGACCGGCGATGAAGGCGTTGATGGCGACCGGCGATGAAGGATTCGATGGCGACCGGTGATGAAGGCGTCGATGGCGACCGAGGGCTGCGGAGACGAAGGCGTCGATGGCAACCGGCGATGAAGACCGAGGCTGCGGAGACGAAGGCTTTGATGGCCGGCGATGGTGGCGAGACCGGCGACAGGTATTTGGAGACGAAGGCTTTGATGGCCGGCGATGGTGGTGAGACCGGCGATGATGGTGGTGAGAGGGGCGGCAAGGTGGGGATGGTGGTGAGAGTCGATGACAGAGGGAAAGTTACCAAATCCAATTCCATATGTAGATGTTACCAAACACAATGAGCTAGGAATTTGGATTCCAAATCCTTCAAATTCCAATTCCTTCCTACATTCCAATTCCTTCCAAAAACAACCTGAGAACCAAACGCCACCTAAATGCAACACTGGTTAACATGATCATGTTGTATACCCAATTATTGATTCTAGATTTCTAGTTAATTAATAAACTAGAGGATGCCAATCTAATTAAATTTCCTACTTAAATCAGTATTTTAATATGGTTAGAAAAGTAGACTTGTAGCTTTGCAAATTAAAAAAAGACCATTTCTCCCATGTATATGATTTTGATAGTAAATAAAAGACAGATTTCACAAATCGAAATTAAAATTATCGATCCTGATATAGTATGACAGCATTGATCGAATACCTTCTTTCACTCTTCACTCGTGTGTGCCCAATGCATTGTCGGCTTCAGTGTCATCTTGCAACTGTCTGTCTTTTTGGTTGACTCTCTTCCTCTTCTCCTTCAATTTGTTCTTAAAACTCAATCCCGAATCTTTACCATGGCTGCCAATTAACCACGGTCAAACCAGCCAGATTGAAAAGCCTAGCTAGAGAATTATGAACATCAAATAAAGCATTAATTCATCCCCTTAACCTAGATCTTAAAGAACTCTATATAAAGATGATAATTTAGGCAAAGAATATGAATGAACAACCAGATAAACATATAGAAAAGATTGTTAGGCAAAACTTGAATTTACATTCAATTAAACAGCACCATTGTACATAAAAACATTTGTGTTTTCATTAGAAACAAAGACACTTTCCAAGCAAAAAATTGCTTTTGATTCATAATATTACCCCCCCCCCCCCCCCTTCTTTTTTTTTTCCAAAGTGAGAGTGGCATAGCCTTCAAAATATTGTACTCCAAGCATACTACACAAATTCCAGATTGAGTGAAAACGGGTTTGTCATGATGTCTACTAGCCGTTCTTGTGTTCAACGATGAATTAGCTCGATCTCTCCTTTCTGGAGTAACTCGCAAAGAAAGTGAAACCAAACCTTAATATGTTTTCTCCTCCCATGAAAGATAGGATTTTATGGCGTAGATGTTGTCACATTTGATTTTTTTTTAACTCTACACTATTGTTGCTCCTTTCATCATGAAAACGTACCCTGCTATCATAGTCTTCAACAAAGTCCCCATGTGTATAGACCTCCAATGCCTTACTACCATCATTTTTCTAAATAATCATAGGTTGACATGACCAAACCCTCTGGGGACGTTTGGTTCACATGTTTTGATGGAACCTTGTGGAATTGCAGTTAGGATCAAAACCGGGTCGGGGTCAAAACAATTAAGTCAAATAACAAAAAACCAAATAATGATGATAAAAAACAGAAAAGATAGCATAAAATAACCAATTAGCACAAATAATATACCATAGGGCTTGTAGCCTAGCGGTATCAACGTGTTGGAAAGCAAACAAGTGTCTAATATATGGTCAACACCATATGCAAAGAAGTTACAGTCAATGATTTCTTTTACATCTAGCAATGGAAAGATTTGGATGATTATTTCCATGGCTATAGACCCAAAAATATTGCATGGTTGAGACGCACATGCATATATATTTCGGTTCTCCTTGGAGCTTCGTATCGTTACTTGCTGCATTGTTCTTGTTTGGACTGACCGTGGTGCAGACCTACTATACTGTGCGCCCTCCATGATTTAAGATTGCAATGAACTGATGGTAGCTACCATTAGACGTTGGCTTTTAATCTAAATTGTTTTTTATTTGTAGTTTTTTCAAGCATTCTATATTTTTTTTCAGGTTTCTTCCTACTTCGACTTTCTTTTTTTTTCTTTTTTATACCAATTGAGTTATATATGTTATTAAAGATATGATGAAGGTAAAATGTAAACAGTCATATCCTTACGTCTGATTTCTAAAAGAAATCCACCTTCGAACAAGATAAGAAAAAACTGGTTAGGATTATATTTAGAAAGTAACAAATCAAACAACCAAATTGATAATTTAGCGTCAAAAATGTAGAAACTTGTGCGTTAAAATAACAAGTGTTTCAACTGAGTAGTCGTTTAAGTAAATATTGGTTAATTTGTAACTTTTAAACCTAAACCAAATAACCTATTCGATTTTCGATTAACCAAATAACTACTTTCTGCTATAGAAAATTATTGATTTTTGGATTTGTGGATATGATTTGGTTTAGCTTCTTTAAAAAATCATTTCTGTTAACCTAAATTTGGGTACAGCTTCCCTAGGTATGATAATTTCATTTGAGAAAATAATGTCAAATAGGTCAATTTTAATTAAAAGATAATTTGAACAGAAAACCACATTAAGTAGATAACATATGTTACAAACAGTAGTTCATTGCTAGATGAACATTAACAATTCCTATCACTATAAATGAGAGTTTTTCCGACCTCTTTAAGCAATCGATGAAGGATTCAAACCAGCTACAGCAAAGGGATTCTTGAAAAAGATAAATCCGGTTGCACCTCTCGAGGAATATAGCCTGATCATGGGTCGGAGCTAGCACTGCTGCTTGTGGCAAGAGGAGAATCTGAAGCACTAATGCTTTGGCTTTTTGCTGACTCGGGCCTCACACTATAAACATAAGAAGCAGGAACCTTTGTGACCATTGCACGCATATTGCCTGGCATGCTTCGTCTTATATCCTGTATGAACAAAAAACTGACTTCATTAACTAACGGCGTAATTTACCACTTTCATTTTCATTTACAAATTTGATCTTTGTATCCATCCTCAGATCATAGAAATGAGGCCAACAAAATGAAAACTAGAACAAAATCGGCATAACAAAACATAAGAAACTACAGTAATAAAGGCATGCCAAACTCAAGTAAAGAAATTACTAAATTTGCATCTTGAATGTCAAACACCGACTTTCTCTATGGTTTACTTAGAAACAAAATAAAAATTCATGTTAAAATAAATTTTAACTAAATCATAAATATACAGAGAAAAGTCACATACTTATAGTTGGGCTGTGTAGAATAGAGACCAGCCAGCAGTGATTAATAGGCACAATGATAAAGGTAAAAAGTAGAGATGTAATTTCACCCCATTTAAGCAGCAAGTATGTTTCTCCTTGTATTAAAGGTTTTGAGACTCATTTGTTTCCCCTTGTATTAACTATTCAACGCTCTTTATGCCAAAGTTCATATAAGCAGCTATTCTTTAGGAAAGCAATCTATCTACCCTTGGTAGAGGTATGACTGTCTACATCTACCTTCCCCCGGTGAGATTGGGTATTGTAGTTTTTTAAAAGCTTAAAAGGAAGCTGGTTGAGTTGCTCAGAGTATATTTCAAGACGTGAAACCTCTTAAGTCATTCTATTTTAAAAAGTTATATAATTGTTAAACAAATGTGATTTTTGCAGTCATGTTTAAGACATTAGACACTAATGATTTGTGAAAAATATTTAAAACTCTCGTTTCATAAAACGGAAAAGATAATAGATTACATACCAAATGTCTCAATGCCATATCGAACGATTTCTTTGACAATGTTCTTCCAAAGCCCGTGTTATCTTGGGACACTGACAACTTCCCAGATGTATTATTATGATTAGACACGTCGTCTTGCTTTGGTGGAGCCAGCTTTCTCATATTTACAACCCTTTCAATCATTTTAGTACCCATCAAGACAGGGTTCACATCATCATTTCCATTGAAATATCCACGACTCCTGGTCAGCCCAGATTTCAAATTATTATTAGCACTGCCGTTTGAAACCGGCCCTCTGGAAGGGGAGCAGGAGGTCCTCTTTGGTATTGCTTTTGTTTTAGTTTCATTCACAGGCAATTTAACACCGGGTACACCTGGCCTTACTTTAGATGCTGAAGAAGACCTTTCGGTCAAAGATTTCTTTATCTCTGGTGGATTTTTTGACGGTCTGCTTTTAATCGATGGGGAGCTACCACGTGCTGAAGAAGGCCTGTTTCCATTCACAGATGTGGTCAGTAAACAAGATGGGGGGTTAGATGGTTGAGCTGTTGGGGTTGAAGATCTTGATGTTGACTTTGAGGCAGGAAATAACGATGGTCGGGTTGTTGGGGTTGAAGATCTTGATGTTGACTTTGACTTTGAAGCAGCAGGAAGTATTGCTGGTCGTGGTGTAGGTGTAGAAGAACGAGCAGAATTTCTTGCTGGAGTTATGGACCTTTTTGAAGAAGATTCTGGTTTTGTGGCTCGTGATGTTGGAGTAGATGATCGCAATAGTTTTGTAGTAGGTGTTGAAGATCTAGACCCTGTTGATGGAGCTTTTCTTGATGGTGATGGTCGTCTAATGCTACTATTGGAAGATTTTGTACCATTGGAGGATATTGGAAGTTTAGATGTTATATTGATTTTTGAAATACAATCTGCAGGGGGGTTTTCTAGCTGCAATGTTATAAATGAAATATTAATATCGATTTAGTTAAGAGGTGGTAATTTTGAACCAATTTCTTATGAACAAGTTGATCAGGGATATAATTAAACACGATACACAGGAAGAAAAATATTAATTCATACAAATGAAACAAGTTGGAAGTCATACACACATTATTCTTAATAAAACACAATAAATCATTTTAATGAGAAAACTTAAATTTTGTAACACTATTTGACACGTTAAAAGCGGCCTAGTAGTATTTGAGGTGTAGATAAATTGCCCCTCAAGCATGTGGATGAATGTTCAAGTCATACACACACTCACACAAAATTTAACAGCAGACTCACCCTAAATTCTACCACACACACAGATATTAGAAGGTTTGAACAAGAGGTGTTGTAGTCAACCCACTCTGTGTCCAAAATACTTGTTTTGACCCGGTCCGGTCTGAGTTTTTTCACCACTTGGAATCTCGGTATTATAAAAGTATAAATAATAAGCTGACAATCTAAAGGAGCTTGGTATAAAGTTAGTACTGGTAGTACTCTTACTGTGGACTCTGGAAAAGTAGATTGACCATTAGATATCAGACTCCGATTAGTAAGAGTTATCTGTTCTTCCATTTCCAGTGAGTGTACCGGGTTCCGAGGAGGTGAAAGAAGCCTGAGTTCACAAAATACAAATGAAATATTAAGTAAGAATGGCAGTAAACTAATCTAGAAAAGTGTAGAACAAATTACTCATTTACAACTGTTACTTAAGAAGAAATCATAAATATGAAATTGTTTGACTTAGTCAAATGGCCAGTAAGGGCAACTATAAGGTACTTTGTAGATCAAATTCGCTTTCTGTTTGTTTATAACAAGAGGAGCCCTGCCTTTAGATAAAAGATAAGTTCAAAGATGGCCCATATCTTATCAGAAATGGGGACAGCAACTAGTAACTAAAGTCCATGACAAAACTAAATCTTTTTACCCAGAGCAACAATGGCAAAATCCAGAGTCATATTTGCTTGTGTGTCATGCATTGAAAGTTGTACTTTCCTCTAGATTTGGTCATTTCAGCTCTGGAGTAAGGGAGACCCTGACAAAATTCACTAAAGCAGCTACAAATTTGGATTTTGAGGCATACCAATCGTAGTCCGTGGTGTTGTTCTCAGAATTTAATAAATCATCAGCAACAGAATCCTGACCATGTATTATTGATTTTGTTTCAGGCATCAATGGGTTCTCAGATTCCGAGACTGCACCATATAAAGTTTATTGGTCATTATTAAACTGTCAAAAGTCATTTCAACAGAAAAGCAAGTATGCCACTAAAAGATAAAAACATACTACTTTGAATTTGTGAGTAAATGTATAACTAACATATGCATCAGAAAAATGTATGATAAAATTTATGGTGCATTCCAGTGGAATTGGTAATCAGAAAGAAGGATGATGTGGGGACAACAGACCCCCTGTTTGCTTAGGATTCCTGATGATGGTCAGATGGAGATTGTTAATTTGCTGGCATGGGTCATGCTTTGTAAGAAGTATCCTTGTTACTTGTACCATTTAATGGTCCTACTACAAGTAACAAAGCACCCAGAATAAACACAGGAATAACTACACTTACTACTTCTTAACCATCTTCTCATTGGTTCACAAGTTCAAAAGCCATCCAGTTTCACTTTGGATGTAAATGATTTGTCTTTTAACAAAAGTTCAATGTGAAATATGGACTTCTAGAATCTTTAGATAACAGCATTCAACTTAATAACATAAGATTTCCACAAGGTCAAATTCAAATGGTTATAAAACATAATTAGACTAATATGAAATTTAGCTTCACAAAAGTTAATACAATCTTAGGTTTAACATGTATAAACTTAGCAAAAATATATTACGTGTTAAAGGGATGAAGCATGAAAATAAAAGCATACTCCTAAAAAGAGGTTCCCTTTTCATTTTTGAAATTTAAATATAGTAATTCAAACTTAACATTCATTCGTAGAATGGAAACAATCATTGGATCTCACAGCCTTAATTGAACCAATCTTTGTGCAGTGAATACTAGTATATCTCTCCGTTCATCTCTCAGACGCTTAATTACAGATAGCAGCCTCAGATACTACGATATAACTATCCCTTTTTAGTTGCACAATTTAGACTAATTTGGCACAAAGGTAGTAAAACTGTAAAAAGAATTTGGTCCCAACTTATTTGAAGCTAAGATAAGATGATTTTTTTTCTCTGTAATCAAATTCGATATAAATCTGATAAGTCTCGGTTTGAATTTTGGAAACCCTGGTTCAGTAACAGAAATTGATTGAAGACAGATTCAACTTCGTATAAATCGAAGGAAGCAGATGCAGCAGAAAAAAGATAAATACTACATCAATCACCTAATGTCTCTTGAAACTGGTTCGATTTCTGAAGAAGGTCAAGATTCAGAGTGTCTCCACTGAAATCGACAAACAACGACAGATTATCACTCATCTCCTTCTCCTTACTCGAGCTCATCTCCTCTAGTCTATAATCAACAGACGCCTGCAAAATCTCAACAAAAATAAACATCCATCAAACTAACCTAGATCCAAAATCTAACATAACGAACTGGTGTATGCAAATCTCCTTTGAAAATAGAAAGAGCTGAACATAAATTGAAGATTTGAATTACTTACAGCCATTATATTTTGCAGAAACGGTGATGAAACTGCAGCTTTTGGAAGAATTAAGTAGCGAATCTGACTGGAGATTGTTCGATTGAGTAAAGATCTTGATTTTTGTCACGTAATAACAGATTGCAAAGAGGTGAAGAACACGCGAAGTTCGTGAATCAGAGAAGGGTTTTTTTTTTTTTTTTTTATAGTTTGGATTTTGACTGGGATTCCTTTTACACACACTTCTCTCACACAGACGCAGAAGAGGCTCTCATGTCATGTGGAGTGGTTTAAATATGGCCACACGAGGGGGGAAGAAACAAGCAAGCCTGAATTTGAATTCAATTTACTTTTGAATGCTTCACACGTCACTAGCCGCTGGGTTGCATTTAAATGATTAATTAATATGACAACCTCCGCCTGAACAAGTGAACAGGATAAATCAAGACCGTTATCAAATAATTGTCGTGAATTATGTTGAGAAAGTAACAAAGAATGGAGAATAAAGAGGAAGAATTAAATTTTATATTATTTATATAATAAATAAGTATTTTAGATTTAAATATCTTATTTAATATATAGTGATACTGGGTAAGGATAATATAAAAAGAAAGTAATGATAAAAAGAGTAAAAAGGAATACTACATCAAAAGTCAATAAAAAAGTCCAAAACTAACAATTCATAACCGCAATAAAGGGCAAATCAGGGAATGCAAAAAATTGAGCAGCTGAATTTTTGGTTTCATTGATTCAACATCATGTTTGCCAAGATTCAAAGATACGTAGATTGAACAACAACGGATGCACAAAATTAACAAAAATACATATCGTGTTTGCTGAAGTCTTAGATAAATTCAACCATGGATACCTAGATTCAACAATAGATGCACAAATCAACAAATAAAACAGCCATGGACTTAAATCGATTTCAATAACAGATGCACCAAAGAACTTGATGCACAATAATTGCAGAAAGTGATGAACAAACCTGAATTAGGTAAACATGCCGATTTTAGAAATCTTTTGCCAAAAAATCGATTTCAACTTGGGGAACATACACTTAGCGTTACAGTAGGTCAAAGAAAAGCAATGGTGCACATCCGATTTAAGCAGCTCGCTAGAGAAACTAAAAGGTCGTCGAGTGATGTGTGCAGGTCCCCGGAAAAGAAGATTTGACGGAAGCAGTGGTGTCAACGATACACCCAGATCTGAACGCAATAAAAAAATCAAAAATCCATCGACAATGTTTTTATCGTTGCAGATCGGGAGGCGGGATTACAAGGAAGAAACAGGGGAGGCCGCAAAAATCCCGTTAAGCGAGGACAATGGTGGCTTCATGGTGCACGGTGACCGGAAGGCGGCGACATAGGCTAGAGACCGCAACTCGTATGGTAAGGGTTTTGGGGGAAGGCATTTAAAATGAGAGAGATATAACGTGGATAGAGAAAGTGGGGGAAGATAGATTAATTGGCTTTCCTAAAATATCCTTTCAACTATAATTACACGTGTCACCCCCATATTTCTCCTTACTCTTTTTATCTTAAACTTTTTTTATTTGAACCCAACTCTAATGATACTTATCTATCTAATATTATGGGATAAAGTTATCTATTATAATTATTCATAAGACTCCCTCTTAAATGTTCATTAAAAATATTATGCCTCGTTAAAATCTTACTTGGTAAAACCAATGGGACAAAAGCCTAATGAACGAAAAAAGTACATAAATACTTCAATGCACTTGGGATGTTGGCTCGTTAAAAACATTGTCAGAAAAACCCAATGAGATAAAACCATGACGAAGAGGAAAAGAGTGCAACACGTATTTTCTCCCTCAATGATCACTTGAGCTCAATATGTCGGCATAGCTCACTGACCAATATCATGAACTATCTTCTGGAGATGACATTTAACCATGTCTCGTGTTCACACAGATATCACGAACAAAGGGATAATTTGATCACTTATCTATAGGGCCATTTCATACTTATGCTTGAGATTTGGCATTTGTCCAGGATGACAAAACCTATGCTGATTTGGGGGTAAAGATGCCTTGCTAGAGGCCGCTCTTTGCATGTGGTACTATGGGTACGGTATGTAATGTGCAAGTGGGAGTCTGTTGGAGTATGCCCACTGGCACACATACGCAAATATCACTACCGATGATGCGTAGGCCTATTGGGTCACACACCGAGGATTAATCTCGACAACAACCTAAGTTGTAACATCCCAAATTTTTTTTTTAAACATAATTCATTCATAAAAGATATCCGTAATCCATGATAACGATGTTACATGCCACGTTGGAAATCAATTAACACACATTATTGAGTAAATTACAATCATCCTTGTTTGTTTTGGAAACTATTAATATTAAAACAAAATTCTTGCATGCGGAAGCTTGAGTTTGAGCTATCATCACTGAGCTGGAGCCCCGCCATGGTCCTTACCTGAAAAGATATGAAATAACAACGGTAAGCCCAAGGCTTAGCGAGCATACTACTTACAACCAAAATAGTTCACATACTACACAGCTTATACCCACTACCGTAGTAAGTGGTCTCATCATATCCATCACTAGGACGGTCTCATCTCACCCGTTGTCGTCACAACGGTCTAGCATACCCGGTACTGAAGTGTACGGTCTAAGCATACCCGTTACCGAAGTAAATGGTCTAAGCACAATCAACTCTAACACGTATATTCATAAATATCTGGTATTCACATGAATACATAACATCTGGAATCTATTCAAGTTATAAGTGAGAATACTCACGTGTTAGCTGTCTTAGCTACTCAGTTCCTACTGAAGGACTCTCCTTTTTTAGCTCTGTAACTGACTGTTACCTGACCAAGTCTAAACATTGGTTACTACTGTATTTAACTGTTACTTACTGAAAATCACATGCCACGCATGCATGGCCTGAAAGTCGCATGGAGTTACCCATGCATACTGAAAGTCGCATGAACTGGCACACAGTACATGAAAGTCGCATGGACCTATACTCTACTCATGAAAGTCGCATGGTTGTGTTCTCAAAGTGGCATGAACTAGCATACATCACATGAAAGTCGAATAGAGCAATTTGAAAGTCGCGTGGACTAGCATAGCATAATTCTGAAAGTCGCATGGACTACTATCCAACATACAAAGGTCACATGGAAACATACTTAATACACGAAGGTCGCATGGAACATATTCAAAAGTCGCATGAACCGGCATTTAGCCATATAAAAGTCGCATGGCATAGAATCTCAAGAACCGAAAGTCGCATGAACTTATAAACTGGGTCTGAAAGTCGCATGGCACATACACACAGGCCAACTGAAAGTCGCATGAACTTATATTCTACTCATGAAAGTTGCATGGACTTATACTCAATACACAAAAGTCGCATGAACTCACATACAACACATGAAAGTCGCATGGACTTATTCTCATCACATGAAAGTCGCATGAATCATCTTAAAAGTCGCATGGCATAATATTCATATACTGAAAGTCGCATGGCATATCTACGAGGCCTGAAAGTCGCATGAATGCACATACAGCTCAACTGAAAGTCGCATGGCACCTTCCGAGTGCCCATGCGACTGTCGCATGGTAGAACTTCATCCCTGAAGGTTCAACGTCTGAAAAACCCAGACTCCATAGCCATTTTCAAGTTTTCTAAAAACTCAACCAATTTAACTCAAACTTGTTGCAAAACATTTCTCCACTCATATAAAACTTTCCTTTAAACTTAAAACCATATTTTATCAACTTTATAAGGTGTTCTTGGCTAAATATTCTCCTGGGTTTTCCCTAAACCTCAAAACCTAAAAACCCATATTCTGAAACATTCAATCATCACTTTAATGTAGCAAGAATGATGTCTACATGATTCTAAAGAATAAAGAAACATTACCCGATGCTTTTTCTTGCTAAAATCTCAAGTTTCCACAAATGATGCAACCTCCTTCTTCCTCTTTCTCGTGTCTTCCAAATGGCACCCAACACACACAAAAAACCTTGAATGAATGCAACAGTGATTTGAGGGTTTTTGTGGGAGGCTGTGCCCTAAACCCCTATTTATACTCACTTGTCACCCCCTTGTGGGCCTAAGCCCAACTCAAGACTCCAAGCCCACTTACAACCAAAACTCTCATTGGACTATAACATATACAAGCCCAATCTTTCTCAATGAATCACCATCCATAATATATATATATACATATACAACAAAATTCTCAATTCCTAAATGAATCTCAAGCCATATAATATATATAAAGTTCTCCATAAATCCATAAAACATTCTTATACATTTTAAAAATATGGGTATTACATAAGTAAAGGGGCTAAAAGGAATCAATTGCATTTGAGTTCCAAATTGAAGTGGGCCAGAAAGAGTTCACGGCTTGAACTCTATAGGGTTCACGGCGTGAACTGTTGTGCAGACCACTGTCAGCTTTTGCATGTTGCCACCCACTTCAACCAATGCATGTATAACCTCATCATTAGTCTTTGGCCGGCCTTGGGACACTAAGGGGGCATCTTGGGGCTTATATATTGACCATGCATTAGCCTCATTCCTTCCTCTTGATGATTCTAACACACATACACACTAAAGCTACCTTGTGAGAGCATATAGAGTGTTCTAAGGTGTTCTTGAGAGAATTTTGCAAGGAAGCTTCTTGGTTGCTGTTCTTGAGTTAATTTCAAGTTTATGAAGATCACCAAAAGCTTGCTAGTACAAGGAGATTGAACCAACTCGGGGTGGACTATCAATAGAGGAAAGCTTGGCTTAGCTTTCTACATCCATCCAAGAAATTCGATTTCTCCAGCTGCTCCGGGAAGGGTATATCTCTCTTTCTCTTCTTGTTTTCCTAGCTGCATTACTTACATGTAGAGCTTGGTCCATGTGGTGGGTTTTCATGACATTTGGTTCTTTGAACCAATTGGTTTTGTTTGTTTCTTGTTCTTTTGCTTCCGTTGCGTGCCATGCTAAAACCTAACAGATATGATAGTGTAGGTTTTAGGTTATATGGCATTGTGCTTGGTGTTAGAAAGTGGATTTTGTTGCTGCAAAAGGGATTGGTGATGGAACTTTTGTGCATTTGGGTTGAAACCGGTAGATTAAGTGTTGGACATTGTTTCCTTTGAATCCGGGGTATGTGTGGCTTCTTTGTTTTTGGTTAAAATGGTTTCCATAAGGTAATTGAGAGTTAAAGTTCTATGTTGCCAAGTTTGGATCCCCCGTTATGTCGCCTAAAGTAGGGGATTTCGTACTTCTCAAGGTGTCTCCGTGGAAGGGAGTAATATGGTTCACAAAACAAGGAAAGTTGAACCCGAGATTTATTTGACCGTTCAAAATAACTGCGAGATTCAGAAAGGTAGCTTACCGATTGGAGTTACCCGATGAGTTATCGAAAATACACAACACCTTTCACGTATCTTACTTACGGAAGTGATTAGCCGACGAGACGATGTTTATACCCTTGGAAGGCATCACAATGGATGAGAAATTAAATTACATTGAGAGACCGGTTGCGATCATTGAAAGAAAGATCAAAAAATTACGCAACAAGCAAGTAGTAATGGTCAAAGTGCAATAGGAACATTGAAAAAGGGCTCAGAATGGACTTGGGAGTCCAAGTAAGAAATGAAGAGGAACTACTCCGCACTGTTCGGGTAGAGATTTCAAGGACGAAATCGTATTTAAGTGAGGGAGATTTGTAATACCCTAGTTCGAAGTTTATGAAAGAATATTATGATTTGGAACTATTACTGGGTTGTATTGGAATTAATGAAATAAAGTTTTGGGTTATTGGGCTTATTTGATTATTAAGACAGCTGGTTATGTAGATAATGGATTAATTGTCTTGTGGACTTGAACTTGAGGAGTGTAGTGGGCTTAGGCCTTATAAGACACACACTACAAAAAATGGTTTTTTGAGGCGACACATTTTCATCACAAATACTCTAATTGTCGCCCCAAAAGGTTTTTTGAGGCGACATGTCGCCTTAAATAGTACGCCGCAAAAAATTTGTCCCAAAAACTTATTTGCAGTGAAAAATCGTTAACATTGTCTAGTCCACAGGGTCTTTTGCGGCGACATATGTCGCCTCAAAAACTTTTTGTCTCAAAAAGTCATTTTAGTAGTGACACACACACAGATATATATATATATATAGAGAGAGAGAGAGAGAGAGAAAATTAAAGCTCAGCCCCCAAGAGCTATTGCATTGTTCCATTCTTCAAATCAGCGTGTTGTGTGTGTGTCGAGTTAGAGCCAAGAACAAAGAGCAGGAAAGCAAGAGGATATTCATCTTTTGCATCCAAACTTCAAGGAATTTTGAAAAGAAACATAATGTAATGCTCCTAACTTCATGGTGATCACATTGATGTATTTTTCTATAAATTTAAGTTGAGTTAAGCAAGTTTAGAGAGTTGTGTGTGTGTTCTTGACTGTGAAAATTTCTGAGAGAAAACAAGTGGGTTTTGGGTTTAAACTGGATGATATACAAGTTTATCTTTAAAGGATTAGTTCATATGTTAGGAGTAATGAATTGCAACTAATAAAAATCAATTTAATCAAGTTTTGGATAGTTTTGATTTTTATAAAAGCGATTGAAAGAACGGGGGCAACGTCCGACCAAGATGACCCCTTGTGCGACCTAGATGGTCTGGCTTTGGCTCGGTCCGATTTAAAAACTTACGCATATACACGTTGTGTCTGACTTGAGACTCAAGAGTTGATCCTACTTACGCACCCATCATGTACGACTTACAGGTGTATGTGCGACTTAGATTAAGCCATGGGTAGTCCGACTTGAGTAAGGGTCTGACTTAAGCCCTGCGTCCGACCTAGAGACCATTGTGGCTTTGGTCCGACTTACCTATATAAATACATGTCCGACTTAGACCCTTGTGTATCCGACTTGCTTAGAGGTCCGACTTGGTGTGGTCCGACCTAGTGTGTCCGACTTAAATATATAAACATGATCCAACTTTGAACCGTCCGACCTTAGTTGGTCCGGCTTGTGACAAGGTACGACTTATAACATAGTCCAGCTTACATGTATGAGACTAGGGTTTGGTTCGAATCTAAGGGGAAGTGTTTACAACTTGTTCACCGAGTGCGATTAAGATTGTACACTGTAATATTTTGCAGGCTCTTGCTACCGGACTTGTTGGCTATGCAATGCTGAGATTAGCCACTAACTATGATTAAACTACTGCTAAGTGAGTATCCTTACTTATATACCAAACCTGCGTTAACTAGGAATGTGTGATTTCAACCGATACTTATGTGCCCGGTATGACGACCGATTCTTGCGAGTCAGGTATGCACAGCCGTTTGCCTCGGCAACGGGTATGATCCGACCGGCACTTATGTGTCGGGTATGACGAATGACTCCTATGATTCAAGTATGTACGGTTGTTTGCCTCGGCAACGAGTATGATTTGACCAACTACGACGGTAGCGAGTATGGAAAGAACGATATGTGTTTATGACTATGTTAACATGTTTGCTATGTAAGTAGCATGCTCACTAAGCTCTGCGCTTACTGTTGTTAAATCTCTATCTTTTCAGGGGACCACTTGAGAGCTCCAGGGCAGTGAAGACAACTCACAACCGCGAATGATTTTTCTATTATTCCTCAAACTTATTTCAAACACAAATTATTGAATTGTAACTTTAGGATATAGTACTTGACATTTATCTACACGTGATGTTCCGCAACTACTCTGATATTAAATTATATCATATGATATTATTGTATTTACTGTGTCAAATATTTTTTTGGGATGTTACATCTCCGGAGTGGCCAATTTCATAAAAATCAACTTTAAAAATTATCCCAACACTTGACTAGTATGAAATGGTCATTCCAAAATCAATCTCATCAACAAATTACATAAACAATGGTGAAATCCAAATCCAAATGTAAGTTTTCACAAATTAGACATCACAACTAGGAGTAATTGCAATGAAACTAAGAACCACTCAACAAAATATGTCTATTACATCAATTAGTCAAGTAAATTTGAAAAAAAACCATCAATTCAAGCAACTTGAAGAATAAACCCTAAATTGTAGCTTGCAAGAATGGTGAAATGGATTAAACTCAACATTAATTTCAAATCCAAAGTCATTAACCTATTTGAGTGTCATCCAATAGCACTGAAACGAACTACTTGATACTAAAAATGAAGCGATCTAAGCAAACAAATATGAAATTTAATAGATACATAAAGGAAAGTATAAACCTAAGTAAAACCTCAATGGACAAGATGAAGATGAAGCTCCAAAGCAAGATCCAAACTCCAAATGTCCTTCCCTTTGGATGGATCTAGTAAAATTTGACCGAAAGTTCTTGAATGATTGAAGAAAATCGCCTCTCCCAAATTGTTTTGCTGGAAATCCAGTTGTGTGGAGAAAAAGGGGGAAATGCTTAAATAGGTAAATTCAATATGGCTCTGGAACTTTAATTCTTCAAATTCTTGGTAATTTCACTTCTTTTTTGCTTAGACAAACATTTAAGACTTGAGAATCAAATAGAAATGAATTAGGTATCAATTATGACTATATTGCTAAGAAAACCACATGAAACAATATAATATCTCCTTGAAATATTTATTCAATTTGAATGATATCATTGAGCATCAAAAACCTTCATCGACGATGAACCTGTTATTGTTGAAAGTTCATCGCCTTCACAACCACAAACTACTAATCATAGAATTTCAACACATAGGCCGAGAAGAAAAATTGTACCTCCGAAGAGGTATGCTCAAGATGATTTTGTTGCATTTGCCCTTACTGTTGCTAATGACATTGAGTCTGTGTTGGAGCCTGTGAATTATAATGAGGCTATCAAGCCCGATGACTTGAGTGATTGGATGATTGCTATGCATATTAAGATGGAACCTTTGTAGAAAAATGGCATTAGGGATCTAGTTCCTGCTTCGAAAGGGAAAAAGCTATTTAAATTCAAGTAGATTTACAAGCTCAATGAACTTATTAACCGGGATGAAAAGCCAGGGTATAAAGCTCGGTTAGTAGCTAAAGGTTATAGTCAGGTATCGATTATACTGATATATATATATATATATATATATTCTCGTGTTGTAAAAAAACACTTCTATTCGTGCATTATTAGGTTTAGTTGCTTAATGATTACAACTTATAACAACTAGATATTACTACAACTTTCTTAAATTGTGAGCTTGAGGAAGAGATATTTATGCAACAGTCCAAGATTTTGTGGTTCCTTGCAAGGTGGATTACGTGTGCAAATTAAATAAATCTCTTTACGCTTTTGATTCATTTGTAACAGGTCACTAATTAGCAAGTGCACCTATGACACAAGCGTTTACCGTAAAAAGTGTGACAACGTTTCGGTGATCTACTTACTCTTATATGCGGATGACATTGTAACACCTTAGGCGAATCTTACATTGGCCGTGGATAGGAGAGGTGATGAACTTATAAGTAAACTTTGTCCTTACATGCACAACATGTTTTCGGGCCACAAGCACGACATATCCCATCATAACTCTATAGTTAAGTGTTCTTAGGCAAGAGCAATTGAGATGGGTGACCCCGTGGGAAGTCCTTTTCTGGACCCTAGAAACAAATCCGTGAGCAGAAACAAAGCCATGAGCTAGTGGGGCAAAGCGGACAATATTGTGTCGTGGTAAGGCTGGTTGTTACATATGGCATCAGAGCCACTCCTGTGCCGTTCGGGATGGTGGGGCAAACCTCGTGGAGGACAATGAATCCCAAGGGGGTGTTTGTAACACTTTATACGAATCCCACATCGGCCATGGACATAAGAGGTGTGGGCTTATGAGTAAACTTTAGACTTACATGACACAACGTGTTTTGGGGCCACAAGCATGACATATGCCATGAGAACTCTGTAGTTAAGCGTGCTAGGTAGGAGCAATTTAGGGATGGGTGACCCCCGGGAAGTTCTCGCCTGGATGCAAGAAAAAAAGCCGCGAGCCAGAGGCAAAGCGTACAATATTGTGTCGTGATAATGATGGGTGTTAGAGACATGTTGATCATAATGAAAGATATAAAGAAGATCTCGAAATTAAAAGACTAGTTAAAAGCTGATTTTGAAATGAATGACTTAGGAGCTGCCCAAAAAGATTTTGGGTATGCTATGATTTGCATGCGCCCGGATTTGGCTTATGCGGTGAGCATGGTTAGTAGCTATATGGCGGACTTGGAGAAAGAACATTGGAATGTATATAGCGGTTACAAAAGATAATAAGGAGGCTATTTGGGTGAAGGAGTTATTTGGATAAATCTATGATTAAGGTTAACACGGTCTTATGTGATAATCAAAGTGCTAATTTTCTGGAGTAAACATCACATGTTTCATGAACGAACAAAGTACATTGATATTCAACATTATTTTGTGTGGGAGATCAATGTTAGAGGTGATTGTGTTCTAAGCAAGATCGATACCAATTATAATCCCGCAAATATGTTTACTAAAAGTCTTCAAGTGGCCAAGTTCGACTTATGTTTGGACTTGGTGGATGTTTTTTATCGCAATTGAGCCCGATAGGCTTATGGTGGAGGAGGTACGTACTATTATTATTTTTCGAAGTCAATTTTTCTCAACATTGTGATTGCAGGTTATTTTTATTGGAGCTTTGGAGTTTGCTGAGCTGTTGTGTTTTTCGTTTTCGTTCGATTATAGAGCAGAAGTTGTTATGTTATTTTTTGTGTGACTTATTCATTTGAAGCCAAGATGGAGATTGTAGAAATATGTCTTCAATTTTCAAGTTCTAAACACTTTATGGGTTCTTCTTGTCACGTGAGCTAAACTTAAATTAATTAAATGGGTATAAAGTATAAACCCATTTGAGCCATACGTGGATTAACTCAAAAGCAATTGGTTATGAGAGGAGTAACCTAGGACCCTTATTAAGCATATTATGAAGTCACTTTTCGTCCGACATGAGACATTACTCAACACGTCCCCTCACGTGTGGCGTTTTTTTTTCGCCTAACACGTGGAGTCCGTGTGGCCTTTGACCAACCACGGGTGAACCTTACTCTGATACGATGTAAGTTTGTGGGGTTCCAACTCAAAACCAATTGGTTATGAGAGGAGTAGCCTAAGACCCTTATTAAGCATATTATGAAGTCACTTTGTGTCCGACATGGGACATTAGACTCTGAGCACCTAAAACCCATTTCACAATTTGCAATCTCTCTCGACCCTTGTTAGATGTACAGGGTAGGCTTTAGTTTGAGGTTGAACCAGCCCCTTGATTTTTTATTGACGTTATAGTTGGTCACCATTATATCCTGTTACATTAATTAAGCTTAATTTTTTATGAACAGGCAAATACACATCATGACTATTGTTTAGTTTCATAAATTAAACCAGATTAGAACTCATGATAACAAATTGGTTATGAAGCATTAAGATAAACGTTAGATCAATGTGCTATTGATACACAAATGAAGCTTTATGTATAATATGTAAAATATGGAACATATAAGAGGATACATAAACAATGATTCAACGAAACAACCAACCACTTTATTTGTTGCATGACAATTCAAAACAATGATCAACTGGCTGTCATTTTCTAGGATTAATGGCGAAGTAGGTCTGAACAGCGGAAAGAAAAAGCAAGATGATTCCAGCAAGTAGATTAATACTGTTCCATGGATTACTGAAATATGTGCGCCTCACCAAAGCAGTATTTCGATTGTAGTAAGCGTCAAGTTCTTTCCATTGCTTAGAGTAAAAGATGGATATCAGAGCATTTTTGCAAATTTTGTTAATCATCTTTGCAGCCTTTTCATTCGATTCAAGCTCGTTGATGATGACTTTTGATTCTACTAACTTGGCAATGTCCTGACTGCTATCAACCAGATCATCAATTGCAGACATAAATGATGTAAAATATTATTAAATAGTGATGCATTTATCTAGAAAATTCTATGTTGAATCGTAAACTTGATTTGATCCAACAATAAATTAGGCCCAATCCATATACATAGAAGTGTCTAGAATTATGTATTAAAAATATCTAGATAGAAATATCTAGATATATATGTAGAAATGTCTAGATATTTATAAGTAAAATATCTAGATATATATGAAGAAATATCTAGATACTAAATTAAATATTATTATCCATAAAAATATCTAGTATGTAGATCCTTCCATGGACTAGTATAAATATGTGTACTCACCTCCCATTGTAACCAAGCAAACCAAGAAACATCAATACAATATATCTTTTCTAGAGACAAGAGCTCTACCCTCTAAAACATCTCTTCTACACTACACCCCACTAAAATCACTTTACTTATCCATACACCAACAACCTCTTCTATTTTCTAACAAGTGGTATCAGAGCAAGGTTCGATCATAAGCGGGCGTTATGGCGACATCAAGCTTCTCGGTATCGACCCCGATGTTCAATGGAGAAAGCTACGACTATTGGAGTGTCCGTATGAAGACTTGCCTAGAATCACATGATCTTTGGGATATTGTTGAAGAAGGAATCATCACTCCGGAAAAAGGAAGCAATGATGCATCAACTTCCGAGGTATGTAAGAAAGAAAAGCAACAAAATGCTAGAGCTCTCTATCTTCTCCAACAATCCGTTAGTGATACTATTTTCCCAAGAATAATTCGTGCTACTACGGCCAAAGAAGCTTGGGATATTCTTAAGGAGGAATTTCAAGGAAATGAGAAAGTTAGAACTATTAAATTACAAAGTTTAAGAAGAGAGTTTGAAAATTTAAAGATGGGAGATTCTGAAATGGCAAAAGATTATTTCTCTCGGGTTATACATATAGTCAATGAAATGAGAACTCTTAGAGAAACATAACCGACGAGAAAATAATCCAGAAGGTCTTAATCAGTCTCCCTGAAAAATATGATCCAGTAGTCTCGGCTATTGAGGAGTCAAAAGATCCATCAAAAATGTCCATCACTGAATTAATGGGGTCGCTAGAAGCACGTGAGCATAGGCTGAACAGACGACATGAAAGTTCATTAGAAAGTGCCTTCTAGTCTAAGCTCAACATCAAAAGGAATGAATCAAGAAATGGTGGAAACTTTAAACCTCATAAAGATGGAAATTATAACAAGAAGGAGAGGAAGACGAACTTTCCACCATGCAAAATATGCAAGAAGACTAATCACTTAGAGAAAGATTGCTACCATCGAGGAAAGCCACAATGCAGAAATTGCAAGAGGTTCGGGCATGAAGAAAAAGAATGCAGAGATAGAAGGAATTATCAGGCCAACTATTATGAAGATTTCAAGGAGAAGGACTACATGTTCTATGCATGCCACTCGGCAATCGAAGCAAAAGAAGAAGAGTGGTACATCGATAGCTGGTGCAGCAACCACATGACATCCAACGAGACCATCTTCCATGAGTTGGATACTTCTATCAAGACAAAGGTCAAGATCGGCAATGGAGAATTGGTGGAGGCAAAAGGGAAAGGTACCATTGTCATAGATACAAAGAAAGGTACGCGCTTTATTAGAAACGTTCTCCTAGTGCCACGTCTTACGCAAAATCCACTGAGTGTTGGCCAAATGATGGAAAGTGGATATGCCCTACACTTTGAGCAAAATTCTTGCCGAATTTATGACAAGAAAAATAACCAAGAAATTGCTGAAGTAAAAATGGGAAATCATAGAAACTTTCCCATTCAATGGCAATATCCACAAAAAGCAATGGTGGCTCAACTGAGTGATACGAGTCTATGGCATCGAAGATTTGGGCACTTCAATCTCAATGCCTTAAGATTACCACATCAAAAGAATACGATGAGAGACATGCCTCTACTAGATGAAAAAGAAGGCGTATGTGAAGGATGTATGGTTGGGAAGCAGCACAGGCAGCCATTTCCAACAGAGAAAACATGGAGAGCCAAACAAATACTAGAGCTTGTCCACACCGATGTATGCGGCCCAATGCGCACGCCTTCAGTTTCCAAGAACAGGTACTTCATACTCTTCATTGATGATTACTCTAGGATGACATGGGTGTATTTCTTCCAAGAAAAATCCGAAGTTTTTAGAATATTCAAGAGATTCAAGAACTTTGTGGAGAAACAGAGTGGTCATCAAATCAAGAAGTTAAGAAGTGACCGAGGTACCGAATACAACTCAAAAGAATTTGACAAGTTCTGTGAAGATGAAGGCATGGAGCATCAATTAACAGTAGCATACACTCCACAACAAAATGGGGTATCCGAAAGGAAGAACCGCACAGTCATGGAGATGGCAAGATCCATGCTAGCTGAAAAAGGAATGCCTAAAATATTCTGGGCAGAGGCGGTATATACTTCAGTCTACCTTCTAAACCGATGTCCAACTAAGGCGGTTTTAAACAAAACACCTATTGAGGCATGGTCGGGACAAAAACATTCGGCCAAACATTTGAAGGTCTTCGGAAGCATATGCTACATTCATGTTCCCTCTGTGAAAAGGCACAAATTAGAAGACAAGACAGAGAAGGGCATCTTCCTCGGCTACAGCTCCAAATCGAAGGGATATAGAGTCTACAATCTCGAGACTAAGAAGCTAGTAACAAGTCGAGATGTAGAGTTTGATGAGAAAGCCTCTTGGAATCGGGAGAAAGAAAAAGTTGAAAGAAAGACAACTAGTACCGAATTAGAAGAAATCCCAGAAGAGGACAATCACGATCAACAAAGCCCCACATCTACACCAAGATCCTCTTCCGGTGCCAATACATCTAGCGAACATGACTCCTCGCCAGAATCTCCACCCCTTCAGGTAAGAACTCTAGCAGACCTATATGATTCTACTGATATCTATGAAACATGCAATTTTTGTTCCTTGGAGCCACACAGCTACACGGAAGCCTCCAAAGAAAAAGTTTGGATTAAAGCAATGGAGGAGGAAATAAAAATGATAGAAAAGAATGATACTTGGGAAATGGTAGATCTTCCACATAATAAGGAGGTTATTGTAGTCAAATGGGTGTACAAAACAAAGTTGAACCCCGATGGCTCAATTCAGAAGCATAAGGCAAGGCTGGTTGCAAAGGGATATGCTCAAATACCGGGAGTTGACTACACGGAGACGTTTGCACCAGTTGCTCGGATGGACACCATAAGAACACTCATAGCTCTTGCTGCTCAGAAGGAATGGAAAATTTATCAATTAGACGTCAAGTCAGCCTTTCGAAATGGAGAACTAAAAGAAGAAGTGTATGTGGAGCAACCGGAAGGATTCATCAAAGAAGAAGGAAAAGTTTTTCGTCTGAAGAAAGCGCTCTACGGGCTCAAACAAGCTTTACGGGCCTGGTATAGCAAGATTGATGGATACTTCAACCGTCAAGGGTTCACGAGGAGTAAGAACGAGGCTACACAATACATCAAATCCCAAGGTAAATCTGACATTCTCATCGTCTCTCTATATGTTGATGATTTAATTGTCACACGAAATAATTCAAAATTAATCAAAGAATTTAAGAGGGACATGATGAACATATTTGAGATGAGTGATTTGGGATTAATGCACTACTTCCTTGGCATGGAGATAAGTCAAGAAGAAGAAGGCATCTTCTTATCTCAAGAAAAATATATTAAAGACATGCTAAAGAAGTTCAAAATGCAAGACTGCAAAGCCGTCATTACTCCGTTGGTTCCTAATGAGAAATTAAAGAAAGAAGATGGGTCAAAGCCAACAGACGCTACCAATTACCGGAGTTTGATCGGGAGTCTGCTCTACTTAACGGCTACGAGGCCAGACATAATGTATGCTACAAGCTTACTCTCGAGATTCATGGAAAGTCCAACTGAGACTCACTATGGAGCGGCAAAGAGACTCCTTAGGTACCTACAAGGAACAATTAGCTATGGTATTTGGTACAAAACAAGCCCTCACTCACTACTAACAGGATATAGCGACAGTGATTGGGCTGGATCTCAAGATGACATGAAAAGCACCTCCGGTTACGCATTTAAGCTTGGTTCGGGAATTTTCTCATGGGGATCGAAGAAGCAAGATTCAGTTGCACTATCTTCGGCTGAAGCCGAGTATGTTGCAGCAGCCGGAGCAGCGTGCCAAGCTATATGGCTAAAAAGAATATTAGAAGACATGGGAGAATTGCAAAATTCTGCGACAACCGGCTAAAAATCCAATTCAACACAATCGCACTAAGCACATCGATATCAAGTATCACTTCTTGAGAGATGTCCAAGCAAAGGGGCATATTGAGATGAGGTACAGCCCAATAGAAGAACAATTGGCAGATATTTTCACGAAGGCCCTGCCAAGAGACAAATTCCAGTTTCTGCGAAGAATGCTTGGAATCACCGACAAATGCATCAAGGAGGAGTATTAAATAGTGATGCATTTATCTAGAAAATTCTATGTTGGATCGTAAACTTGATTTGATCCAACAATAAATTAGGCCCAATCCATATACATAGAAGTGTCTAGAATTATGTATTAAAAATATCTAGATAGAAATATCTAGATATATATATGTAGAAATGTCTAGATATTTATAAGTAAAATATCTAGATATATATAAAGAAATATCTAGATACTAAATTAAATATTATTATCCATACAAATATCTGGTATGTAGATCCTTCCATGGACTAGTATAAATATGTGTACTCACCTCCCATTGTAACCAAGCAAACCAAGAAACATCAATACAATATATCTTTTCTAGAGACAAGAGCTTTACCCTCTAAAACATCTCCTCTACACTACACCTCACTAAAATCACTTTACTTATCCATACACCAACAACCTCTTCTATTTTCTAACAAATATCGATCAACTTGAGAGCTATGTTCATATGCAATGATGTTCCGTAAAAATACTTCGGTGCTGGCATTTAAATTTAGCATTGTAATTTTGAGGGTAGGATTAGCCCAAAACCAGGGAAATCGTATTGAATATCTAATTTTGATGTCCAATCTCCAACTAACATCTTCAATAGGCCTAAAGCTCACTCCTGCCTTCTCTAGTTCCACAGCAGTGCTGATTTTAGAAGTTTTTGTTGATATAAGATTATATGTTGGCTCAGGGTGGTAACATTTGTGGAGAAGGCCAAGAATATGATCATGATCAGTTGTATCTGCCAAGTCATTGGGAATTCTAATGTCTCCTATAAAGAGTTGGCTATGTCCAAATTCTAGAAGTGGTTTAATATGCTCGATGAGAGAGGCACTTGGTTTAATGCACTCAAAGATATCTTTAAGAACAAAGAATGGAATCTGGTTTTCTACCAACATGTCCATCAAGATATTCCTCGTAACCAAATCATTTTCTTTCTTTTTATCATTTAGTTCCTTTAAGAATCCTAGAATGAAACAACCATCCATTACCATTACTGTGGCAACTTCATGGTCATCAAAAGTACTGCCAATATTGTTATCATAACATTCCCTGATTTTGTGTATTGATATATTTACCTTGTCTAAACATATTCTTAATATTATATCTATTGGGCTATGATGGGAGTACCGTTGAAGTAGATTAAGCGTATACGTTTTTTTAACTGCGTTACCAGGTTCAAGTCTGCGCATTTTAGAGTGTAGAAGTCCAATAGAGACCACCTTTGGCAAGAAAGAGCTTTCGTGGACCTCTCTAAGCATAGTAGGAACTCCCAGTATTGAGGGTGAAGAATGATGGGTAACAGAATGATCTACTAAGGAATCAAGAAGAGCTTTAGGAGTTCTCGTTTTATCCTCCACTGAAATGTTCTACAAATAACCGTAAAAGAGTGTTAATTAGACAATATTAATTAATGTGTGTGAGTTGTTCCTTAAATAGAGACCGTGGCAAGAAAGAGTTTTCGTGGACCTCTCTAGGCGTAGTAGGAACTCCCGGTCTTGAGGAACGACGGGTAATAGAATGATCTATTAAGGAATCAAGAATAGCTGCAATAGCCATTCTCATTTTATCCTCCACCTACAAATAACCGTTAAAAAGTGTTAATTAGACAATATTAATTTAATGTGTGTGAGTTGTTCCTTAAATAGACTTTGACAACTAATAATATGATTAGAATAAACTTAAATTAGTTACGTTTTAGAAAGGGATTTAATACTTCCACTATTTTAAATTATTCATACACCGATATGTAATGTTACTTGACAAATTTACGCTTGTTGTAATTTATCCGGAGACAATTAGTGGTGGGTGTTCTACAGTTCTTTTAAGGAGGGAAAGGAATGAGAAGGGAGGAGGAATGAAAGACAATTTTAGTATTTTTATGCTTTAAAACAATCCTTCCACTTTTGAGATAATTGAGAGGGAGAGTTTTTCCATTCTTCCCTTCCAGATCCTTCGTTTAAAAAGTCGAGAACAGGCCGTAAGAGACCCACTTTTGTGAGTCCTTGATTTCCGACTGTTCTCAAACGGCCGGTCACCTTCTCGCCGACCACCACCCATCCCATACACTTTCTCGAAGACTACCATTTTCTGGCCACTCGTCTTTATTTCCGACTTCTGATTTGCGAAATTAAAGCAATTAATTCCTCTCTTAACGAAACATTGTTGAAAGAAAGAATTATCACACTAGCGTTAATCAAGTAGCAATCAAATCAAATTAGCTGAATTATTTAGTCGAACACTTGGAACACATCTTCAGAATCACCATCCACTACATATATCATAAAATAACTGAATGATCTCCGCCTTATCAAACCACCAAATAATCACAAAACCTATCTATGCATTTGGACAATATCAAAAACCCAACTCCAGATTGGGATTGAATTAACAAAACAACAAACTTCCATTGATCAAATCGCAGAGTAAACCCCACTTATAAAAATACTCTTGGGTTGTGCTAGATTCGGGATTGCCCGAGGGTTTTCTAGGATTTTGCTTTGAAATCCGACTCTTTTGCAGGTGACTCATTTTCAGGACTCCAGGATTTGTTTCTTTAGGCGAGTTAACAGATCCGGCAAAATCAAACAGCGATTAGAGAATAACGAAAGCTCCAACGAAATCTTCACCTTAAAAAAAGAAATGAGGCTTAAATGTCAAAAGACTTTTTTTTTCAGTGGATGAAAAAAATTTACAGTGGAAATATCAGGCCCTTTTAGAAAACGAGTATATACTCAGATTATTATTAGTGATAAAACTATCTAGTCAGACCATTTTAGCGGGATGAATTAAATACATAGTTTAAATTTTTTTAAAAATTATTTTCGGCGACGACCTCGTGGTCGCAGAAGGTCAAAGTCAATTTTTTTGGGAATAAAAGTCAAAAGGCATGTGATTATTTGTAGTTTAGAGGGTTTTGTGACAACAGGTGTTGTCGCAGAAGGGCTCCAAGAGTTTTTTTTTCCCATTTTTCTTGTAGTGATCTGAATTAGCTTTTCAATTTGTCAACAAGGCTAAAAATATGATGACGATCAGTTGTATTGGGTTGTAGTTAGGAAGGCAAAGACTTGGAATAAGCTATCTGCAAAGCCAAAGCCAAAGCCGAGCAGGAAGAATAGGAACTTGAATAGATTGAGAAGTAATTAACTGTAGAAGCATGGATTACGTTTGACAATTCTAGTGATCAGAGTTTGAGGAAGAGGCCGAGTAGCTCAAGTTAGAGATTGATAAGATGACTGTTAGACTCAAATTGTGTTCATTTATCATTTTAGAATAATTTTGCTTCTAGTTGTATTTCCTAGAAGTATAAGGTATATTGTGAAAATACCTTATAGGTATATAAACAATGTAATTAACCCTAATTCATTGAAACATTTCATTATTTCAAATCAAAGTGTGTGTTCTTAGTTTTTTTCTCAAGCGTTCATACTAAGTTTATCATTATCATTATGGATTTGTTTCAATACCATTGATACTTGATAAAATTGGGAACATAGAACTCGTACCAGAGCCAAGAGCGGATCAAAGGTGAGTTTTTAATCTAAAGATTGAAAAAAAGGCATATAAGTTCTTCGATGATAGCCGCTGCAAGTTTTGTTTTTTTTCACCTACCTGCTTACTAGCTTGATTCAAATCACGTGTGTGCTTGTGCTTGTGCTTGTGCTTGTGCTTGTGCTTGTGCTTGTGCTTGAATTAATTCTCCAGCCTGCTTGTCTGCTTATAATTTTTTTCGGCCGTACACTTAAGAATCCTAATATATATTTTTTTGATTTTGAATGTTTAATTCAAATTGATCATTCGGGTTGCAGAGTTTGATGTTTATTTGAAGATTTGGATTTAAATAATTTGATTTGAAATTAAGTAAAGAATTTGAGGGATTACATTTCATATTTGATATTCCAATTGTAGTTCAAGCAATTGCAACTCACAATTGTATTTAAGCAATTGCATTTCCAACCAATCGTAATTCCAATAGTAATTTACAATCGTAATTCACAATCGCATTTCAGCAATTGTAATTCACAACTGCATTTCAGAATCACAGTTGAGTAATCGTAATTCAGAACCGCATTTCAGCAGTTGTAATTGAAAATCGTAATTCACAACCGCATTTCAGCAATTGTAATTGAAAATCACATTCCTCAATTGCATTTCCCCAATCATAATTTGGAATTGCAAATTCCTAATCGCAATTCCTTAATTGAAATTCCTCAACGTAATTCCCCAATCGCAATTCCCAATCGTAATTCACTAATCGCAATTCCAGAATTGTAATTCCCAATCACAATTTCCCCAATTGCAATTCTCATCAATTGCAACTAATCAATTGCTTTTCATTCAATCAAAGTCATCACCTTTATCATTCCACTCAAAGATCCATTGTCAAGTATCAATCATGTTTGGTGTCAGCATAGAAATTATCAAATTAAAGAAGGAGAAAGAAAACCTTATTCTTTGAGCAGATTGTGCCAGCAAATAGAAAAAAAGAGCAAATGATTTAGAACAAGAAAATGTCAAACTTACTCTACAATTTTCTAATTTGACTGAAAAACTTCACATATCAGAAAACAAATATCACGAGTTTGAGATTGAAGAATGTGACAAGATAAGAAATCTTGAGCAACAATTGTTGGATATTTGAAGCAAGTCAAATTCAGAAAGCATGAATTTTGAGACCGAAAGAAATCAATTTGTGCTTAAAATTCAGAAATTGAAGCAAGACTTACAAAAGTGTGTAGAAGAAAAGGTCACGATATCTTCCGATTCTGAAAATTTTCAAAAGTGTAAGTCTTTCAAAGTAAAAGAAATCAAGGTGGTTCCTGTAATAGTCCATGTAGGTGAATCATCCAAAAGTATTGTGCATCCAAAAATCAAATGCTCTAAAGATGATTATTCTAGACTAAATTCTTATGCGGAGAAATTCATAAACATGGTCAATCTTCGGAGAAAGCTTTGGAATAAAAGTAAAGATAATTCTGAAGGAATGAAACAACAACGTCTTCCTCAAAACCATTATGGCTATGCTTCTCGTGTTACTCATCACGCCTACAAGAATTGTGTTGCTTGCCGTAATATCAACAAAGCTCATAACTTCATGAATCATAACTTTACTCGTCCATATGTGTGTGTTAGTCAAACAAGACCATTCTCGAATGCTAACACGAATGCACGTCTTCC
Source organism: Dittrichia graveolens (assembly GCA_038502395.1). Taxonomy (NCBI): domain Eukaryota; kingdom Viridiplantae; phylum Streptophyta; class Magnoliopsida; order Asterales; family Asteraceae; genus Dittrichia; species Dittrichia graveolens. The sequence continues at coordinate 30,614,056 of JARJIL010000005.1, forward strand.
CATCTTGCCTGAGCTTAAATATCCATTTGTGATTCGCTCCGTCAAACATCTCTTAATACTTTCTAAAGAGAAGATTTGCATAAAGCCACATCACTTTTCACCGGTTGTTTATCACAAGAAGATATATGTTCGAAAGATCGAGGGGGAGCAAGGTAATGAAAATTTTTCGAGTCATTGTTGAAGATCAAGAGCTACATTCAAGGGGGAGTATATTTCTGTTTGATGAATAATATCAAGGGATGCTGAAACTGAAGATTCCCTCAACGATCTTTATGTGTTTATGCTCAAGATCAACTTCTCTAGCGAAGAAAATATTTTTTTTCGTTTATATGATTTATTTGTACAATGAACACAAAGGGGGAGAATGTTAGGCCCAAATTGTGTTCATTTATCATTTTAGAATAATTTTGCTTGTAGTTGTATTTCCTAGAAATATATGGTATATTGTGAAAATACCTTATAGGTATATAAACAATGTAATTAACCCTAATTCATTGAAGCATTTCATTATTTCAAATCAAAGTGTGTGTTCTTAGTTTTTCTCTCAAGCGTTCATGCTAAGTTTATGATCATCATTGTGGATTTGCTTCAATACCATTGATACATGATACAATTGGGAACATACAATGACTCTAAGAAACTTAAAGTTGAAACACAGTAGTGTTAACCTTATTGTTTTCATCAATCTCAGGAATGTTTGTTGTAAATTTAGGGAATTGCATGGATAATCAGAAAGTCGTGTATAACACTTTCAGATCAAAATTATTCGTTTGTACACACGAATATTTCAATCGGATAAAATTATGATGAATGATTAGAACCAGAAATCAAAAATTATGTTATGAATATTATGTAATGTACCAGAAAACGAAACTGAATTCTTTTTAACCATAGAAACTGCCTTTGGCAGTTTTTTATTTAAAATTTCGGGTCAATTCTTGGGTCAAATACAAAACCGGGTATAATTTAATAATCCGGATTTTAAAGCACCAGGGGCTGAGCCCCTTGTACCCCGCTAACCAGGAGCGTTGCCCTCAGACCCTCGTCATTTAGGGGCTTCGCCCCATAAACAATCATAATAAATCCAAACAAGTGTGCACTCCGCACTCACCAAACTTAATTGATATTTATTACGATCATAGTGGTTAATAAGTTAATCCCAATACAATTAAATCATGTCACATGTTTAAGATGTGGTTTAATGGGATAGAGTGAAGGAATGTTCGTTTGAGAATTCAGTATGCTTCTTGTACTATAAATCAGATCGTTCGAAAAGGATGTAGAATGGTGTAACCATTGCCGATCCAGCCATTCGGGTGATTGCACTTGGGAGATGATTGTTTTTACTAACGTGGAAAGCTAGGACATTTTGATAAACTCTATTTTGAAAAAAAAATAGTATGTCTCGTATTCCAACTATCTGTTCTGACGACACAAAACTGTCGATAATTACCGACTGAGTTGCAATCCTCTCGTGTCGGTAATAACCTAAAAAACAGAATACTACTAGATATATATTTGAACTATTGGAGAATTGCAACTATTTCAAGACAATCTACCGATTAACAAAAAACCGATCGAAAAACTAAAAGTGATATATTTAATAATTAATTAAGATTTTTGTCGAAGAAATTCTGACGATACAGCGAGGTTTGCACTAAATAATTTATAAAACAACTTGATAAATTTAATACTTAGTATTTCATAATATATTAAGATTTTTGTCACAAATTAGTCGGAATTTCCAACAATATAGTTACATTTTTTGTAAAATAATTTAGAAAATAATTAAATAAAATAACAATTACTATTTTATAATTACGACATTTTTTGTTGAAAATGGTCGGTATTCCTAACAATGTAGCGATGATTTGTATAAAATAAAGTTTAAGAAATTAAATAAATTAAATAAATTTAATATTTGATATTAATTTTATAATTCATTACAATTTTCATAGAAAAATCGTAAACTCTCTATGATAAAGCGAGGTCAAAAAATACTTAAATATATTTAATACTTGATATTTTATAGTTTATTCAAAATTTCACTTTATTGTCATAATTCCGACGATGTAGCAATGATATTATAAAATAATCTAGAAAAAGGTTATAGAAATTTAACATTTGATATTTTAATATTTACTAGATTAGATGTATGTGTGATACATAGTTGATTTTAAAAATAATTAATTTTAAACACTAATAAAAATTTATTTAATAACTATAAACCAAAATAAATAAGAATTTAAAAATAACGACGAACAAAATCAACACCCATAGTAGTAGTGAAAACATAAATACGAGGAGGAGGGCAAACCTAATGGCGAAAACCAGGTATCATGATACAAGGAAAAGTGATCGTATTTTTTCTATTAATCATCGATCATTATTGTTACAATCGATTTAATATTTAAAATTAAAAAGATTTTAAAATGATTATTAAAAATTTAAAAATGATAAACTAATAATTTGGTTAAATATAATGTTTTGAAATGTTATAAATGATAAATATAAAAATTTTAAATTAGGGTAGGCAAATACGATATTTTAAATTTTAATAAGGAAATATATGAAATTATTTATAATAATTTTGATTCAAACTAAAGTTAAAATTTAAATCAATTTTGACCAAAGAAAAGTCAAAATTAAATTTCAGTTTTTTATAAAAATGGTTGCTTGAGATGGGATAATTAATTTTTTTTATCTAAATTAACGTCTAAGATCATCTAATAAGTTTTATTCACATTAGTCTTTTATCTAATGAGTTTTATTCACATTAATCTTTTATTTATATTAAAAGATTTCACTTATGCCTCAATGATACATCAAAGCTTTTTATAAAGGGTAAATTGTATTAAAATAAAATGAACTTTGTTTTAATTATCATTGTATACAATTAACTTTATTTTTTTTAAAACAATACAATCAACTTTTATAATCCTTCAATTGTATGTAAGTTGTTTTATACTATGGAAATTATAGAAAAGTTTAATGTATTACAATGGTAGCTAAAGACTAGATACAGAAAAAAGTTGTTTACATACAATAAAATTTTAATGAAATTTATTTGAAAGTTAATTGTATTATTTTTAAAAATTAAAGTTAGTTATATATAATGACAATTAAGACATCTAATCGGTTTTATTCATGGCTGTTTCCGAAGCATTCTTTGGCCATCCCTAATTGAAACTTGATAGGACTTGATCCTTTGACCTTCCCTATATAGGGCAAATGGTTTAATTACCCACTAGGCCATAAGGAGATGGTTAACTTAATAGCAATATAAGATAGTTATATATAGGTTTACTCCTCCAAAATGTATTAAACTATACCTCAAATGTTAATGTGTGTATCCATTTTTCAAAAATATTATTGTGTGTATCAAACTTTCAAAAATGATGTTATTGTGTGTATTTAACTTCCTATTGTATGTACCAAACTTATATTTTTTTGCTTTTTTATGTAATCAAAATACGTACAAAAATAACAAATTAAAATTTCAATACACACAATAACATTTTTGAAAGATGGATACATACATTAAGATTTGAGATATAGTTTAATACATTTTAAAAAAGCACATTTATATATATTGGTGGTGGTCGGCAGTAACAAATAGAGCTAGGACGCAATAGCATTGAACTATAATATCATATAGTAATAACTAATGTGGACAAATATAATAGCATCCATGATACGAGAAATGTTCAATACAGTCCTAATTTAATTTATAGTCACGAGGGATAATTTATAGTCATCAGATTTTAAAATTCAATGTTGCAGATTTAATTTTATATTATAATCAAAATTGATATATTTGTATGAAAGAGAGCATTTATGACTTTTTAACTATTGGTCCCCATTTTCTCTCTCATCTAATTTATTAAAAATTAATTATCTCACAAACCGTTAATCGTTAGACGAAACGAATTATACCGTTGCGTTCCTCGTGTTCCCCTCTTTCATAGAGGTGTGATCAATATAGTCTTTATAAAATTATAATTTGGTGTTTGATAATCCGGCGAAGTTCTATGGTTTAGTAACAAAAAATCAACAATTGAAAGTGATTCTAAGTTATTAGTTATTTCATAACACATGTGATTATCTATCTCTTATACATGCACATAATTACAGATGATTTGATTAAATGTAGCATTTTTATGTCACATATTTGACATAATCAATCACATAGTTGCGTATTCAATCACATGTGATTGCGTATTCAATCACATGTGATTGAATACCAAAAACATAAGATTTGGTATTCAATCACATATAATTGCATATTTAATCACATTTGATTTTGTACAGAATCACACGAGATTTTGTACAGATTCACATGTGATTGAATACCAAAAAACATGAGATTTGGTATTCAATCATATACGATTGCATAGGGGATTGTTCAAACGAGAACTATTCTTATTACGAGAACCAATATAAAAGATATCGAATTCAAAGGAGAACACATCTGGACCTTTGATAGAGGGAATAGGGTGTTGCTAGTACACAATATATGTATTCATGGGTAGACAATGCAATTGGATTGGGTGAAATTGAATATGTACATACATGTATAAACGGTTTTAAGCAAACGTTGATTTTTTTAAGCAAACATTCAAAATTAATAAACGTTAAATGATATAAAATTTAAGAAGATAAAAATTAATAAAACAACACATGTAATATTGTTATACATTAATAAAATTTAAGTCCAAACTAACAAAATGAAAAAAAAGTTTGTCAAAAGTGTATCAAGTGACCTCTCTAATAAAAGAGGGGAACACGAGGATCGGAACGGTATAATTGGTTTCGTCTAACGATTAACGGCTAGTGAGATAATTAATTTTAAATAAATTAGAGGAAAGAGAAAGTGGGAACCAATATGTAAAAAGTCAGAATTGTCATTCCTTATATCAATTTTAATTGTTATTTATGATTAAATATAGACCATTAATCTTGAAATCTAATTACTAAAAATTGTCTCTCAGAACAATGATTTTAATAAGTACTATATTAAACAAAATCCGATACGATATATGTCTATAAGTTCGTATGCTTAGAAAAGTTAGAACGTACGTAGAATAAGAAACCCCGTATATTAGTTTAAAATTTAGCAACAGAAGGAAGCAATGAAGCTGATAAGATAACGATGAAAATAATAAAAAAATTTAAAACCATATATCTATCTATAAGTACTAGCATTGTATCCGTGCAATGCTGCGGTGACGAATAGTTTTTGTTTTACAACATGTCGTTTTTAAAAATGTAATGATATGTTATTGGTGCGATTTAAAGTCACAAAAAAGTTTTCTTCAGCAACATGTCTGTTTTTTACAATTTTTCTTTTATTTGTATCAACTATTTTATTAATTTTAAAAATAAATTCTAAAAGACTTTAAAATAAGAAAAAGATTTATATTTATGAAATAAGGGGAAGAAGTCAATAAAATTGTAAAAATTGTGTTGTATGAGTAGATAATTGTGTTTGTATATGTAAGTGTATATTTTAAATAATAAAAAGTTAAAGTAAATTATGAGAGAAAATCAAATGGTTAAAGATTAAATGAATGTGATTAATTTAAATAGAATGAAATGCCAAGATGATGTTTTGATTGAATTTTAAGAAATTTTAAAATTATGAAGAAGAGAGAATATTAAATAATTTATATATAGATAATATATTTGAAGAAGACTTATACAAGCTCTTAGATCAAAGAAATTAAAATATTAATCTCAAATGACTATGAAGCCACCATAAGTGGTGGCAAAACGGATGGGTTGTCTCGGATTGGGTAACGGATTAAAACGGTTTTGGGTTGGAATGGGTTCGCGCCAAACGTGTTTGGGTCAAAACGGATTGCTTTATTTTTTCCGCAACATAAGTAGCCTTTTACCAAAATACACATAATTTAACCCAATTTATCACACAAATTCTGGATTTCATCGACAATCATTTAGAAGCAAATATGAAGTAATGTTAAAAGGGAGTAACAAATTCAGCGTAGTAAGATTTCTTGAAGAAATTAAACCATCCAAATCGATAGGTGGAAAACCATCTATCACAAACTCAAATGAATTCGAATTCTTGCCACAAATGAACCTAAACCATTACCCACAAAGTAGAATCAAATGTTCATATAAACACACAATCAACCAAATTGAACAAAACCCTGTTCAATTTAAATCAAAATATACAAATACAAGATTGAAGAATTCAAACCTAGTTATTGTTCTTCCGGCTTGTTTGATTGAACAAAGCACAACTACCAAGGCCCGCTAAAATGAACACCTAGAAATATCGATCAGGAGGTAACAAGAAATAAGAAAAGTTTCAAGGGTTGTGGTAAACCCGAGAAGAGAATTTATAAAGAGAAAACAGAATCAAAGAATACTAAACCCAAACCCATTATCAAAGTGAAAGGGAAAACTATATGTGTTAGAAAGGAATAATAAAAATTGAAAGAAAGCATTAAGAAAGATTATACAGATCAATCGCTATTTTACGATTTTAGAATTCGACTAAAATTAAATTCATAAAGTAGTGATCGATCCGTGTAATCTTCCTTGATGTTTTCCTTCAGTTTTTATTATTCCTTTCTAACACAAACAATTTTCCTTTTCGCTAGTAATGAAAAAGGAAATAAAAAACCTAACTTCCACACTTCCACAATCACCAACCGGACCGGTCAACGGCGACGATGGGATGTGAACATAGGGTGTGCTGCCGGAAACTGGGTGATTACGGCGGCGACCCTGATTTCTAGAGTTCTCCTTCAAAATCGAAGCAATCTCTGTGGGTGACATAGTCCTGATACGGTTGTAGCTGATGACTAATGCGGGGAGACCCAATTCACAATAGTTGACGTAGTTTTAGATTTTTTTCCCACCAGCGACTACGTGGGAGGGTGTGTGTTTTATGGTGCAACTTGCTAGGGAGGATGATTATGATGATAACACGCAGGGTGGTGAATGGGGGCATCGTGTAATGCCCCAATTTCCAAAATTTAAAATAAAGCTTGAAACAAAAGGTATTTGTCTAAAAACAGAATTTGATAAGCCGATGAAAACCAACCAAATATTTTTTTTTGAACCCTCTGGTTCATACCAAAGGTAATACAACCACAACTCATGTCAAAAACAGTTTCCAATAAGCTTACCGTTAGCGGAAGCAAATAAAACATTTTGTTTAAACACTCGGGTTTGTATAAAATATATGTGCGCATTTAAATCAAAAGTAACTTCATTGCACAAATAGGAGTGTTATTGTTACAAAATACGTTTTGAGCAGCCAACCATCAACAGTTAAACCGGGGCCTTGCATTGGTGCTAACACAATCTACAGAACAACAACAAATAGTATATGCTAAGCTACAAGAGCTTAGCGAGAAAGCTAAACTGTAAATCATATAAGCATGCGCACACACATATACGAATGTTGTCACAGTTCTTATGGATACAGTATTGCACCATCTTAGCATCCGTCAAGAAGGCTAAAACGCTGTCCATATCACTACTGCACGAAGCAGCATGCTACAGCTCTACTCTCGCACACCATGATCCTCTGATCATTAATATAACACATTGCAATGAAACACACATATCACAGATATGAATAAGAGTTTAGAAAACTCACCTCAGCAAATAATATCACACAGAGATACGTCAAACAGTACTTCCTACAGATAAATACAATTATGATATCAATACACACTCAAACTCAGCATCAAACCAACTGAACAGGGGCAGGGCACGCTCCTGAGGGTACGCCCGTGCCCCTAGGCCCAAGGCCCAGAAACAGGCCCCCAACAAGCATGGGCGTACCGGGCTAAGCATACCCTGTACCGGACCAAGGCACGCCCGTACCCTACCCAGGTACGCCCGGACCTCAAGAACAGAGGCGGTCACGTCCACGAGGCATGGCTGTACCCCTCAAAGGCGCACCCGTGCCTTTTTGGTTTCAGCAACAGTTCGCCGACTGTCTTGCTGTAACTCTAGCTAACTCACCAAATATCACTATGTAAATTCATAAAAACACTACTAGGGTGTTTTCCTACACCCCTAACAACTTGTAAACCAAAAACAACAACCATAACATCACGAAATCCTTGATTCACCATGAATCAACTTAAAACCCATTAAAAACTTCAAGAACTTGACTAACAATCTTACCTCAAGCTTGTATGAAAGGTAGGCTCAGCTGTCACCACTTGTATCTCCTGATCTTGATCAAAAGTTCAAAGAAAAATATGGTTGTTCTATGTGTACGTGAACTTGGCTGAAGCAAATGAGAGGTTTGACTCTCAAATGGTCAAATCTTGCTATATATATAAACTTTGGAATTTGACACAAACAGTCCCTCAACGTTTCTAATTCCAAAATAACAACTTCAACCCTAAGTTTCTAAACACCTCCTAAATTAAGGAATCACTAAAACTATAACACTGGTTTAATTTATTAAATCATAAAATTCAAATTTCGGGTGTTACACATAGAGTAGGTTGTTGCCGGAGAATGTAGCGGAGGCGGCGGTTATAAGGAGAGGCAGCCGACTAGTCCAGATGAATGGGTGGATTGACTTTGATTTAGGGGTATCAATGGACGTGTGGGGGATATTCTTTTCACAAATAATCCACTTCTTCAAAAATTAACAAAACTAATTTACTTTTTTTTTTACTTTAAAAGTAATATAGTCGGGATTTCAAAAGTCGGGAGGTTAAATATTGCATGACCGAATAATTCAAGGACGAGAAAGGTAGCGAAGTCGCCTCTATTCTTGATTTCTATTGCGACCGAGGGAGGCGAGTTTAACTCAGAATCACCTCGTAATATAGTTTTTAATTGTTTTTGCTTTGCTAGACCAGATGCAAGGGAAAAACTTTTGTTTAACATTTCTGGAAAGACCCCCTATTTGTTCGTTTACCAGGTTCGATTGAGTGGAAAAGGGATATATGAAGTTCATTCTGTTCCTCTATGCATCTCTGTGATGGGTAAATCTCCATGAAAAAGAGGCTTAGTAGCGCCAGCGCCTCATCTAAATGAGACTTGGAAAGCGAGATAGGGCCTAACTGGGAGGCAGGTTAAGCCTAAGAGGCACGAGCTATAGCTATATCTTACATACTCTATTGTCCGATCATAGCCGTCTGTGTTCGAAATAATTGAGAAGGTCCCGACTTTTAAAAAGTCGGGTTTAGCTTTTTCGTACACCGTCAAGTCACCTGTTGTACCTTGTACCATATACGTTAAAACCCGACTTTTCAAAAGTCGGGTCTTCATTTTAAATGTGGTGGTTGTCATGCTTTAAAAGAACTGAATGGGTTGGTGGGTGGGATAAATAAGCTACAGAAGTCACATGCGGTGGGTGGGAAATAAGTGGGATAATAATGATTTTGAAAGAACCAACTTTTCAAAAGTCAAATTTTAAGGCTGCTTAAATTCAGCCTTTCGCGTTTACAGATAGACGCATACAAGCTCTCTTCTTTCTTCATTTCCATCTAATACTTTTGCAACTAAAACAACTCTCTTTCTCCATTTCCATATATTTTCTTTGCAAGTAACACAACTTTATTCCTTAACTGTTTCTTTTTATCTTGAAAAATGGAAAAGGTAAGTATTACTTTTGGTCCAGCTAATCTAGAGTTGTTATTTTTAGAGAAGGAACATAGAGCGTATCATTTATTTAACAAAAATTTAAGTGATACTACTACCTTCAAAATTAGAAGAGTGGACGGATCATAATCGTGCAGCCGGCTTCGGTAGTGTATTTGACTATGGTTACAAGTTAGTTGACCACAGTCTTGTAACCTTTCACTTACTTATGAAGAGGTTACTGTCACCCTGCAACACGTACAGGTATTGGAATTTTTTTAAGTTACAGTTCTACTCGGGACTCCAAAAACAAGAAAATAAAAATCTTAGTTTTATTAATTATTTTAAATTTTGTATTATTTGTGAAAAAAAATTCAGGTATTGTGGGGTTTACGAGTTGAAGGAGAAGCAGTAACGGGGAAAGAAGAGAAGTGGACTTACAAAAAGTCCTATGAGATGTGTGTTCGGTTGCTCGGGTTTGCTTATTTTCGATACGGTCAGATGAAAGCGAGATATTTAAGAGATCATTTAGAGACCGCATTACCAAAGACCGGTTGGTTCTATATACACAAGACACAAATTAATACGATAAACTGATAATAAATAAACCAATAGGGTCACATATTTACAGTCAATGAAAACCAATTACATATTTGAATACGATTTAAATATGTTTCCAATTCAATATATATAAGTTTATATGCATTGTTGTATATTATTATTTATGTGAAATAATAATATTACTCTTATATATTAATATAACATAATGCATATCAAATAAATAAATATAAACATATGATTATATATATATATATGTATATTTGTATAAATATATATTTGTTACAAGTAACAATTATATAAATGTATGTATATCTTTGTTACAAGTAAAGAGTTACTAGTAACAATCAAATATGTATATAAAATACATGTAGATGAATTTTATACATTGTATGACATAGTCTAGTCTATCTTTATATATTTAAAAGATTAAAACTAGAAATCCTCACATTAATTCAAGAGGGGCCATGTTGACTTCTTGTATGAAACACTTAACCAAGTATGGTGGCAAGATATCAAGTAGGAAAGCAAGTGGGAGGGGCCTCCCTCTTGTGCCTTTTGCTTGATGTTTTAAGAACTCATGCATGGCTCATTTGGTACTTAAACATATATACCACCACCTTTCCTTGTATCTTTCAAGTGTTCTTGAAATCTTGCATGCATCTTTACATCTTTGTATTGGTGTATCAAGTTGGCTAAGTGTGGTGATAAATACATACTCATAAACATACATAGTTAGTTCAAGAAGAAGAATAAAGGTTGTTGCTTGCATTCTTGAATTTCAAGGGTTGGAGAAACAAGCATTTCAAGGTGTTAGAATCATTGGCTTGTGGATACCTTGGAGGAAGTCTCTACTTAGCTTCTTTTTGATCAACCACTTCATCAACGGTTTTCTCACGCTACAAAGGTTGTAGTTCTAAACACCCTATGGTTGTTTTGTTTCTTAAGGCTTGCATATGGATCATTGGTGGGAAGTTTTAAAAGTTTAAAATTGTTGTTCATGCTTCCGTTGCTAAAATATATTTTGAAAACCCGAAAAAACCCCAACAAGACCGCACCTCATTATATGTATATACAAAGAGCTCGAGTGTATATACTACTTCTAATAAGTGGTGTTCTTTCCCCCGACAGCTCAGACACCACAATACGAATGTTTTTATTACATTTAATAGAAGATTTAGATAAATGTAGCAGATTAAGTTGGGGGAGTGATGTACTATCCTGTATGTACAGAAATCTCTTCAAAGCTACTTCACCGGAAGCAATTGAAATTTCCGGTCCTCTTACGCTTTTGCAACTATGGGCTTGGTGCAGGTTGCCAGCCACTTCCCCAAATGTACATAATGTTGATTTTGCTCGTAAACCCTATGGTGCTAGGTATGTTAAAACGTATTTATTTATTGATTAAATAATTTAAACTTCATAATTTATTTTTACAAAATTTGAAATAAATAATTTTTACAAAATTGTGAAGGTGGAACTGCCCTCTTAATTTCGGACAAAGACCTTCACATATGTTAGTGGGGATTCGTTCTGTCCTGCATTCATTACAAGATAATGAGGTACTCTTGATTTATACAATATAGTATGATTATTTAATTTTTAACGTCGTAGCTAAAAATATTAAACTATTATTTTGCAGTTTATATGGACTCCTTACGACGGTGTTCTCGGATCACTACCGGATATTTGTAGGATTGATCAGAGAAATTGAGTGTGTGATACATATATAATATTTTGGGAAGTTGTTGAGGAGTGTCTACCCAGTAGGATAATGAGGCAATTTAATTTTACTCCAACCAATTCCCAACCACCCAATCTCAAGTGTAGCTGAGCATAGAAAGCTACACAATGTCACACGTCGAGGGAGCAAAACAAAGGACTGTTCATCATACCCAAATAAACCGATGGAATAACTGTCTACTATTTTCCCTTCAGGGGGATACTCCCATGTTCCATCAATGGTTGACGGGTATATAGATTGGTACTGGCCTCGTACCGTATTATTTATTACCAATTCAGGGCCAGGTCAAGATCATTCCTACCGGTCGCATCACCTTGGAAGAAATCTTGAGATTGCAGTACGTAAATATATCATTATTAATACCTATTTCATACTTGATTGTAATATTTATTAATAAAAATACTAACATATAAAGTATACATAGCTTGACGGTATTAGCCGGGTATATCAAGAAGTGGGGAACGTCATTGGAAATGAGCCACAACTTCCGACGAAATGAATTTTTGGAATGGAGAGGCCCCAAATGATATTCGGGTTGGTATGCATGTCTATAGCAAGGAAAAGCTGATATACGCTCTTAGAAGGTGGAATATAACCCGAAATAGGGAGCTCGTGGTTGTTTAAAGCACACCTTCATTATGGAGAGCTGTTCACTACACTAGAAACAAAAGAAACAACAGCGACTCACTCACTACTTCTGACACACCTTCATTATGCAGATGGTGTGTCTGTGCAATAAGAAAGAAGAAGCAACAACAGTGGCAAATTAGAAAATGGGTGGCCGCTCACAATTGCTACGGGACAGTGCTTGGTAACAACAATAGAAGTTTAAAGTCATCGGTTATTGCCTCTCATATATTGCACTCGCTTCGTGCAAACATCGCCGACCTTGTCAAGCAAATCCAAACTGATATTAAAAACAATTTGAATGTTGATATATCATATATCAAGGGATGGCGGGCTAGAAAGAAGGCAATAGAGAACATATATGGGAGTTGGGAAAATAACTTTGAGGAGCTACCAAGGTATGTTGGGGCTTTAATATCGTCAAACCCAAAAACGGTCGTTCAGTGGTTGCATCACCCAAGAGCTCGTCTAACGCTTTTGTCTTTAAATATGTTTTTAAGCTTTTGGACCGGCTATCGAAGCATTTAACCATTGCATCCCAGTGATTTGTATAGACGGGACACATTTAAAGGGTTCTTACAGGGAAGTTGCTAACTGCCGTCACAAAGGATGCAAGAAACTACATTTTTTCACTCGCCTATGCCATTGTAGACGAGGAGACGGTAGAAAGCTGGTCTTGGTTTTTTGAGCATCTAAGGTGGTACGTTGCAAATAACAATGATAAACAACTATGTGTAATTTCTGACAGACACAATGGTATTGTTAATGCAATGAACCATCTAGACGTTAGAAATAGAGCATTAGAAACATACCACGTGTCCACTTAGATACTCTTTTATTAGAATAGATTGATTAAAGATTAAAGATTAAAGATTTAATGTGAAATCACCCTGTTTGACAAATTAAACAACACTTTACTAATTTACATTTTTCTTCCTACAATCAAAGTATTTTATCCTATAGTACGGTTACAATTTGTTAGTATGTTTTTCTTTTGTAGAGAAGGGCCGAGAGGCGACACCACCAAATTTATCATTGAGATCATAGTTGGCTACCATTATGTGATGACATAAATTAATTAAGCTTAATTGTTATTCTAGCTATTTCTTGAACTGAAAAATACAACATTATAGAGTATAATTAACTACAATAGGAATGTGGGACTAGAGCCCCCAACCAATTATTTTGGAAGCAAATTGGATAAGATACACACCAAAAACGTACTTTAGCTGAAATATGTAAAACATGGATGAATGCGTAGAAAAGATAAGATTATAAGAACAAACATGCGTACAAGAGGCTACTTAAACAATAAAAAAACACTTAACTGTTGCATGAGAGTTCAAGGTAATAAAGTATTATTTTTTGGGTAACTGAAACAGGTTTGAACGGCGGTGAAATAGGTTTGAACTGTGGTAAGAGCAAACAAGATGATTCCGGAAAGTAGAGCAATTATGTTCCAAGGGTTATTGAAATATGTACGCTTTAACCATGCAATATTTCTTGGCCAGTAACCATTGTAGCAGGAATGTAGCTGCTTCCATTGGTCGATGTAAAAGAAATCATGAATGGCAACTTCTTTGCAAATGTTGTTCACCATATTTGCAGCTTCTTCATTTGAACAAACAGCGTTAAGCATAACTTGCGATTTTACAAACCTGCCGATATCTTCTTGACTATCAACTATTAAATCAAGGGCCATCGCATATGATGCAACATAATGACCTTCACATTTTTGTTCAAATGCAATGAGGTTCCGTAACTTTAACTCGGTGAACTCAGTGATCATCAGTACAGTCATTGTTAGAGTAGGCCTACTCCAAAACCAAGAAAACAATCCACACCTTGACCATTTCACTTCCATGACCATTATCCAAGGTTCATCAACTTTATTAGGCTTAAACCTTACCCCTGCCTTGTCTACTTCTACGGCATTGTGGATTATTAAAGGATCAAATTCGGATGAAATACAAGATAATGGATGAGTTTTGTAAGGATTGTCAAATGTGTGGAGAAGGCCAAGAATATGATCATGATTAGTTGAGTTGTAGGTTAATCGTAATTTTGTATGAAAGAGGTTGCCGAATTGTAGAAGTGGAAGGACATAATTGGTGATAGCGACCGTTGGTGTAGATTTCAAAATAGTGCACTTAAAGATGTCATTAAGAACAAAGAACGGAATCTGGTTTTCTACGAGCAGCAAGTCCACGCATATAGACCGCGCACATAGGCCATTCACCGCATTTTCTAAATATTTGTATATGAATTCTAGAATGAAACAACTATTGGTCACCATCATTCGTGCAAGTTCAGGGTTGGTATAAGACCCCATCCCAGCATAACATGACCTAATTTGGTCTATTGTGGCATTTACCACTCTTAAACATGCTTCTACAGTTTGCAACGGTGGGAAATTCAAACGAGACATTAAATCACGGATATAAGTCCTTTTCCGCCCTTCAAACCTTTTAAGATTTTCATCTTCATGGTGTAGAGGTCCAATAGAGACCACCCTAGGGTCGAAAGACTTAGGGCTGAGCTCTCTAAGCATGCTAGGAACCATGGAGATCACGGTTGAAACCTTCTTCACACCTAAGAATAATTTGTGCACTCTCTTGAATATTGTCATTAGCAACCTCCATTTCATATCTGAAATGATATCTCAACAAAGAGTTAGGACACAAATTACCGCAGTTGTTACCTTGTTTGTAACCTGCTTAATTCCTCCTTCAATATCATTTTGATATTGTGGTAAATTCTAATAAATATGTGTTTTCTTTCCATTAAGATATATATAAATGGCTATATTGATACCAAATTAAACGACCGTATAAAGTGAGTGATGAATAATTATGTGAATATGTTAATTTATGCCAAATGAAATGGTTGTTTTCAAATATCATAATTAAGGAGCCTTCTAAAATTATCGACCCATAATAACAATATCTAGCATTTTTTTTCAATTTCGAACAAATATAAAAGTTATGACGAAACAACCACTACAGTCAAAGTACATAACAACATAGGCTCTGATCTATCTATATGACGTGTACAAAGTAGTAACCCTAGATCGGGATTACTTGTTCACATTTTCCCCCTTAATCTTGATCGTTGTTGTGTTGTAAATCTTGAACTCCAAGCATCTGCCTCATAGTAGTAAACTTCAGTCTTGGCAATGCTTTTGTCAGTATATATATACCGATCGTTGTAGTTTTCCACTGATGTGTTCCACATTGATGTGTCCATTCTTTACGCATTCCCGAATGAAATGGTAACGAATGTCGGTATGCTTACTTCTTCCATGAAACACGGGGTTTTTGATGAGTGCTATTGCTGAAATGTTATCAACTTTCAGTGTTATTCTTTCCTCCTTCCAGCCTGTAAGTTCACTAAGTAGCCGTTTTAACCATAGAGCTTGACATGCTGCTCCAGTATCTGCCATGAATTCTGATTCACATGATGAGAGTGCTACTGTTGGTTGCTTCTGAGTGCGCACCAGGTAATAGGTGATTCTCCAAAATAGAATACTATTCCATTAGTTCCTTTTCCTTGATCAGTGTTGATCCCATAACTACTGTCGCTATAACCTAATCTTGCAGCCTCCTTCTCTTTTGTATATAATGCCATGCTCCTTGGTTCCTTTAATGTATCAGATCACTTGCTTTATCGCCTTTAGATATGGTGATCCTTCGGTTCTTGCATAAATATGCTAAGTAATTCAACCGAATAACTTAGATCCGGTCTAGTATGTAATAGGTACCTTAGACATCCAATTATGCTTCTATAGTAGGTTACATCCACTGGATTTCCGTCTTCTATTTTTACTAACTTTGTTCTCAGGTCCATAGGTATCTTTTTATCATTACTATCCATCATATTTGCATCCTTTAAGATTTTGTTGATGTAGCCCGTTTGCTTGATTGTAATCTCTCCTCTTGTCTGAGTAACTTCTATTCCAAGATAATATGCTAGCAATCCTAGATTGCTCATTTCAAATTTATCTTCCATTTGTTGTTTGAACAAGTCTATTTCCTTCCTTGGAGTGCCGGTGACAATCAGGTCCTCCAATTATTAGTGTGGAAGTCTTACTTCTTTTCATGTAAACTGCTTGTTCGAGAATACATTTCTTAAAGCCTAATGCCTTTAAGCTTTGATCAAGCTTTATATTCCAAACTCGTGGTGCTTGCCTTAAGCCATACAATGCTTTTGCGAGCTTGTAAACTTTCCCTGTATTTCTAGGTTGTACAAAGCCTTCGGGTTGTGTAACATAGACTTCTTCTTTAATTCACCATGTAAAAATGCTGACTTAACATCCAGATGATGTACTTGCCATCCATGGTATGCAGCCAATGCTAAGATTAAACGAACTGTCTCGATGCGTGTAACTGGTGCAAATGCTTCGTCGAAGTCTATTCCTTGTTGCTGCACATAACCTTTTGCTACTAACCTCGCTTTGTATTTAACGATTTCACCTTTTGCGTCCTTCTTCGTCTTAAAGACCCATTTAAGTCCTATTGCCTTTTGATTTGTAGGCAAAGTAATTAGGGTCCATGTTTTATTCCTGTTAATTGAGTCAAGTTCAACTTACATGGCTTCAATCCATTCCTTATCCTTTGATGCTTCCTTGTAGTTACGTGGTTCTTCCTCCGTAAGTAATAGGCTTTCGGTCTCTGTTCCTAATGCATTGTCATATACTGCATTCAAGTTTCTGAAACCTTGTATTGGTGTATCATCAAAGTTGTCTGAACTCCTCATTGAACTAACAGTTGCTTGTTCCTAATTTGAGCATAGGTTGTAAGTGTATGTTTGTGGGGTTACTGGAGAGTTTGGAGCAGTAAATTGTTCCCGTTCCTGATTGGCATTTCCTATGCCATCCGAGTCGATTGATGTAGTATTTCCATCATCGTTTCCTCTAGCCGTAATTGTCCGTTCTGAGTCTTGTGTGTCCTCTCCCTTGTTATCCCAAGTCCATGGTTTGTTTATGTGTATCTTTTCTTTCTTTGGATCATAAAGTCTGTATGCTTTTGATCCTTCCTCTACTCCTAAGTAAATCATGGGAACACTTCTATCATCAAGTTTGTATAGATGAGGAAGTGTTACCTTAGCATAAGTTGTGCAGCCAAATATCCTTAGGTTTTCTAGATTTGGTTTTGTATTGTAGAGTGCTTCATATGGAGTCATGTTTTCCAGAGCTTTTGTAGGCACTCTGTTCGGTATGTATACAACGTGTCTTACTGCTTCCCCAAAAGTTCTGTGGTAAACTCATTGCTTTCATCATGCTTCTAGTAGTAGATAACACAGTCCTATTCTTCCTTTCTACTACTCCGTTTTGTTATGGTGAATAGGGTGATGTTAGCTGTCTCATTATTCCGTTCTCTTTACAGTACTTTGTGAATTCACCTCCTCTATCCGTTCTCAGCATCCTTATTTTGGTCCTCATTTCTGTTGCAATTTTGCATCCGAATTCCTTGAAATTTTCAAGTGCTTGATCTTTTGATGTTAAAAAATAGGCCCACATAAATTGTGTAAAATCATCTACTAGTAAGAAGATGTATTGCTTTCCTGATTGTGTGGCTGGGCTTATTGGACCACAAAGATCTCCATATATTAGATCAAGAGGTTTCTTTGATCTAAACTTAGATTGGCTTGGGAATGGAGTTCTACTGTGTTTTCCTAATAAACAGGCATCACAAACCTGTCCTGCATGATTTATGTTTGGCATTCCTTCCACTAGATTCTTTCTTGTCATCAATTTAATATCCTCGAAATTTAGATGACCTAATCTAGCGTGCCATAACCATGCTTCATTATCTAATTTAGCCATGAGACAAATGGGTGTACCAATTTTCAGTCTGATGCTGTAGAGTCTGTTCTTTGATCTTTCAACCTTCATAAGCAGCCTCTCGTTCTTGTCATGTAAAGTTAATTGATTTTGTTTCATGACAATCTTGCATCCAATCTCCGTGAGTTGTCCCAAACTCAGTATGTTGCTTTTGAGGTTTGGGATGTAGTAAACTTCAGATATAATCTTCAGGTCTTGATTCCTACATCCTATCAATATAGATCCTTTGCCTTTTATATCTACATAGGATCCATCTCCAAAACGAACATGTCCTGTTATATTCTCATCAAGTTCCTTAAAGTGATTCTTGATACCCGTCATGTGGTTACTTGCCCCATTATCCAAGTCATATGCTTTCTTCAGTAGTTGCATATTTTTCGGGTTGAAACTGTCCTTCATTCAACGGTACTTCTTCGTGTTTAGTTTTGTTTATGGCCATTAGCAGTGTTGACTCCTCATCTTCTTATATGATGTTTGATTGCTCCTGCGGTGTCGGCAATTGATTGCAATCCTTTCTGTAGTGTCCAAATTTCGTACATCTGAGACATTGCACCTTGCTTATGTCATTTTCCTGCTTATTCCACTTTGTAGTGTTTCTTGCCTTATGAGTTGTGCCTTCCTCTTTCAAGTATTGTTTGCCTCTGTCTCTGCGCCAGTTTCCTCTTGATGAGTTAAATTTACTACGCCCGCGATTACCAAATCGCCTTCCTCTTCCCGAGTGTTCATTTTGCGTAAAAAGCAACTTTTCCTTACTTTCTCAGAGTCCTCCTTTCTTGAGTTTTATTCTTTCCTCGTAGGCTTTCAATTTTCCGATTATCTCGTCTAGTGTGACCTCGTCTAGATCACTGTTTTGTTCTATGGATGCTACAATTTGTATAAATTGGTCCGGCATAGAATCCAAAAGTTTACGTAGCAGTAATGATTAATCCAAGGTTTTTCCTAATTCCCTTACCCGGGTAGCGAAATTGTTTAGTTTGGCTGTAAATGCATCCAATGTCTCGTCCTCCTTCATTTGGAGTGCCTGTAATTCAATCGTTAAAGTTTGTAGGCGTGCTTTCTGTACTTTATCCACTTCGACATGTCTTTTCCTCAAAGTTTCCCATACTTCCTTTGTAGTATTGAATCCCGTAACTTGTAGTATTACATCTTCGGTTAATGCTTGATATAAGTAGGCTGTTGTTGCCTTATCCTTCCAGTTGCATGTCGGGTGTTGGTTCTATCAATTCCCATAGTCCATTTGCTTCAAGTATAGTTTTAATTTTTATAGCCCAAATCGTGTAGTTTTTCGGTTTTAAAATAGGACATTGATAATGGGAAATTGGTGCAACAGTTTTCTGTGTTAGGGCGTTGTTAAGATTTTCAGCAGACATAGTTTCTATTCGAATGATCTTCACTTTTTTTAAAATAGGGGTTTTATTTTAAAATCAACTTGTAAAAAAATCCTATTAATTTTATAAGATTTTTTAAGGAAAACTTTAATGTTTAAATTAACCCAAAAATAAAAACAAATTAAAATTCCCTCTTTTTTTTAGGCTTTTCCTAATAATATAAAAAATTTATACTATTAGTATATTTCAAGAAAAATTAGGTTTAAAACTTAAATATTATGGGTATCTTATTTTAGTAAAAGATGAGTAAAAAAACTTAACCCACATAAAAAAGCCGAATTTTAATTATAAGCCCAACTTTAATTCCCTTTCTATTCCGTTGATTCACGTATATGAAGCCCTAATTTTTCACCGCTTCCTTATTCGAGAGATATTTCTCGATTGCTTTTTCTTTGTTGTCTGCTTCAATCGGCCGCCTGTCGTTCCTCGTTGCTCGTTGTTTGTACAGAGGTCTCCTCCTACGCACTTGCCGTTTTGCGATGCCTTGGTTCCTCGATTTCGATTACCGAGTGGGTTATCGTGACCGTGGTTGTTCCGGTCGTCTTCTCCGGTTCCGGTAAGTGTTTCTACCGTGGGTGCCAGATGGTGGTAGATCTTTGGATCGGCCGCCTCTGTTGTATCCCCGTCCTGTTCAACACCCCTTTTGGTGTTCTGTTTTTCCGGCGACGGTCGGTTTCTCCGTTCCTCTTAATTCCCGGTATGTTATGATGCCAAGGTTCAAAGCCTTTGGCTCTGATACCACTGTAGAAATCGTTCCGCCATGATTGATAATTGTTGCCGTTTACTTGGCAACTCGAATTCGAACATAGGTTACTAGAATATAATTAGAGAAACAAGAACTGATTGTTCATAAACACATGAATTCGATTATCTATTGCTGTATATACATTACATATTTAGAGTCTTGAACTTGGCGGTTTTCCTTCCCGCCATCAACTGCCTAACGGGGTTTTACACCAACCGACTAACGGTGGTGGATGGTGTTTAATTGGCAGGCATAGGCTGCTCCACCATCGGCCATTTATTTTTACATAATCATATAATTAAGTTTAGGTAACATAATATAAAACATAACTTTAATGTTTGCAAATGATTAAAACATTATCTTCCAACATACGCCCCCCTAATGATTTAATCATTAAGGCTTTGTCTTGATCAGCATCATCAATTCCTTCATGCAGCAGTCCTCCTCTTTCATGAGTTCTTTCTTGCCGGTATCCTCTACTTCTTTAAGTAAGTTGTTTCCACTTGTATTGGTAAGCAGTCTCCCAAGTCTTTTTCCCATGCAAAACCCTTCTTTTGCTGGTGGTATTTCCTCTTTGGAGTCGATCTCAGTTGATTCCATATCAACCCTTCTACCACACGCTTCCATAGCCGGTGCCAATTCCTCCATCGAGTATTCCTTGGCTATTTCGTAGTACGCTTCCAAAAGTGCAAGGTGTGTCTCATACACCTTCTTGATACCCTTTGCAAAATTACTTGATACACCCAAAACTCCTGCTACATCCTTCCATAGTTCTTCAATAGTTACTATTTCATGACCAACCATGCCTTTTGTGGTCAAATACAAATCTAATAGGCATATTTCAATCCCTTCAATTTTCACTGGTACAAACCTCCTCTTTGTTTGCACAAATACATCATAAAACCATTTGACAAGTTTATCAAAGTGCACCAAGACCTTACACTCTTCTTTTATGTCTTGTTCATTCACCAATTTAAGAAAACCTATAAAGCTATCAAAATTACTTTTCGTTGGTACCTTTGATGGATGTGTTGATCGTATGTTTTCTTCAATTATTGCACTTCTCACGTCCATAGACTTGTAATATCTCATCAAGTGTAACGCCCCAAAGTTCAAAAGTTGTTATGGTTAAGTGTTATTAAAGATTAAAGGTGTTTATAAAACTAGAGGGGCTAAACTGTCAAAAAGAAAGTGATTTAAGTTCAGGGGGTGTTTTGTCAATAGAGGATAGTTATGGATATATATTTGACTTGTTCTTAGTCAACATTTTTGCACACATACACTCAAGAACACAACTGGGATTTTTGGCAACCTTGAAGCAAGATTGTGTAGCCAATTTTAGTGATGATTTATCACCATCTAAATCCATAGTAGATCAAGGTAGGTTTGGTTAAGTATTTGTGTGTTCTTATGGGTTAAATAAGGATTTAAATGAGTGAGTCATTGATCTTGATTGTTTTTTATGTGTTTATTGTTGTACATAGCTGTTAGGGGTGTAGGAAAACACTCCTATGAGGTTAAAAACTGATTAGAAATGGGTTTGTTAGAGTTTTGGTCCGAAAAACAGTGTTCTGGCCGACTTACTGGTGCAGAACAGGGGAGGCACGGGCATGCCTATGGAGGGTACGGGCGTGCCTTATGTCCCCGTGGCAAAACCTAGTTCATACGGTACTTCCGGTGCTTTTTGACTGAGGCACGGGCGTGCCTGAGAAAGGCGTGGGTGTGCTTGAGGGAAAGGCACGACCATGCCTAGGAATGGCACGGGCGTGCCTGAGGAAGGCATGGGCGTGCCTGAGGGAAAGGCACAACCATGCCTAGGAGAGGCACAACCATGCCTAGGGTGTGCCAAGGGGGTGCCCAGCTTGCAATACTTAGAATTTGTATGATTTCTATATATTGCTTGTAGGTACTTTTTGTCGACGTATGCGGTGACTTTATTATCGATATTGGAGCTGTTGTTTGAACCGTCCTCGTTACTGAGCTGAGTATACTATTCCTTTAGCAGGTTTAGCATATGAGTATGCATTAAATGAACAACATGATATATGTGTTATAAGATATGAATGTTATGGATATTTAATAAAGTGACAGGGTACAGAGTACGCGCGAGGTGTAACTTTGTACCAAGAATAGTGTTATGGTATACAGTCATGCTCATGGTGTAGCTATATACCAAAGCAGAGTAAGTACCTGTGAGTTAGTATATATACACGTACACAAGATGATAAGATATGATATGGTATGATGTGATGTGATATGATATATGATATGTATATGTGATGCAAGTATAGGTGTATAGCCATGCCGTGAGTATGCTATTCTCCTGCATGAGCAATACGTGATCATAATAATTGAATAGTATGTTAACCATGTTATGTGTTTTATCTGTTTATTGGATGCGAGGCATCCTGGGGAGTTGTTACTCCTGTATATTGGATGCGGGGCATCCTAGGGAGTTATTACTCCTGTAAATTGGATGTGGGGCATCCTGGGGAGTTATTACTCCTGTACATTGGATGGGGACATCCTGGGGAGTTATTACTCCTCTATATTGGATGCGGGGCATCCTGGGGAGTTGTTACTCCTGTTAACTCAGGGTATACTATGAGCTGTATACCAAAAGTAGCTGGGGATAGGCTATACGCGAGGTATAGATAAGCCCCAGCACCGTAACAGTTTATGCAGGTTTGTAGGTGATTCAATTCGGATGTGAGACATCCTAGGAAGAGTTTATTCTGATCTTTATTACTAGTTTCTAGTAGTATGCTCACTAAGCGTTAGCTTATGTTTCAGTATTGCATGTTGCAGGTGATGCAGGTTCCAGCAAGGGTAGGCCCCAGTGCAGAGATCAGCTAGATAGCTCCTGATTTTCAAGAGGCAAACTTTGACACTACTTTTGAAAATGTTAGCGCGTGTATGTTTAAAAACTGTATTTTTGTGAAACTCTGATATCTTTTTGGTGCTAACTCGTAAGATAATGTTTTTAAATCTAATTTGGAAAAGTGGTGTTACAACTTGGTATCAGAGCCAAGGTTTAAGGGATTTGGGCACACATGAGTGTGATGTCTGAACTTAAACCATGGTTTTGAGATTAAGTGGAGCCATCCCTGGGGCAGTAAACCTTGGTGAGCATACGGTTAGTAGAAGATTATGATTGATATCTGTTTTACAGATTGAGTATGAGTTAGCCTGTTTATGCATGTACAACAGTTATGTGGCTAAGTGTTAAATGTTATGAAGTAGGAATCTGAGTGGTTAAGTTGAGAATAGGTAAGGTATAGTGTGTTCATAATAACGTAGGGCCCATATTATTATAAACATATGATACATACTTAAGCTCAATAAGATAATGATGGACCATGCAGATTATGTGTTTGATAACATGTGTATGTAGACCAGTATGCCTGTGATGGTACATAGAAAGTTGTTATTGTATTGTATGTTAATGGTTTCTGATTTTCAGAAGAAAGTATGTAGAAAAGTTAGAGACAGGTATAATTCAAATGCAATTCCTATCCTAACCATTAGACTTGCGGGTAGTAAGTGAAAGATTTCAGTTATAGAGGAATTGCAAGAATATGAGAATAGTATGGTAAGAGAGACAATAGTTGCAGAGTTGGGTAAAGCCCTATAGATAAATGTTCCTTGAATAAACAACCAAGTGGTTGAGCAAGTGTAAGAAAGTCTGGAAATGATGTTATAAAACGAGTAGATGCAGCGGTGTAGGCTGCAATGATGTATGTTCAAAGAATTAAGAGAATCAAGGCCAGAATGGATTAGTTATAAGAGATAGGGTGTACTTACAGAGATTTCTAGCAGGCAAAATACCTCTTCTTGGAGGAGGTTATAGATTCGATTGTGAATAATAGTTAGAAAGCAGAGACGTAAGAGGCATATCGTATAGTTGGGTATCTAGTAAAATGAAAAGTTATGTACGATTCAAAGTTATTATGTGGAACCCAAAAGACCAGTAGACTTTGTTGATACCAACGAAAGAGAAGGCACAGATGGAGGCAACGATTAGGCCTCCGTATAAAGAAGTGTCAGAGGTGCAATTTGCACCAATCAGTTTGAAAAGATAAGATTACAGAAGAGTTTTTAGCCTAACGACAGATGACAGAAGTTGATAGAAGTAACTAGTTTTGTCCAGAATATACTGTTATTGAGCTTATGAAATGTAGTGACACATTTTGATACTTATAAGTGATATATGAAAAAGTTAAGTTATGGTTATTGGTAACACAGGGAAAGAGATGATATATTTTTTTTATTTAACAGAAAGATCAGTAGTTGATTAGGTAGGGAACAGTAAATGCAAAGTGAAAGGTTGAGCCAGCAAATGTGTTAGGCATGAGATCAGTGTTTGTATTAAAGTGAGGAGGTCTAGTTCCTTAATCAAATGTGTGAAAGTGTGAGAAGCAGAGGCATGTGGCTAAAGATTGTAATAGCTCTCTCTAGGTGAGTTATCATTCTTATTAGTGTGGGCACTTAGAGCTTGAAGTCCGAAGTTGACAGTTTTAGAGAGAAGTACAGTGAATCCTCTACCCCACTCTGTTATAGCAGAGGTAGGGATGAGTAAGTGAAAGTGCAGCTTGTGACTGTAGAGGAAACAGTGGAATCGGATGTAGTGGAAGGTACCCTTGTTGTTAATAGTACACCTGCTGTAGTATCATTTGACTTTGGTAAAATAGATCTCTGATATTAATTCAAGTTATGAATAGTTGAGTGTTCCGTTCCGTTTAACAGAATCTCCTCTCGAGGAAGAAGCAGCAGATGATGAGACTACTATTGAGAATAGTAGGTGTAAGGATAATGTAATAAAGATAGACAATTGCCAGTTTTCCCATCAAACTTGTGCCAATCATGATGAAAGAGTTTCAAGCAGTTGTTAGTATGCATTGGTTGAGCCAATATCAAGTTAAGGTAGCCAGTGAATAGAGAACAATACTGGTTCAGACCCCAATTGGGGAAGAACGGTTTAGTAAAGGTAAAATTATAAGAGCCAATATCTTTTATTGTTAGTGGAAGTAAGGAAGTATCTAGTCCCTTGTGGTACATTATTATTAGCTATTATGGGAGATCCTAGAAGGGAGAGTAAAAATAGTATCAGATTTCAGATACACAACAATTGTTGAAGCAATTGCAAGAATTGATGGATAAAGGTTTTATTCGGCTCAGCACTTCACCGTAGGGTGCACAAGTTTTGTTTGTGAAAAAGAAAGATGGCACATTTAGAGGGTGTATAGACTACAGAGAGCTTAACAAGGTGACAATTAAAACTAAGTAACCACTTCCTAGAATAGATGATTTGTTCAATCAGCTCCAGAATGCATCATGGTTTTCAAAGATAGATTTACGGTTATGTTATCATCAGCTCAGGATTAGAAATGAAGAGGTATCCAAGATAGCTTTCAGAAGCACATGGTGCTCATATCCAAGTGTGAGTTTTTGGTTAAGAGAGGTGTAGTTTTTGGGTCATCTTATCAATCAAACTGGGATTAAGATAGATCCTACTAAAGTAGAAGCTGTGATGAAGTGGGGACCGCCTCAAAACCCTACGGAAGTTAGATGTTTCCTCGAGCTTGCTGGATACTATAGACGCTTTATCCAAGATTTCGCTAAGATAGCAGTACCCGAACCCGGTTGACTAGAGAAAGCATCGAATTCAAGAGAAATGAGGATCAGTGGTATGTGGTTGGTAGGTTAAAGCATGAATGATATAAAGCTTTGGTATTAACCTTGTTAAATGAAATGAAAGGTGGGGTATTTTAGAATGATGCCTTTTAATGAGGGTTGGGTTATGCAGAAAGAAAAAGTTAAAGTATATGTTTCCCAATAGTTAAAGAATCATGAAAGCAACTTCCCCAACTCATGATTCAAAATTAACAGCAGTTGTACGGCTAAAGCCAGTATAGTAGCACATGTTCTGAACAGAAAGACAGAAGCTAGGCAGAAACAATGAGGAAGTTATAGTAAATTTAATTGTCAGATTACATGGAACTCCTTGGAGGCTTGATGTTATATGAGAAGTAACTGATAGACTCAGAAAATGTAAACTCTATTCCAGTAAAGGAAATGCATTATTCATAAAGAATAATAGATGTTTACTTGAAAGAGATAGTAGCTAGATGTAGAGGTTCTGTTACACCTCAGTATAGTATTCCACCCTCGGAGGAAGAACAAAGTGAAAGAAAGATACAGATATTAGAGGACAGACTTGGGTCATGTGTTGTTAATGTCAGTGGTAGTTGGGATTCCTATCTACCATTAGCAGAGTTCTTTTATAGTAACGGTTACTATTCAGATGTTGGTATGTTACCATACGAGCTAAAGTGTAAGACCTCGGTTTGTTGGGGTAAAGTTGGTCAAAGAGAGTTGAGCAATACATAAATAGTACAGGAAATGACTTGAGTATATATAGTAGATATGTGAACATTGTAAAGTAGTTCAAAATAGACATAAAAGATATGTAGATAAGAGGAGATCACTGTTAGTGTTCCAGATTGAGAACTATGAATTGTTAAGAGTAGCACCATGGTAGAAAGTTAGTGGATCATCGCAAGATGAGGTAAATTAGCATACAGACTGGAATTACCAAAGACGTTCCGCCTTTGTAGGTGGTTAGCATATGAATCAACAGTTGTTACTCTATATGATGTGCTAGTGGATGAGATGATCAGTTATATAAAACAGCCAATGGCTATTTTAGAGAGAAAGGGTTAAGAGTTTATGTGAAGAATTGATAGAATTTGTAAAGGTACAGTGAAAGCATAGAAAGGTTTCAGATTACACTAGTATGTATGAATGTCATGTTGTGTATGGTATGTGTTTCATGATCAGAATGTTGCAGACCGTCTACTTCGGTAGCAGATAGTATGTGATGTAAGACTATTGTCGGTGCGCTGCGATAGCATTCAGAGATGAGGAGATGAAAGACAACTACTAGTGTGTTACGGTAGCATTCAGCTTAATAATGCCCAGTAAGTTGCACAGTAGATTTCGGGGACACAAGTGGGGAAGAGTTGTAACGCCCCAAAGTTCAAAAGTTGTTATGGTTAAGTGTTATTAAAGATTAGAGGTGTTTATAAAACTAGAGGGGCTAAAACTGTCAAAAAGAAAGTGAATTAAGTTCAGGGGGTGTTTTGTCAATAGAGGATAGTTATGGATATATATTTGACTTGTTGTTAGTCAACATTTTTGCACATATACACTCAAGAACACAGCTGGGATTTTTGGCAACCTTGAAGCAAGATTGTGTAGCCAATTTTAGTGATGATTTATCACCATCTCAATCCATAGTAGATCAAGGTATGTTTGGTTAAGTATTTGTGTGTTCTTATGGGTTAAATAAGGATTTAAATGAGTGAATCATTGATCTTTATTGTTGTTTATGTGTTTATTGTTGTACATAGATGTTAGGGGTGTAGGAAAACACTCCTATGAGGTTAAAAACTGATTAGAAATGGGTTTGTTAGAGTTTTGGTCGGAAAAACAGTGTTCTGGCCGACTTGCTGGTGCAGAACAGGGGAGGCACGGGCGTGCCTATGGAGGGTACGGGCGTGCCTTATGTCCCCGTGGCAAAACCTAGTTCATACGATACTTCCGGTGCTTTTTGACTGAGGCACGGGCGTGCTTGAGAAAGGCATGGGCGTGCCTGAGGGAAAGGCATGGCCATGCCTAGGAATGGCACGGGCGTGCCTGAGGGAAAGGCACAACCATGCCTGGGGAAGGCACAACCATGCCTAGGGTGTGCCTAGGGTGTGCCTAGGGGGTGCCAAGCTTGCAATACTTAGAATTTGTATGATTTCTATATATTGCTTGTAGGTACTATTTGTCGACGTATGCGGTGACTTTATTATCGATATTGGAGCTGTTGTTTGAACCGTCCTCGTTACTGAGCTGAGTATACTATTCCTTTAGCAGGTTTAGCATATGAGTATGCATTAAATGAACAACATGATATATGTGTTATAAGATATGAATGTTATGGATATTCAATAAAGTGACCGGGTACAGAGTACGCGCGAGGTGTAACTTTGTACCAAGAATAGTGTTATGGTGTACAGTCATGCGGGTGGTGTAGCTGTATACCAAAGCAGAGTAAGTACCTGTGAGTTAGTATATATACACGTACACAAGATGACAAGATATGATATGGTATGATGTGATGTGATATGATATATGATATGTATATGTGATGCAAGTATAGGTGTATAGCCATGCCGTGAGTATGCTATTCTCCTGCATGAGCAATACGTGATCATAATAACTGAATAGTATGTTAACCATGTTCTGTGTTTTATCTTTTTATTGGATGCGAGGCATACTGGGCAGTTGTTACTCCTGTATATTGGATGCGGGGCATCCTGGGGAGTTATTACTCCTGTATATTGGATGCGGGGCATGCTGGGGAGTTATTACTCCTGTACATTGGATGCGGGGCATCCTGGGGAGTTATTACTCGTGTATATTGGATGCGGGGCATCCTGGGGAGTTATTACTCCTGTATATTGGATGCGGGGCATCATAGGGAGTTATTACTCCTGTATATTGGATGCGGGGCATCCTGGGGAGTTATTACTCAGGTTAACTCAGGGTATACTATGAGCTGTATACCAAAAGTAGCTGGGGATAGGCTATACGCGAGGTATAGATAAGCCCCGGCACCGTAACAGTTTATGCAGGTTTGTAGGTGATTCAATTCGGATGTGAGACATCCTAGGAAGAGTTTATTCTGATCTTTATTACTAGTTTCTAGTAGTATGCTCACTAAGCGTTAGCTTATGTTTCAGTATTGCATGTTGCAGGTGATGCAGGTTCCAGCAAGGGTAGGCCCCAGTGCAGAGATCAGCTAGATAGCTCCTGATTTTCAAGAGGCAAACTTTGACACTACTTTTGAAAATGTTAGCGCGTGTATGTTTAAAAACTGTATTTTTGTGAAACTCTGATATCTTTTTGGTGCTAACTCGTAAGATAATATTTTTAAATCTATTTTGGAAAAGTGGTGTTACATCAAGGCACGTACTGTTGCCCTTTTAATACTATCCATATCTACTTGTTGATCTTCATCATCTGATTGTGTAACATTGCTGCTTTCATCGAAACTTTCTTCGTTAGTGCTTTCATTATCTTCACTGTTGGTACACACTTCATCCATATAATCACTGCTACTTCTTTCTTCTTTACTGCTATCATATTCTTCTTCGAATGCTCTCTCTAAGATGGCTGTTGAGCCCTTGATTCTCACTTTAAATCCTTGTATAATTAACTGACTTAGGCTTAACATATTAAAGCCCATGTTTGGTAGAAAGTATACTCCCGGTGTTACGTAAACTTTTCTTTCTATTGACACATGCTCTTCTCCATATCCTTCAACTTTCAATCCCTTCTTACTGGTACTACTCGATCCTACTTCCCCATCCTTAAAATTCACGAATTGATCCAAGCTTGATGTCATGTGTCGTTGAAATTCATCTGATATGTACCATATTTCCTTCCACCCTCTCTCGTCAGATCCGACAACCAACCAATTGGGTGTGGGTACAATTTTTTTATTGAAAAGATTGTCTCTTATCCTTTTCGAATTTATATTGTTTCTTAATTTCGATTCTTGTGAAAACCTTTTCTTCGCAAAAAACCTCTTGTTCATATTTGGGCAATTCCAATACATATGCCCACGAGAAAAACAGATATAACAGCGGGATTTTTTCATTTTCCTATCCTTGATCATTTCAGGATTTTGTTTACTTACAAAGATATCACCTTTGTGTAGATTCAATCGATCCAACCTTCTTAATACATCTCTTCTTCGTTGATGCCACAACCTCCTCTTGAAATGATCATAGTGCCATGTGTTGCGATCTGGTTTACTTTCAAATTCTTCGTTCATGGTTTTCCCATATTGATCTCATGTCGTCATGAAGTCTTCGGTATTCGTTTCAGAATTTTGATCGTCAGTGTTTGCCATGGATCTGGCCAACCTGATACCATTGTAGAAATCTTAATCACGAAATCAAGAGTATTGAATGCAAAGATTTTGTTTATAGATCTGAAAATATGTGTGTTTACATTACATTTTTCTTCTACACAATTACATATATATACAACGTGAAAACGCATTTTCGGGCGGTTTCCGGCCAACTTGACGGCCGTCGGCGGTTGCTATCATGGCGGCGGTTGGTGGCTAACGGCGCCGCCTCTATTTACATTATTTATATATTTATACTACAACTATTAACCCTAAATCGGGATTACTTGTTCACAGTAAGGATGTAAAATACCTTACCTAAAAGATCACGATATGATCGACAGTGGTGCAGTGCAGCTACCGAGTTGTGGTACATCAGGCGGCAATCAAAATCGTCGTTAGTGTAGCACGTAACGACTTTTGTTTTGAGAAAGAAACACTTTTAAAAAACAAGAAGACCGCTTTAACGTATTAGAAATTATAGAGGTCGGGTGTCCTTCGGTGGTCGGTAAGAGCATTGAAAGGCAGATTAAATTATTGAGAGCAGCGCCCATGATATAGGCAGGTACTCATGAGCAAAGCTCAAAATTACATAACATGTATAACAAAATCAAGTAAATGATGAACCAATGATATTAGACAATAAATTTATGTATTGTATTTTTGTATTAGTATTGGGTTTATTTTGTAAATTTCTCTTTTATTTATTTGCTTCTACAAATACGTACATATTAGTTTGTTTACTAGTTTGGTAGTATGCTTTGTACATATATACGTACATATTAGTTTATTTACTAATTTAATAGTTTGTTTAATATAGTTTGTTAATTTTATTTGCATACTAATTGCTAAGTTTGTTGGTTGGCGTTTTTATATATATTAACTTGTATTTATATGTTCTAATATTTTATCAGCCTATTTTTAGTTTGCCTGGATACCAAAGATGTTGGCCCTTCGTGTTGATGAAAGCCAATAGTGCAGCAAGCAACCGGCCGTGGAATTCAGTCTATCACAGAGCTATGAAAAACTTAAACAAGCTTCGACGAGCTCGAACTCGAACATTAAAGAAATATCCGGGCTCGGGTTCGTACACAATTATGAATAGCACTCTGAGCTCAAGCTCGACTCGAGCTAAGTAGTTGCTAAATGAGTCGAACCCAATTTTCTTGCTTTTTGACTTGGCTCGGATCATTAACACCCCTAATATCAATGATAGACGGTGGTGTAGAGGTGATCGACGCTTTTATCTTGAAAAGACTTGACTTTTTAAAAATTAATGAGAAGATTGGTTTCATTTAATTAAAAGTTAAAGTTAAGATAACCTAAAGTAACAATAATTAAAAGTTAGAGTGGGTTTCCTTGTGTTGGCCAGTTCTATCGCACACAAATTTTGAAAAATTAGGGGAGATATATTCCCTTACCGTCAATACTTGTGGATCTCGTAAGTGAGACTTTGCTGAAATGGTATCAAGTTTAATTCCGTCTCTTGCTCGGGAAACCAAGACAAATGGTTATTACATGCGGGCCGGTCTTTAGGAAAGGGTCGGTTCAGATCAATAAGATCCCGGACGTAAGATTGGCCCGGTGTAAGTAACCTTTTGCTGAAATTCAACATGTTCCAACTTCTACTCCCGTCCTTTTGTCTCGAATGCTTTTATTCAATTAAAAAACTAGTTTTTCCAAACAACAATCAACACCAAACATGACGCAACTCGTATTTGTGTAAGATTTTCAACACTTCTAGATCGAATATGATTCAAGTACGTGTACATGTGTTGAAAATTGACATGATGGTACCCTTGCTTGCTTCTCCTCCCGATTATAAGGCACCATAGTTGAAATTGAACACGAACCACCAAGTATGTAGAAACACAGAACAAAGATATACACCGGAGAATAAAACTTGCACACAAACTTCTAATACTTGGATATATGTCGATTGATCAGTTTGTATACAAACAACACATATATAAATGGGTGCTTGGTGGCACCGGCGCCAAAAACTGCCCATGGCAGTTGGCGGTGGTGGCCCATGGTGGCTTGGCGGTGGTGGCCATGGTGGCTATAAATTGCCGCCAAGATTATGTGTCACACACATTTATCTAAAATTTAATACATAGCATAATAATAATGTATCATAATGTTTAATTATTCTCTTTGATTAAAACATTAGGTCCATGTAACGCCCCGATTTTATAAAACGACAATCGTAAATAAAATTCATTTATAAAAGTAAACACTTAGTTTGAAAACATACGCGGAAGCATTTTACTACAAAATCAAAGTTGTTGCCAAAAGATACACACATGAGTACAAGCTTAGTGTACTGTAAAAGCTAAATATTTACAGAACCGAGGGTTAAATTGTTTCAAAAGTGTAAATTGAAAAGTAGTCAAACAGGAGCTTTGCTCTTGTCCTTGTTGCGTCCTGCAAAAGATTTAAAAACAGTATCTCATAAGCTACGAGAGCTTAGTGAGTATTCCAAACTAAATATCATATAAACACACGTATAGAATCATATAAAGATAATACACGTATGTCAGATAATAAATGCTAGCCACTGGTTCTAGACCCAGGGCAGCCAGCCACCTTTGTAATAGTACTGTATCACATTTGAACCTTACTAAACATAGCAATTTGGTATATACATATATGAATAACATTACATGTCAGTAATCTGATATGATAGCACACATGCTGCAGATATGAATAGTAGTCTAGAAGACTCACCTTATGATTATTATGATATGATTAGATCCACAATTAAGTATGATTAAGTGAATAGGTCCACAACTAGTTTCTACAATATAATATCAATTGCATATATCAACACATGATCTTGCGGATCAAAACTAAACTGAACAGGACTAGGGCACGCCCGTACCTATCAAAGGCACGCCCGTGCTTGCAACTTAGGGCACGGTTGTAGTATACTCAGACACGGGCGTACCTGCCCTGCAGTCATGCCCGTGCCTTGCTAAGGTACGCCCGTGTCTATGCCTCAAAGCACGGGGGTACTTGATGAACTAGGGTTTGCCACGGGGCGAAAGGCACGCCCGTACCCTCCTTGGGTACGCCCGTGCCCTCTCCTTGTCTGCACAGTTCTGATCGACAAAAGCTTTATTTCTGGCCAAAATCAATATAAACTCATTTCTAATCAACTTTTAACATCTAAGGGGTGTTTTCCTACACCCATAACAGCTAAACAACATAAATTATAACAATTAAACACACTTTGATCCTTGTGATCAATCTTTGACTTATTTGAACAGGAAGAACATATAACTAATCAAGAATTCATAACTCTATCAAGCAAGGTTTGATTGATGCTACTTAGTTGATGTTATTGCTGTAATTAAAGATCAAAAATCGCAGAAGGACAAGGGATGACAACTGTGTTTGTGCTCTTGATGGTGTAAGAGTATATGGAAGTCTAGAACAAGACAACCATATATATCTATATGTATAACATAATTACACAAATGGTCTGTGGACTTATTTAACTTATAAATTAACAACAGTTTTAGCCCCTCTAGTTTTATAAACACACTTATTTTCATAAAGGCAATTTGTAATACGCATATGACACTTCCTATTTAATTATTAATTAAGGAATTTCGAACCTAGGGTGTTACAACTCTTCCCCACTTGAAATGATTTTGCCCTCGAAATCAATTGTTGAAGAGTTCTAGATAGTTATGCATCATCTCCTGTTCAGGCTCCCATGTAAAGTATGAGCCCTTTCTGTGCTTTCATTGGACTTTGACCGGTCCAATCTGTTTATTACGTAGAGTCTTGATCTTTTTCTTTAATATAGCTATAGGTTGGTCCACATAGTTCAATTTATCATCAATAGTAACATCTTCCAACGGTACAATTACAAATTCACCTGCTAAACATTTTCTGAGATGCGAAACATGGAAGGTGTTATGAATCTGTGACAATTTATCTGGCAAATCTAGTCGGTAAGCAACCTTTCCCACACATGCAATAATTTTGAATGGCCCAATAAACCTTGGACTGAGTTTCCCTCTCTTTCTGAATCTGATTACGCCTTTCCACGGCGACACTTTTAATAACACATAGTCTCCCATCTGAAACTCAAGTGGTGATCTGCGTTTCTCTGCATAACTTTTCTGTCTACTCTAGGCAGTTAACAACCTATCTCTGATGAGTTGAATCTGTTGGGTCGTTCGTTGCACCACTTCTGTGCTACCCAACTCTTTTTGACCCAATTCACCCCAGCATACCGGAGTTATGCACTTTCTACCATATTGCATTTCATACGGGGGAATTCCAATACTGGAATGATAGCTCTTGTTATATGAAAACTCTGCTCATGGAAAATAAGAATCCTAGCTCCCTCCGAAATCTATAACACAAGCCTACAGCATGTCCTCCTGGGTTTTGAATAGTTCTTTCACTTTGACCATCAGTCTGAGGATGATATGCTATAACATCCTCACAAAGGGCCTAGACGCACGCTTACGTGGTACGTATAATAAATCAAATAAATTGAATAAAATAAATATATTTGTAGATATTAAAGAAAAATAACTAAATTAGTTATTAAATGAGTTAATAAAATATTGATAAAAAATAGAAAAGAATAAAAGAATATTAAATGATTTAGAACGAGGTTTTCAAAAATATCCCCGTTAGTTAAAACGGGTACTCGTGCGTTAAGTTGTAAGTTGAAAAGGGAACAAAACACTGTGTGTGGATAATAACATAACCAAGGGCGGTTCTAACATATACACACACACACACACACACAGAGATACGTTCACACACACACACACACACACACACACACACACTCTCTCTCTCTCTCTCTCTCTCATTATCTTGTGTTCTTGTGTTCAAGGCATCAAGGAGAATTCAAGAAAGAACCATTCAAGGCTTAATAATCTGCTATAAATCAAGGATTTGTCCAAGTTCTAATCTGCTTATTATCATCTTCTCCACTCCTACTTGTAAGCTTCCTTCCAATTCTTGTGTTCTTGACTTCTTGACTTTTTAGGTCAAATGGGTCAAAAACCCAAATTGACATCTTCAACTAAATTCAATGATTCCAACATGTTTCTACATCAATTCTAAGTGTTTAGCAATCAAGTTATTGAATTAAAGTGGTGTTTTTGATTGAATTTAGTAAGAAAGCTCAAATGGGTCAAAAATGGTGATTTTGGTCCTAATCTTTGAATTGGATGTTAAAGTGTGAATTAAGAGTTGTTTCTAGCTTAGTTGTATTGACCATTTCATATGTGAACACTGGAATTTGATTTGGAATCGTCTGGTTGAGTTTTGGGGTTGAAAATGGCAGAATAGAGGCTGGAAATCGCACAGGTCTGCACAGCAGTCCTTGCAGGCGCAAGGAAATACCTTTGCGGCCGTAAGAGATACCTTGCTTACGGCTGTAGGGCCAGCCTTTGCGGGCGCAAGGGCCTGTTAGCCTTTGTGGGCGCAAGCTTTTCTGCTTGTGGCAGCAAGGAGCTCTATTTCAGCGAATAGTTTGTTGTCTCGTATTGTTTTGACATTCAGGATGTTTGTTTAGGTGAACCAGTTGATCAAGAAACATTTGTGACTTATTTCTTACGTGTAATAACTCCACAGGTGAGTAACAGTTAACTCAAGCATGATATTGATAGTATTATAAAGATGTTTTGTATGTTACAAACCGAGAAACTGTAGTTATGCATGTTTAAAGGTTTAATGAACCAATTGTGTTTTTCAAATGATATGTACGCATGTTAAAGAATTGTGTGGTCATTGTTGATATGTTAAGGCCGGAGTAGGCCATTTGTGTTTGTGCTAAGGCCGGAGTAGGCCATTGTTTGTGTACCGGTACTTTGTTGGACATTGGGGCAGATTATCTGGGTCTTGAGTTGCGGCCTTATGTCGCCAGCTAGGATGTGCGGAGATTCGATGATCACGAATCTTGGTTCTTGCTAAACCTCCGCCCCTCGATACGATATATGGGCTCTCAGTTCCCACTGATCCCGAATGGGATATGTTTCCCGATAACGTAATGGTAGACCGCTACCCGCTTCTCCACCGGCGCGGAGGAAGTATCGGTTTCCCTAGTGAGGATCACTGAGCCGGGCTCATTACCCTGCAAGACATGATGCCTGCTGACTAACCGGTGCTTCACCATGTGTTAGGATAGACTTGAATGAAGTTATGTGATGCATGTAATGTGTTTTTGATACTGTTAATATACTGCTTCCGCTTAATTGTTATTCACTAGCTATTTATAGCTAACCCTCTCATGAACATTCCATATGCAGGTAAATAGATTGAATGTGAAGACGGGTACTTGCTGGGATGTCATGTTTGTTTTGGGGAACACTTTGTATAAACAATGTTATGTAATAAATAGTGTAATGGTCGAACGGATTTGGTAACGCTTGGAGTGTTTTTTTTAATAATACTTTTGTATTACAACTTATATTTATATAAGTTGTAAAATGTGAAATAAATATTTAGCTTCCACTCGCTTTTTAATAAAAAAAATAGACTCCTGAAATTTAAGGACCGGCGTTGCAAGTTGGTATCAGAGGTTTAGTTTGAGTGAATTGAGTATTTTAAATAGTATTCAGTCTCAAACTCAGGTTCAGGCTCGACCATTACTATGTGTTCCCAGGGTGGTATTGGGGTGTGAAGAATGACTTATGTGTTTTATGCTATGTGTTAAGAAACTGTAAGTTAAGATTAGTTAAGAGTTATATATGAAGTATACTAAAGATTCTATTTTGGAATATATATAGAAGTCCAACTTGATATGGCGGGATCTTCTGGAGATGGTGATAAGGATGCTCATATCCTTAAATTGGAAGCTCAGCTCAAGCAAGCAAATGAGCGTGAGTTTACCAGAATGGATAAAGATACTCACAAACCCACAAAATTTAAGACTTTTCTGAGTTGTCAGACTCCTACTTTTGCTGGCCCAACTAATGATCCTTCCGCTGTTGAAACTTGAATCAGAGAGATGCAGAATACCTTTGAGTCTAGTGAGTGTGATGAAGACAAGAAGGTGAATTTTGCTAAACGTATGTTCAGGGGTCATGCTTTGGCATGGTGGGACACTGTAATTGCTATTACCCTACCAGCCACTTTGGAGGCTATGACTTGGGATGGTTTCAAGGAGAAGATCAGGGGTAAGTATTGTTCTGATTATGACATGTTGAGTATCAATAACGAGTTCAGGGCACTATAGAAGGGTGACATGCCTTTGGATGATCTGATATCCAAATTCACCGAGAAAATGAGGTTTGTTCCTCACCTGTTGCCCAATGTAAAGGAAAAGATCACTTACTTTGCCAACACTTTGCCTCTAGAGTATCGATCTGCTGTGAGATCTACAGCAACCCTTGATGAAGCATTCAATAATGCTAGAACCACTGATGATGATTACAAACAGGGGGCGAGATCTCAAGAGCTGCAGCAACAACTGTCTGGTGGAGGTAAGCGAAAGTTTGATCAGCAGCCTAGTCAGAAGGGAAGTGATAATGGATCGGGTGGTAAGCAGCGGCTGAATACATCCCAGAAGTCTGGAGACTGGGATATGTTAAGGTGTGGAAAGTGTGGGAAGAAGGGGCACCAAACTAACGAATGCAGGTGCTCGGGGTTCATCAGCAACTACAACTCCAAAACCGGGAGGCGCTCCTCGTGCACTAGGGAGAGCTTTCCAGATGACGGCTGATGAAGCCAAAGATGCAGGTGATGTGATTACAAGCACTTTTCTCATTAATAATACTATTGCATGCATTTTGTTTGACTCGGGAGCTACATACTCCTTTGTCTCTATGTCTTATCGCGAAAAGCTGCAATTGCTTGTTTCTCTATTATTTGATCCCATAAAAGTAGAAGTAGCTGATGGTAAGGTAGTCAATGTTACAGAGAAAGTTCCAATAGCTATTCTGTATATCGATGGGAATAGTTTCACTATTTACTTTTTTGTCATGCCTATAGCGGGCTTTGATGCTGTTATTGGTATGGATTGGCTCAGTAGTCGAGATGCTGAGATCTTGTGTTCCAAGAAGTTAATCAAATTCCCTTTATACGATGGTTCTTATGTTATAGCTCGAGGGGAGAAGAGGGAGTCTTCCATTCCTGTTATTTCTGTGATTAAAGCTCAGAAATTGATTGCAAAAGATTGTATCTCCTACTTTGCATATGTGATTAATGCTGAGATAGGAGCAAAGAGTGTTGATGATATCAGGGTTGTATCTGAATACCCTGATGTCTTTCCTGAAGACTTACCGGGTTTGCATCCTGTCAGGGATGTAGAATACCTGATTGATCTTGTTTCTGGAGCTACACCTGTAGCAAAATCTCCCTATCGTCTCTCTCCATCTGAAATCCGGGAGATGATGTCCCAAATCCAGGAATTACTTGATAAGGGCTTTATTCGCCCAAGTTCTTCAGCGTGGGGAGCTCCTGTTTTGTTTGTTAAAAAGAAGGACGGGACTCTCCGAATGTGTATTGATTACAGGGAGCTTAATAAGCGAACTGTAAAGAACAAATATCCGTTACCTTGCATAGATGATCTGTTTGATCAATTGCAAGGTGCCACGTGCTTTTCAAAGATTGATTTACGTTCTAGCTATCATCAAGTCCGTGTTCGGGAAGATGATATCACTAAAACTGCATTTAGAACTCGATATGGGCACTACGAATTCTTGGTTATGCCATTCGGGTTAACCAATGCTCCTACTATCTTTATGGATATGATGAATCGCGTATGTTGCCCTTTTCTTGATAAATCTGTGATCATGTTCATCGATGATATTCTCATCTATTCCAAAACAGAGGCGGAACACGAGCATCACCTTCGTCTTATTCTGGAGACACTTAAGCGAGAACAACTCTTGGAAAGCTATCTAAATGTGAGTTCTGGCTTAAGGAGGTCCACTTCTTGGGCCATGTTATATGTAATGAGGGTGTTAAAGTTGATCCTGTGAAGATTGAAGCTGTTATGAACTGGGAAACTCCTCAGAATCCTTCCGAGATAAAGAGTTTCTTAGGGCTTGCTGGTTACTACAGGCGGTTCATAGAGAATTTTTCTAAACTTGCTGGTCCATTGACTAAGTTTACCCGCAAGGATGTTGCATATGTATGGAGTGAAGATCAAGAGAAAGCATTTCAGACTCTAAGGCAATTGTTATGTCAAGCACCTATTCTAACATTGCCTAATGGGTCAGAAGACTTTATTGTCTACTGTGACCTTCATATGCAGGTCTAGGTTGTGTTTTGATGCAACGAGACAAAGTGATTGCATATGCTTCTCGTCAATTGAAGACACACGAGAAGAATTATCCCACACATGATCTGGAGCTTGCAGCTGTGGTATTTGCTTTGAAGATATGGCGTCATTACTTGTATGGCACCAAATGTATTGTATGCACAGATCACAAGAGTCTGCAGTATGTGTTCACGCAGAAAGAGCTTAACATGAGACAAAGATGTTGGTTGGAGCTAATCAAAGACTATGATTGTGAGATCAAGTATCATCCGGGCAAGGCAAATGTGGTAGCTGATGCACTGAGTCGAAAGAACTCTCCTGCAATGGCTAAATTCATGAAAATTACTGTTGAATCTGATATCATTGCTCAGTTGAAAGTAGCACAACAAGAGGCATTGCAAGAGAACAACTTGTAAGCTGAGACAATGATCAAAATATCAAAACAATTGGGAGAAGACAGTCGGGGTCTGAAGACATTTTAAATCCTGAATCTGGGTACCGAGTCTTGGTGGCAATCAGGAGACAATCTTACACGAAGCACACAAATCTAGATTGTCTATTCATCTCGGAAGCACGAAAATGTACCAAGACTTGAAATCATTGTATTGGTGGCCTACATTGAAGCGAGATATAGCTTCATTTGTAGAAAAATGCCAAGTCTGTGTGCAAGTTAAAACCGTACACCAAAAGCCCTATGGTAATCTACAAAAATTAGACATCCCGGAGTGGAAATGAGATCACATTACCATGGACTTTGTTACCAAGTTACCCCGAACTGCAAAGGGGCATGATATGATTTGGGTTGTGGTAGATCGCCTTACAAAGAGTGCACATTTTCTCGCGACTAATGAGTCTGCACCTATGAATCGTTTGGCTCAATTGTATATTAATTAGGTGGTGTCACGACATGGAATACCTCTATCTATTGTCTCGGATCGAGATTCTCGGTTCACATCAAACTTTTGGCATAGTCTTCACCGTGAACATGGTACGTGGGTGAATCTTAGCACAACATACCATCCCGAGACTGACAGACAGTCCGAAAGGACTATTCAAACTCTTGAAGATATGCTGAGAGCTTGTATTCTTGAATTTGGTGGTTCTTGGGATTCACATCTTCCCTTGATTGAATTTACCTATAACAACTCCTATCATTCGAGTATAGGCATGCCACCATATGAGATGTTGTACGGTAGGAGATGCCGTACACCTACATGTTGGTTAGAACCTGGTGAAAAGCAATATGCAGGTCCTGACATTGTGCAGATGACAGCCGATAAAGTAAAGATGGCACGTGAAAAGCTGAAAGCTGCATGAGGCAGGCAAAAGATGTACGCAGATCCAAAACGGAGGCCCATTACTTTTGAAGTGGGTGACCGGGTTTTCTTAAAGGTTTCACCTTGGAAAGGGGTGATTCGATTTGGTCGTAAGGGTAAGCTAAGCCCGAGATATATTGGACCGTTTAGAATTCTAGAACCGGTCAATGAACAAACAGTATCACTTGAACTTCCTCCTGAGTTATCTGGTATTCATAAAACATTCAATGTGTGCTATCTGAGGAAGTGCAAGGTTGATGATGATCAGATCCTACCTCTACAAGAGTTGAAAGTTAATTCAGCTAAACGCCTTGCGGAGGAACCTATTGAGATTTTGGAATCCAAAATCAAAAAGTTGCGTAAGAAGATGATCAAGTTAGTGCTCGTCAAATGGAAGCACAATCTGGGTCCAAACATGACATGGGAGGCAGAGGATGAGATGAAAGCATGCTACCCACACTTGTTCGTTGCTGAGCAGATTCCGAGGACGAAATCTTCTTAAGGGGGTAGATTTGTAACATCCTCACAAAGGGCCTAGACACACGCTTACATGGTACGTATAAGAAATTAAATAAATTGAATAAAATATATATATTTGTATATATTAAAGAAAAATAACTAAAGTAGTTATTAAATGAGTTAATAAAATATTGATTCAAATAGAAAAGAATAAAAGAATATTAAATTATTTAGAACGAGGTTTTCAAAAATATCCTCGTTAGTTAAAACGGGTACTCGTGCGTTAAGTTGTAAGTTGAAAAGGGGAACAAAACACTTTGGGTGGATAATATTAGAACCAAGGGCGGTTCTAACATATACACACACACAGATACATTCACACACACACACACACACACACACACTCTCTCTCTCTCTCTCTCTCACTATCTTGTGCTCTTGTGTTCAAGGCTTCAAGGAGAATTCAAGAAAGAACCATTCAAGGCTTACTAATCTGCTATAAATCAAGGATTTGTCCAAGTTCTAATCTGCTTATCATCATCATCTCCACTCCTACTTGTAAGCTTCCTTCCAATTCTTGTGTTCTTGACTTCTTGATTTTTTAGGTCAAATGGGTCAAAAACCCAAATTGACATCTTCAACCGAATTCAATGATTCCAACATGTTTCTACATCAATTCTAAGGTAGTGTTTGGATTGAGGGATTCCTTGGGAATTCTAAGGAATTGGAATCTAATTCCTACAAAATCCTTTGTTTGGTTCAAAAACAAGGAAGGAAAAGGAATTTTAACTAAGGAAAACTTTCCATCAAGTAAGGGATTTCAAATTCCTTCCTAAGTTGGATGGAATTCACATTCCTTCCTCATTTTCTTGCCCTTCATCTGCTCACAACCTAGCCTCACCCTCACCCTCGCCATTCGTTCGCTGCTGGCATTCTCCGGGTCGGCGTCGGCATTCTCGTAGCCTCACCATCCAAACGCTACCTAAGTGTTTAGCAATCAAGTTAATGAATTAAAGTGGTGTTTTTGATTGAATTTAGTAAGAAAGCTCAAATGGAACAAAAATGGTGATTTTGGTCCCAATCTTTGAATTGGATGTTAAAGTGTGAATTAAGAGTTGTTTCTAGCTTAGTTGTATTGACCATTTCATATGTGAACACTGGAATTTGATTTGGAATCGTCTGGTTGAGTTTTGGGGTTGAAAATGGCAGAATAGAGGCTGGAAATCGCACAGGTCTGCACAGCAGTCCTTGCAGGCGCAAGGAAAATCCTTTGCGGCCGTAAGAGATACCTTGCTTACGGCTGTAAGGCCAGCCTTTGCGGGCGCAAGGGCCTGTTAGCCTTTGTGGGCGCAAGCTTTTCTGCTTGTGGCAGCAAGGAGCTCTATTTCAGCGAATAGTTTGTTGTCTCGTATTGTTTTGACATTCAGGATGTTTGTTTAGGTGAACCAGTTGATCAAGAAACATTTGTGACTTAGATCTTACCTGTAATAACTCCACAGGTGAGTAACAGTTGACTCGAGCATGATATTGATAGTATTATAAAGATGTTTTGTATGTTACAAACCGAGAAACTGTAGTTATGCATGTTTAAAGGTTTAATGAACCATTGTGTTTTCAAATGATATGTACGCATGTTAAAGACCTGTGTAGGTCATTGTTGACATGTTAAGGCCGGATTAGGCCATTTGTGTTTGTGCTAAGGCCGGATTAGGCCATTGTTTGTGTACCGGTACTTTGTTGGACATTGGGGCCAGCTTATCTGGGTCTTGAGTTGGGGCCTTGTGTCGCCAGCTAGGATGTGCGGAGATTCGATGATCACAAATCTTGGTTCTTGCTAAACCTCCGCCCCTCGATACGATATAGGGGCTCCCAGTTCCCACTGATCCCGAATGGGATATGTTTCCCGATAACGCAATGGTGGACCGCTATCAACTTCTCCACCGGCGCGGAGGAAGTATCGGTTTCCCCGGTGAGGATCACTGAGCCGAGCTCATTACCCTGCAAGACGTGATGCCTGCTGACTAACCGGTGCTTCACCATGTGTTAGGATAGCTAACCCTCTCATGAACATTCCATATGCAGGTAAATAGATTGAAGGTGAGGACGGTTACCTGCTGGGATGTCATGTTTGTTTTAGGGAACACTTTGTATAAACAATGTTATGTAATACATAGTGTAATGGTCGAACGCATTTGGTAAAGCTTGGAGTGTTTTGTTTAATAATACTTTTGTATTAAAACTTATATTTATATAAGTTGTAAAATGTGAAATAAATATTTAGCTTCCGCTCGCTTTTTAATAAAAAAATAGACTCCTGAAATTTAAGGACCGACGTTACATATGTTGTGCTGAGATGTAGTTTAGTTCTGAGATCTTCGTGAAATTTGCTCCAACTAGAAGTAAATCTTGTATCTCTGTCTGACACAATAGAAACTGGTACACCATGGTGAGACACAATCTCTTTCACATATACATCTGCCAATCTTTCTGATGGATAAGTCTCCTTGATAGGAATAAAATGTGCACTTTTAGTTAAACTGTCTACAATTACCCATATAGCATCATAACCACGTGGGGTTTTGGGTAATTTGGTAATTAGGTCCATTGTAATGTTTTCCGATTTCCAGACTGGAATTTCTAAGGGCTGAACTTCCCGTGAGGTTTCTGGTGTTCGGCTTTCACTTGTAAACATGTAAGGCATTTTTATACATATTTTGCTACATCCCGTTTCATGCCTGGCCACCAATAATCCACGCTCAGATCTTTATACATTTTAGTAGCCCCTGGATGAATAGAGAATCTGGATTTATGAGCTTCATTAAGAAGTATCTGACGTGCGTCACCATAAGCCGATACCCATATACGACCATAACGGGTCCAAACATCACGACTGTCTTTAATAAAATTGGCCACCTGCCCATTTATTCGCTCAGAGTTATGATTCTCATCTTTGATTGCTTCAAACTGAGCAGTTCGTATCATATCAATAATAGGCGTTGTAACAGTCATTCTTAAAGTTTGATTCTTCACGATTACGGTTCCTGATTTTCTACTTAAGGCATCAGCTACCACATTTGCTTTCCCCGGATGGTATAGTATATCACAATCATAATCCTTCAACAATTCTAACCAACGCCTTTGCCTCATGTTGAGATTC
Source organism: Dittrichia graveolens (assembly GCA_038502395.1). Lineage (NCBI taxonomy): Eukaryota > Viridiplantae > Streptophyta > Magnoliopsida > Asterales > Asteraceae > Dittrichia > Dittrichia graveolens. Next base: position 30,658,691 of record JARJIL010000005.1, read on the forward strand.
TTCTGATCCTTGAAATACTTCAAACTTTCAAAATTAGTATAAATAGTGAATCTCACACCATATAAATGACGTCTCCATATCTTAAGTGCAATTACTACAGCTGCCAACTTCAAATCATGAGTTGGGTAGTTACTTTCATGTGGCTTCAACTGTCGTGAAGCATAAGCAATGACTCTACCTTTCTGCATCAAGACACAACCCAATCCACGATATGAAGCATCACAAATACCACCATGTCTTCAACCCCTTCATGTAATGCAAGAACTGGTGCCTCACATAACTTCTTTTTGAGAGTTGAGAAAGCAGACCGTTGCTCATTTTCCCACACAAATTCAACATTCTTTTTAGTCAGCTGATTCAAAGGAACGGCAGTTTTTGAAAAATTCTGAATAAATCTCCTGTAATAACCTGCCAATCCTAGAAAACTTCGAATTTCAGTAGGGTTCTTTGGTGGTTCCCACTTTATCATAGCATCTACCTTCGTAGGATCCACTTTGATTCTGCTTTGATTAATTAGATGACCCAGAAACTACACTTCTTGAATCCAAAATTCACATTTAGAGAACTTAGCATATAATTGTTCTCTTCTCAAAGTTTCTAAAACCTCTTTGAGATGTCTTTCATGATCCACTGGATTCTTCGAATAAATAAGAATATCGTCAATGAATACATTTACTGATCTGTCTAACTTTGGTCTACAGACTCTGTTCATCGGATCCATAAATGCTGCCGGTGCATTCGTAAGACCAAATGGCATCACCACGAACTAAAAATGTCCATATCGGGTTCTGAATGCGGTTCTAGGAATGTCTTCCTTTTTTATTTTTAATTGATGATACCCCGACCTTAAGTCAATTTTTGAAAACCACGATGCTCCTTGTAACTGGTCAAATAAGTCATCTATTCTGGGTAAAGGATATTTGTTTTTGATGGTCACTTTATTAAGTTCACGATAATCAATGCACATACGAAAAGTACCATCCTTTCCTTTTGACAAATAGTATTGGAGCACCCCAGGGTGAATTACCGGGTCTAGTAAACCCTTTGTCTAGCAGTTCCTGAAGTTGCTTCATTAATTCTTGCATATCTGGTGAAGCAAGTTTGTACGGAGCCCTTGCAACTTGTGAAGCTCCAGTTACTAAATCGATTCTAAATTCAACTTGTCTGTCTCACGGTACCCCAGGTAAGTCTTTAGGAAAGACATCAGGATACTCACATACTACTTTCACATCTTCAAGACTCGTTTGTTTCTTTTATTGTTTTGTATCTATAACATGAGCTAAGAAAGATGTATACCCATGCTGCAAGTATTTTCGAGCTTTTGACACCGAACACACATATGACTTTCCTTATTTAATATCACCACATATAGATAGTTCTTCCCCACTTGGGGTTTGCACTTGTATCACTTTTTGCCCACACATGATGGTAGCCTGATTATAGCTGATGTGCGAATTTCGTACCAGTTTTAAATTAAAAAAACCGTATATATTTTACGTACGACACAATAGGCAAGTGTACCTAATCGTGTAGCAGTATAGAAAATAAGTACGGGTGTCGAACTCACGGGGAACGAGTATGATTCTAGATATAATTAAACTAATTATCTAAATAATATTAAACTAAAAAAACAGTAAATAGGGGGAATTGGCAGTTTATCGGTAGAAAACAACAAATCCAATCAAGCCTAAAATTACCGAAACTTCAGATTTCAAAACTAAGAAAGCGAGAATGCAATTAAACTTGGATTTAATCAATAAAGAAGTAAAGTATCTCTACTCGGACAATAGATTCCCTAATCAAATTAGCAGATTTCAATGAAGTGCAATGGACTACTTAAAACGATATACCGATTTCTAAATTGGTTAGATTTCCTGGTCAGACTCACTAACCCTATAGTTTCAGACAATTAACCCAATGGTCATGCAATTAACTAATCTTTAACTAGCCAAACTGTTCGAGTTATGATAGACTTAATCTTTCGACTTGTTAATTCACAAAATCAAACAATTATCAATGAATGGTCATCAAGGATAATAGCAAACACAATAAAGTTTCAATCTTTAAGCCTAACCCTAGGATATGGTCAATCACTAGTTATGAATCCTAATGGTCATAGAAATTAATAATTCAAGCAAACATAGGAAGAATGGTCATACAACCTATGAAAACTCAGATCTAGGCATTAAAATCAAAACTTAATCACACTTGGATCTTTGAAAAAGCTAATCATAACAAATATATCATTAAAAGCAATCCAAACATTGAAAACAAACTAATTATCAAAGGTTATCATGTCCAAGTAGAGAAGACAGGGTGTTTAGCCCATAATTAGAGGAATACAACCATAGAAATTCATAAATAGAGAGCTAAACATGATTTAATAGCACCTAAGTATTGATTCTAGGATAAATAAACCTTCAATCTTCACTTCAAATGGTTGAATCTTCAAGTTTCAGCGAGTTATCTGCTTCAAAGCTCCAAAGTTGTCGTCTTTGTTCGTCTAGGGCCGGCTGGAAGGGTTGGAATCTCTGTTTTCGAATAAAACAAGTCTATTTATAGAGTTACATTCCAGCCGGGAACGTGTCGCGTTCATGTCTTGGACGCGTCGCGTCTTAATAAACTTGCCCGACAAGATCGCTTCTTTTCATTGGAACGCGTTGCGTTCATCCCTCCGACGCGTTGCGTCCTCGCCTTTTATGACTTTATGATATTCTTTTAGACTTCGAGTCTTTTTCCGTCTTTTCCGCTTAAACTTTCGTCATTGACTATTTTATGACATGTGATCGATAATTACACACTTTAAGTACCATTTGTCATAATTTAAAGAATTATTTAACGTTTACGTGCCATTTATCGCAACGAATATATATGTAAACAACGCGATATCAAAATACCCCACACTTGAGCTTTGCTTGTCCTCAAGCAAATTGCAAATTAATCAGGCATAGAAAATCAATCTTTCAACATCAATCTAAAAAGAAACCAAGCGATCTTACAAATGTCAGTACAGATGATTAAAAACAGAACCAAACCGATTGTATCTAGAATTATACATATATTTGTTTATTGATCCTTTTTAACTTCTCATCACTCAAACAACATTTCCTCAATAAATACCCAAACTTTAATTCACGAATTATTTATAAAATCAGCATATAGTCAATTTACATTTAAGCAATCCCCCAACCTCAAAGCTTATTGCAGATTTCCAAGTTTAAATAAACATATGCTTTTTTCCTTTCATTCTTTTATATAAGTCCATGACTTTCTATGGAACCCATGTAGCAAACATTCGACTCAACCGATCCCAAACCAGTTGGCTTTAGGTGGTTAGGTGTAGAACACCTCTCAGAGCCTACTAATTCGAGTCCCAAAGGCCACATATTTGACTTATTATTCCAACAGATATTTCATTTATTTCTTTTTTTTCATTGTTGGCATTTTTCTTTCTTTTTGCATAGCATATGAATATAAAACTGAAAATTTTCACTCAGCCTATTTTTGTCAAGCTTAGATTCAAAAAGGCTCAACCTTGCTGATTTTAACAGTAATTCACAAATTAACTTTCGGCTATTTATAAATCAAATTTTATTTGAAAATGATGAGAAGCGACAAATACTATGATATAAAAGCTAAACACAACCTTAACATTTGTTTACCAATCATTTATCTTGACATTTTTAACTGGCACTTGATTCTTACTCGAATGATATCAAAATTTTAAATTTCTAGCCTAACTTCATCATAATTTTCAAGATTCAAATAAAAGCTCAAATGCAATGGAGAATCTTTTTCTAACAACCCACCCCACACTTGATGTAATGCCCCAAATTCTTAAATATAAATAAAGCTATAAAATAGAGTTATTTTAGAATCAAAAGAGTTTTAATATAAAAGCGGAAGCTACAAAGTAATACTGAACCCTCTGGTTCAAATAACAGAGTAATATTCGATATTTACAACAAAAGATTTGTTTTCAAAATACAACCGGGCGTTAGGTTTCAAAATAAATATTTTCCTCATACAACAACCTTTGTCAAACTGGGGCCTTGCCTTTGGAGGAATCACGCCCTACAAAACAACATTAAGCAGTATCTGATAAGCTACGAGAGCTTAGTGAGAAATCTAAACTGTAAATCATATAAGCATGCGCATACACATACACGAATGCTGAAACAGTTCTTATAGACACAGTACTGCACCATCTTAGCATCCCCCTAGAGGGCTAAAATGCTCTCCGTAGCAACAATTGCACAAAGCAACATGCTACAGCTTTCTCTCTGTGATCCTCTGATCAATAATATACCACATTGCAATGTAACACACACATATCATAGATATGAATCAAAGTTTAGAAAACTCACCTCAGCAATTACTATCACACAGATATATACCAGATAACTCAGTACACGTGAATTAGTAACCCCTACAATCATATAATAATATAATCAAAACATGTACCAAATAAACACTTAACAAATAAAACAAGGCAGGGGATCTACACGGGCCGTGTAACCCAACACGGGCCGTGTCCTATACACTCTACACGACCACACATGTCCACATGGCTAGTGTTGTCCATGTCACCTACGGGGTCCGTGTAGCCCTACACGGGTCGTGTGCCTCTACTGCTACACGACAATGTACTCCAACATGGGCCTATGACCGCCTTCTACACTACACGGGCCTTGTACCTTACAGACAATCCGACAGTTCATCTTTGAAGTAGCGGATATCGACTGAAATTCCGAAAAACTCATAAATAACATGCTTTGGGGTGTTTTCCTACACCCTAAACAGTAAGGAAACAATACTAACTCATCTACATCACTTCTAACATGTTTAACCTTGAATCAAACTACAAAACCCACAAAAATTTCAAGAAATCTTACCTTCAAACTTGTAATCAACTAGAAATAGATATAGCTTCTTCCTCATTGCTCTAGCTCCAAACTCAAAGAAACTCGGCTGCTCTATAATTCTCTCGTGGATGTGTAGAAACAATTTGCCAACTTTGACTCAAACAAAGTTAAATTCTTCTATATATATATATATATATATATATAAACTTTGATAGTTTGACACAAATGGTCCTTGTACTATACTAGTACCAAAAATGACAACATAAGTCCCCCCCCAAGTTTCTAAACACCTTCTAATCTCAATTAGGCAATAACAAAACACATTAAATCGAAAAGTTACTAATTACAGAAATTTCCGAATCTTGGGTGTTACAACTCTTCCCCACTTGAAAACAATTTCGTCCCTGAAATCAACTACTGAAGAGTTCTGGGTAGTTGCGTATCATCTCATCCTCCGGTTCCCAAGTATAATCCGAACCTTTACGGTGTTTCCACTGCAATTTAACCAATCCGATCTGTTTCTTACGTAGAGCTTTAACTTTCCTTTCAAGTATAACAACAGGCTGCTCGGCATAATTCAACTTATCATCAACGCATACATCCTACAGTGGCACAATTGCAGACTCGTCTGCTAAACATTTCCTAAGATGAGACACGTGAAAGGTATTGTGTATCTTGGATAACTCTTATGGAAGTTCCAGTTTGTAAGCAACTTTCCCCACACGAGCACTAACTCTAAATGGTCCAATAAACCTCGGACCCAGCTTACCTCTCTTTCTGAATCTAATTACTCCCTTCCATGGTGACACCTTTAATAGCACATAATCACCCACTTGGAACTCTAGTGGTGATCTTCTTTTATCCGCATAACTCTTTTGTCTACTCTGAGCTACTAGCAACCTATCTCTTGTCTGCTAAATCTGCTCTGTCTTACGTTGTACCACCTCAGTACTTCCCAACTCTATCTGACCCACTTCACCCCAACAAACCGGAGTCCGGCACTTTCTACCATACAACATTTCATAAGGCGGCATTCCCAAACTGGAATGATAACTATTATTGTAAGAAAACTCTGCAAGTGGTAGATAAGAATCCCAACTCCCTCAAAAATCAATAATACACGCGTGCAACATATCCTCCAGAGTTTGAATTGTTCTCTCACTTTGACCATCTGTATGTGGATGAAATGCTGTACTAAGATGAAGCTTAGTCCCCATTTCACCATGAAATTTATTCCAAAACTTGGAAGTAAATCGAGTATCTCTATCTGACACAATAGACATTGGCACACCATGACGAGATACTTTTTCTTTTATATACACCTCTGATAGCTTCTCTGAAGAGTAAGTCTCTTTAATGGGAATAAAATGTGCGCTTTTGGTTAATCTATCCACAATCATCCAAATAGCATCGTAACCTCTAGGGGTGTTAGGTAATTTAGTGATTAGATCCATAGTAATATTCTCCCACTTTCAGACAGGTATTTCCAAAGGTTGCAACTTCCCATGCGGTTTCTGGTGTTCAACTTTCACTTGCAGACACGTAAGACATCTCTCCACATACTTCGCCACATCTCGCTTCATACCTGGCCACCAATAATCCACTTTCAGATCTTTATACATTTTAGTCGCCCCCGGGTGAATAGAGAATTTAGATCTGTAAGCGTCACGCAAAAGAGTTTGCCTGACTTCTCCATGATTAGGTACCCACACTCGTCCACAACATAAGAATAGATCACGACTATCCTTAGTAAAATTAGTTACTTGCCCTTTAATTCGTTCTTTATTGTGGTTTTCTTCTTTAATTGCTTCCAGCTGAGCATCTCTTATAACATCCAACAATGGCGTAGTCACTGTCATCCGTAACGACTCATTCCTCAAAAGTACGGACCCCGACTTCCTACTCAAAGCATCTTCCACAACATTGGCTTTTCCCGGGTGATAAAGTATTTCACAATCATAATCCTTCAGAAGCTCTAACCACCTTCTCTGCCTCATATTAAGATTCTTCTGATCCACAAAATATTTCAAACTTTTGTGATTAGTATAAATAGTACACTTCACTCCATACAAATAGTGTCTCCATATTTTTAATGTAAAAACCACTGCGGCTAACTCCAAATCGTGAGTTGGGTAATTAATTTCATTTGGCTTAAGCTGTCGAGAAGCATAAGCAATAACTTTACCTCTCTGCATCAAAACACACCCTAACTCCTGATAAGAAGCATCACAAAACATTATCATATCTTCCATTCCTTCTGGCAAAGCAAGAACAGGTGCCTCACACAACCTTTACTTAAGAGTTGAAAATGCAGCCTCTTTTTTATCTCCCCATACGAACTCTACATTCTTCCTGGTTAACTTGGTTAATGGAACTGCAGTCTTTGAAAAATTCTGAATGAATCGTCTGTAATAACCTGCTAAACCTAAAAAGCTTCTGATATCGGTAGGGTTCTTCGGAGGTTCCCACTTCATTACTGCATCAACCTTTGCAGGATCAACTTTAATTACTTCTTTATTAATTAGATGACCCAAGAATTGCACCTCTTGAATCCAGAATTCACACTTGGAGAATTTAGCATACAACTTCTCTTTCCGCAGCATCTCCAATACTTCTTTCAGATGTCTTTCATGTTCTGTCGGGTTCTTTGAGTAAATGAGAATATCATCAATAAACACAGTCACTGATTTGTCCAACATGGGACGGTAAACTCTATTCATAAGATCCATAAATGCTGCAGGAGCATTTGTAAGACCAAATGGCATAACTAGAAACTCAAAATGCCCGTACCGCGTCCTAAACACAGTTTTAGGAATATCTTCCTCCCGAACCTTCAACTGATGATAACCCGACCTTAAATCAATCTTTGAAAACCATGACGCCCCTTGCAACTGATCAAACAAATCGTCTATTCTGGGCAAAGGATATTTATTCTTCACAGTCACTTTGTTAAGTTCACGATAATCAATACACATTCGAAATGTACCATCTTTATTCTTCACAAACAAAATGGGAGCGCCCCATGGTGAACTGCTAGGTCGAATAAAACCTTTATCTAACAACTCTTGTAACTGTTTCATCAATTCCTACATCTTTGGCGTTGCAAGTCTATACAGAGCTCTTGCAATCGGTGCAGCCCACGGTACTAACTCAATTCTGAACTCTACTTGCCTATCAGGTGGTATGCCAGGCAGATCATCTAGAGAAACATCAGAATCCTCTCGTACCACTGCCACATCATCCACACTCTCCTGTCTCTTTTCTAATTTCGTATCAATAACATGAGCTGAAAAGGATGTGCACCCATGCTGAAGGTATTTCCGAGCACTAGTCATTGAACACATACACATTTTCTCACCTTTTCTATTACCAAAAATTGATAGTTCTTCCGCATTTGGGGCTTGAACCCGAATCAATTTTTGCCCACACAAAAGGGTTGCTTGGTAACGCCCAAGCCAATCCATTCCCACTACCACTTGGAACTCTCTCATAGGCATAGGTATAAGCTCAATAGGAAATCTAACAGAGTCTATCTCTAGCACATTATCTCTATACACATCTGTCACGAGCACAAATTTATCATCAGCTATTTCTACCTCAAGAGGGGGATTCAGTTTACCACATACCTGCTCGAAATTTTTACAGAAAGAAACAGATACAAACGATTTGCTAGCACCCGAATCAAATGATACTAGAGCAGGCAAATAATTTACGAGATATGTACCTGCAACCACATCAGGTTTCATCTGTGCTTCCTCTGCAGTTAATTAGAAGGCCATCCCCTTGCTCTTAGAAGTATCCTCTTTCTTTACTTCTTTATTCTCTGTAATCCGCAGTGGAGGTAGAGATGGGGTATTCTTGAACCTGTTGAACGGTTGGATGCAGCCAGTTGAGGACAGTTGGCTTTCTACTGGCCTGGCTGGTAACAATGAAAACATACGCTCAATGAACCGTGACAGTCTTTAACCATATGGCAGTTCCCGTAGTGACTCTTCTTCCACCTCTGACACACCCTCGGTGCTTCCTTCTTCTCCCCATACTCTACTCTCAGCCTCTTATTCTATGGTGCTGATCCTTCCACTGGCCTTCTTTCTTTCATTTGTCTTTCTATCTCTAACTCTCTAGCTCGCGCAACGTCCAGCATGGACTTCAGGGTTTGATGTTTGCTCGAATCAATAAACTCTCTAATGCTCGGCATCAAAACCATCATGTAGCGATACATCTTCATTTTCTCGTTAGCTACATAATCAGGACAGAACCGTGCCTTCTCGTGAAACTTGGCATTAATCTCTGGAACGGTTTCTATAGTCTGTTTCAACTTGTGAAACTCATCAACTATTCGATCAATCTCAGACTGCGGAACAAACTGCTCCGTAGTGATCTCTTTAAACTCTGCCCAAGTCATGGCTTCTATTTGTGTTTTACCCATCATTTTCTTTTCCAGATCCCACCAATCCTTGGCAGCACCCCTCAACTGATCGGAAGCAAATCTAACTTTATTTTCTGGAGCACACGAGCAAGTATGGAATGCTCCTTCCAACTCTGATATCCACCTCTGACTAACAATTGGGTCAGTGGATCTCTGAAACAACGGTGGTTGGAACGCAGCAAAATCCCTGAAAGTACACCCTTTAGGTGCATCTCTAATAATCACCTGCATTTCTTCCCTTCCAGCTAACCCAGCTGCTACTTCCTGTCGTACAACCTCTCTTGTAGTCTTTTTCAAATGATCTACCACTTGGGTAATAATAAACGGTATAGCCTTTTCCAAAGCTTTGCCAACTTCCTCAGCAATAGTCACTCTGGGTTGAGCCTCAGCAAACCCCTGATTCAGATCTGGAGTCTCATCTGCTTAAGTACTACGGGCCACAGATGGCCTCCTCCTACCAGTCGCACTGGTATCTACTCCATCCTGTCTGTTACTAGGACCACCCTCATGACGATCCGTAGCTCGAGAACCTCTAGTATTCATCATCCTGGTAGCATAGATAAAGCATTAGGACATAAGGTAGCTTTACCACGCCATCCTCTATATCAAACAATCTCAAGTATATACAATATCTCAATACACTTATCCTCAGATCCAAATTAGTTCTATACATACTAAGGCATCTATAATCTCAAGTGCACTACCTCTTATAAGTACCCCTCACCTGATTCACAAGATTTCTCATGATTCCATCAAGTTCTAACATGTATCATGTGTTTGTAATAATATGGGCCCTTATATTATTCATAACACACTACACACGTTCGATCTTAACTTTATCACAAAAAGTCCCGATTCACAGGCTTAGGCCATGTATCACTATCATACTATGTCACATAAAGCATCACCTATATGATATCAATATCATTAATATCTCGGGTATCTCAATACCAATCATAGCAGAATAAACAGTTAGCATGTTCTCAAAGCAATACTCAGTATCCACCAAGCTACAAGCCTCCAGTTTGACTCAAAATCCTCAGAACCATGGTTTAAGTCCAGATGATGCATAACATACCTCCAGATCTCTCAAACCTTGGCTCTGATACCAAGTTGTAACACCCCAAATTCTTAAATATAAACAAAGCTCTAAAATAGGGTTATTTTAGAATCAAATGAGTTTTAATATAAAAGCGGAAGCTACAAAGTAATACTGAACCCTCAGGTTCATATAATAGAGTAATATTCGATATTTACAACAAAAGATTTGTTTTCAAAATACAACCAGGCATTAGGTTTCAAAATACAGATTTTCCTCATACAACAACCTCTGTCAAACTGGGGCCTTGCCTTTGGAGGAATCACGCCCTGCAAAACAACAGTAAGTAGTAATCGATAAGCTACAAGAGCTTAGTGAGAAATCTAAACTGTAAATCATATAAGCATGTGCATACACATATACGAATGCTGTAACAGTTCTTATGGACACAGTACTGCACCATCTTAGCATCCGCCTAGAGGGCTAAAATGCTCTCCGTAGCAACAATTGCACAAAGCAACATGCTACAGCTTTCTCTCTGTGATCCTCTGATCAATAATATACCACATTGCAATGTAACACACACATATCATAGATATGAATCAAAGTTTAGAAAACTCACCTCAGCAATTACTATCACACAGATATATACCAGATAACTCAGTACACGTGAATTAGTAACCCCTACAATCATATAATAATATAATCAAAACATGTACCAAATAAACACTTAACAAATAAAACAAGGCAGGGGATCTACACGGGCCGTGTAACCCAACACGGGCCGTGTCCTATACACTCTACACGACCACACATGTCCACATGGCTAGTGTTGTCCATGTCACCTACGGGGTCCGTGTAGCCCTACACGGGTCGTGTGCCTCTACTGCTACACGACAATGTACTCCAACATGGCCCTATGACCGCCTTCTACACTACACGGGCCGTGTACCGCTACACGGGTCGTGTACCTTACAGACAATCCCACATTTCATCTTTGAAGTAGCGACTGGAAATCCGAAAAACTCATAAATAACATGCTTTGGGGTGTTTTCCTACACCCCAAACAGTAAGGAAACAATACTAACTCATCTACATCACTTCTAACATGTTTAACCTTGAATCAAACTACAAAACCCACAAAAACTTCAAGAAATCTTACCTTCAAACTTGTAATCAACTAGAAATAGATATAGCTTCTTCCTCCTTGTTGTTAAAGCTCCAAACTCAAAGAAACTCAGCTGCTCTATAATTCTCTCGTGGATGTGTAGAAACAATTTGCCAACTTTGACTCAAACAAAGTCAAGTTCTTCTATATATATATATATATATATTTATATAAACTTTGATAGTTTGACACAAATGGTCCTTGTACTATACTAGTACCAAATATGACAACATAAGTCCCCCAAGTTTCTAAACACCTCCTAATCTCAATTAGGCAATACCAAAACACATTAAATCGAAAAGTTACTAAATACGGAAATTTCCGAATCTTGGGTGTTACACTTAAATCGTACGATGTCCTCATTGTGTATAAGAACAAAGCAAAATAAAAATAAAGGGTAGAAAAAGATCACAAACGAACTCCCCTAAGGTATGTCTCTCACACGGCGAGTAGAGTGATAAAATATGGCACTGAACTGACTGCCAGCATAAGCACGCACTCCATACAGTGTAAGCGGAATCGGAACTACACAATTCAAACATACCATCAACAAAGAACAACTAAAGATAAATAAATATATACAATCATCGAGCATGTCAGAGACAATGTTTCAAAATAAAACAACCAAAATAAATACATAAACTAAACTATATATACAAGCATCACTCCTATGACTCATCCTCTAAAGAATCTCGGCCACCATAGCCCGAGGGTCCCGCCTCATCTGCAGGCCTGCTGGAAGGGAAACGCGTCTGCCAGTCAGAGAATAGTGTGAGCGCAGTAGGAAACGGTGTCGACAACATCTGGCCCTGGCGCTGAGCCACCTCTGTCAAGGCCTCTCCCAGCCACTGGACCTGACGCTGCAAACCATACATGAACCGCCGCATCTCATCTAGATATGCACCTAAGACATGCGTCCCTGGTGCGGCGGTCTGCGTCTGCTCCTCCTCCTCAGCAGCAGCACCCGGAGAACGTCTCCTACGTCTCCTCCATGGTGGATGCTCTAGCTCTTGCCCCTCACCGGCTTCTCTGGCCTTCAGCACCTCCTCCTCATCCGCGTCCTCTACCCGTAGCATCCCTCCGAATGCCGTCTGCTCTAGCACCCGCATCACCTCTAGATAATACTCCCCCATCAGCCGCGGCTCCATTCGCAATAATCTGGCCTCAGATGCAGTAGTGAGAATCCCATAAGATCTGGCCAAGCGGGTGATGAACTGACCACCGCATAGGGGGCTCGCCTGCTTGGGCCCGTGTCCTTGAGAGCCAAGAAAAATGCAATTGAATATGGCACGTTAGAGCGTGCCAGGGGTGAGTAAGCAGAACATGTAGAACAGATCTGTGACGGTGACCTTCTCATCGCCTTTGCGGTGAGTAACAGATGTGGATACCAGGCAGTGGACAAAGTGGTGGATCGGAGCGCGAATGCTGCTCTCAGCAGTGCAGGAGGCAATGTATAGGCCGTTGGCAATCGTATGCCAAAACTCGGCCGGGCTGAAGTCCGCCGGGGGACTACGCATGCACGCGAGGAGGAAGGCATGGAAGTGCTGACTGGCTGTCTCCTCTCTCGTATAGAGGCTCAGCCTCCAACTGAACTCGATGAGGGAGCACTCCCTGCTCCGGCCCCCGAGGTGGAAGGATATAACCCTGTGATCGGTGTAAACGGCGGACACAGCGTTGAAGTTGAGGGTGGAGTAGAACTCCAACATTAACTCTCTATAGATGGGCTCCCTGATGCTAAAAAGGTGCTCCCACACCCTGCAGGTGAAGAGAACAGTCTGGTTAGGGCCTCGTTACCCCTGGATCAGTAGGGGAGTAAGTAGAGCTATGATGCCGGCGGCTGTGGCGACCTCCCAATCAAGAGTGTAGGCCACCTCTATCTCCTTGCGGAGAAGCTGTGTGAGTCTAGATATGTACTCATTCCGGTATTGGGCCGGAATAGTCTCAGGGAAAACCAACCATTGGTGCTGAACGGGTGGTGCAGGGAGAACTGGAGCTGCAGGCTCGGGCTGCGCTACTCGACGGGCTCGGCCTCTACCACGACCACGCTCTGCCATACTATAGAAGACAATTCAAATCAATAATTCAGATGATGGCAAATGGACATAAATGAGTCAGAAATTCAGCAAGAGACCCAACATGAGAATCACATCCTAGACACACAGATTCTATAATCTAGAGGTGGTCTCAATCAATAGCATCTTAGATATTTAGTACTTTGCCGACGAACAGCAGATTACGAGCAGGAATTACTAAACAGGCACGCACAAGCAGGCAGTTATCCGATATATGCATAAGAACCATATTATAGCCTAACCAATCCATTACTACTTGGAATTCTCTCATAGTCATGGGTATAAGTTCAATAGGGAATATAACTATATCTATTTCTAACACATTACGTTTATACACATCAGATACAATTACAGATTTATCATCAACTATTTCAACTTCAAGAGGAGAATCTAGCTTTTCACACATTTGATTGAAATTTTTGCAGAAAGAAATAGATACAAATGATTTACTTGTACCAGAATCAAATAGCACAAGAGCAGGCAAGTTGTTGACAAGATATGTACCTGTTACTATATCTGGTTCAGTTTTAGCTTCCTCAGCTGTAAGCTGGAAAGCTCTTCCTTTGGATTTGGGAGCATCCTCTCTTTTCACTTATTTTACCCTAGAGTTTCGTGGTGGAGGTAAAGCTGGAGTAGGTTTGGATCCAGTAGACTGTGTATTTGAAGGTAATTTCGGGCATTCAGACCTCTAATGGCCCAGCTGGTAACAGTTAAAACACACACGCAGTGATTTCTACAGTATTTCCCTCCATGACCTAATTTTCCACATTTGGAACACGTAGGAGGACCATACCGGCATTCTCCCAAATGATGTTTCTTGCAAGTTGGACAAATTGGATAGGTTTTTTGCACCACTTTCTTGTCTGACGGCTCAATTTCCTGTTTCTTATATACGGGTGTAGCTTTCTCAACAGAGTTCCTTTCTTTATCCTGTCTTTCTAACTCCAACTCCCTTGGCCGCGTCCATCATGGACTTCACTGTCTGGTGTTTACTAGCGTCAATGAATTCCCTTATACTGGGCTTGAGCACCATCATGTACCGGTACATTTTCATTTTCTCATTCGCCACATAATCAGGACAAAAACGTGCTTGTTCCAAAAATTAGCATTGATCTCAGGAACAGTCTCTGTCGTCTGGGGAACAAACTGCTCCATAACCATTTCTTTGAATTCCTCCCAGGTCATAGCTTCAATTCTAGTATAACCCTATTGTTTTATCTCCATATCCCACCAATCTTTTGCAGCACCACGCATCTGATTTTTAGCATATCTTACTTTAAATTCAGGTGCACAAGAACATGTATGGAATGCACCTTCTATTTCTGAGATCCACCTGTGACATATGACTGGATCTGTAGACCCATGGAACAACGGAGGTTGACATGCTGAAAAATCCCTAAATGTGCAAACTTTGGGTGCATCACGGATAATCACTTGGGGCTGGGGATTGAATCCTTCACCACCTGTAGCAAACCTTGCTGCAAATTCCTGTTTGATCATATCTCAGTTCTGATCCTTCATCTGCTCCACCACCTGAGTGACGATGTGTGGTATACTCTATTCTAATGCCTTGCCAATCACTTTGGCAACTGTCTCCTGTATCGTAGGTTCAACAATTCTCTCATTGAGATCTGGGGCTCCTTCATTCCTAATTGGTTGGGTTCTAATAGGAATCTGTTCACCGGTAACACTGGTTTCTACTCTTTCTGGTCTATGACTACGACCACCCTCATGCCTATTAGCTGCGCGAGAACCTCATGTGTTTACTATCCTGATAGTATAGATAAAGTGTTAAGGTAAAAAGGTAGCTTTATCACACCACCCTCTATCAATTAATTATTCATATATCTGACATATCAGCATACCTGTCTTTAATTCCAAAGTATTTCTGAGCATACTAAGGCATTTTAGTTAAACGTATAATCCCAGGTATACTTCCTTCTTACAAGTACCCCTCACCCGATTCACAAGATTTCTCATGACTCAATTAAGTTCCAACATGTATCATGTGTTTGTAATAATATGGGCTCTCATATTATTCTAAACACACTACACATGTTCGATCTTAACTTTATCACAAAAAGTCTCGATTCACAGGCTTAGGCCAAGTATCACTAATATAATATCACATAATCATTTAAATCTTAAAGAATTCACATATAAAATATCAATTCTTTAACTATTCATGTATAATTCTCATATAATACACATAATAGATATCAATCCTTAGTATACTCACTAGGTTGCAAGCCGCAAGCCTCTAGTTTGACAAAATTTTCAAAACCATGGTTCAAGTCCAGACTGTGTTTTACACATATCCAGATCCCTCAAACCGTGGCTTTGATACCAAGTTGTAACGCCCCAATTTTATAAAAACGAAAATCATAAATAAATTTCATTTATAAAAGTAAACACTTAGTTTGAAAACATACGCGGAAGCATTTTACTATAAAATCAAAGTTATTGCCAAAAGATACACACATGAGTACAAACTTAGTGTACTGTAAAAGCTAAATATTTACAGAACCGGGTGTTAAATTATTTCAAAAGTGTTAATTGAAAAGTAGTCAAACAGGAGCTTTACTCTTGTTCTTGTTGCATCCAACAAATATTTAAAAACAGTATCTGATAAGTTACAAGAGCTTAGTGAGTATTCCAAACTAAATATCATATAAACACACGTATAGAATCATATAAAGATAATACACGTATGTCAGATAATAAATGCTAGCCACTGGTTCTAGACCCAGGGCAGCCACCTTTGTAACAGTACTGTATCACCTTTGAACCTTACTACACATAGAAATTTGGTATATACACATATGAATAACATGACATGTCAGTAATCTGATATGATAGCACACATGTTGCAGATATGAATAGTAGTCTAGAAGACTCACCTTATGATTATTATGATATGATTAGATCCACAAAGGCACGCCCGTGCCTGTAACTTAGGGCACAGTTATACTATACTCACACGAGTCGATATCACTGCCGTTGAGGCACAGGTCTATTGGGTCACATGCCAAGTATTGATTCCGGAAACACCTTTGAACAAGAGAGAGAAAAATGCCAAAATTGGTCTTGGTTGGGTCGGGCACGGCCGTGCCTTGTGAAGGTACGGGCGTGCCCTATGCCAGGTACAGGCCCAAGGCCGGCATGCATAGGACGTACCCATTCGGACCGCACTGGCGTGCCTCGTGGAGGTACGGCCGTGCCTAGTGCGAAAGCACGAGCCTAACTCAGGCGTGACTTGGGTGTGCTCTTGGGCTAGCACGGGCGTGCCCTGTGAGGCACAGCCATGCCTCACGTTGTAACAGTCAATTCAATTGGGCTTTTAAGTCTAGATTGAATGTGGGTTTATGGCTATTTACACTAGTAACTCTTAAAAACATTTTTGGAGATATGAAGAGCCTTTTGAAGGTTGGTTTTCTTAAAATAAAACTAGTGAGAAAAACATGAAGAAAGATATACATTTTCTTCTTCTTAATTATTGGTGGAAAAACACATGAACTTGTCACTTCAAGTTAGTTCAAATCTCTCTCATTGTACACACTTGGAAGATAAATTGGCATATCAATCTTCAAGTGGTATTATTTCTATAGTGGTGATGTTCTTGTTGGCATACAAGCACTCTAGCAAGTGAGGATCAAACACACTTGGTGTGTATACCGGTATAGGAACAGTTTGTTGTGTTGATACGCCTGAAACCTTCATCAACACCAAAGGAAGTTGAAGTACTTGTATGGTATAATTTCTCATTCTTGTCTTGTTTTGTGTTGCATTGCTATTGTCTAGAGTTTTGGTCCGTCTGGTGGGTGTTGCGTGGTTCACAAAATAATTATTTTCTACCCTTTTTGCTTCCGCTGTGTTTATTTGAACCACGAAAACCCAACACAAAAATCGCAGAAGTACAAGGGATGGCAGTTTTGTTTGTGTTCTTGATATTGTAAGAGTATATGGAAGTCTAGAACAAGACAACCATATATATCTATATGTATAACATAATTAGACAAATGGTCCCTGGACTTATTTAACTTATAAATTAACAGTTTTAGTCCCTCTAGTTTTATAAACACACCTATTTTCATAAAGGTTATTTGTAATACGCATAAGACACTTCCTATTTAATTATTAATTAAGGAATTTCGATCCTTGGGTGTTACATTCCAACAACATGCGCACATGTATATGGATATACTAGTATTTTATCCGCGTTGTGCCTTGGGAAATAATATGTTTGTTTTTATAAGATATCAATATAATTTGTCACTTTAGAACTAACTTAAAGTGAGAAGAGTGTGATTATAAATAATATATGGACTTTATACAAGTTTATATAATTAACTGAATACTTAAATTTGATGAACTGTAACATCCTCAAAAAAGTCCTAGACGTGTTAGTTATTTTTAATAAATTAGTTAAAATATATATGTTCAAGTTATTATATAAATTATGAAAATAGTTATTAAATGAAGTAATAATAATAATAAAAATAGATAAAAATAATAAAATAATAAACGGTTTAAGATAAGGATTCCAAAAATATCTCTGTTAGTTGAAACAGGTAAACCAGTGTTGAAGAGCCTTTTGAAGGTTGGTTTTCTTAATAAAAAGTAGTGAGAAAAACGTGAAGAAAGATATACATTTTCTTTTTCTTAATTCTTGGTGGAAAAACACATCAACTTGTAACTTCAAGTTAGTTCATATCTCTCATTGTACACACTTAGAAGATAGATTGGCGTATCAATCTTCAAGTGGTATTAGTTCTATACTGGTGATGTTCTTGTTGGCATACAAGCACTCTAGCAAGTGAGGATCAAACACACTTGGTGTGGATACCGGTAGAGGAACACTTTGTTGTGTTCATACGCCCGAAACCTTCATCAACACCAAAGGAAGTTGAAGTACTTGTATGGTATAATTTCTCATTCTTGTTCTTGTTTTGTGTTGCATTGTTATTGTCTAGAGTTTTGGTCCGCCTGATGGGTGTTGTGTGGTTCACAAACTAATTATTTTCTACCCTTTTTGCTTCCGTTGTGTTTATTTGAAGCACGAAAACCCAACAGTGGTATTAGAGCCATCTCTAACATGGCTATGCACTGAAACCGGAATTTTAATTTTTCTGTCAAAATCTGGTTTTCCGGTGACCGGGCATGGCCGTACCTCTTGGGGTACAGGGTGTGCCGGTGGCCGGGGCACGGCCATACGAGTGGGGGTACGGGCCGTGCCGGCAAAATGTTTGTATGTTTAAAACTATTTAAACTGTACACTGACAAAAGGGCGGGCACGCCCATACCCTTTGGGGTACGCCTGTGCCTTGTGGGTTTTGGTCAGATTTTGTTTTTGAAACAGTAAGTTTGAAATTATATTTAAAATTCTGAATTTGTTGATTTTGGACTGGTCTTAGTTCTGGTTTTACCCACTATATTTTGATTCATAGAATTTATATATTTTGTATGGCTTGGCATAAAGTGCATAAAAATATATATATTTATAGGTGTATATATGAATATGTAATTTTAAAGGCGTAATAAAATTACTAATGCATATGTACAAGGATTGCCATTTGTGCCTTTAGTGTTATGTTGGCAATCTTGATCAAAATATATTTGACATGGTTTTGTGGCACACCATTGTTTTGCTTTGGTTGTGTTTGATTGTGGTTCGGTAACTAGATGCCCTTTAGACCTCTGTGTTGTGGTGGTTGGTTTATTTGGTTTTGGTGGCCTACGTGCCGTATTGTTGTAATTTTTATAATTATTATTTGGTGCGGCTTGCATGCCGTTTATTTATTCTTGTACTAGTAATAGTAGCATAGGATTGTGGCCTGCGTGCCATTTCTTCTTCTATGTATTTATGTAAATAGTATAGAAGCAGATTTTATATGTAATATACCAACGGGAGTCATGGCGTTGATGTGTCGGCAACGTGGATTCCGGATTGCCTTTTATAGATGCCGGCTTCGGTAGGAGCACACCTAACTGGGTACTTTGGACCGTGTATTCCTTAGTTGACCTTGTTTTATCCGTTTGGCTCGCGGGGAAAACAAATAGGATTTGGGCATGTTACCGAACTATTGTGTATGCGTGGTTGTTTTATATATTTGTTATTTTGCATGGATGTCTAGGATATTGCATGCTAGATAATTTTTCACAAATATCTAAAAACGCAAAGATTTATAAAAAAAATTTTTAATAATTTTCCCTCGTAAAGAGTTTACAAGATAATATAAATTTGTATTATATTATAAGTGGATAAAAATTGTATTTATCACTTGATTTGTTAATTTGCAAAATTTGTTAAAAAAATTTTAACTGGAAAACAAAATCCTGTTTTTAAAATGTAAATCACGCGCCATTTATAAAACAACACCACCTGAATCTAGTGAAACTTGGATGATTGTCTAGTTTTAGTACGAGTCATGTCGAGTGGAACTATGTGTAAGGTGAGTGTGGTAACTCGCAATATTGGTTGTCGAGCTTAGCACGAGCCAATAATTGGCGAGAGTTCCACCGTGTGTTTTGACGGGCGGTTTACAATTCCTTTTGTGACACTTAGGTGGCGTCAAGCTCTAGCCGACTCATTCAACGGGATCAAGCTAGAATTGGTGCGAGAAGGGATCAAACATGCCAAAAGACACTTTGATTGTCAATGGATCCCGCAAGGATCTAGAAGTTGCAAAGTGTTTGTAATCGGTAAAATGGTTACCGGCCTAAATAGATTTGCTTTGTGATCCGTGATAAACCTGTCATAAAGTAAGGTGAAATATGGTTTCTAGCCTTGTTTAAATAATTGTTTTTTGAAAAACTATTTGGGTAATTATTTCTACAAGGATTATATCTAAATTCACTAAAACGTGTATTATAAATTGTAGATGACAAACGTTAACAACGCAACACCGAATTTATCACTCCGTTCGTTCCTAGAAAAGGAAAAACTCGTAGGCATGAATTTTGTGGATTGACATAGACAATTGCGAATTGTCCTTCGCCATGAGTCTAAGTTGCACATCCTCGAGGAACCTTTTCCGGAACCACCTGCTACCAACACAAGTAGAGCCACTAGATACGCCTTTGAAAAGCGTATCGAGGACGCAAAAGATGTTTCTTCTTTCATGTTATCGACTATGAGCTGCGAGCTGCGAAAGCAACTCGGGCATATGAGTGCGTATGACATGATTAAGGCACTTGTCGGTTGCCGGACGTAGGAAGGTGGGAAGGTTAGTGTTCATGTGCTTCGTATGAAGGCATACATTGACCAAATGGATATACTAGGATTTCCCATTGGGAGGAAGCTTGCGGTGAATATGATTCTCCGGTCCCTGCCCACGTCTTATGATGAGTTTATCAAAAACTATCAAAAGGACAAAATGGTAGAATCCTTAGACGAATTGCATGGCGTGCCGAAGACTTTTGAGTCTAACATGGCCAAACGCAAGTTCGTTCCCACCCGGTTATTTAAGGAACGTAAAACCGAGAAAGAAAATACGACTCCTAAGGGAGAAATTTGCTATTTCTGCGGTAAATATGGAGATTGGCGCCGCCACGCTTGTCCTAAGTGTTCGGAGGAGTTAAAGCTTCCTATGAGGCAAGGGAATAGCTCTTCGTCATTAGGTATATTTATGATTAGCTCTATTGCCTTTCTACTTCTTAGCTAGATTTATTGAAATGCTGGCGATAACACTCACGTTTGTTGCAAAAATGTTTGTTACAAAGTGTAGGTGTTAAACGAAAGAAGTAGTTGATAAGGCATGGAGAGCTAGAGCTCAAGATTGAGAAACTTGGACGTTGTCTCGATTAAGAGGATTGGGAGTTTGGATCTCACCATTCCATCTAGCTATTTTATTACTTTACTAGATTAATATATTATCTGCCCTGCGTGGCGAGAGAAATATTAAGTCTACTGTACATTGGTTGACGATGGATATTATTTTGTATTTGATACATATATATATATATATATATTAGTGGTTTATTTCAAAGTTTATCCATGTCATGACATTTATAAGCTTTTGCTTAAAAGTAATAAAATCATGAATAATATGTATGTTTAAATCAAAAAATGGTTTGGATAAGTTATCCAACTCACAAGGTTATTTTAACTAAGTAAACAAGACTTGCTTCACCAAGGTCTGTGTGGCTTGGAATCTTGGATGCATTTGATAGTTGATCAAATGTTGAGTGCGAGAATTGTTTATTGGGCTAATGACTTGTATATCTTTCATCGGTGAATGTAAGAGGATTAAAAGCTTGTTGAATTTAGTCCACACTTGTGAGAATGATTCATTCAAGCGAATCCATGGGGATGACTACATGCACTTCGTTACTTTTACCGGTAGTGGTAATAAGGATAGATATGTTTGAAACCTTTGAGGTGTTCAATAAATTACCATAACGAGGTTTGTGGAAAAAGTTGCTTAAATCTTGTAAAGATGTTAAGTATCTTAATTTGTGAATTTTGTAGCCATCATAAGAATTATGAGACTTATCTCATAATTTAAATTATCTCATGACACATTGGCATATGGGTCGCATAGAGAAAGAACAAAATTTTCTTGGAAATGTTCGGGTCTTGATGGATCGCAAATTCATACCCAAAGTGTTGGGATGCTAAAATGTGGCGGGCAATGTTCTATATATAAAATCAACAAAGATGGTTTAACACGCATCTTAGGGGATAAGACTAGAAATAGTATCTTTGCTTGCCTATCTCGAAGTCTAGATTGTCCAGCCTACGCGTAGACATGAGGTGGATGAATCTGGGGACTAAAGATGCTACTTCATTAGCCATTCTGCTGAGACCATTAGATATTTGTTTCACAAACTTTTGAGGACAAGTTTTTGTCGCTCAATAGCAAGTGGAAACCGAATATCTATGGGAGCCAGTGGGAGTAAACGGAGCCTAGAATGGTAAAGCCTGATGTTGGAACTAGCATGCAATCAGTAATGATTGAAACTCAGCATGGCGATGCTGGAGTACCTACCATAATTCATTACTCTTCCTATATTTGATAGGAGTTGTCGTAAGGCCGGATAGATATATGTTTTATATCTAGAGGAAGATAACTCGATGATGGATTAGTTGAAATTCGTCGACTATCGGAAGTCGTAGTGGGCCTAGAGTCTACTAGAAGAAGAGAGGTAATGAGGATGGGATACAATCCATGTTAGATGTCCGAGTGTTGGACTTGGTTGATCCAAATGCGTTGGTGTAAACCTGAGGGTATATATAGATTGAAATGTAGACAACTTCAAATACCGACTAGTGGTAAAATTTCTGATATGATTGACCATGAGGAGGGTATCATAAAAGAGATCTTACCCGATGGTTATGTTGAAGTCTACTTGGATGGCTTATGGTGTATCACTGCCTTCTTATGGCAATGAAATGTAAAGACTCTATGCCTTTATAGAAATTATGAGGAAGTGTTTTAACACTCTCCGGAAGTCTTGTACATTATATGTATCCTTGTAAGGTCTACAAGCCCAAGAAGTCTATTCGTGAACTTGAACTTCAAATACCAACTAATGATAAATGTTCCGTTATGATTGACCATGAGGATGGTATCATAAGGAAATTTTCCTAGTGGTTATGTTGAAGATTACTCGGATACTTGTGTTTATCACTGCAATGTAAAAGGTTGTATTCCTTCATGGGAATTTTGAGGAAGAGTGTTTTAACACTTTCCGAAAGCCTTGTACATTGAAAGTATCCTTGTATGCCAGAGCTAGTGGGAGTGCTTGTGTTCCTTAGAATGTGTATCCATGGTACACTTATTATCGAAGATAATATCCTAACTTGGCGGTTCATAAAACCGGGGTTGAGAAATTATTGCTTCATAAAAGGAATTGGGAGATACAAACGTAGATTTTGCGGAGTGACAAAACTAAGAGAGTGATATTGAAACATGATGGATTAGTGTGTTAATTTAACTAGAAACTTGGTTTATCACATGGTTTCTTTTCTCTCATTTTGACACACTTGGAAGAGCTCTTGGTACATTGTTCTTCAAGTTGATGTTCGGTGGTAACAAGGGACATTGAGTAATGTATTACTCTTGGTGAATTGTTATTGTTGTGTTGTTAAGTGGAATGTTATTGACTAGAATGGTTCTTTAAGCCTCATTGACTCTATTTGGATCTTTTGAGACAATGGGAGTATGATGGAGTATATTTATGAACTATATTCTTGTGCATTGTGACTCTATTGGGTTCTTAAAAACAATGAGAGTACAATGGCTCATAGACGAGACTATTGTTCGAAACATTGTTGACTCTATTGGGTTCTTTGAAACAATGAGAGCACGAAGGATTGAACAAAGGACCATGATCTTACCGACGCATACTTTGTAAGTGATTGGTCGAGAGAAGACATGGTAATTGTTAGAGTACGCACGGACGTCACTTTGTGAATCCATTTACTAAGCTTTAGTCGCAAGCTAGTAATGAGTTTTCATACTAGGCTTGCATACGCTTGGTTTACAAGTGGCTTTGGCTTGAGTTTGTTTTAGTTGAATTTGATATGTTTGAGTTGGGAACAATAAGCAATAATTTACTTTGATTGTTTCGATTATCAAATGGGGATTTGATAATGCGCGCGGAGCGGGTACTTTCGTTAGCCTTTATTGTGTTCCATCTTAGCATGTTTAACTACTTCCTTGAATAAATTTATTTATTCTAAATGCTCCACGATCGGTCGTTCTTCATTAGAAGGAAGAAGTAAATTAAGATTGAGGCAAGTGGTTCGTAAAGTATTCATAGTGGATTGCATACATGATTACGCAGCACTAACCTGTACTTGATAGTGATCAAGTAATTGGAGGACCCATACCTGAGTTTACTTCATGGACATGATCACAAGTAAATCAGGATGATGATATTGTTGGTCCTTGTACTGGCAATATATGTGCTTCTAGATTTATGACATAGTCTTGCTTAGATTGCTTTCTAATGCAGTTCGTAACTCGCTGTTATAAGGGAAGTTTTCAGGCAAAAACATGTTGTTATGACGGAACGATGTAGTAGGTATTTGTTCCTCTTTAAAGAGATATCCCTAGACCCCTCGTTGACTGAACTGATGACATCAAAATGCATGGCCGTGCTCAAGTTGAATTGATAGTGGATCAATTTTGCAACTTGTATTGTTCGTCATAGTTAGTCTAGATCGACAAACATAATCGTGGATGTTTTGGGGTTGACGATGTTCCATGACTTTCATTCACAACGGATATCATGAACGAAGGGATGGATAATCACTTATCTGTAGGACCATTCTTTATAGGATGGTACTTGTCATAGGCGACATACCCTATGCTAACTTGGGGGCATAGATGCCTTGCTAGAGGCCGCTCTATGTCGGTGTTATCTTTCGTAGGTGTGTCATGTTCAAGTGGGAGTTTATTAGAATATGCCCACCGACACACACGAGTTGATATCACTGCCGATGAGGCATAGGCTTATTGGGTCACACACCAAGTATTGATTCCAGCAACAACTTTGAACAAGAGAGAAAATGCCAAAATGTGTTTTGGTTGCGCCGGGCACGGCCGTACCTTGTCAAGGTACGGGCCCAAGGCTGGTGTGCCTAAGGCGTACCCATTGGGGCCGGCATGGGCGTGCCTCGTGGAGGTACGGCCATGCCTAGTGCGAAAGCACGATCCCAAGTCGGGCGTGACTTGGGTGTGCCCGTGGGCTGGCACGGGCGTGCCTTGTGAGGCACGGCCATGCCTCACGCTGTAACAACCAATTCAATTAGGCTTTTAAGTCTAGATTGAATGTGGATTTATGGCTATTTACACTAGTAACTCTTAAAAACGTTTTTGGAGATATGAAGAGCCTTTTGAAGGTTGGTTTTCTTAAAAAACTAGTGAGAAAAATATGAAGAAAGATATACATTTGCTTCTTCTTATTTCTTGGTGGAAAAACACATGAACTTGTAACTTCAAGTTAGTTCATATCTCTCTCATTGTACACACTTGGAAGATAGATTGGCATATCAATCTTCAAGTGGTATTAGTTCTATAGTGGTGATGTTCTTGTTGGCATACAAGCACTCTAGCAAGTGAGGATCAAACACACTTGGTGTGGATACCGGTAGAGGAACACTTAGAGGAACACTTTGTTGTGTTCATACGCCCGAAACCTTCATCAACACCAAAGGAAGTTGAAGTAGTTGTACGGTATAATTTCTTATTCTTGTTCTTGTTTTGTGTTACATTGCTATTGTCTAGAGTTTTGGTCCGCCTGGTCGGTGTTGCGTGGTTCACAAACTAATTATTTTCTACCCTTTTTGACTTGTTGTCCCGTGACAGAAAGCTTCGAAATTGAAACCTGACAAAGTCAACCAGAATAGCTTCAACCTTCGATTCTCCATCATCAACGAGCTTGCTTTTTGTTCTTCATTTGGTTCTCTAATATTGCCATGGTAAGTTGAATTAAAAGTTCAATTATGGTGTATTGATAGCAAAGTTTATTGATTTTATGTAAAAAAAGGACTTTGTGTTCAAAATTGAGGTTCTTGTGCATATATACCTATCATTAATAATGTGCTGATTATGTATAATGTGATGATGACGCACATAATCACATAATGCCTTGTATATACAAAATTACATATTTTGCTGACCTAATCACTTAAAATCTACTAAGTTTGATCTTAATTTGTACAGGATACTCATAACATCACAAGCTTAGATGAACCAACTAAAATGCATTTAATAGAAGACATTGATGCTAATGGTTATTTGGTTAACTATGAAGATTCAGAAAATGAACTTCAAAGCGAAAGTCACATCGATGTGAATGATAAGTGCAATGAAGATGATTTTAATAGAGAAAATATTATGGGAAAAGTATTTGATACGCTTGATAATGTTTATATATTTTATAATCGATATGCTTTTTTACACGGATTTGGGATACGTATTCATTGGGAGCATAAAAATAAAATCACAAATGAGCCTTATCGGAAGATGTATGTATGCAACAAACAAGGTTTTAAAATTTTGAAGATTAGTAGTTCCGGTGTTGATACTAAGAAACGTAGAAGAAATGTAAGGGCTGGTTGTGAAGCAGTACTTCGAGTATCGAAAATGAAAGACGGGAAATGGGCCGTTGACCAATTTAATGACATACACAATCATGAATTGACCACTACACCAACAAAAGTAATGAAGCATCATTCTTACGGGAAATTCTATCGTTCCATGGAATGTAAATCTCTTATGGTAAAACTTGGGCAATCTGGGTTACGACCTTCACAGATAAGAAAAGTTGTAAATACATTGAAATCTCCATTTCAAGCTGATGTTACTTCAAAGCAATGTGCTGACATCGTATCTAAACAACGAAAACAATATAAAGGTAAAGAGTTTTATGGACTTATCAAACATTTTCAAGATAAAGCATGAGTAGATATTAACCGGTACTTTGTTTTTGACTTATTTGAGGATGGGTCTCCTAGAAACCTATTTTGGGCTGATGGGAGATCGAGAGATTCGTATATTAAATTTGGAGATGTGGTTGTGTTTGATGTCACATACATGAACAAATTTAAGATGCCATTTGCTCCATTTACAGGGATGAATCATCATGGTCAATCTATACTTTTTGGAGGCGCATTGCTCGAAAATGAAAAAGAAGAAACGTTTGAATGGATATTTGAGAATTTCTTGAAGTGCATGTTTAGCAAGCATCCACATGCAATAATAACCGATCAAGATAAAGCTATGAGTAA
Organism: Dittrichia graveolens; assembly: GCA_038502395.1. Lineage (NCBI taxonomy): Eukaryota > Viridiplantae > Streptophyta > Magnoliopsida > Asterales > Asteraceae > Dittrichia > Dittrichia graveolens. Next base: position 30,686,005 of record JARJIL010000005.1, read on the forward strand.
TGCAATAAAGAAAGTTTTTCCAAACACTCGACATCGCTACTGCGCATGGCATATTAATGATTAAAATTCATTTAGTTAGACGGGTCAATAATTAAAGATTAAAAGTAAATTTAGTGAAACGGGTCAACAAAGTAGTGATTTTAAGTAAATTTGGTCAAACGGGTCAAGAATTAAAGATTTGTGGTATATTTATTGAAACCGGAGAATAATGTAGTGATTTGAGGTAAATTTGATCAAACGGGTCAAAAATTAATGATTAAAATTCATTTAGTTAGACGGGTTAATAATTAAATATTAGAAGTAAATTTAGTGAAACGGGTCAACAAAGTAGTGATTTTAAGTAAATTTGGTCAAACGGGTCAAGAATTAAAGATTTAAGGTATATTTATTGAAACTGGAGAATAATGTAGTGATTTGAGGTAACTTTGATCAAACGGGTAAAAAATTAATGATTAAAAGTCATTTAGTTAGACGGGTCAATAATTAAAGATTAGAAGTAAATTTAGTGAAACGGGTCAACAGAGTAGTGATTTTAAGTAAATTTGGTCAAATAGGTCAAGAATTAAACATTTGAGGTATATTTATTGAAACCGGAGAATAATGTAGTTATTTGATGTAAATTTGATCAAACGGGCCAAAAACTAATGATTAAAAGTCATTTAGTTAGACGGGTCAATAATTAAAGATTAGAAATAAATTTAGTGAAACGGGTCAACAAAAAGTAGTGATTTTAAGTAAATTTGGTCAAACGTGTCAAGAATGTAATGAATTGTACATACATGTTCAACTGCAAAACCATCAACCAATTGTCTATAACAGCAGATCCTCAACAAAGTAAAAACAAATAAATGTAGACTTGAAACGTAATCATTAACAGCTGATCTACAACCCCTTTATCATTGAGTTTTGTTAAACGACAATCTTCCAAAATTAACAGCTGCCACAGACACAATAAAACCAAACCAATTGTAGAAATCTTGACTTCAAATTTCTCTGCTTGAAATTCTTCGTATGTCAGCAAGCATAACAAAACATGAACATTTGGAAGTACCTCCAATATAAGGCTATCCAATCTACAATAGCAAGTGACATGAGTTAAACTGAATACCATATGTGAAAAAATCAGTGCAAGCAAGCCTACACCTGCTAATAATCTGAATTAACAGGTATCTCTAGAAAACCTAAACACAATGTAATGCCAAATTTCATACGGTGTCCACCATAGCTAGCAAATTCCATTTTCAATATGCACTGAAAACGCTAAAATTACTCCTAAACAGAGTATGAGTCACATGAATGACATAAAAGAATAACAAAAATTTGAAATGCTAGAACCATATATTCACAGTTTCTATACCAAAGAATTGTAAACTACAGAGAGTCATGTGAGCCACAGGCAGAATAAAACCAAACCAATTGTAGAATTCTGACTCAAGTGATCATATACGTATTGTAGATTAACATCTACTTACAGATCTAATGAAAATCCTCAAACATGCCGGTCAAGCATTTTATCGAACACCTGTTGTGCATTTTATAAAAAAACTAGTCACCAGCTCATATAATCATCAAATAACCCATACAATCGAAATAGAAAATGGTAATTAGCAGACAGAAAAATCGACATAGCAAGTGGTAATTAGCATATAGCAAAATCGAAGTCTGAATGAATGCCGACAGCAAAATCGAATTTGATGATCAAGTGGAAATCCATATCTTCTTTGAAAAGAAGATATGAATTTCGAGTTTTTTACCTCTTTGTTTGGAGAATGAATTGCGACAACAACTTGCCAAAATCGAAGTCTAAATATAGGGTTTGTAGGAGAGAAATGTCGGGTCGCAGGGGAAGGATGAACGATCGGTGATGAAGAAATTACCAGACCTCACAATCGAGATTTGATGGTCGATGATGGAGAAATTAGCAGACCTCACTCGAGAACTTTTGATGGTTGATGATGAAGCAGTAAAGGGTTCGTAGGAATTGAAGGGTAGCACGGGAGAAGAAGCTGTCGAGATGGAGAATTAAGCGCCTATAGATTTTTTTTCTTTTGCCCTCAAACGACGACGTATTAGAGGGTTCCACATCTAAGTTAGATACATTAAAGCCACATCCTCACTTTCCTCTTTATATTAAGGAATTTCGATTCTTGGGTATTACAGTGCAATAACATGCGCACGTGTATATGGATATACTAGTATTTATTCGCGCTGTGCGGTGGGATATAATATGTTTGTTTTTTTAATAAGATATCAATATAATTTGTCATTTTATAACTAACTTAAAGTGAGAAGAGTGTGATTATAAATAATATATGGACTTTATACAAGTTTATAATTAACTGAATACTTAAATTTGATGAACTGTAACATCCTCAAAGAAGGCCTAGACATGGGCGAAATTGGTATGTTAGTTATTTTGAATAAATTAATTAAAATATATATGTTCAAGTTATTATATAAGTTATGAAAATAGTTACTAAATGAAGTAATAATAATAAAAATAGATAAAAATAATAAAATAATAAATGGCTTTAGATAAGGATTTCAAAAATATCTTCGTTGGTTGAAACGGGTAAGCGAGTATTGAATTGTAAGTTGAAAAGGGAACAAAATACTACTTGTGGATAAATGAAACCATTTTGGTCAGTTTCCCTTTACACATTCAACACACACACTTACACACACTTTATCTTATTCTAGGCTTTTTGAAGGAGAATTCAAGATAAAACAATCAAGCTATCATTCCACCCTTTTCAAGTGCTAATAATACGTTCTTTCCTCATCTAATCCTCCCTTGTAAGTGTTCTTCCCTAGTTCTTCTTCCTTGTTCTTGTTTTTGGGTTTTTAGGTAAAAAATGGGTCAAACCCGAATTGACAATCAAGGACTGAAATTTTATGCTCTAATTAGTTCCTACAACACATATAGATTGATTGGAACTCAAATTATGAATTAGAATGGCTATTTTGATTGAATTTGTTTATTTGGTTTAAATGGGTCAAAAATGGTTTAAAATTAAAATAGCTATCAAGGACTGATTTTTATTGCTTCAATCAGTTCCTATAGCATCTACAAATCATATTAAGTAAGAATTATGGATTAGAAGTGTTGGATTTGATGAATTCTAAGAATTGGCTAAATTGGACATTTCATGGTTAATTTAAGTTGAATTTTTGTTTGAATTAACTGAGTGAGTGAAATGGATATTAGAAAGTTCCTACAAGTGTTAAATGATGTTGGTAAACACTAAAAATTGGTTAAAATTGATTTGGGTTGGATTTTGGTCGAATTGCACCTGCTGTGCAAAACTGCATTTTTGGCCACTTCTTTCGGAACGCGACGCGTTAGGTCACCAGTTTTGGTAATATGTTGTTTTTTTTATTTTTTGCGTGTTGATGTTTGGACTATTGTTATAAGTTAATATTTGGATTACAGGCACCATTAGAGGATTGCTTTAAGTAGCTTGGTTATTCTTTTCGTGTTTTGTTGTCTGAATGTAAGAAATGGTGTTATAGGTTCACCCAACGACCAAGAAGAGCCAAAAAACTATATTTGTCTATTGTAGCTATATAGGTCAGTACCGGTTAACCTAAGCATGATAATAAGAATATTATATAGTTAATATGAATGTTAAAGCTAAAGTTGAGTAATTGTGCAGATGTTGTTTAAATGCATTGAGTTATTATTTGATATGCATGTTATAGGCTTGAGTAGGCCAATTGTGTTATGATATGATATGTAACCATGTTAAAGGCTTTTGTAGGACAACTTTGTTATGATATGGCTTTTGTAGAACAACTTTGATGTGTTATGGCTTTTGTAGACCAATGTGTGTTAGTGCCGGCACTTTGTTGAATGTTTGGGGCCAGCTTGTCTGAATCTAGTTAGGGCCTTGTGACGTCAGCTATGATGTACGGTGATTCGACGATCGCGAATCTTGGTTCCCGGAAAACCTCGGTCCCTCAACTTGATGATGGGCTCTCATTTCCCACCGACCCCGATTGGCTAATTGTCTTGTTAACGCAATGGTGGACTGCTACCCACTTCTCCACCGGTGCGGTGGAAGTATTTGGTTTCCGCGGTCAGGAACATTCAGTCGGGTTAGCTACTTTGCAAGACCTGATTCCTGCTGACTAACAGGTGCTTCGCAATGTGCTAGGATAGACTTGCTTGTTGATGTGTGATACATGATATTTTTGTTATGATGCTTCTGCTTAACTGTTATTCACTAGCTATTTGTAGCTAACCATTTCATGTAACAGGTAACTAGGTATGCTGGTAAGGACGGTTGCTAGTTTGGTTTAAGCTACTGGTTTTTGAGGGAACACATTTGTTTATGTATTAGATTACTTTTTAGTATTATGTTGTAATGGTTGGCCGATATTTGGTAACTCCGGTGGTTATGTTTTGTTGCAACTCATTTATAGGTTGTAAATATTAAATTAGATATTAAATGTTTCTGCTGTGTCGGCTGTAGATATTTTTGATAAAATGGGTTATGAAAATATTGTATTTACAGCCGTATCCACGCAGTTTCAAAACATGAAACGGATATAGTTAAAAAAATAAGATTTTGAATTTGATGGTGTTACATGAACGACATCATTTTTTTGCTTATATGATTAAATTTTGGTTTTTTCCTTAATTAGTCTAGTTTACTAATAACCAAAAAACTAATAACCTAATGGTATACCCGGTGTGCAAGACGTACCACAAGGTTGTGGGTTCAAGTTCTGTGCTGGATAAAAAGGTGTAGATTTATGATTAGATCTAGAGAGTGTGCTCTATCATTAAAAAAAATTAGTTTACAAGTAATTAATTCGATGTCAACTTATTATACGTTTTAACCTTAATTTCAAAAGTTATTCCTTTAATATAAAATAAAATGTAAAAAACCATTAAAACTTTAAAAATATATATAATTCTATGAACTTACTTGGATAATATATTATTATAAATTTTTATAGCTAAGTTTACTATATTAATACTTTAAAGATATATTTAGCATATGCGATTTAGTGAATTCTTAATTTTCTCCACCATTCATTCGTTTTACTAGTATGCAGTCTAAAGAAAGTGTATTAGAACAAAACATCGAATACTATTCTTTTTGGAGCCTAATTGCATATAAAATGTGTGCTATCTCATTTCACTAACTATACTGGAAAGCCCTCACCATAGTAACCACGCGTATAGAAGGGGACGCTTTGAAGAGGAAGATGAACCAATGAGTTCGTTGTTAGTTATGTTGGATTGTGTGATAAACAACAAAAACTTTAATAAAATGAACACAACGGAAGCAAAACCAAGGGATCTAAGTTTCAATCAAATACAAGTAACAAGAACAACCAAAAGAGGAGAAAAAATTGGAACTTAAGCAATGTGAAAGAGACCAATAGTAGGATTCTCTCTATCAGGAGCAAACCCCAAAGAATTAGATTAAAGAGAGTTGTATTACGTTTAGGTTATCTCTAAGATACAATTAGGATTAGATAATCTTATCATTTATTGTTTAAACTTTAAATTAATTATAAACAAATGCAAGATAAGCCCCTTAAGCAATTGTAAATAAATAATAATAAACTATCTAATATATACTAATTACTAGAAACACCCTCTAGTAATTCCATATTAATTAAAACACCATTTATCAACTAATTATTTAAAACACTTTTAATTAATTACTAGACGAAACCTATTACCGGACTTTGTGTGAGACCTAATAGGTACATGCATTTAAGTATAGCTACTATTTTATTGTGACAGTGGGCATATCTCCAACAGACTCCCACTTGCACATGTCACAAAAACTCAATAGTAACCTTGACAATGGTCGGTATTAAACAAGCACACCATTCCCCTATGATAGCATGATCTCTGAATAAGCAGACCTTATAGGAAAGTGATCAAATATCCATTTGTTACAGATATCCTTATGAAAACCACACATGGAACTTGGTCAATCTGTAAAAACCAAATTACAAGATTAATCCAACATTAATCCAGTCCGAGTATGCATACATTTAGTGTCAGCACCAAATCATCAAGGGGCCCATGGATATCACTTTTATCATAAGATAAAAGAAACAAATAGTATTGACTACATAGATCTCTTTCCCACTAATCATGCTACATCCAATGTTTTCCTTTATAGCCGCCTATTATGGACAACGTTAAAGAAACATCAAGACATAATAGATTATGTGTCAAGAATCTAATGCATCCCTACTTAAGGATATAAGAGATAACCATCTTAGAATTGCTTGTGACAAGATCCATGAAGCAATCTCTAAGTGCGGGTTGATCCAATACTTGATCTCTATCAAGTAAATGTGAGTGTATAGTTGCATCTCTATGCTATATCCAACCATTGGATAGTTAACTAACACTCCACATCAGTCTTAATTCACTACTCCCTTCCGTTGGAGAACAACTGACCGTGGAAAGTTTTGAACTAAAAGTTCATGGAAGTTAATAAACATGCAAAATGAAACTTCAGTAATACACCAAATGATAGTAACTGCTCCAAGCACATATTAGAATCTCAATCATAATATCTATACATCATAAAGAAAATGTATAAGTTTCGCAATCTCAAAACTACTAAAATAAATAAAGTCATGACAAGTCGCAATCAAACAGATCTAATCCCTATAGACCTAGTATGAGCATCATCCTTAGGCTGCAACAAGGGCTTGGTGAAAGGATTAGCCAAGTTCCCATCTGAGTCAACTCTACTAATGATAATGTCTCCATCCTCGACTATCTTCTACATGTAGTGGAACTTCCTAAGTGTATGCCATGTACGCTTATGTGACCCGGGTACTTCAGCAAGAATAACTGCACCCTTATTGTCACAAAAGATATCTATGGGATCATGAATAGTTGGAACTACCCCGAGATCCCTCATAAACTTTTTGATCCACATGGCCTCTTTTGCAACTTCATTGACTACAATGTACTCAGCCTCTGTTATCGAGTCTGCTACGGTGCTCTACTTGGAGCTCCTCTAAGTGATTGCTCCGCCTTTCAACAAAAACAAGAATCCCGATTGTGAGGAAGAATCATCCCTATCAGTTTGGAAACTAGCATAAGTGAAACCCTTTACATTGAGAATCTCCGCACCTCCATAAACCAAGAACATTTCTTTGGTTTGTCTCAAATACTTAAGGATGTTCTTTACCACCATCCAATGGTCATTGCCCGGATTAGCCTGATATCGGCTCGTCATGCTTAAAGCATACCACGTGTCAAGTCTAGTACATATCATGGCATACATGATCAATCTTATAGCCGAAGCATAAGGAATCCAACTCATGCGTTTTTGTTCTAAATCCGAATCGAGACACTGGGCCTTGCTTAGTGCCAAACCATGTTGCATAGGAATGAACCCCTTCTTGGAGTCCTGGATGTTGAACTTTTTCAACACTTTGTCTATGCACAGCTTAGACCATTAAGACGCCTAAATCTATCTTTATAGATCTTGATGCCTAATATGTATGTTACATATCCCATTTCCTTCATTGAGAAACATTTCCCTAGCCAAGTTTTTGCACTTTATAAAATAGGGATATCATTTCCCATGAGAAGTATTTCATCCACATACAACACAAGGAAAACTACAGTGCTCCCACTAGCTCTAACATATACGCATGGTTCATCTTCACTCCTCATAAAACCAAACTCTTTGATTTTCTCATCGAAGCAGATGTTCCAACTATGAGAAGCGTGCTTAAGTCCATAAATGGACTTCTTAAGCTTACACACTCTATCAAGATGCTCAGACTGTACAAAACCCTCAGGTTGTGTCATAAACACATCCTCAGAAAGCTTACCGTTAAGTAAAGCAGTTTTTACATCCACTTGCCATATTTCGTAGTCATGAAATGCAGTTATGGCAATAAGTATACTCATGGATTTCAACATAGCCACTGGTGAGAAGGTTTCATCCTAATCTATACCATGAGTTTGCATATAGCCCTTCACCACGAGTTTGGCTTTGTACGCGTGTACTTTGCCATCCATGTCAATCTTTTTCTTGAAGATCCATTTACACTCCACTGTCTTTTGACTGGGTGTCTGATCAACCAAGTCCCACACTTGATTATCATACATGGATTGCATCTCGCTATCCGTAGCCTCCTTTAATTTAGTGGCCTCATGGCCTGCCATGGCTTCCTAATAACTTTTAGGCTTAGTATGATCCACCAATGCATCATCACCATCAAATATAAGTAAACTTAATATTTCTGGTGCATGACGTACTCTTCTATAAGACCTATATACAGGTGGTGGCTGAATGTCAGATTCCTTAGTAACTCTTTGCTGAGGTTCAACAAGTGCATGTTCTACAACCTGCTGTTGAGAGCTAGTGCCAACATCAGATTCCATGTTGGTTGACTCTTGAATTTCTTCAAGATCAATTCGGCTCGCACTGATTTCAGCTCCCTTTCAAGGAAGACTGCCCTTCAAGCAACAAACACTTTGTTCTCATAGGTTCATAGAATAAATATCCAAAAAAATCAGCTAGATATTCAATAAAATTACACGTTCAAGTCTGTCTTGAGCTTCATGACGTACGTAAGGCTCACAACCCTAGATTTTTAAATATGCGAGTGACGGAACTTTCCCACTCCACATTTCAGAAGGTGTTTTGGAAACCTTCTTCGTTGGCACAAGATTTAGGACCCTTGCTGCAGTCTCAAGAGCATATCCTCATAAACTGATTGGAAGATTTGTTCGGTTCATCAAGGAGTGTTCGATTTCTCCTCTCAGCTACACCATTATGCTGTGGTGTCCTAGGTGGAGTAAATTATGCAGTTATGCCACAATTCCTTAGATGATCTCGAAACTCTTGATTAAGATACTCACCACCCCTATCAGATCCGAGAATCTTAATCTTCTTCACTATTTGATTCTCTACTTCGTTTTGAAATGTCCTGAACACCTATAGGGTTTTAGACTTATGTTTAATTAGGTTAACAAATCCATACATACTGAAATCATTAGTGAATGTCACAAAGTATCTCTCGCCTTGTGTTGTGACTGATCTGAACGGCCTACATATATCCGTGTGTACTATGTCCAACAGATCTTTTTCCCGAATGATTCCAAAATCCCATCCACTTGGAGTTTGATGACACATTTCTTTTTAATGTGACCAAGACGACAATGCCACAACTACGACTTATCTAAACCATTTTTGGATTGAGCCGATTCAACATTATGAATTGAACTTTGAGTGTCTCTAACATTTATACTTGTTTCATAAATCCATTACATGGGTTAGCTTTAAAATATAACACATTATTCTTATAAACAAGAATTGATCCATTATCAAACCCAAAAGCCAATACCATCCTTAAATAAAGCATAAAAGGAAATAATGTTACTCGCCATATCGGTCGAGTTGCAACAATCAATTAAAACCATAGATAATCCAAACAAAAAAGAAAGCTCATAATTTCCTATCACGTCAACCAAAGCAATATGCTTGTTGCCCATGATTAGGTGCAGCTCCACACATCCCAGCTTCCTACTACTTTTTAGTCCCTACATATCAGTAAAAATGTGAGTACCACATCGTATGTCCAACACCTAGAAATTAGAAGCAGAAGTACTATGGAGTTCAAAGATATACATACCTGAAGTTGTTGCTCCATTAGCTTTGAGCTTCTTCAGCTCAGGTACTTAGGACAAGAATGCTTCTAGTGTCGTACCTCCGTGAAGTGAAAGCATACATCATCCTTAGGAGTCTTTGATTGAGGTATGTTAGACTAGGCATTCCCTTTGCCCTTTGCCTTAGGAACAGGGTTAGGCTATATAGCCTTTCCCTTCCCCTTGCCTTTAGTTAAGGAAACCTTTTTCTTTTTCACACCTCCCCCCCCCCCCCTTATGGCTAACACGGAGGTAGCAGACTTAGCTTTGTCCATGTTAGACTCAGTGGTCTTAAGCATGCCATGGAGCTCCATTATAGTCTTCTCCATATTGTTCATATTATAGTTTAGAATGAAGGGATCATATGAACTAGTCAGCAAGTTTAGGATAAAATCCCTAGCAAGCTCCTGACTTATGGGGAAACCAAGATGCTCAAGCTGGTCAACGTACAATTTCATCTGTAGAACATGTACACTGACGCTACTGCCCGAGGCCATTTTGCAACTCGCTAGAGATTTGACTATGTGAAACCGCTTTTCCCTAGCCTGCTCTTAGAACATTTTTCTCGGCTGGTTGATCATGTCATACTCCCCAAGGCTCTCCATACCCTTTTGGAGTTCAGGTGCCATGGTCGCTAACATGAGGCAAGCGGCCTTGTTTGATTCGGTTAGACGTCTCTCATACTTTTCCCGAATCACATGAGATGCTCCGGTAGTGGGTGCCTCACGCAGCGGTTCCTCTATAGCCCTCTGCTTCTTTCCCATCCAGACATCTAGACCATAATTCTCAGGTTGCGAAGCCAGTCTATGTAGTTCAAGCCCGTAAGCTTGTCCTTCTCAAGGAGCCCTTTCAAACAAAAGTTTGACATTGATGAATTCGAGGAGTTGTTGTTCCACATCTATCAAAAGAAAAGACTATTTTAGTATTAAATGATCCTTCTAATTATCCATATGTTTATAACAAAATTAATTTAACAAGGCTAAGATCCATATATCACTCCTAGCTACGATGGGTGTACCGGGGATCGCAACTTAAAGCTATTTTGGTAGGTAACCATTTTACCAATTTCATCTCTATGAAATTCCATTATGTCATTTTGCATGTTTCCCATCCACGCTAATCCTTTCCCGTGACAGGTTTACCATGAATCACGAGTCCAAATCGTAAATCAACCATACTAAGACATGTAACATTCGGCCCAAGACTCTCGGGTATCACGAATATCACAAACTTTATTCCTAAAATCTAACCGACGAGTTGGCTAAAGACCTTCCCCATGACGAAAGATAATTAGTTCAAATGCGTGTCTTATATGGAGAGCGTGAGATATACATTAAAACCGGGTTTTTGGTTTTCTTAGTTAAAACATTTTTAACTGTTTCATTTTAGCATAACTTAGTTTTAACCATCTTAAAACTTTATGATAAAACCAACTTTTTTAACCATCTTAAAACTTTATGATAAAACCAACTTTTATCTATTTGCTAAAACGTACTCGCAATTATTATTAACTCATTAATGAATTTTTATTGTGTTTCAAATTATTTTAAAAGATTATCTAGCAAGCAATCTAAACAAAAAAAATAATAAACACAACCACACTGCAAGTAACGATACATTTGCCTCATTCCTATGTGTTTTACCCGTTAGCCACCACGAGTAAAACAAGGTCAATCTAAGGGACAAAACAATCAACCAAAGTGAAGTGCAGGCTCCCACTAAACCCGCCATTCTTCCAATGCTTGAGTGGGTTCACGCCAAGACGTCAATATTCATGACTCCTTGTTTTGTTGTCTTCTTTCTTCTTTTATATTTAAAAATTAAATTAAATTAAATTCTTATACTAATCTATACTATATACAATTTACATAGGAATTTAATTAAACGACACGTAGGTCGCGCAAAAACCAACAAAGAAAAGAAACAACCAAAACCATCACATCACATAGGTCTAAATGAGGCCAAACGTTATCGGGTCGTCCATACAACACAAACATGTATAGATAATGTCATGGAGTGCCAAATACATGCAAACAATACTTTGATAAAGATCAAGAAAATATACAATTTTGGCACAAAAATATCAATCCTTGCTAAAAGGCACACTTTATACTTATTTAAGTATGGTTTCATGCCAAACCATCCAAACATCAAGTATACAAGCGAATCAAAGTATTCGGGAAAACACAAAATAAATAAAGACCAATTTCGTTGTTGTAGTGACCGAATTCCCCACGCTTGTAACATTTCACATGGTTTTTATAACCGACACGTTCATTCCCATCTCGACTTGTCCTAGGCCCACGGCCTCTTCCTAGCCCCGTCCAAAGCCACTCCGATTTGAACCTCCACTACAACAATGCTTACAAATGTGTGATTTTTCTTCGCTAACCAACAACAACCCACCTTGAGTGTCCTCGGTTTTCTCCGTTCCTTTCATACGCTCCTCATAGGCCTTTAATCTGTCACCGGCCTTGTCAAATAGCATCAAATCCAACTCGAAACACTACTCTATCAAAGCCACAATTTGAAGAAAGGACTTAGGCATCGAATCAAGTAGCCTTTTCACCAAGTCCACTTCTTGAAGCTCGTACCCAAGACTCCTCATCACCTTCGAATCTAAGCCTCTCAACTTCGTTGAAAAATCATCTACGGCTTCTCCCTCCTTCATGCACAAGCTTTCCAACTCCCTTTTCAATGTTGCAAGACGAGCCGTTCTCACCCGATCCACTCCCAAATGTCGTGTTTTTAGACCATCCCATATTTGTTTTGGATCGGTGTAACTCATCATTTGTAAAACCATTTCTTCCGGTATTGCTTGAAACAGAAACGCGAGAGCTTGTTTAGACTTCTTTATATTCGTTTTTTCACCTAAAATCTTTGGTTGGACCGTCTCCCATAACCCATATGCATCCATAATCGACTTGACTTTGACCACCCACACAGGATAATCCGTCGAGGTTAATACCGGGACTTGAAACGACATCAAACCTCCTTCTTTTGGTACTAACACCAATGTAATCTCCCCTCTTTAACAGCTTCAACCCTGTTCCGATCAAACCCGTTCCATGAACCCTACACCACCAACCAAGAAGAACAAGCTACAAGCTTTATCGTCTTCTTAAACCTGCAAAACAAACCAAATCCTAAGCCACCTGCTTTGTCGGATCTTTTCCCGTTCGTTTTTCACGCACCTCTGCCAGTTAGTCTCTTTTCCAAAACGAACAGGTTGATCAAGAGTATAAGTTGCTTTCGTGATTTTTCAACTTACACCCCGTTAGAAAGAACGGGGTCTGGTACCAAGTGTTGATATCGAAGCAAATAAAAGAAAAAAAATCTGAAGCTCACGAAAATGAGATGAGAAATAAGCTACATGAAGAATAGGAATGGCAACGGGGCGGGTTCGGGGCGGGGATTGGTCCCCCCGTCCCCGCTTAAAAATGGCGGGGATTTAAACGGGGATCCCCGTCGGGTAATCGGGGAAAACCGCAGGGAAACGGGTATCCCCATTTAATATAAACATGTGATTAAATAGGTAATTTTCACCGCGGATATACCCATTAAACGAAAACTATGATTTTTCACTATGGTTATCGTCGTTGTTAAGATTTTACCATGAGTTTTAGAAAACAGTTATATTAAATTACACGACATTATCGAATATAAACATATCTGAACTGAAATTAAAGACTTAAAGAATTTAAATGCATCAAAAATATCAAAACCAAATAATTCAAATAAAGACAACGATTAAAATTAGGTTGTGTGAAAATGTATAAAGATTTGTATATTTTATATTTAAAATCAATTGTATGTATGTGTGTGTGTATATATATATATATATAATTAAAAATTATAATCGGGTATGTCGGGTAATCGGGGCGGAGATCATCAAGCCCGTCCCCGTCCTCATCCCCGTTTAAATAATCGGGTTTCCCCATCCCCGCCCCGTTTATGTCGGTTTCGGTTTTTTTTGCCATCCCTAACGAAGAAGATACACAACTTTCAAGTATGAATAAAAAGTAAAAGCTGCAGAAAAAAATAAAGCTTACATACTTCCAAAAGAAGAGAGGCCTATATATAGGCTTATGCACAAATGCGTGACTCACGAAAGTTGTAATCGAGCCGAATCGAGTCGATACACTGTCAAGCTCGAGCTCGACTCGGTTCTAAAACTCGAAGCTCGAAACTCGACTCGAGCTCGGCCGAGCTTTGATTTTCAAACTCGAGCTCGGCTCGAAAAAGTAATCGATGCTTTCGAACTCGACTCGGCTTGAATCGGCTCGACTCGAAGAAATTTTAATTAATTAAAATATTTGAAATACATATGAGATTCAAGTCCAAAGATATCAACAATGATCTGGTTTGATTTTTTTGAAAGAAAATTAAATATATAAATAAACATATCCAGATTTATATGAGATTAAAGACCAAACATCCATCTTAACTTTCATTTCTGCATTATGACTTTGTTGCAGCCTTTGAAAATGAAACAATACACTTCTAAATTCCATTTCGAAATTCCAACCCCTAGTACTCGAACAAAGAAAACAATACATATATAAATTAATCAAAAGCAAAACAATACATATATAAATGGAACGAAAGCATTCAAAGCAATATATATTTCGTGCCCCAAGTTACTGCACCGATTCATATCACTTTATACCAGTAAATCACAAATTTTCATATATGGCTGATCTAGGGTTACAATCACAAGTTAGGGAAAACAAATGGAGAGAAGAAGAGAACGACGTATAACTACAGAGAGAATAGAGAGATGGAGGATCGACGGTAGAAGACAATCGAGATGATTTGTAAGATAAGAACTCTTCCATTTGCCTGCTGCTGTACACTAGTGAGAAGAAGAGAGCGATCGAAAACCCATGTGTTCGTTATTGTAGAACAAGAAATAATGGTGAAGAATATTCTGAAATTATTTGAAGAACTCTTCGATTTTACTGGAAATAACAATTACTTTTTGGGAAGAACTTTGTGAATCGGAAGGGAAGAAGGAGGGGTTAAACAAGAATGATGAAAGATTGACGGCTTGAGAAATGGCATAGACATTTAGGGTTTTTTCTTATATAGTATGGTTACATATGTAATATGTGTTGTATAAAAGGGTAAAAGGGTAATATAGCATAAGCTCGATTAGGCTCGCGAGCCTGACGAGCTGAGTAATATGGAACTCGAACTCGACTCGAAACACTACTCGAGTAGCTCGAGCTCGAGCTCGACTCGATTCAGGCCGAGTCGATTTCGAATATTTTTCGAGTCGGTCCCGAGTAGCTCACGAGTTGTCTCGGCTCGATTACACCCCTACGCGTGAGTATGTGCAAAGAAAACAATAAAAAAAACTAACCTACCTAAGAACCAGTAAATGGACTACTTTTTCTACCCAACGTGCTTACATAAAAATCGGTCAACCTTTTACCAAGCACTTTATTTTTAATTTTAATTTAAAATCAAACCATGCATAAATAATGAGATAACCCACAGCCATGAAAACGATTAATCCAACACATCTCACAATAACCTTGGTTAGTAAGAACTTAAGATACACTGTGAATACAAATAGACCCGAAGCCTATTAGCTTAAACTGAAATATGTAAAACATGGACGACTTACAAGAAAATAGAAGAAAAAACATACAAATACAAATGGGTGCATAATAATGAAACAAACACTTAACTCATTACATGATAATTCAAATTCAAAGTAATTAATAAAGTATTATTTTCTAGGGTTAATAGTGAAATAGGTTTGAATCATGGTAAGAGTAAACAAGACGAATGCAGCAAGTAAAGCAATGATGTTCCATGGACTATTGAAATATGTAAGCCTCAACCATGCAATATGTTTTGGCCAATAATTATTGTAGTAGGTTTCCAATTCTTGCCATTGCTCTGCGTAAAAGCTATCTACTATAACATGTTTGCATATGCTGTTGATCATACTCGCAGCTTCTTCATTCGAACCAAGGTTGTTGATGATGATTTTAGATTCTACCAGCTTGGCAATGTCGTGACCACTATCAACTAAACCATCAATTGCCGCCGCAAGTGATGTAAAATATGGATCAACTTTAGAGGTCTGTTCGTATGCAATAATGTTCCGTAAAAAAACCTCAGTGTTGTCGTAGATTTTTAGTATTGGCATTTTGAGTGTAGGCCTAACCTTAAACCAGGGAAGGCATGCAAAGTTTAACCATTCAATTTTTATGTCCATTAGCCAACTTGCATCTTGATTAGGCTTAAAAGTCACCCCTGCCTTCTCCAGTTCTATAACAGTGCGGATTGAAGGACAATCATATGTTGATGATATAGTAGATACTGGCTTGTAACATTTGTGAAGAAGGCCAAGAATATGATCATGATCACTTGCATTGTGCGAGATATTAGGGTTTTTAAGGATTCTTTTAAACAAGGTGGTACTTCTACACATTCGCAAGATAACATCAGTAATCATCATATTCTTTCTTCGTGTATCTTTCAATATAGTGCACCCAAAGATATCATTAAGAACAATGAATGGAATCTGGTTTTCAACTAGCAGCAAGTCTTCTAATATGGTATTCATACGATGACAATCACTTATAATTTCTTGGAACAAAATATAACCTAAAATGAAACAACCATCGATTACCATAATTCTGGCAAGTTCATCATCACTATAGGGCTTCATCCCAACATAGCATTCCCTGATTTTGTTTATCGATTCATTTACCTTGCTTAAACATTCTTCTAAAGTTTGCTCTATATGCAAGTCCAATTGGACCAACAGATGATGCACGTAATTTTTTTTCAATTGTTCACCGTCTGTAAGATTTTCATCTTCATGGTGCAAAGGTCCAATGGAGACCACGCGAGGGTTGAAAGAGTTTGGACTCACATCTCTGAGCCTACTAGGAACCATGGCGATTGATGTCGACCATTGCCTATTTAAATTATTTCCTTTTAAATAATCCACTAGAATTTGGACACTTTCTTGAATGTTAATGTTATTAGCACCTGTCATTGGGGTTGCTAGAAAATTGTCCTGTGTGAATAATATCTAAAAAGAGTTAGAGAAATTTTAAACGGTAAAGGAATAATTGTTTTTTTATAATGCTACCAAATAAATGTCTAATCCTCCGATTAAATTTGTTTGTGTTTTTATGTGAAAAAGGTAATTTTTTCCAATAAAAAAATATAATTATTTTTGCTTAAAATATCAATATATGCTCAAAAAAATTATTTTGTCTTAAAAATAAAACCAATTTTTATATTTCGTCCGTATGCAATTGTGACAAGAATAATAGGTAGTGGGTCCCCACTTCCAACATGAGACAGACTAGGAACTGAAAATCATTTGATAAAATCCATGAATAGAACCCAGTATCGAAAAAGACCTTAACTAAAAATAAAATAAAATAAAAACCTTAAATCAAAACATTGAACTAGTAGATCAAAATAAATAAATAAATAAATAACCCGAAATCAAGACAAATTTAAAATCGGAAAAATCCCAAAAATTAATCAAACATGCATAACAGGGTTCAATAGGTTTCAAGTTTCATCACATTGATTTCACGACAGAATGACTTTGTAATGTACTTAATAAAGGCCGTTACTCCATTCATAGTATTGGTTTTGAGTATCAAACTCACAAACTTACAATATCAAGCTTGAATTTGGAAGAGGGTTCAATGTGGTGATGAATCAAAAACATGCAGATCGACCTAAGTTTGACGGGCTTGAATATATAATAAAAGGCATAACTTAAATATTATCTAATTATTTTATTTACGTTTTAGCTGTCTAAAATAGTTAATTATATTGTAAAACATATTCCTAGGTTCATATCACTAAAATAGATAGGATGATGCATCTGAACGAGAAGCTCATACGTACTATGGGGAATTAGCTCAGCTAATTAGCTAAACGCTACTGTGAATCAAAACAATCGATATGTGGTGGGTACAAAAAAACTCACCTTAAAGATGATAGATGATCAATCGATGTATAGTAGTATGTGCAGAAAGGGGCGGTGGTACAACAATCAGCAGCCGTGGTGCAGCCGGCCCGGATGACTTTTGTCTGGAGATCGAATACTTCACTTATAAAGATTAATGAGAAGATTGCTTATATATGAGAATTTCTGTTCGTACAAGAACTGCGAGAACCATTTTAAACCAATCAATTAATTAGTTGTCATAAATATGTTTTATAAGTTGAAAAGGGTATATTTGTAAAAATACACAAAACCCACTTCACCATCACCCACTTGCACCATCCCTTTTTGTTAAGATCGCAACCAGGGAACCGATCAACGATATTGTCCGCTTTGGTTTAACCCTCACGGGTTTAAAACGTGTCATATGGTAGGAATAAGATTTCCCCTCCTTATAAGGAGGAAGAATTCCCCTTGCCTTGTGGGAAGCTCCTGCATTGCTACAAGAGTGGTGGGTTTAAGGGTCGCGGATTTGACCGGCTCAAGGAAACGATGAGCCCCATGAACTCAACATTTCCTCTCCCCAACATCGGTGCGGCCCCGGCTCTGATACCAATTGTTAGGATCAAGGCGCTTACTGCTAGACCAAAAGGAATTCCTTGTGATCATTGCGCTACCTCTTTCTTATATATTGAGTAGCCTAGCTCGCCCATGAGTCGAATTATTTCGGAGATGTTGTGCGATACCAACATCCCCCCCCCCCAACATCTGACGCAAATGCCTTAAACTCATGGGATTCCTACTTGTCACAACCTACAATCGGATTTAGAAAGATGGCGGACAATGACTCATCCAACTCCCCCCCCCCCCAACATTTTTTTGCATGTTGTGGGATTCGAACCCATGATCTCGCTGTGATACCAATTGTTAGGATCGCAACCAGGGAACCGACCAACGATATTCTCCGCTTTGAGTTGCCCCTCACGTCTTTAAAACGCATCATATGGTATGAGTAATTCCCTTCTTATAAGGAGGAAAAATCCCCCTTGTCTCACCGATGTGGGATGCTCCTAGATTGCTACAGGAACGGTGGGTTTAGAAGTCGCGGATTTGACAGGATAAAGGGTTCGATGAGCCCATAAACACAACACTTTCAAATCCAAATATATAGACAATCTCTTGAGATCCAAATTCCAAACATACATACACCTCTTGAGATCTGCTCAAGCCTTGAAATCACCGGCGACCAACCTTGTTTCCGGTAATCACCTATGGCCGACAACCGCAACAAGCCGGCTATGCTTCATTGCTCCTCTCGTTGCCTTTTTTGTTAGTCATCGTTGTCGCTGCCGACACAACACACTATAAGGCAACAGCACCATCGACATTAGGATCATCACCATCGCCTACACCATCACATACAACTTTATTGCAGTCATCGACCCTTCCACCGCCCAGTGCAGCCGACGAGGCTTCTTGCGCATGCCAATAATGTTTTGGCAACAAAAATCTTCCACTCTCCTTCTTGAAGAAATCGTCGTTTTCCATTCTAATTGCCTATCCTTTGAAGATACTAAAAAATCTGGTTCATATGTTTGTTTTTAGTGGTCTCGGTTACTAAGGTTATGTTTGGGATTGAAAATTTCTTTATGATATATTTGAGAATTCTATGTCAACCGGAAGATCTTATTTATCTTTAATTTTGTTCTAATATTCACAAAGGAATAATATTTTATTTAAGAATATAAGAAATGAATTAATTATTTACAGTCTTTGTGTTAATCTTGATTTTCATAGGATGATCGTTGTTGAGCAATTTTAATTTTAAAGTTTCTCCATCATAAGAAATGAATATGGCAGAATCATAATTAGGTACTTAATTCGTTTTATTTTTGTAATTCTTGTACAAAATCAACTTATGAAGTTTATGGTCCGTTAACTTGTGAACAAGGTTACAAGGAGAACTTGGTTTTATTGTAGTTCATTCAATTTGAAAACTCAATTCAGGAGGATATATGTTTAAATATATTCGGCAGTAAACTAGTAATAAAAATGTGTGTTATGGGCAGTATTCACGGATGAACACAATACACAAAACAAAACTTTTGTAAATCATATGTTGTGTTTAGTAGTAAACATTGTATTACTAATAATTACTAGTTTTGATAGCTGTTGGGTGTGGCTGTATTCACTGATGAACACAATATGCATAACGAAAATTATGTAAATCATACGTTTTGTTCACTACCGAACACCCTATTAATAATAAATTATTAGTAAATTCTATAAATTTGAAAAAAATTAATTAGATAGAGAAAAAATTAATTAGAGGAAAGAGAAAAAAAATTATTTACTAATTTACCCATTTGAATTAAATAAAAATAATAATTATGATTAATGTGAATTATAAAATTTATTTACTAATTTACCAAAATTACACATTTTCAACATATTATCAAGAAAAAAGATGAAACAAACACAGTTGTAAACAAGGACTATTATTAACAGATAAAATATATTTAGGGTTGCATCATTAGAGTTATTATTATTGATATTTAGCCCATGCAAATCTATGTGTGTGCTTTTGTTGGCCCATTAGGGTTTTATTATCATATATGTTGTATTTATTCTCAAGATCGGTGAAATGATGAGCATGAAAGATATTATCTTCCTTTATGGTATTAGAGCCGTGATTCCTTCTCCCCCACGGCTCCTTAACCAAAATTCTTCGTTTTCTTTTATTCGTTCATGGCTTCTCAACCTCACGTACATAACATATTTGATCTCTAAAGGTTTTGTTCACCATTGCATTGAAGTAGCCTGCCCCTCTATCCCTTTCATATCAAGATATAGGAACCGTTCTTTTCATCTTCAGCCATGACTGGTAGCGCAGAAACTCCACCTGTCAACACCGACAAACCGTTCGGGATTACAAATATCAAATCCTATGTACCCATCATACTTAGCTTGAAGAAACTTAATTACAACTCATGGGGTGTGCTGTTCAAAACACAATATTGTTCAAGTTTCGGTGTTCTCAAGTTTTTGGAAGAAACAGCGACATCCTCAAATGTGACTGATCTAGAGTGGAACAAACTTGACAGCTTGGTAAAGATTTGGATATGCGGAACAATATCGGAGCCCTTACTTGAGATGGTTAATTAATGCTAAAGACGTTTGGGATCATCTTAAGAATTTGTTTCATGATAACAAAGATGCTTGTGCCCTTCAACTTGACAAAGAACTTCGAACCATCTCGATTGACAACCTTACGGTAACGGAGTACTTTCAAAAGATCAAGGGCATGGCAGATCGCCGTGGAATTTGGGATCTCCAGTGGCAAACAAAAACTTGGTATCTTAGACGATCAATGGTCTCCGTAATAAATATGCTCAGGTTGCTCGAATTATTAGACATCAAGAATCCCTCCCGGATTTTGAAACTACCCGTACTATGCTTTTACATGAAGAAAGCACGCTAAACAAGTGTTCTGTACCCGAGTCAACAAAAAATGATTTCTCGTCTCCGACTGTTCTAGTCGCGACACCAAACCGCACGTCTAGCAACTTAGGTTCTGCTCCACCGTTCTGTCGTAACTTCCAGCGAGGGGATTGTAGGTTTGGTGAGAAGTGTAGATTTATTCATGATTTACGTAATCATGAAGGGCTTCGTGAGTCACCATCTCGCAATACTCAAGGAAAGAAAAATGGATGGCAAAATAGAAAATTGTTTAACTCTTGTGATGGCATTAATCGTTGCAACAACAATTGGAATATGGGGTAACTAATGGCTTATGCACACTAGGCCCCAATTCAGCCAGTCTGCTCAGCCGCAGACTCCATTCCAACAGAATTTTATCTGGTCAAATTTTACAAATACGGCTCGGCCTCTTCAACCCGGTTCTGTTTTAGGACAACCGCCTCCATCACCAACTCCTTAAGCCACTACTCTGCCACAAGCATTTGCAACTATGTCTTTACAAGATCCCAGCGAATCGTATTGAAACATGGATACAGGTGCTTCTTCCCATGTTGTCTCAAATACTAGTACTCTTGATACTGTTTTTAATAAATGCCCATATTCGTCAATTCGTGTTGGTAACGGTCTGTACCCGTTACCAACACCGGACATAACATTATACCTACTTTGCACCGGCCACTACATCTACACAATGTTTTGGTCACCCCTAACATCATTAAAAATTTGATTTATGTTCGTCAGTTTACCCATGACAATAAATGCACTATTGAATTTGACGAGTTTGGATTTTCTATGATAGATTTTATGACTCGCCCTACCCTCCTTAGATGTGATAGCTCCGGTGATCTTTACCCCGTTCCCAAGCCTTCCACCACTCCATCTGCCCTACTCACTCTCAGTTCTTTTACGTGGCATCACCGTGTTGGACACCCCAATGAGGATGTGCTACGATTTCTTATTACTCGTAATTTGATTCCTTGTAATAAAGTGAAGGCTCCCGTCCTTTGTCATGCTTGCCAGCTTTGCAAGCACGTGAGACTTCCTTTTTCTAGTTCTAGTTCTATTGTTGAGGCACGTTTTGATCTTATACATTCGGATTTATGGACATTGCCTATTGTTAGTATTAGTGGTTTTAAATATTATGTTATCTTTCTTGCTCACTTTTCCCATTTTTTTTGTGGGTTTATCCTCTCCGCCATAAATCTAAAGCCTTGGAAAAATGTATACATTTTCGTGCTTACATTAAAACTCAATTTCATCGTGAAGTTAAAGCTCTTCGAGTGTGATCATACGGGAGGATTTAACAATACTTCCCTTCACCAACTTTTTGCCACCAATGGCATTCAAATCCGGTTTTCATGTCGAAAGACGTCTCAACAGAATGGTAAATCTGAGAGGATGATTGGCACCATCAACAATGCCAATCGCACGCTTTTGTTTCAGGCTCACCTACCCCCACCTTTTGGCACCATCTCCTTATGGCCACCTCTCTACTTAACAATCTTCTATCCACGGTCATTCATAACGAAATAACATTCACAAAAACCCAAACTATTCCACTTTTCGCACATTCGAGTGTCTTTGTTATCCCTATCTACATACACCTCACAAACTTGCACCCAGATTCACTCCATGCATCTTTCTAGGATGCCCAGCCAATCACTGTGGATATCGTTGTCTCAATTTATCTACCAACAAAATCATTATTTCTTGCCATGTCACTTTCGATGAGAATGTCTTTCCCTACAGCTCCATTACGCCACATCAGCCACCCCTCATACATTTTTTAGATTCTTCTGAAGATTATGAACCAAATCTTATCTCTCGTCAGCTTCTTACCACCTCGGTCTCTTTTACACCCGCTACCTCAACTACCACTACTGCCTACTACACCACCTCCTCCTACCCCTCCCCCTCCCCTAACCTATCCTATGGCCACTCGTTCTCGTGTCGGAACCCACAAACTTGTCAAACATATTAACCTTCATATCTCCCGTATCTCACGTATTCCCTAATCTCCTTCCACCGCTTTCTCTAATCCCTACTAGCGTAATGCTATGCTTGATGAATATGGTGCATTAATTAAAAACAATACATGGGTACTAGTACCGAGACCCCAGGGTGCTAACATTATTCGTTCTATGTGGTTTTTTAAGCATAAATATCTTGCAGATGGCACTTTGAGTCGCTACAAGGTTCGCCTAGTTGCTAATGGTCAAAGTCAACAACTAGGTATTGACTGTGATGAGACGTTCAGCCCGGTTATCAAACCTGCAACTATTCGCATAGTTCTTAGTCTTGCCATCTCTCGTGATTGGCCAATTCACCGGCTAGACGTCAAGAATGCCTTCCTCAATGGCCACCTTGCTGAGACAGTCTACATGTTTCAACCTCTTGGATTCACTCATCCATAACACCCTGACTACGTATGCTGCTTACAAAAGTCTCTTTATGGTCTCAAGCAGGCTCCGAGAGCCTAGTTTAAGCGCTTTGCAACCTTTGCTACCACTTTTGGCTTTCATCACAATCGTTGTGTTCCTTCTTTGTTTATTTTCCAGCATGACTCTAAAACTGCCTATTTACTGTTGTATGTTGATGACATTGTGTTGACCGCCGCTTCAACCGCTCTCTTACATCGGATCATCACATCTTTACATACGGGGTTTTCCATGAATGAGGCCATTAAACTACTTTCTTGGCATCACTGCTCATCGCACCAAATCGGCCATGTTCCTTTGCCAGGGCAAGTATGCCACTAACTTCTTAGCAAGGGTTTACATGCTTCGTTGTAATCCTTGTAAAATCCCGGTAGACACCGACTCCAAACTTGGACCTGATGGACCTCTTGTAAAAGACCCTGCTCTCTATAGAAGTCTTGCTAGCGCTTTACAATATCTAACTTTCACCGTACCAGACCTGGCGTATGTTGTGCAACTTTGTCTCTTTATGCATGATCTTAGAGAACCTCACTTATCAGCTTCAAAACGCATCCTTCGCTACATTAAAAGTACTTTAAGCCACAGTCTCCGTCTCTATGCATCTCCATGCTCCAAGTGTGTTGCTTATTATGATGCTGATCGGGGAGGTTATCCTTCTACATGGTGTTCTACATCGGGATATTATGTCTTCTGGGGTGATAACCTTCTGTCCTAGTCATCGAAGCATCAACCAACAATTTCACGATCCAGTGCAGAGGCAAAATATCGAGGAGTGGCAAATGCGGTTGTTGAGGCTTCTTGGATTCACAATCTTATTTGGGAAATACATACCCCCTTTCTTCGGCCACCATTGTCTATTGTGACAATGTTAGTGCAGTTTACATGTGCTCAAATCCCGTGCAACTTCAGCAGACAAAGCATATCGAGATTGACATTCACTTCGTTTGTGACAAAGTGGCAGTGAGTCATGTTCATGTTCTCCATGTTCCCTCTCATTATCAATATGCTAACTTCTTCACAAAGGGTCTCCCGTCATCTCTTTTCAACGATTTTAGATCGAGTTTGAGTGTGCTCTCACCTCTCGCTCAAACTTGGGGAGCCTATTAGCGGATGAAATATATTTAGGGTTGCATCATTAGAGTTATTAATATTATTTAGCCCATGCAAATCCATATGTGTTCCTTTGTTGGCCCATTACGGTTTTATTATCATATATCTTGTATTTATTCTCATGATCTGTGAAATGATGAGCGCGGAAAATATTAAGTTCATTTCACCGATCATGAGAATAAATACAAGATATATGATAATAAAACACTAATGGGCTAACAAAGGAACACACATGGATTTTCATGGGCTAAATCATCATAATAACCCTAATGATGCAACCCTAAATATATTTCATCTGTTAATAACTATGAAAGCTTCTGAGCACGAATTTAGATTGAAAATGTACTCGCAAAATGCAGACATTGGTTAATACTTGTGGCACCGAGTTTTATGGCGGCTCACAATAAAGAGGGCGGAAGAAGCTATGATAGTTGTGAATGATATAGAATTGATTTACCATAAATTTAAAGTAACTTAGGTAGTAATATTAATTATTATATGGAATTTAAAGTGAATATTGTGTTAGTATTGTTAATCATTATATGGAATTATTGAAGATAAAAATGGAAGGTCAAGATGTATTATTGACCGAAAATGAAGTATTCTTAATTTAAAACTAGCACTGTATTCGCGCAATGCGGCGGTGATGATAATAATTCGTACTCGACAATATGTTCGATTTCAATAATATATGGTATGGTATGTGTGGATTATGATGTTAGTAAAAGGAATTTGTTCGAGAGCATATCCATGTTCTTTTCTCTTTTTCTATTTTCTTTATTTTTTTCAATCAATCATTTTATTAGTTGTTAAAATAATTATAATAAAAAATATTATTATAAAATAATTAAAGCATGATTATTTAAATAATTGTTGTAATGTTTAATGATTTATTTTAAGCAACATTTGTCTTTAATTAGTTGAGATAATTAAGAGATTGAATGATTGATTACATGCTTTATAAATTACGATAGATAATAAAGAAAATGTTAAATCATTTATAAATTAGGGTTTAGTTCATCAAAATATATTCAACTTATCATGTTTTGATATTATATGTATGAAACTTTAAAATTTTCTATTGTGTGTATTGAACATTTAATTTGTCGCTATTATGTGTATTAAACTTTCTATTGTATGTACTAAACTTATACATTTTTTTCCTTTTTTATGTATCCAAAATACATACAATAGCAACAAATTAGAAGTTTGATACATACAATAAAAACTTTTAAAGATTGATACAAACAATAGCAAAACATAACAACTTGGATACATTTTGGTGAACTAAACCCTATAAATTAGTATAAATATAAATTAGCTGCTATCAATTTGATTTTCTTATCTGTAATAATTATTATCTAAGAGAATATTCCATAAAAAACAATATTATTTTCTCGAGTTTTATTCTACTCAAGAAATTAAATGAACTTGTACGAACTTTTATTAGTGACTAGATTATACTAAATCTAAACTTGTCGTTCAAACCAGACTTGAACAGTTAGATCATGGCGTAAATCAAGATAATTGATAAACCAACGACCCGGCCAATTTACAAAGTGTTATAAGCTAATAAATAATTAAGTTATGAGGAGATAAAACTCACCTAAGGCAGTTCGATGATCAACGGTAGCCGGCAACCGAGGTAGCAATGCTGGTGGCGTAGCAGGCCGGTGATGACTTCCGTCAACCTTCGATCAGAAGGAGCGCCGTTTAATTAAGAATGAGAAATTGCTTTCATCGTACTAAGATGAAGAATTTAAGGAGGGGTTTTATTGTTTTAATAACAAGTCTAGTTACGTAGTCGCTTTCGTTGACTTCACCTGCCCAGTTTCCTTTTTTTTTATTGTTGCACAGTTTTTAAACCGAAGAATGCTCCTCAGCTAATAGAGTCCAGTGGGCATTAATGATGTTTTTCCGATAGATCGAGCAGACTTGGTTTGCACGGGATACCTATAGCGCGTATTCCACAAAATCGAAGGTTATGTAGTCGCTTTCGTTGCTTTCATTGTATTAAGATGAAGAAATTAAGGAGGGGCTTTAATTATTGTTTTAATAACGAGTCTAGTAATGTATTGCTTTTGTTGACTTCACCTACCCCGTGGTCTTCTTTTTTTATTGCTGCCCAGTTTTTGAAACCGGCGAATGCTCCACAGCTAAGATCATGGCATCTAACCAGAATTTTTTGGAGTTTCTTACTGTAACATAGCATTCACATCATCTCTCACTTCTAACTCTCTCTAACTCATAAACCCTTATATCCAACCTACATATATTATTAATTATAAAATATATACTAATGAGGAGAGAGAAAGGAGTAAGGGAAAAAAAAGGAAAAAGGCGTGAACCGGAGCGTTGGAGAATCCGGGCCGGTTGGAACAGGACCAGCTTTGCGGTGATGGTGTTTGGCGCTAGATCCGGTTGAAGTACCGATGTGGACGATCTAATATAGTAAGGATCTAAACGAGGTGAGCTTTACAATAATTGAGCTAGGTTCTTTTAAAATGCAGAAGGTCGAGCTCGTAATTTAAGTCTCGAGCTCGGCATACCGAGCGGGGTGTGACTCCCATTTGTACTCAAACCCTCGAGGTCTATCCGCAATAGTCACTCCGATGTTAGTGGTTCG
Organism: Dittrichia graveolens; assembly: GCA_038502395.1. Lineage (NCBI taxonomy): Eukaryota > Viridiplantae > Streptophyta > Magnoliopsida > Asterales > Asteraceae > Dittrichia > Dittrichia graveolens. The sequence continues at coordinate 30,713,250 of JARJIL010000005.1, forward strand.
GGTGGAAGCACAACCGGTGCCCCCATCGCTAGGCCCTCCTTTCACCGTCGTGGTGTTATGTGCGTTGACCTCATCATCGTCAAATACCAATCTAGTGTACGATTACACCACAAAATACCAAGGTTGTCTAGAAAACACGATAACTAACCATCGTTGTGCTAGCAAGTCTTAGAAGGCACACTTTCCCTTCTAAGCATCATCGTCACATCTTAGGAGTACGTCTACCCCAACCCCAACCCGCAAGTCATCATATCATCTTATAGTAATCATCATTAGTTAATTTCATCTTAAACATCATAATAGTTCATCATACGGCCTCGTTAAATAAATTAATAAATACGCACATTGGAATCACACATATAATATAAAACACTCGTAAACATTTTTAAAGATCATCTTAAAACGTTTACGTCTTTCTAAACCGATTTTGTCATCGTACTCGTTTTAGAAATTATTGAATTCACACGTCCAGCAACTCAGCAAGTAGTCTTCCACAAGTCCTCGCGAGAGTAATCAAGTTCACCGAACACCCAACAATCGAAGTTCTACACTTGCAAGTCCAAGAATCATAAACATACGAATTGCAAATCATTAATTGCAAAACACCTTGATTTGAGATTCCCCAATCACAAATCTCCCAATCACATAACACAATCGCAAATCACTACAATTCGAAAACGATGTTCCAATCGCAAATTACCCCATTCAATAGCTTCTTACCTCAAGCTTGTATGTATACTAGGTTCAGCTCTTACACCTTGCTTCTATTGATCTTGATCCAAAACTTCAGTGAAACTTTGTTCTAACTCTCTCTCATGAAGCATAAAAGAAGAAAATGAAAAGTTTGACTCTCTCGTGAAGCATCGAATCGCAAATCACATGAATTGGAAATCATCTTATTTTGCGATTTCCCCAATCATAAATCCAATCGCAAATTATCATTATGAATCGCCAATCAATAGACAAAACCACAATCATGAATCCCACCCAAATAAAAACCTATAGCCCCAATCGTAAATCAACCTTTTTCAATTCTTATGAACGAATCACGAATCGTTTTTCCCAATTTCATCATTCTTGAATCATCCATTTTCATAAAAACATAGTTTAATTCCAATTTCTTATACCAAAATCATCACAATCATGAAACTAATGCATCTTACAATCAATTTAACTTTCTACGTCATATCAACACCCAATTTGATATATTTCTTTGCGGTTACGAAAAACACACATACGGTCGATGATTTCAATCTTAAACCCCCAAAATTCGACATTCAATTTGTAAACTAACATTCAACAAAGGTTTAGATACTTACTTGGGAATGAATTGAAGTAAAACTCCAATGAATCCATCATAGTTCTTCCTTCTCTCTCGAAATCTCTCTCTCGAATTATTGCTCGCTAATCTCTTCCTAGTTAACTTGATTAGCATTTTCTTCGAAACGACAAATCGCATTACTTTCATCTTCCAATATCATATTGTGTAATATGATGCATGCATACGTTACTTTACGTGTTTCATTTGGTGACACGATCTTTCCGGGTTTTGTATTATGTGCCAACGTTGTTTTAGCAAACCAGATCAACGCTCTACATCCTTCATTTCCACTTCTTGCGCAGATCTTAACCTTAACCATCTTGGATCAATAATTCATGTGAGTGTTTTGACAAAAGTAGTCCATTCGGGGTATATCTCATTTGCAAGATGGTAGTTGTGTTTGTAGACTGCTTTTTTTACTTGAAATGAACACTCCGGTGCTTTCTACTTGTATACATAGTCAAATAGCGGAAACTGTTCAACACATTGCCGTCGTTGTTGGACTACACATCCCTGAAGTAGCATGACAAACCCAAAGATCATGTTATGTCACTGCCTCTAACATAATAGTTAATCGATCATTGTCACCTCTCATGAACTCCCCACACCATTACAACCGGGTACATCGCCCAATCCCAATTCCTATAATCTAGGCTTCCTAACATAACGGGAAGCCCGTGCCTAGATTGATGTGCGGTGTATAAAAGGTGAATATCATTAAAAGTAGGTTTACATAAATATCACTTACATTAAATATTGATGAACCTTTGGAGAAGTTTTTTTATACATTTTCGTGCAATTGATTCCGCTATCTTTAAATACTCATCAAAGACGTCAGCGAATACCCCATACGCCATTTGCCAAATCCACCATCTTGCATCCTAGCCTTGTTGAAAAAATGTATACTCTCGTTCCATATCCTCGACTATTGGTAAGAATAGTTGTCTGCTCATGTGGAACCTTCTCCTAAATATCTCGTCACTATAATTACAGTTATCCGCAAAATAATCTTGTCGGTCATGTGTAGCTTCAAAGTCTCTAGCTTGATCCACTCCTCTCTGTCTTGGAGCCGAACTTTGTTCTTAACCATCACGGAGAAGTCTATGTACAATTGTGGTTAATATTCCACCAAAAGTTACAATCTCGTTTGCCAATACACGGTGAGATTAATTCCCCGGTCTGATGATTCTGACGATGAAGAAGACACTGTTTTTGGTAGAAGAAAGTTTGAGGAGAATGAAAAGTTTGAGAGAAAGAATAAGTGGTGGTGTAGAAAAATAAAATAGAGAAAATGGTATTTATAGGAGAGAAAAAAAGAAAAAGATTAAAAAATTAAAAACAATTACTTTTGCCTAACAATCGAGAAAAAAAACCACAAGATCACCACTAGTCCACTACTAGAAAATTGAGTATCACCAACCGAATTTCGTACGGAACAAAACCAATTTGCAACCGAAATTTACAACAATAGTTAGCAACATATTTCTAACGATTTAGCTACTAATACGAATCTATACGAAATCCGTAGGAAACTCAATACAATTTCCATCGAATTTTCTTGTAGTTTCCAACAATAGAAAATTCCATAGGAAATCCATTGGTAAATAGCTAGTTTTGTACTTTTTTTATTTATTTTAAAAAATATTACCAGATTTCTTATGGAACAATCCGTTGAAAAATTTTGAGGTTCGTAGAAAACCTTCCTACGAAACGGTTTCCACTATGAAATTGCCTACACATTGTATTGATAGGAAATCTCGTTTATTACAGGTTTATTAGAAATTCCTCCGTTGATGAAACCGTTTTTTAGTAGTGCACCAACCGGTAACCCAGAACCAACGTGAGACCAATGGAGGGGCAATGGTGTTTTCTTCCAACCAACACTACAAGAAACGAGGGTATTACCAATTATGATCCCTTAGAAGTGAATATGGCCAATTTATTCCAATTATGACTTGTTACAAGTGAATATAACCCTTAAATAGCAATTATGAACCGTGAATATGACCTATTCATAATAATTATGACTCGTTAGAAGTGAATATAACCCATTTATAGCAACTATGACCCGTTAGAAGTGAATATAACTCATAACTAGCAATTATGACCCGTTAGAAGTGAATATAACTCATTTATACTAATGACTCATTAGAAGTGAATATGACATATTTATAGCAATTATGGCCCGTTAGAAGTGAATATAACCCATAAATAGCAATTATGACCCGTTAGAAGTGAATATAACTCATTTATACCAATTATGACCCGTTAGAAGTTAATATGACTCATTCATTCCAATTATGACATGTTAGAAGTGAATATGACCTATTTATAGCAATGATGACCCGTTGGAAGTTAATATAACCCATAAATAGCAATTATGACTCGTTAGAAGCGAATATAACTCATTTATACCAATTATGATCCGTTAGAAGTGAATATGATCCGTTCATTCCAATTATGACCCGTTAGAAGTGAATATAACCCATAAATAGCAATTATTGTTGGAGTATGCCCACTGACACACGTACGCTAAATATCACTAACGATGATGCATAGGCCTATTGGGTCACACATCGGGGTGTGATCTCGACAACAACCTAAGTATAGGGGCTAAATGGAATCAATTGCATTTGAGTTCCAAATTGATGTGAGCCAGAGAGAGTTCACGGCGTGAACTAGTGTGCAGACAACTGTCAGCTTTTGCATGTTGCCACCCACATCAACCAATGCATGTCTATATTTATCAAGAGTTCTTGGTCGGCCTTGGGGCACTAAGGGAGCATCTTGGGGCTTTTAAATAGACCATGCATTAGCCTCATTCAATCTCTTGAACCCTCCTAACACACATAAACACTAGAGCTACATTATGAGAGCATATAGAGTGTTCTAAGGTGTTCTTGAGAGGATATTGCAAGGGAGCTTCTTGGTTGCTGTTCTTGAGGTGATTTCAAGTCTTTGAAGATCACCAAAAGCTTGCTAGTACAAGGAGATTGAACAAACTCGGTGTGGACTATCGATAGAGGAAAGCTTGGTTTAGCTTTCTAGTTTATCCATCAAGTTCGATTTCTCCAGCTCCAAATCGTGGATGGTATAATCTCTATCCTTTCTTGTTTTTCTTGTTGCATTACTTGCATGTAGAGCTTGGTCCATGTTATGGGTTTTATATTTGCATTTTGTTCTTTGATTCTTGTTCTTTTGCTTCCGTTGCGTGCCATGCTAAAACCCAACAATTATGACCTGTTAGAAGTGAATATGACCTATTCATAGCAATTATGACCCGTTAGAAGTGAATATAACCCATAAATAGCAGTTATGACTCGTTTAGAAATGAATATAACTCATTCTCCATGTATCGTTTGGTTCTAAGAATCGATGATGACCAACGCATGTGATTTTATTTGTTACACGAGATTAAGGAGTGTTTTCATTGCAAGTTAGACATGCTTTGTACCCTTGTCTGCTCCAACCCGATACACTACTACGAGGTGAATAATTGTTTATTGTCCATAAAAGCACCGCTTTCATTTTGAAGAATGTGTTTGTCGCTGCGTCTTTAGTACGTACACCTAAGTTCCACAAATGTTTAAGCTCTTCCACCAACGGCCTAAGGAAAACATCCATGTCTTTCACGGGTGATTTAGGGCCGGGAATCAACAAGGAAAACATGAACGAGGATTCTTTCATATGTAGCCAAGGTGGAAGATGGTATGTTGTAACTACCATAGGTCATGTGATGTGAGCAGAACTCATGTTACTAAATGGATTAAAACCGTCGGCTGCAAGCCCTAGGCAAACATTTTGGGGTTCCCTCGAGAAGTTAGGGTACTTTATATTAAATTCCTTCCATGAAGATCCATCAACGGGCGATGCATGACACCCTGTTCTGACATATTTTTCATCGTATGCCTTGAATAGTATAAAAACGTTGTAGTCTAAAGGTCAAAGGAAAGTATCGTAACACATTATGAGCTACATTTTTACCTTATGTGTTTTTATTGACCCAACGACTCTCATTACAAATAGGACAATGCTGCAACGACTCGTAATCTTTCTAGAAAAGAAAGCAATCGTTTTTGCACACGTGTATCGACTCATAACCCCAACCAATCTTTCTTAGCTTCATTTTCGCAATAATATAATGTGAGGAGGGAATCCTGTTTCCTTTCAAAAATGCAGATTGCAACAACGTCAAAAGTTGGTCAAATGAACTATGAGTACATTTGTTGTTCACCTTGCTATGCATCAGCTTTGCTAAAAAGTTGAGGGAAGAAAACCAAGTACAACCAAGATACAATTCTGCATTGACCTCCTCTAGTAGCTTAAGAAATCCACATCGACAACGCCCTATCCGAGTTCCATTCGTCATGGTTGGTATCATTTTCCCTTACCTTCTCCATAATGTCGTCAATAACGACAGCCATCTCGTTTCATGGATTTACATCATCTAAAACCGGAGGAGTTCTAGTTTCACCGTGATAACCCATGTATTATAACCTCGACTGAAACCAAATCTATGTATATGAACTTTCTGTAGGAAATCCATGCCATGCCAACACCCGTACGCAGCGGAAGCAACGACAACAAAAACCGGGGTTTTCGGGTATTTAAACCGACATGCATGTATTCCCCAAGTGGGGATCGTGACTACAAACGAATATAGCAACTAAAACAAACGAGAGGGAGGAGAAATTATACCATCACGGGGCTGGAGCTATCCACCGAGCTAGGAAGATCTTCGAGAACTCGAAACCGAGCTCCTTTATTGATAGTCCACACCAAGTAGCTGAGATTCCGTCTTGCTAACGACCCGAGACACGAACCACACGTCGTCTTCATGAATCTGGAGCAGCCACAACACTTGAACAACTTGCCTTCACTTGATACACTACCTTGCTTTCTTAGAACCAAGAACCATGTATGTATATGTGTATAATGAGCATGAAGCAAGAGTTCTTATAGAGAGAGATATACTAGCCTTATATAGAAGCTGGAAGCATGCCAATGTCCACAGAGTCGGCTGTCATGCCACTCACCCATTGGACCAACACAAAGGTCCAATAAAAACCATGTGTCACTTTGACTTCTGTCATAGGCCAGGTTCCACCGCACACTCTCATTGGGCCAACGAGTGGTCCAATTAAAAGAATGGCGTCTGCCTTCACGGGCTCTCACGGGCCGTGAAGCACCTGTGAACGCCTCGCTCCCACGACTACTTGTCCGGGTGGTGAAGGCTCGTGGAGAGTTTCTCTTCACGACCTCTTCACGGCCCGTGAAGGTCGCCAGAAACCCTAATTTCATATTCTCTCATGTTTGCGTTGTGCTGCCGGAATCTACCCTTGGCGTGTGACCCAATAGGCCCGTACCTCATCAGCAGTGATGCTAGTACACGTGTATCAGTGGGCATATTCCAACACTTTCATTATTGAAATTCATTGTTTACACATTTTTGACACCGGCATCTGATTAGACCTCTTCTATCAACGTGTGCTCCGGATCTCTCGACGAAATCAGCAAGTCCTTGTTAGAATTTGTCATCGTTACGACATTCAATAGTAGTCCATTATTCTATAAAAATCATGATTTCATATGCTGTGTTTCTAATTGTTCTTTTTTATTTGAGATCTTGATAGTCAAGTCCACTTTTAAAAAAACAAACCTATTATATGGTTACAATCAACAACAGATAGCAAATCGAACCCAAAACTTGAATTCTTACATGGTCAGCAATATCTTAATGATTTGCAAAGATAAAAAGGCCTAGCTAGTAGAATATATGTAGCATTGTGAACCATCTTTGAATAAAGTATGACCTCATAGCCTTATGTATATGCTTCTTTTCACTTATAGTTGCAAATTTCTCAAGAAATTCTAGTAAAGCTTCTTCACCTAAGCATGGGTTACAAGTAATTGTGCTAAGTCACATCTTTTTATATATAAATCATTTACGAATGAATATAACTATGAAATCCAGATTTAAAACCATGAATTTATGCATTTAAAGAGACAAATTAAATAATGGGAAGGCTCACGCCAACCCTCATTCATTAACACCAATTGGGGTATAATCTGCTTCTTCACACAATTACAGAGATATTTATTGTGATTATCAACACAATCTTTTCACACAACTTTCAACCCACAAGAAATTATCATATAATACTCAAAAATTCAAAAAAGAAAATCAAGAGAAAAAATCATTTGCAAGGAAGGAACTAAAAGGATGATTTCTAGATGTGTCGGAGCAGGACAAGGAGAAAGTAACTTAGACAGAATTCCATAAGACCATAATTAAATTATAGGTTTTATTATAATGTTTTTTCCTTTTTTTATCCTAAACATGAATAGTGTTTGGATAACTAAGCAGGAGATAATTAGTTTAATAAGTAGTACACTTATGTGTTGTGGGTAAGTGATTATCTTGCAATTATAAGTCTGTTAATACAATTTTGATATTCAAACAAAGAAGATTGTGAAGAGAAACTTAAGGCACTTGAAATTGAGACAGCCTCCATTCTAGTTACTTGTTCATAATATATATAGCCTCCAATGTAGTTACTTGTACATTAGACAGCCTCCAATCTAGCTTCTATTATAAAACAGAATCGTCATATTCATGAAAAACATCTAACTCAAAAGGGATTTAAAAGAAATTAAGAAGAGGAAATACCATTACCGGGCCAAGTGTTATTAGGAACACAACACTTGATCCATATTGGACCTACCCAAGAGTAGAGGTGCACAAAAAAAACCGAATATCCGATTTTGACGAAAAAATATCTGAAACCGGTTATTGGGAAAACCGATTTTTTTGTAACCGTTCCGGTTATTAAAAAACCGGATAGTATAAACCGTTTCTACATTTTTGGCCTGACCGGATATGTGACCCGTTAAATAACTGGTTACGAAAAAACCGATTAAAAACTCGGTTTTTATCCGGGAAAAAAACTGGATAAAATTTGAATTTTCACTCATATATATGTTTTTTTATAGTATATATTATAAAATATGTAGTTAAAAAAATACTCAAAAAAAGTTACGAAATCAGTTTTTTTAAAAACCGGTTTTTAGTATAACCGGCGGTTAGACCGGTTATAGCATTCCCGATTAAAAATCGGAACTAAACTTCATCTCAATACATCATATCATCCTCATACGGTCAAAGTGAAAGAACTATTCAAACCTTGGAGTATATGTTACGCGCGTGTATTATTGATTTTGGTGGAAGCTGCAATTCTTATTTGCCTTAAGCAGAGTTTTCATATAACAATAGCTATCATTCCAGTATTGGAATGCCACCATATAAAATGTTATATGGTAGAAAATACAGAACTCCGCTGTGTTGGAGTGAAGTGGGACAAAAAGAGCTCGGTAGCACAGAAATGGTATAACAGACGACTTTGAAGATATTCAGTTAATAAAAGACAGATTGTTAACCGCTTAGAGTAGAAAGAAGAGCTTTGCAGACAAACGTAGATCGCCACTTGAATTTCATGTGGGAGATTATGTATTATTGAAAGTGCCGACATGGAAAGGCGTGATCAGATCCAGAAAGAGGGGGAAACTAGGGGTGAGCATACGACCCGATAGAACAAAAAAATCGAAGAACCGGACCAAACCAGACCGAGACCGGTCCGGACCGGGACTTGTCGGTCCGGTCTTCGGCCATTGTTTTTTATAGATTTCGGGTTTCGGTCCGGTCCGGGTTTGTTTAATATAGTGTATAAAACAAAAAATTAATCGAAAAAACCAACTAACCGGAGCTGATCGGACCAGGACAGGTCCGGACCGGGACTAGTCGGTCTGGTCTTCGGTCCTAGTTTTTTTATAAATTTCAGGTTTTGGTCCGGTCCGGTCTTTTTCTGTAACAACCGCAAACCCGGGCTAGGAGATTAGCGGGTTTGTGGTATGTGTTTATTTTTTTTAAATGTGTTTAAATGGGTTAATTTAATTAATATAAGATTATATGCATGTATGTAAATGTGCACGTGTATGTGTGGTTGTGAAACAAGAGGTGGGCAAGCCACCTCCTGCTACGAATTGTGTGCTAGGTACATGTGTATACATAATTGTATAGATAATATGATTTGGTAATTCAAAGTGAAAGGAAAGTGTGTGTGTGTGTGTTTTGAGAATTCTCTCTGCCGAAAGAAGAAAAGAAAGAACAAGAAGAATCGGATTCCAAAGGTTTGTGTGTTTTAAATTCATTCAAGGTTAGATGTTATTTATAACATGTTTAAATGATAAATTGGAGTGATTTATGTTGAATAAATATGAATTAAGAAGAACACAAAGATCGGTTTTGATGAAATATGATTTTATGGGTTTTTGATGTTCTTATGGTTTATGAACTTGTTATATGTTATAATTCTTGAAAATGTGTTTAAAACATGTTTCTGGTATGTGTTGATGAATGCTATGAATTCTGGGTTTGATTGAATGATGATATGAAGTTTTCGGATTTGGTTATATGAAGAAGATGTTGAAACCGATTGATGTTGAAAACCGATAAGGCCAAAAACCGACAACTATAAAACCGATAGAAGATGAAATCTGGAAATCTTGGAAATCCGACACTTCATAAATCCGATACTTGAGAAACCGACAACCATAATCTGATATTCCTTAAATCCGAATACCCCAAATCCTACACTTGTAAAATCCGAAACAATTGAGAAATCCGATAAGTGCTAGAATCCGGAAACTTGAAAACCGATACCCTAAAATCCGATACATGTGAAATCCGGGACACCCAAATCCGAGGATGAAATCCGATATACTTGAAATCAGGGAATGAAAAATCCGACACTTGTAGTTGCGGATTCCTAGAAATCCGATGGTTAGAGAATCCGACACTTTGTGTTTTGGACTTACAATTGCTTATTGTTTGTTTTATTTCATGAATGAATTATAAATATATGTGGTTAGATATATTTATGAGATTGAGACTGATTTGGTTGTTGCTATGTTTTACAGGCAATCAAAAGACTCAGTAATATTAGACCTCTGAGCTCGTGCTGATATCGAGGTGAGTGGAAGTTTACTCACGGGTGGTATGGTGGTAATGTTATGAATTGCTTGATTGAGGAATGTTTGATATGGAATGATGGATTGCTGTTTCGGATATGCGATTATTAACTGATGAGTTTGATATGCGAAGATAAATTGTTTAGTTTTGATATGCCATGATAGACTGTTAGTCTCCTAGTTGTTAATCAAGAGTTATATGTTCGTATACGTGATACATGTGATAGAGTTATGTTTGCGTTCGTGGTTCATTGTGTATCTGGGATTGTTTGAGAACCAACTGCTGTTGTAACGAGTTGGTAGAGATCAGCTTCTGTGAAAGGGCTGGTTAGGGTCAGCTGCTGTTGAAAGAGTTGGGCTCGTCTGCGGTTGGTTGAGCAGTGGTAGTCCTCCTGGTGCATACATTGTATCATAGGGGAATTTCACTGTGCTGATCGGCAGAGAGCTATCGGTAAACCTTTGCTTTGGCCGGCATTGGTTGTAGGTTCGGCAGAACCGCCGGTCCTCAGGATTTGAGAGATTCTTGAATTAACGGATTGTTGATGATTGTTGCTCAGAGATTCAATTGTGATTTGTTGTTGTTGTTAGCTTGTTTGTTGCTTCCATTCTCTTAGCTTTGTGCTAATTCCCCACGGTCGATTGCTTTTTGCAGGATTGTATGATTTGCTGTTTATCTTTGTTTGTGGAAAGGGAAATTTGACCAATGCTCTGATATTGTGTTTTGAGAAGAGACAAGCCATGTTTTATAAATTTTTTGTAACACAAGTTGACGTTGTATTTGTAAAGAGTACTTTGTAGTTTGTGAATGCTTAATTTAATGGGATTAGAAAATGCTTCCACAGCGGTTTTAAAAAAATGGCTTGAGATTTACGGTGTTACAAGTTGGTATCAGAGCCCTGGTTTGGCGATGCAGGCACGGCTAGAGTGTTGCATTCCCAAATCTTGGCTCGTGTTGTGTCAAACTTTCCTTTGGGGCAATTAGAGTGAATTGGAGATGTTGTGTGTTAGTTAGTATGATATGTACTAACGGTTTATCTAATAAGCTCGTGAGATGATGTGATTGTACAGATATGGCTGACAGAGATACCCCTTCTGACACTCATGTGACCCAAGAAGTGGCTAGAGCTACAACAGTGGATGTTTTGAATGTAATAGGTCAAGTTGGTACTTCAAGTTTTGAACCTGGATCGGACCAGAGTGAATATATTTCCAAGTTAGAAAGTGAACTTTGGAAACTCAGAAATGCTATGGGTAACATGGAACGAGAGAGAATTATTCAGAATGAATGAATCCAGATTCCTATGTCTATTACAACTCAAGCTACAACTGTGCCAGTTACGATTCTGTTTCCTCCAATATCACAAGTGGCACAACAATCGAGCTTTCATCCTTTCACTACCCAAGGAGCTTATCCTTTTGCGTATCCAGGATTCAAACCACCATGTTCGTATAAGCAATTTTTGGATTGTAAATCTTCAGAGTATTATGGAAGTACAGACCCTAACATAACTTTGAATTGGTTGCGAGAAATGGTAAAGGCTTTTGATGCGTGCAACTGCGAGGATGAACTGAGAGTTTGTTTTGCGACTCGTATGCTTAAAGGAGATGCTATGGTTTGGTGAGATTCCCTTACCGGTCATTTTTCTAAACAACAGCAAGACAATGTGACTTGGGATCAGTTTCAGGAGAAACTGTGTGAGCAATATTGCAATATGTTCGAGATAGCTCATATCAAAAGAGAATTTATGGAGTTGCAAATGACTAGAGATATGCCTGTGGACGAATTAATCAAACAATTTAATGAGAGATTGCGATTTATGAAGCAATGGGTGCCTAACGAGGCGTCAAAGATACAACACTTTGTGGGAGCTTTGCTTCGAGAGTATCGAAGTACTACGACATGGGCTAGTACACTGTCGCAAGCATTTAACTTAGCCAAGTCTGCTGAAGATGATTTGAAGGCTAGAGATAGAACGAATCGAGATCAGATTTCTCAACAGAAATTTCGATTGGAACAATATAATGTTGAAAAGTAGTGCCCATGGCAGGGTAGCTAGAGTAAAAGAAACTTGAAACATAGACCTACGTTTGATGAATCAAATCAACGAGTGTCACGGTGTGGGAAGTGTAAATCTCACCACACAGGACCATGTACGCTTCAGACTATGCGATGTCTTACTTGTGGGCAGTTTGGCCATGAAATGAAAGAATGTCGTTTCTCACGAAAGGTATGCTGGATCTGTTTTGAGGAAGATCACCGAGCAAGAGATTGTAATGTTAGCAAGAAACTTGAGTCAGGGTCAGGAGCTTGGGCAGGTGGTGGATCCTCGTCAGCAAGTAGACGAAAGAAAAAGAGCTCTGCTGTGCAAGATGGTAGGACTTTCAACACGATGGCGGATGATATTGCCACTACTGATGATGATGCAATGGGTACGTTTTGATAATCCCTATACTAGTACGTATGTTCATAACTTCAGAGTCAATTGAGAATGTATGATGCCTATGTATGTTAAGTGTGTTTGCTTATTTCTAAAGAGTATGATTCTTTAGAAACTAGAGATATTTGATGTATAATTTCTAAATTATGTAAATATCCGATGCCTATGACAGTAAGTAATGTGACAGTAAATGATGAGATATATGGTATGATGTGAATTGGGTATGAAATACCACATAAATAATGTTATCAGATTAGTTAGATCGTATGCTATGTTATGTGTTGCAAGACTCGTCTTGCTTTCTATGTTTGTATGTATGTGTATATATGTTTGTGCGAAGAAGAAGGAAAGTGGATGATTACTGGAGATGGGAAGGAATTGATGATGATCAAGAGATGTTCTGATAAAGGTATGACTGAAGTTACGAGTTATTGGTAAACTTAATGAGTAACGATAATCTATGTTGTTGATTTATGAATTTAAGGAGATTTATGGGATAAAGTATTTGATGGATTAATATATGATGTATGCTATGGAATCGGAAGAGTGGTTTATGTCCTGCGATAGTTAAAGATTCCTGAGAGAAATGATTCAACCCATGATTTGGATGCTACAACAAATACGTTTATGTGAATAATATGAAAATATCGAATATAAAGAAAAGTATGTGGAATGGATCTAATTATTAAGTGAGTGGTAGATATTTATATACAACTGAGCTGAACAGGTGGCAGAGACAATGATTAGAATAAATCAAAGATTGTTATCGAAAGATTTGATATTACATTGAAGAAACAAATTGTTGTCAAAAATGTTGAAATGCGAGGGAGCTAATAATGATAACATTGGAATTATGCGAATTGAAGTAAAATTGACCTGGTAATAGAATTAAAGTTGTCTTTACTGGAAATTAGTGGATCAATAATTGAAATTATTAAGTAAAAGAGAGAGGTGGATTGCTACAGATTGGGCAAGCCTGAGATGTATAGAATTGTTTGGATAAAAGATATAATTGATGCCTAATTACAAGGAGATATATATTTGTGAAGGAACAAGTTATAATAACAGTTGATTCTTGTGAACTGAATATATATATGATTTGAAAAGTGATAGATTAAGTTCATTAGAAAAATGAGGAAGAGAGAACATGAATATAATGGCCTGAACATATGTAATGGAGATTTGTGGATTTTATCTGTAAATTGCCTTTGCTAGGAAGTGTCTATGCTTGAACTGAAGACTTATTTTGACGAAGACTTATGAATCTATCTTGCCAGTGCATTTTGAAGGGCTGAATTGTACAATGCCAGAAAAGTATTGTATTGGTGACCTACTAAGAAGGGTAGACAAGATATATTTCGTGGAAATATAATGTGATTGTGAATAAATCAAGGTAGAGTATTAGAGATTTATAAACTGTGGAGATTATTTGAGATACCAAAGTGATGATAATGACAAGTCATGATGGAATTTATATCTAATCTTACTATTTGTGAAAGAATTTGGTTAATTATGAGAAATTACTGACTGATTAGTAAGAAGCATCTGTATTTCTGTCACTAGTGGGGCGGCATCTTCTGGACAGACTTGTATATTGATAAGAGAATTTGAAGATATAGTATTTTATACTTTGAGATTTCGGATGAAAATTGAAAGATTTGATTGAGACTCCAGATGAATTAATGACAAGAATGGAACGTGAGATAAGAAGTACAACTAAATTTTTTCTGGATAATTGAGTAGAACGAGTTATATAGCTAATTGAGAATGAATTGCGCTTATGTATGATAGGTTATGATGATCCGGGGAAATCATAATCACCTTGATTGAATCGGTGTGAAGCACTTTGTGTTAAATGGATGTTAGAATAACATTTGCGAATTCTTATGTGAGTATGATGGTAATGTTCTGATATATTCATTGGAAGTAAGTAGGAAGCAATATGTGAATATTACGATAATGTTTTGACATGTCAACCGGAAGCAAAAGAGGAGAGATATGTGGATATTTTATATATGGCAACGGTGAATAAAAAGATATATGAAATTTGTTAATAAGAAGGTTGATGTGAATAAGTATTTGAGATACGATTTGATATTGCCTAAATGAGTAAGTTATGAAAGAAAATGATTGAGAAATAAAATTTTTAAATCTATGAGTTATAAACTGAGTTGAATTAAAAAGAAGAGTTGATGATCACTGGTGATTACGAAATGACAGATATGTAGAAAAGGATTTTTTTTGTGATGATAAAGTGGAAATGCATGAAAGTAACAATTGACTTGACAATCATAAATATATATGAAGAGTGGATATTTCCGTTTGATGTGTGCTATGGGATTCCGAGGACGGAATCCTCAGAAGGAGGGAAGATTTGTAACACCCGCAAACCCGGGCTAGGAGATTAGCGGGTTTGTGGTATGTGTTTATTTGTTTTAAATGTGTTTAAATGGGTTAATTTAATTAATATAAGATTATATGCATGTATGTAAATGTGCACGTGTATGTGTGGTTGTGAAACAAGAGGTGGGCAAGCCACCTCCTGCTTCGAATTGTGTGCTAGGTACATGTGTATACATAATTGTATAGATAATATGATTAGGTAATTCAAAGTGAAAGGAAAGTGTGTGTGTGTGTGTTTTGAGAATTCTCTCTGCCGAAGGAAGAAAAGAAAGAACAAGAAGAATTGGATTCCAAAGGTTTGTGTGTTTTAAATTCATTCAAGGTTAGATGTTATTTATAACATGTTTAAATGATAAATTGGAGTGATTTATGTTGAATAAATATGAATTAAGAAGAACACAAAGATCAGTTTTGATGAAATATGATTTTATGGGTTTTTGATGTTTTTATGGTTTATGAACTTGTTATATGTTATAATTCTAGAAAATGTGTTTAAAACATGTTTCTATTATGTGTTGATGAATGCTATGAATTCTGGGTTTGATTGAATGATGATATGAAGTTATCGGATTTGGTTATATGAAGACGATAAGGCCAAAAACCGACAACTATAAAACCGATAGAAGATGAAATCTGGAAATATTGGAAATCCGACACTTCATAAATCCGATACTTGAGAAACCGACAACCATAATCTGATATTCCTTAAATCCGAATACCCCAAATCCTACACTTGTAAAATCCGAAACAATTGAGAAATCCGATAAGTGCTAGAATCCGGAAACTTGAAAACCGATACCCTAAAATCCGATACATGTGAAATCCGGGACACCCAAATCCGAGGATGAAATCCGATATACTTGAAATCAGGGAATGAAAAATCCGACACTTGTAGTTGCGGATTCCTAGAAATCCGATGGTTCGTATACGTGATACATGTGATAGAGTTATGTTAGTGTTCGTGGTTGATTGTGTATCTGGGATTGTTTGAGAACCAACTGCTGTTGTAACGAGTTGGTAGAGATCAGCTTCTGTGAAAGGGCTGGTTGGGGTCAGCTGCTGTTGAAAGAGTTGGGCTCGTCTGCGGTTGGTTGAGTAGTGGTAGTCCTCCTGGTGCATGCGTTGTATCAGAGGGGAATTTCACTGTTCCGATCGGCAGAGAGCTATCGGTAAACCTTTGCTTTGGTCGGCATTGGTTGTAGGTTCAGTAGAACCGCCGATCCTTGGGATTTGAGAGATTGTTGAAGTAACGGATTGTTGATGATTGTTGCTGAGAGATTCAATTGTGATTTGTTGTTGTTGTTAGCTTGTTTGTTGCTTCCATTCACTTAGCTTTGTGCTAATTCCCCACAGTTGATTGCTTTTTGCATGATTGTGTGATTTGCTGTTTATCATTGTTTGTGGAAAGGGAAATTTGACCAATGCTCTGATATTGTGTTTTGAGAAGATACGAGCCATGTTTTATAAATTTTTTGTAACACAAGTTGACGTTGTATTTGTAAAGAGCACTTTGTACTTTGTGAATGCTTAATTTAATGGGATTAGAAAATGTTTCCGTAGCGGTTTTAAAAAAATGTCTTGAGATTGACGATGTTACATTTTCGGTCTGGTCCGGTTTTTGAACCGAGCTCACCCCTAGGGGAAACTCGTTCCGAGATTCATTGGGCCATTCAAAATCATTGCGCGTGTAGGAAAGGTTGCTTACAGATTAGAATTACCAGATGAGCTGTCTCAGATTCACAACACCTTTAATGTTTCACATCTCAGAAAATGTTTAGCAGACGAGTCTGCATATGTACCCTTGGAAGATGTTAGCATTGACAACAAACTGAATTATGTGGAGCAACCTATAGCAATAATTGAAAAGAAAGTAAAAACCTTATGTAACAAACAAAATGAACTAGTCAAGGTCCAATGGAGGCATAGGAAAGGGTCAGATTATACATGGGAGCCTGAACAAGAGATGATGCATAATTATCCAGAATCTTCAACAGCTGATTTCGAGGATGAAATCATTCCAAGTGGGGAAGAGTTGTAACACCCAAGGTCCGAAAATATATTTAAATAATAGAAATAAAATATTAAGTGTTATATGTGTGATATGTATTGAGTAGATGGGATTGAATGTGTTAATAAAACTTGAGGGGCCAAAACTGTCAATTTAGAACTTAAATAAGTGTAGGGACCATTTGTGTTATTTAGTCATAGATGTAAATATATATTTGACTTTAGCTTGACTTCACCGGGAAGTCTTCACTTTCAAATTTCCAGACAAACACGTTCTTTCTCTCTGCATACGTGATATCCTAGTTCAACTTTTCTTTGGATTTTGAGCAAGATTTACTACAAGATTTAGTATCTTTCAATCTCTACATCAAGTTCTATAACATCAAGGTAAGTTTGTTTGATGTTTTAAGTGTTCTTATGGATTAAATGGGTCAAGGATTGATTCAAGGATCAAAGTATGTTATTTTAGTGTTAGTTATTGTTATTAGCTGTTTAAGGATAAAAGGAATCACCCCCATGAAGTGTTTAAACGTTTACAAATGAGTTTTGGATCAAAAAAGGGCATTTACAGCAAGCTAGCCGATTTACCGGTTCAGACCAGAGCCAGGCACGGCTGTATCCTGAGGGGGTACGGGCGTCCCTATGGCCAGAACCGCCATAGTTCTTAAGATACCCCCCGTGCCAAGAGGCAAGGGCACGGGCGTACCATGCCCGGTCACGGGCGTGACTTAAGTGTCGTACGACTTTTGAGTCTTAAAAGTTGGATGTATAAATTGGATACGAAGGTCGGATCAATTGTAGCATCCGTAGGTCGCATAACTCAGGCACAGGCGTGCCTTAGAAGGGTACGGGAATGCCCTACCCAATTTTAGTTTATATTTTCTAAGTGTTAACATGTGTTTGATATATTATTGGTATTATACCTGTAGAGACGAATCGTGGACATTTTCACTAAACTATAACAATCTGTGGATTGATTTATTAAATTACAGCTTACAAGGTGAGTTAACTAGACTATCGTTCATATTTACAGCATGTGTGTTATCATGATAGAATATTACACATATACTATTCATATGTGTTGTTAGCATACTGCTATGTGTAGTAAGGCTCAGATGTGGTACAGTACTGTGACCTATGTAGCTGCCCTGGGTCTAGAACCAGAGGCTAGCTTGTTACCTGACATACGTGTGGTATCTCTTCTATAAACGTGTTTATATGATTATTAGTTTGGCATACTCACTAAGCTCTTTTAGCTTATCAGATACTGTTTTTAAAATGTTTTGCAGATCATTCCAAATGCAAGGGCAAAGCTTCCGTTTGACAGCTTTTATTGAACTTCTTTTGAAACTTAACGCCGTTGTGTAACATATGAATTATCAGTTGTATTTTCAGATGTGTTTTTCCTTATGAAACAATACTCAAATTTTTATGTAAATTATGCTTCCGCTTACTTTAAAATCTATATGTGAATCCTTTTTGTTATATTTTTATTTAAATATGGTTTTTATAAAATGGGGCGTTACAGTTTTTTTAGTTTAGATGATGACATTACACTAGTTTAAGAGCACCTCCAATGGGAGGAGTATAGGAGTTCTAAGAAGATTTAATAAGAGGTGTATGGAATGTGGGATGAGTTTAATACAAGTGGAGTTGTATGAAGATAGGATGGTTGTATGAGATTGGTGGGCCCCACTTATTATTTTTTAATAATTATTTTGTTTTAATTTTATTAGTGTTGGAACCCACAAAATTAATATAAATTTCTTATTTACTTTTTTAAAATTTTTAGTGGTGCAAATTTAATATAAGTCTCTTATAAATCTCAAATTTAACACAAATTTAATATAATTCTCTAAATATTTTTATGAAATTATATATATATATATATATATATATATATATATATATGATGCTGATGTGGAAATTCATTAAACTATGTTGAGTTTAATGGAGTGTGAAGGTTAAATGATAAAGTTGTATATATAGTGAAATGCTGAAGTGAAATGCTGATGTGACAATCCATTAAACTCTTATGGAGTAGTATAGACTGGAGATGCTCTAAGTTTAAATGAGTAGTGTATAATATAAAAAATAGTGAAGCTTTAAATAATATATGAGTGATGAATATTTTAACTTTCAACTTATAATTGTTGGCTTAAATTGTTATATATAAGTTGGAGTATTTTTATTGTTTTTTTTGTATTTTTATAGTTATATAGTATTTAAATTTGTAACACCCCAAGTTTAGAAAATTTAATTATTAACCGCTTAAGTGTTTGTTTTTAAGTTGCTTTTATATAACTATGTAATTGTGTGTTTTAAGTCCAAGGACCAAAGCTGTTAATTTGAAAGTACATAAGTACATGGACCAATTTGTCATTTCTTGAAAGTATATATATAGGTGACCATTTGACTTTGATAGTCAAATGGCTCTCAAATTCTCCAGACACACTTAGAACACAGCAGCAAATCATTTGATACTCTGCACTTGAAGCAAGATATATTGAAGATTAGCATCATTTGATACCGTGCCTCTAACGCAGCTAACGAGGAAGAATGCAGAGTTTAAGTGGGAAGACGAACAACAAAAAGCATTTGATGTCTTAAAGTACAAGTTATGCAATTTCCCGGTACTTACTTTACCAGATGGGATGGAAGACATGGTAGTTTATTGCGATGCTTCATACCGAGGGTTGGGTTGTGTACTTATGCAGAGGGGAAAGGTTATCGCTTATGCTTTCCGTTAGTTAAAGATACATGAAAGTAATTATCCAACTCATGACTTGGAGTTGGCAGCGGTTATCTTTGCTTTGAAAATATTGCGACACTATCTCTATGGTGTTAAGTGTACCATTTATTCTGATCATAAGAGTCTCAAGTATTTTCTAGAACAGAAGAACTTGAACATGCGACAGAGACGGTGGTTAGAATTACTAAAAGATTATGAGTGTGAGATTTTGGACCACCCAGGTAAAGCAAACTTGGTTGCGGATGCTTTAAGCAGAAAGTCAAGTGCCCTGCAGATACAAATGCATCGAATTGAAATGTCTGTAATTACACCAGTACTTGACAAAATTAAAGAGGCG
This sequence comes from Dittrichia graveolens, assembly GCA_038502395.1. Lineage (NCBI taxonomy): Eukaryota > Viridiplantae > Streptophyta > Magnoliopsida > Asterales > Asteraceae > Dittrichia > Dittrichia graveolens. The sequence goes on from JARJIL010000005.1 coordinate 30,733,535, forward strand.
CAGATGCAGGCAATTAAAGATAGTAATCAGAAAAAGGAGCGTACCAAGGGGCAAACAACACAGTTAGTAAGAGATAGTCGAGATCTTCTAACTCGTTATGATCGTGTGTGGGTGCCTAATTATGGGGGAATGAAACAAACTCTATTGGAGGAAGCCCATTGTTCACAACTTTCTATTCATCCAGGAGCTACAAAGATGTACAGGGATTTAAAGATGAACGATTGGTGGCCAGGAATAAAACGAGATATAGCGAGACATGTCGAAAAATGTCTAACTTGTTTACAGGTAAAGGCAGAACACCAGAAACTACATGGAAAGCTACAGCCACTAGATATACCAGTTTGGAAATGGGAGAACATCACCATGGATTTGATTACCAAATTACCTAGAACACCTCGAGGGTTTGATGCTGTCTGGGTAATAGTAGATAGAATCACAAAGAGTGCTCATTTTATCGCCATAAGAGAATCTCAGTCTTCAGAAAAGATGGCAGACGTTTACATGAAAGAAATAATAGCCAGACATAGGGTTCCTGTTACAATTGTGTCAGATAAGGATACCCGGTTCACTTCAAGATTCTGGAGTAAGTTCCACGAAGATATGGGAACTAAATTGCATTTTAGCACAACATTTCATCCTCAGACGGACGGGCAGAGCGAGAGAACTATACAGACCTTAGAAGATATGCTTAGAGTCTGTATCATCGACTTCGGTGGCAGTTGGGATATGTATCTGCCATTAGCAGAATTTTCATACAATAATAGCTATCACTCAAGTATTGGTATGCCGGCGTATGAAATGGTGTATGGCAGGAAGTATAGAACTCCAGTTTGTTAGGGAGAAGTTGGTCAAAGGGAACTGGGCAGTGCGGAAATAGTTCCGCAAACAACAGAACGCATACAACAGATCTGAGAATGACTCAAAACAGCCCAGGAAAGACAGAAGGGCTACGCAGATAAGAGAAGATCACCATTAGAGTTCCAGGTTGGGGACTACGTACTACTGAAGGTATCACCGTGGAAAGGGGTGATCAGGTTTAGAAAGAGAGGCAAGTTAGGGCCTCGATTCATTGGTCCGTTCAAGATTATAGCAAGAGTGGGAAAAGTAGCCTATCGACTAGAACTTCGAGAAGAGATGTCGCAAATTCATAATACTTTTCAAGTGTCTCATCTTCGAAAGTGTCTGGTATATGAATCAGCAATTGTTCCATTACAAGACGTGACGGTCGATGAAAAGCTCAATTATGTGGAAAGACCGGTAGCCATACTAGAACGAAAAGTTAAAATTTTACGTAACAAGCAGATAGGCCTTGTCAAAGTGCAGTGGAAACATAGAAAGGGCTCCGATTGTACTTGGGAACAAGAAAGCGACATGAGGCAGAATTATCTTGAGTTATTTACGGAATAGATTTCGGGGACGAAATCGTCCCAAGTGGGGAAGAATTGTAACACCCCAAGGTTAGAAAATTTAATTATTAACCGCTTAAGTGTTGTATGTTTTTAAGTTGCTTTTGTATAACTATGTAATTGTGTGTTTTAAGTCCAAGGACCAAAGCTGTTAATTTGAAAGTACATAAGTACAGGGACCAATTTGTCATTTCTTGAAAGTGTATATATATATAGGTGACCATTTGACTTTGATAGTCAAATGGCTCTCATATTCTCCGGACACACTTAGAACACAACAGCAAATCATTTGATAGTCTGCACTTGAAGCAATATATATTGAAGATTAGCATCTTAAATTCTTCCTTTGATAGCCTAGATCAGCAAGGTATGGAATTAGTTCATGTTTTTGTGTGTTTAGAAGTCAAGAACATGATTCCATGGTGGAATCTATGTCCATATCATGTTGTTTATGTTTCTTATTAATTTAGTTGATGTTTTTAGCTGTATGGGGTGTAGGAAAATACCCCTAGATGATCTGAATCAATTTTGGGTCGAAGAGTTAGCCAAAACAGTGACTCTGAGGAAACACAGTCGGCTGAACTGTGATGTACATGGCCCGTGTATGTTTTGGGAGGGCGTGTATCCCACCCGTGTATATGTAACACGGCCTGTGTAATGGTACATGGCCCATGTAGAAACCTAGGGCGGTTACACGCCATGTAGGGATACATGGTCGTGTAGTAAGACGGTGCACGGCCCGTGTATAGATGCACGTCCTGTGTAGACTGTGCGTCAAACACAGGCCATGTGGCCAGGTCCAGGTCGTGTGGAGTGCAGGGGACACGGCCCGTGTAGGCCCCACCTTAAGATATAATTCCATGTTTATAATGCCACTTTATGTTATGTTATAGGGAAGTCGTTGGATACATCATTGTTCACATAGACCTGTTATCAGTATTATCAGCGAGATGAGTGTACTTACCTTTGTTATGAATTGTTAGTATGTATGTACATTAAATTATTTATATTATGAATACGTGTTAGAAGTATAGATAAATAGTTATGCTGTAAGCTTAACTATGCACAGATCAGAGACAGGGTATACAAGCAGTTGTGTACCAAGTGATAAGGATATCTAGCTATACAAAAGTGTAGCTTGTATCCAGAACAGTGATCAGGGGTATATTGAGATCCTTATACCCACACAAAGGTCTTAGGGGCTTGGCTATACGGAAGTGTAGTCATACCCTAGGACAACAAAATAGTATAACAGTTGACATGTATTTCAGTTGGGATACGAGGTATCCTAAATAGCGTAATGTTTTATTAAACATTTCATTTCGTGTTCAGTTAGTACGCTCACTAAGCGTTTGCTTACGTTAAGTTTGTAATGTTTGCAGGTGTGTCAAGTTCCAGCAAGGGAAAGGCCCCAGCAACTTGATATTCCAGGTAGCTCCAGGATTTTGTAAACTTACACTTTAACACCCTTTTGAGTGAACAATCTGTGTTTATGTAAATAATGAACTCGTTCTTTTGCAAACTTTAGCTATGTAAATGTTGTTTCCATAGTCATAATGCTCTTTAAAAGTAAAGTGGAAAAGAGGTGTTACAAAATTAATAATGATATCATCTAGTTTTTAAGTGCGGTTGGATCAGTTGAACTAGTGAACCGGTATGACGATGCCTTCGAAGACCGGTCCTGTTGTTAGAACCTAGAGGGAGGTGAATAGGTTATATGCCCACTTTTTGAAGTTTTTAACAATATTTGCAAGTAATTAAAGAGTTTAAGGAAGAAAGATATCACCAATGAAGTAGCTAGGACACAATGATTTATAGTGGTTCAAGCAAGGGTTAACAACCTTGCTCTACATCCACTCCTTGGCCTCACCCACCAAGAGTAGCTCCACTAACTTCTCTCTTTAAAGGTAGAGATAAACCTTTTACAAATTCTCTCTTTAGCTTACAAGAATTACACTTCACTCTTGCAAACAAGGTTAAGATAAACCCCACTTCACTCTAATTGGAAAGGCTAGAGTTGATCCTCACTTCTCTCTAATTCTAAGGCTAGAGATGATCCTCACTTCTCTCTAATTCTACGGCTAGAGATGATCCTCACACTATTACAAATATGTAAGAAGGTAATGTAGTGTTTGAACTTTGAAGGCTTTTACTCTTGCTTCATTCTTGATCTTGAAAGATTGAATATATTATCAAAGAATATGAGCTCACAAGATTTTGTATGTATTATGTGTTTTTCAGATTGCAAGAGCTTAGTAAAAAACAAGACTTGAGTTGCCTTAAATAAGGAAAAAGGTGCAAGCTCAAAAAGTGTCCAGACTGTCCACGGTCGACCGTGGCATCGACTGTCAGCCTGCTGGGACTTTTTGAGCTTTGTGAATATAGACGTTGGCCTTTTACCAAAACCACACACAACCCATTTTTACCATAAAAATGCACTGAAAAGAAGCTTTAGAAAAGTTGGGTAAGTACCATACTTCTTAAGTATGAATTTAATCATGAAAATGGTAGTTTGGAAACCAAATGCACAAAGCATGTTGGAAGTTTACCTTTTTGGGAGATTCCTTTTGCTAAATATGGTTTTGGCTTATTTCAATAGAAGATTGTGTTTAGTATTTGCCAAAATAGGAATTTCATTTGCTTTGACTATCAAGCTTGTGATTTTATAAAAAGTTGTCTCAGTTTTTATAAAAGTTTTTATAAATATTATTTTATAAAAACTTAAACTCATTTGATTATTTATTTTGTAAGCTCATAAATTTCAAACGTTTGTTTGTAGGAATCTTCGACATCAGCTTTTACTTGAACTCGGATCTTGACGATTGGAGCTTGGACATTTGATAAAGCTTGTTTTGTAGATTATAGATAAGAATATATTTGATTGAATATATATATATATATATATATGTATATGTGCACATATGTTAATGTTAATACATACAATTATATAAACAAGTTGTATATTTTTGTGTCAACAAAAGAGGATATATTTATAAGGCTATTTTTCCCAACAATCTCCCGCTTTTTGTTGAAGACAAAAATTTATAACTTGTATAAGAATTGTATATATAACTTTAACATGTTAACATGTTCATATATACACATATATATGTATATATTCTTCTATCTTCTATATACTCTTCTATCTTCTCCCCCTTTTTTGTCTTAAAAAAAAGGAGACTACCCCTTGACATAAGCTCCCCCTTGAACGTAGAGCTCTACTTCTTGAGATGTTTGATCTATAATATATGGAAATACTACCAAGAACTTGCAAAAGAGATGTGAGTATAAACAATATTCTAAATATGCATTTATTACAAGCCAAGGTTAAGTAACATAATTCATGGCATAAGAATCATAGCAAATAGTAGCAATTATCATATCAACAAACAATCACCATAACTACTTCCCCTTGAATCACCACAATTTATCTTGTCATGACATTAGATTTGTAAAAGACCTTTGCTTTGTAAGAGCATGACAAGAGGTAATATACTTCAACATAATTGTGAGTGTGTTCAAAGAATATAGCAAACTCCTTGACAATATGTTCATAATGTGTATGTGTCCTAAAGTGGAGAATGATTTGAAACTTTTATTAATCATGTGATAGCTAATGTTAGTTAAGATATATTAAGCATGAATAGATTGAGTTTGGGCATTAAAAGTCAAAATATAAAAATTGAAAATCTCAAAAATTTCAGTGGGCTGACGGTCGATGCACGGTATCGACCGTGGATCAACCGTGGTTCGCCTGGAATTTTCATGTGCACGATGGTCGATGCTACGGTCGATCGTGTATCGATCGTAGGTGAGCTGTTTGAAATTTGACTTTTTGTCCTTTGTGACATGATATTTATATACTCATCATACTTAACCAACACCAATATCATCTATTTATTTTTCTTTATACAACGAAAAAATCATTTTCAAAGCAAATATACTTTTTTCTTAGAAATCTCCCAAATTCTATAGATCACATGTTTCTTTGGTGCATAAAGAGAGTTCTATGAACAGGAGGAAGAGATAAAATTATACCTTTATCAAGAAACTTGTGAAGATAAGAAATCATGAGACGAAGAATCTTCAACCGTGAATCTAACCGAGCCTTTGAACGCAACTTCAACCATAAGGTAAAGTATTTTTTTCTTTTTCTTGTGATGATTTTCAAGCTTTTTGAAAGATAAATGTTGAAAATGGCGGCTAGGGTTTGTGGGGGAGATAAGATGAGATGAAGTGGAGAGGAAAGAGAGAGAAAAGGCAAAATAGGGTCAAAAATCCGTCAGGCCTACGACGGTCGATCCACGGTCGACCGTGATATCGACCGCGCCTTTTGCTTAGTTTTTGAATTTAGGCAGTGATCCGACGGTCGATCCACGATATCAACCGTCAGTCGACCGTGGTACTTCTGGAATGTATATTTTGACCATTTTCATGCATTTAGGTGTTATTTTCAAAGAACATGTTCCATCATTCCTAAACCAAGTCGTAACATTTCAATTTTTAGTGGTTTAGCGAATATGTTGACAATATTTTCACATGAAGCAACCTTTTCTAAATTTATATTTCCTTTTTGCATATTGTCACGTAGGAAATGATGCCTAATTTGAATGTACCATCTTCATATTGTTTTATTTGAAGTCCAAGAAAGTAATTCAACTCATCCATCATTCTCATTTCAATTTCATTATGTATAAGATTTGAAAACTCATCACACAAATCTTGACATGTTGACCCAAATATGATATCATCTACATAAATTTGCACAAGCAATATGTCATTTTTCTTTTTCTTTGTGAATAATGTATTATCAACTTGACCTATACTATATTCATTTTTCAACAAGAATGATTTTAATTTATCATACCATGCTCTAGGTGCTTATTTAAGGTCATACAATGCTTTTCTAAGATTATATACATATGATGGGGTCTTCAAAAATCAAAACCGGGAGGTTGCCATACATAAACTTCCTCATTTATAAAGTCATTTAGAAAAGAACTTTTGACATCCATTTGATATAATTTAAAATTTTGAGCACAACTATAAGCAAGTAGACTCCAAATGGATTCAAATCTAGTAACCGGAGCAAAGGATTCATCAAAGTCTATCACTTCTTGTTGATCATATCATCGGGCTACTAGTCTAGCTTTGTTTCTAAATACTCATTTAGTTCCAATTATTGTGCGACCACTAGGTAAAGGTACTAAGTCCCAAACTTGGATTCTAGTGAATTGATTAAACTCTTCTTGCATTGCCATTGCCCAATTTTTATCCTTAATTGCCTCTTTAATATTCTTGGGTTCTATGTGTGACACAAAGGCAAAGAAGGTATTAAGGTTTTGGGCTTGGGATCTAGTGAGTCTTTGATTTAGGTTTCCTATAACTTGAGTTATTGGATCGTTTTCTACCTTTGATGATTTCATATGGTGTTTTACTTAACATTGGTCTAATCAAAGCTTGTAAAGACCAATTTTTCCTTTCAACAACCTCATTAGATTGGGGAGTGTAAGGAGCCGAAAAGTTATGAGGAACACCATGTTTATCACAAAATGCTCCAAATTACGCTTTATTGACAATTTCTCTTTCATGGTTGATATGAATTGGGATAATCATTCGACCCAATTGGTTTTGAATTTTTTTTTTTGCCAAGATTTTTGAGTTTGTCAAAAGCTTCAATTTTTGTTTTCAAAAATAATGTCCATGTATATCTAGAAAAGTCATCTACAACAACTAGTGTGTAAAAGTTTCTCCCATAACTTTGAATTGATGAAGGCCCAAAGACATCTCTTAGTTTTTATAGCATTTTAGATTTATGAGATAAGTGCACTTGTTTTTCTATCTTACATGCATCACAAAAATGATTATCGAATTTAACATTTGATAAGACTCTAACAAGCTCATTTATAGTCAATGTTTGTACTAATCTCATCTTAGCATGTCCTAGTCTTCTATCGATTATAGATGCAAGACATACTTGTGTGTTAGGATTATCACCAAGTCTACATGTATAGAGACCATTTCTCCAAACATCTTTTACTAAAACTTTATCATCTTTGCATATCAAGCTTTCATGTTTAGAGAATTTAACATTTAGATCTTTATCACATAGTTGACCAATACTTATTAAGTTGTAAGTTAAACCATTAACATGCTCAACATTCAAGAACTTGATATTGTCATGAAGAGTGTTACCTTTACCAACTACCTTTCTTCTTAGGTTGCTTCCAAACACCACATGTCCTCCATCATACTCCTTGTATGAAGTGAAGAGTTCTCTATTACCGATCATGTGTTTTGAGCAACCACTATCAAGAATCCATTAATGAGACATAATCTCATTTTTGTTCCACCCCTACACTTGTGTAATTTTCATTCAAGTTTTTGGTACCCAATGTTTCATGGGTCCAGGATGGTTAGTATCAAAAACTCCTACTCTAATCCACCTTTGTGTAATCTTGAACCCTTTATGATACCATGTGTTCATAGACTTAATAGGTGTATGAGAATGTCTTGATTTTTGAGTTGTATTTGATTTAGGTTTCTTGAATCCAAGTCCATGCCTTGTAGTTGGAGTATAAAAATTTCTTATTAATTCATTACTTGCAACCTTTGGCATATAAGTGGAAGAACTAGAAACAATGTTGCAATTTTGAACTTTTGGAAAATTCCAGTGAGCTGACGGTCGATGCACGGTCAATACCGTGGGTCGACCGTGAGGCTCCTGGATTTTTCTTCCCCCTTTTCTTTCACAAATTTGATAGGTGTTAAGTGACTAGTTGGCATGTTGTTTGAGTAACTTGAGAACCTAAGACCACCCTTATCTTTTGATGATTTGTGAATATTTAACATCTCATCTAACCTGGTTGGACTATCTTTAAATTTTGACAAGGTGGTTGTGTCAAAATTTGTCTTTAGCTTACTTTCTAAATCTTTCAAGCTTGGAGATATATGAGAAGCAATTTTACTTTCTAGATCTTTTATTTTCAAGTTCAAGTCATCATTTTCATTTCTTAACTTGACATTTTCCTTTTTCAAGCTCTTGTTCTCATTTTTTAACTCCTCATTTTTAGCAAGTATTTTAGAGCTAAAATCACATAATTGATCATAATGATGGTCATCATTATCACTATAGTAGCTAGAATCGTAATGTACCTCACTTGTCTCAAAAGCCATGAGACATTTTTCTTCTTTTCTTTCCTCTTCTTCATCACTTGAGGATTCTTTGACATGTTTAGCTTTAAGTGCAATGGATTTGCTCTTTTCTTTCTTTAGCTTGGCAATCTCATCATCTTTTTGCATGATTACTTCATACACCTTGAGATTTCCTATTAGCTCATCCATTTGTAGTATGTTCAAGTCCTTTGACTCCTCAATAGCCGTCACTTTTGCTCTCCATTTTGATGAAAGAGCCCTAAGAAACTTTCTTACAATCTTTTTGTTAGTGTAAGTAGTCCCAAGTGCCTTGAAACTAGTAACAATAGTATTAAACCTTGTAAAAGCATCATCAATTTTCATCTCATCAAATATTTGAAATTGTTCATATTGTTGAACAAGTAATTCGGTTTTGTTATCTAGAACTTGGGCATTTCCTTGATGTGTGATGACAAGAGATTTCCAAATAGCATTTGCACTTTCACACATGAAAGCTCTTTCAAACTCTTTTCTAGGTAAAGCATTGTATAGAAAAAGTTTTGCTAGAAAATTTTTTGAAATCATTTTCTTGTCCTCTTGATCCCATTTTTCTTTAGGGGTTGGAACATAAGCATTTTGTTTAGAATCAAAGATTTTTGGAACATGATCTCCTTCTTCAATAATCTCCCAAAGGTCAATATCTTTGGCCTTTACATAGGTTATGAATCTTTGCTTCCAATAGCAAAAGTCTTCTTCTTCAAGAAGTGGAGGTCTAACCATAGAATTCCCCTCTATATAATTTTGTCTCATTTTATCAACTCAAAAATTTTTGAAAAATATTTTTAGAATATTTAAACAACTTTTCAAAAATTATCTAGAGCAACTTGCTCTGATACCAATTGTTAGAACCTAGAGGGGGTGAATAGATTATATGCCCACTTTTTGAAGTTTTTAACAATATTTGCAAGTAATTAAAGAGTTTAAGGAAGAAAGATATCACCAATGAAATAGCTAGGACACAATGATTTATAGTGGTTCAAGCAAGGGTTAACAACCTTGCTCTACATCCACTCCTTGGCCTCACCCACCAAGAGTTGCTCCACTAACTTCTCTCTTTAAAGGTAGAGATAAACCTTTTACAACTTCTCTCTTTAGCTTACAAGAATTACACTTCACTCTTGCAAACAAGGTTAAGATAAACCCCACTTCACTCTAATTGGAAAGGCTAGAGTTGATCCTCACTTCTGTCTAATTCTAAGGCTAGAGATGATCCTCACACTATTACAAATATGTAAGAAGGTAATGTAGTGTTTGAACTTTGAAGGCTTTCACTCTTGCTTCATTCTTGATCTTGAAAGATTGAATATATTATCAAAGAATATGAGCTCACAAGATTTTGTATGTATTATGTGTTTTTCAGATTGCAAGAGCTTAGTAAAAAACAAGACTTGAGTTGCCTTAAATAAGGAAAAAGGTGCAAGCTCAAAAAGTGTCCAGACTGTCCACGATCGATCCACGGTCGACCGTAGCATCGACCGTAAGCCTGCTGGGACTTTTTAAGCCTTGTGAATATAGACGTTGGACTTTTACCAAAACCACACACAACCCATATTTACTATAAAAATGCACTGAAAAGAATCTTTAGAAAATTTGGGTAAGTGCCATACTTCTTAAGTTTGAATTTAATCATGAAAATGGTAGTTTGGAAACCAAATGCACAAAGCATGTTGGAAGTTTACCTCTTTGAGAGATTCCTTTTGCTAAATATGGTTTTGGCTTATTTCAATAGAAGATTGTGTTTAGTATTTGCCAAAATAGGAATTTTATTTGCTTTGACTACCAAGCTTGTGATTTTATAAAAAATTGTCTCAATTTTTATAAAAGTTTTTATAAAAATTATTTTATAAAAACTTAAACTCATTTGATTATTTATTTTGTAAGCTCATAAACTTCAAACGTTTGTTTGTAGGAATCTTCGACATCAGCATCTACTTGAACTCGGATCTTGACGATTGGAGCTTGGACATTTGATAAAGCTTGTTTTGTAGATTATAGATAAGAATATATTTGATTGAATATATATATATATATATGTATATGTGCACATATGTTAATGTTAATACATACAATTATATAAACAAGTTGTATATATTTGTGTCAACAAAAGAGGATATATTTATAAGGCTATTTTTCCCAACACCTGTTTTTAAAACCATTGTATTGAAACCAAATGTATCTTTGAATTGCGATCATTGTTCATATATTTTAATCAAGTATGACCTTAATTTACCAATTTTTACTATGATTCACCTCTTTGGACCAGTTATCACTCATTAATAATTTTTACTTTGATTGAGATCAATTTCGTTGTTAGAACCAAGTATGACTTAGTCTTACTCTTACCAAATCTGACATTGATTCACCTATTTCATCCAATTATGACTTTAGCAATGTTGACCTTGGTTGGCTTCAACCAATTATGACTTCCACGAACCCATGTCGATCATGATTCATGAATTTAGACCGAATATAAATATGATTCATAAATGTTGATAATTATTCAATTATCATAACCAAAATGTGATTTTAATTGGCAAGTGTTGTCATTGTTCACATCTTTGAATCGAGTATGAGTTTGATTGACCAGCGTTTACCTTGATTTACCTTTCTGAACCAACCATGACTTTGATTGAGGAATTTAGAATGTGATTGGCCTATTTAAATCCTAACTCTGATTGCCCCAATATTGACATGGATTTAGTTGTTGTAACCAAGTATGACTTTTGGTTACCAATTGTGAGCTTGATTCATTTATTTCAACCAATTACGACTTTGATTAACCAATTTTGACATTGATTCAATTGTTTGACCCAATTACGACTTTGATTACTAAAGTTGACCTTGATTGACCACTTGAACCAATTATAACTTTGATTGAATCGTATTCATCATTACTTACCCATTGAAACCAAACATGACTTAATTACTTTGATTGACTCGTATTCATCATTACTTACCCATTCAAATCAAACATGACTTAATTACCACATTTTTCACATTTGGTCGCAATTCCATTGTTGATTCTGACCTATTTCTAACTAGGGTGTTAAAAAATCCGAATTGAAGCATCCAAAAATCCGATCCGAAATTATTTAGGGGATGTTTTGTTTGATGGAATTGGATGTAATTAGATGGAATTGGAATTGAGCATTCTTAAATCTTGTTTGTGTTGGTTCATGGAATTCGTTGAATGGAATTTCACCATTCCAATGAATTTCTTAAATCAAGGAATTGAGAATTCCTTCTCTAAATAGATGGAATTCTTCAAATTTATAAGGAATTTCAAAACAAACATAATTGTTGTCTACTTGTCTCCAACCCCACCCCACCTGTTAGAGTCCTCGGCTCAAGTTATAGCGCAAATCCATGAATTGTTCCACCAAATTTCACAAGTTCTTTTTCCAAATGAAAACCAATTAAGATAGTGTTTTGTTTAGTTTATTAATGGTTTAACTTTTATAAGTTTGTTTTTGTTTTTTTTAAGTTTGACATATTTCCTTATTTCAAATCATAAGACGTCTGTAAATTAGAAAATAAGTTGAAAAATAAGCTTATTAAAAATAAGCCGGCTCATAATAAACATAGCCAAGAGATGAATTAGGGTTGGGAGAAGTGTTATCGCCCGTAACAATTGTAGAGGGAGGGCGACTAGAGAGCCATCCACATCAAAAATTAAAGAAGCTTATCAGAGTGTAAAATGACAAACAAAAAAAAAGTTAAATAATAAAAATATGAGGTTTTGTAAAACTATTAAAGTAGCAAAACGTGACAACTTGGATACAATTAAAGTATCCACTAAAATGTATCCAAGTTGTCACGTTTTGCTATTGTGTGTATCAAACTTTAAAAATTTCTATTGTGTGTATCAAACTTTTAATTTGTTTCTATTGTATGTATTTTAGTTACATAAAAAAGTAAAAAAATTTACAAGTTCAGTACATACAATAGAAAGTTTAATACACATAATAGAGACAAATTAAAAGTTCGATACACACAATAGAATTTTTTAAAGTCAAATACATATAATAACAAAACATGACAACTTGGATATATTTGAGTAACTAAACCCTTTTAAAAACTATTTCAAGAAACTTTTTATGTTAGAGCTTTTTATTCAACAAAAAACATTCAGTTTTTTCATTAGAACAAAACTTGTAGCTTTTTATATTAAAACAAAAGGCTAATAGCTCCAAAAAGCTGTATACCAAACACACGCTAAGTATATACGGTACAAGTATCCGATATACAAAGAAAAGATAAAAATATATAACAAAATTCCTAATATATGAGGTATACAAATCACTAGGATATGATACAATTTAAATCCTTATGGCAAAAACTTTATATAGGTTTGTATCCTCTTATTTTGTATTTATATTCATCCTTTTACTAATAAGATTAAGACAAATGTCAAAACTAGAAGAGAATGTAAAAAAAGAGAATAGTTAAGTAGATTTCACATATCATCATCTAGTGGGTTGCAGAGTGGAATATAAAGAATTTCTAAGAAGCAATATAATTTTCCAAAACTTTAACGTTTGCATCATTTTGCACTTCTTGATAATCGAAATGAAAATTGATCCGTTAAACTATACTAACCTAGTCAATGACCTAGCCTGTACGTATCAATGATTGTTTCTTCTCAATCTTATATATATTTTTTCAAAAAGTTATCATTTTCGGTAGCTGAAAAATGTTATCATTTTCATGTGGAATTGTTATCATTTTTGGCTGGAAAGTTATCATTTTTGGGTGGCTGGAAGTTATCATTTTCGGGTGGTTGGAAGTTATCATTCTCGGTGGCTGGAAATAATAACTTTCCAGCCGAAAACGATAACAATTTAATGATAAAAATTCACATGTTTTTTGTTCAAAAATGATATAAATGCACACGTTTTTAACCCAAAAATGATATAAGTGCACATGTTTTTAGCTGAAAAAGATATAAATACACATGTTTTTAGCCGAAAATGATATAGATACACATGGTTACAGCCAAAAATGATAAATATTCACATGAATCAAAATGATAACATTTTGGTACCATTTTCATATGATTAGTATTTTCGAAATATAACTTTCAAAAATATAGGAAAAGTGGTCTTGTTTGAAAGATGATTAAAAAATGAGTATATTGGTATAATTTTTTGCTCAAATTCTTAAAATTGAAAGAGTTATGGCCATTTAAAGATTTAAGGGGTAAATAAAAAATTAAAAAAGAAAACTTTTGGGAAGCCAATTGAAGGAGAAATTGGACGGCTAAGATTGGTTCTTACAGTTTTCGCAATAAAAACGGTTCTCAAATGAACTTTTTAATATTAGTATTTTACCCGCGCGATGTGGAGAGGTAAAATAGTTTCATTTGTCGACTTGTCAATTCAACATGTTATTTGTGATGTTGTCGGAGAATATGGTTGTTGTGATCTTCGTACAAATATTAAGTTAACGCAACACTTACGTTTAAATGACAACATTCTATTCTTGTATGAACGAACTCGTACCATCTTTTACGATCATATTACATGGTAGAATGTAAAACTTTTTGAAAACAGTAAGTAAATATGACAATTATTTAGATCATGCTAAATAAATATGTACTTCACTCATCACGCAACACTTCTTTAGAGACAATTATAAGGTATATATAGACAAAGAATTTTAGTCTGTTTTATGTCATTAAATTCTGGACAGTTTTTTGTAATTAATTTTTTGACAGTTTTAAAGTGTTTAAAATCATTGCTGGAACATATTGTAAATAATGTTATTTGAGTTGTACTATTTTAAAAAGTGTTAAGATTGTTGTTGCAAGTTATTATAAAGCATACTATATTACTTGTACTACTTAACTTAAAAATTTGTCTTAAAAAAAGAACTAAATGAAATTAAATTCTGACAGTTTTAAATGCCGGAAATTATTGTAAAGTATTAATTATGTATTTAAATTATCTTAAATGCTGAAAGTTATTATAAAGTATTAATTATGTATTTAAATTATGAAAGTTTTATGTAATTAAATTTTTGGACAGTTTTAAAGTGTTTAAGATCATTGCTGGAACATACTGTAAATAATGATATTTGAGTTGTACTATTTTAAAAGTGTTAAGATTGTTGCTAGAAGTTATTGTAAAGCGTGCTATATTACTTGTACTACTTAATTTTAAAAATTGTTTTAAAAAAAGAGCTAAATGCTTTAGAGTAGTAAAGATAAAGATATATATATATATATATATATATATAGTGTTGAGTGTGTATTATATCTCTATAAGACATTTAAAAGTTATTACTTTATGCATTTAAGGCTTATAATTGTTGGGTCGACACGAAACCTGACACGAACCCGAAATTGATCAAAAACGGGTTGGCACGAAAATAAATGAGCCGGGTTACGGACAACCCGAAAACCCGTATGACCCGTATGAGTTGGGAGTAACTTGCTTTCATGGTCATCCAAGCGTCAACATGTTATCTCCATCTCAAGATCCAGTGTTGAGACAGAATATCGAGGGGTGGCTAATGCGGTCGCTGAAACTGCATGGGTTAGAAATTTGCTCCGAGAGTTGCATGCAGCATGCTCCTCTACACACTGCCACTATTGTTTACTGCAACAATGTTAGTGCCGTATATCTATCTACCAATAATGTTTAGCTTCAACGTACCAAACATGTGGAGCTTGACATTCTTTTTGTTCCGGATAAGGTTGCTACCGGTGATGTCCAGGTTCTTCATGTTCCATCACGTTATCAATACGTACGCTGATATACACAAAAAGGTTGCCCACAACGTTGTTTTTGGAGTTTCGAGACAGTTTGACCGTTCGTACTCCTCCCGCTCAAACTGTGGGCTTGTAAAAGCAGATAGAATTTTAATAGCTTTAGCCCTTCTATTTTATTATGTTATTTTTGGCCCAAGCCCTTTTGTAAACCCTAATTATTGTGTCAATCATAACGAAATCATCATGGGGAACAATTAACTCTGTCACTTACAATTTGTTATTTTTTCTTTTGTGGAGAAGGGTCGAGAGGCGAAACCACCAAATATTTCATTGAGATGATAGTCGACTACCATTATGTGATGACATAAATTAATTAAGCTTAATTGTTACTCTAGATATTTCTTGAACTGAAAAAAAAAACAATATAGAGTAAGATCAATTACAATAGGACGTGGGACTAGAGCCCCAGCCAATTATATATTTTGGAAGAATAAAGAATAAGATACACACACACCGAAACGTACTTGAGTCTTCACGTACCTAAACTACGCTTTAACTGAAATATATAAAACATGGACGAATTCGTAGAAAAGATGAGAAAAAACATGCATACAAGAGGCTACTTAAACAATAAAACAAACACTTAAGTGTTGCATGAGAGTTCAAGGCAATAAAGTATTATTTTTAGGGTAACTGGAGCAGGTTTGAACGGCAGTGAAATAGGTTTGAACTGTGGTAAGAGCAAACAAGATGATTCCAGCAAGTAGAGCGATTATGTTCCAGGGATTATTGAAATATGTACGCTTTAACCATGCAATATTTCTTGGCCAGTAACCGTTGTAGTAGGAATGTAGCTGCTTCCATTGGTCGATGTAAAAGAAATCATGAATGGCAACTTCTTTGCAAATGTTGTTCACCATCTTTGCAGCTTCTTCATTTGAACCAACAGCGTTAAGCATGATTTGCGATTTTACAAACCTGCCAATATCTTCTTGACTATCAACTATTAAATCAAGGGCCATCGCATATGATGCAACATAATGACCTTCACATTTTTGTTCATATGCAATGAGGTTCCGTAACTTTAACTCGGTGAACTCAGTGATCATCAGTACGGGCATTGTTAGAGTAGGCCTACTCCAAAACCAAGAAAACAATCCACACCTTGACCATTTCACTTCCATGACCATTATCCAAGGTTCATCAACTTTATTAGGCTTAAACCTTACCCCTGCCTTGTCTAGTTCTACGGCATTGTGGATTATTAAAGGATCAAATTTTGATGGAATACAAGATAATGGATGAGTTTTGTAAGGATTGTAAAATGTGTGGAGAAGGCCAAGAATATGATCATGATTAGTTGAGTTGTAGGTTAATCGTAATTTTGTATGAAAGAGGTTGCCGAATTGTAGAAGTGGAAGGACATAATTGGTGATAGTGACCGTTGGTGTAGATTTCAAAATAGTGCACTTAAAGATGTCATTGAGAACAAAGAACGGAATCTGGTTTTCTACGAACAGCAAGTCCACGCATATAGACTGCGCACATAGACCATTCACCGCATTTTCTGAATATTTGTATATGAATTCTAGAATGAAACAACTATCGGTCACCATCATTCGTGCAAGTTCAGGGTTGGTATAAGACCCCATCCCAGCATAACATGACCTAATTTGGTCTATTGTGGCATTTACCACTCTTAAACATGCTTCTACGGTTTGCAACGGTGGGAAATTCAAACGAGACATTAAATCACGGATATAAGTCCTTTTCCGCCCTTCAAACCTTTTAAGATTTTCATCTTCATGGTGTAGAGGTCCAATAGAGACTACCCTAGGGTCGAAAGACTTAGGGCTAAGCTCTCTAAGCCTGCTAGGAACCATGGAGATCACCGCTGAAAAATGGTCAGTATTGTTGTCACCTTCTTCACACCTAAGAATAATTTGGGCACTCTCTTGAATATTGTCATTAGCAACCTCCATTTTTGAAAATTCTTATCTGAAATAATATCTCAAAAAAGAGTTAGGCTAAAAATAAAATTAAGTGCATGGAAACTGGTTAACTAAAAAACTGCAGCACATAAATTACTGCATGTGTTACCTTGCTTGTAACCTGCATGCATGCTTCCTCCATCAATATATATATATATATATATATATATAGGGGATGGTTCATTCGAGTACCGTTTTTTATTACGTGTACCGTGAGAATCAATCTTGACATTTCATTAAAATAAATCAATGGCCATTTAAAAGAGTAAATGACTGAAATGGTCCATGTGGTTTGCTAAAAGTTACTAGTTTGGTCCTTTAAGATCAAAATTACATTACATATCCCTATGATTGCATTTTTGATATTTGGTTGGTCCTTTATACTAACAGTCATCTAAATTGGCTGTTAGTTGTCTTTTAGTGTGAGGACAATATGATCATTTTTCTTATAATCTCTTATAATTGTTTTATTCAAGAAATTCATCTCTTTCAATCTCACTTTCTGAAAAAAAGCTTCCATCGACTTTCCCATACCCTATGTTAACCAACTGCTACAATCACCATCGACAAAAACCACCATAGTAAAAATCTCCGGTCATCCGCCATAATTGACCAACACCACCAAGAAGTTATTTAGGGTTCCGATTTCCTTGTTTAGTGGCGATTTTTGCAGGTTAAATGGTGATTCAAGGTCATCGATTTGTTGGGGTACAGGTGATGAAGCCGACAATTGGTATTTGAAGCATGACCGCCTCTTGCCGGTGTCCCTCCTTGTCGGCGTCGACCACAATCTCACGAACCACCGTCTTCGTCCCTCCTTAAAGCACGAAAAATACATCGATTAGAGGTTTCCACCATCGACGATGGCAGATTTGCAAATAGAACGATATGGGGTGTTCATCTGATAGGTTCTAATTGATCTTGGAATCACATAAACAAATTGTGGATGCATTATTTAAAGGTTGTTCGAAACTAGGAAGCAGAAACAATAGTGGATTCATAGCTCCCAGATATGAGATTAATTCTTGTATTCAATTAAAATCCAACATGTTGGCAGACGCGAATCCTAATTGTGATCTTTCTCTCGTTCTAGTTTTTCTTTCATATTTGAGTTTTTAGGGTATTTTTTGGTTTTCTTTGATTTCTGGGTTTTTTTTTATCAAAATCTAGATTTCTTTCTCTCAATCGACCTGTTTGTTTATCAAGTTTGTTGTTTTTGAATTGGGTTGTAGGTGAACAGAGTTGGTGGTTCTTATGGTTCATATTTAAGAACAGAGTTTATCTATAGGGTTTTCATATCTTCAATCTCGTATATTCTTTTTTCCATTTAAAGTTTATTCAATCTAGTTGGTTTGGTCTATTCTTGTTTTGATTTGGTAAATCGGAGTTGTTATATGAAGATTGTTCATGATCTTAATTTGTTTTTGTTTAAAAATGAATTTAATCACAAGTTTAATGTATTTGGTTTTATTTAATAATATGTTAATTACAATTAAAGGTATTAATAATCTTAAATAAGAACAAGTACGTAGAAATCATGCTTGGAAGAGATAAGAAAGTAAAATGATCAAAACACATTCACACTAAAAGACAACTAATAGCCAATTTGGATAACTATTAGGCCTTCCGTAGGGCTTTCTATTTACCCAAACCAACCTAAATGCCACATCAGCTTTTTTTACTTTTCTCTTTTCAACCCAAATCAACCCAAAATCCAAGTATAACCCTTCCCAAATCAACCCAAATATTTTTCTCTCTCACCACAGTCACGAAAAAACCAAAAAAATAATAGAAAAACATAAAAAAAAAAGAAAAAGCCTGCAACTATTTTCGGCTATCATCGGGTTGGCAGACCCGAGACCAAAAAAATTTGAAGAACCCGAATCCCCCCGTAGAGGTGTTCCCGAAGCAACCTGTTCAACCCAAAGGAACCCGAGACCTCTCGGGAGAGGCCTTACGGATGGGCTTAGTGTAAAGGACCAACCAGATATAAAAAATACAACCGCAGAGACATGTAATATAATTTTTGATCTTTAAGGACCAGTAACTTTTGGCAAACCACATCGACCATTTAGTAACTTACTCCAATAAAAAGGGTAATTCTATATATACCCCTTTCATTATCTACATAGCACCCCTTGATTTGATATATGTGAGTGAAAAAACAACATTGAAAATATAACATTCTTGATTTGACATGTGGGTTTGTGAGGAGAGGGGGGCTATATAGTACCCCAATAAAAATGACTGACTCATTAATAATGCATTATATGCTCATTAATGACACTATAATGACTCATTAGTTATGCATTAATGAGGGGTATTTTATGAAAATCAAGACTCGATTATTAAAACCACTCCGAGCTCAACCTCGATCTCGAGCTAAGTAATTGCTAAACGAGTCGAGCCTAATTTTCTTACTACTTGGTACGGATCATTAACACCCCTAATATCATCAATGGTAGACGGTGGTGTAGCAGGTGATCGATCGACGCTTTTATCTAGAGAAGACTTAGACTTTTTAAAAATTAATGAGAAGATTGGTTTCATTTAATTAAAAGTTAGAATTATGATAAACAAAAGTAACAATAATTAAAAGTTAATTTAAAGTGGGTGTCCTTGTGTTGGCCAGTATGAGCCTGGACAAATTTAGAAATATTAGGGGAGATATACTTACTGTTAATGTTTGGTGGGTCCGGCAATAGAAGATTTTACTAAAATGGTCTCGGGTTTAATTTTGTCTTTTGCTCAGACAACTAAGAAATATGATTATTACATGTGGGCCAGTCCTAGAAAAGGATCAGTTCAGATCCATAAGATCCCGAGTGTGAGATTGGCCCGACGTAAATAACCTTTTACTGAAATTAAATGTGTTCCAACTTATTTTGCTTGACTGAATATTAGTAATTTAATTTTTGACACTACTTTGATCGTTATACTCTAAAAACCTAATGCCTAACATAGACCCGATCACATATGCTTTACTATTTCGAGCTTCTGCTTCTACTCCCATCCTTTTGTCTCGAATGCTTTTATTCGATTAAAAACCCAGTTTTTCCAAACAAGAATCAACACCTAACATGACTCAACTCGTATTTGTGTAAGATTTTTAACCCATCTTGAACAAATATGATTCATGTACGTGTACATGCGCACATGTAAATGAATATAGTAGTATTTTATCCGTGTGGTAAGCTAGGAAATAATATGTTTGTTTTTTAAAGACGTCAATTTAATTTGTCGCTCTTGAACTAACTTAAAGTGAGAAGGGTATGATTATAAAGAATATATGGAATTTATACTAATTTAGAATCAATTGAAAACTTAAATTTGATGAATTACATCATTTTGTTTTGCTTATATGACTAAATTTTAGTTTCTACCTTAATGAATCTAGTTTACTAATAAACAAAATGCTTATAGCCCTACATATAAAGTTGTGGGTTCAAGTCTCATGGTAAAAAAAAAGATGTATACCTAGAACTAAGTTTAAAGAGTGTTTTCTCGTTAAAAACGTTTAGTTTACAAGTAGTTAATTGGATGTCAACTTATTATATGTTTTGATAATATATTATTAAAAAAAATTATAGCAAATTTTAAAATAAATACATATTCTAATAAGTTGTTTTGATAATATATTATTATAAATTTTTATAGTTAATCTATTATATTATTACTACTTTAAAAATATATTTATCATATTTGATTGTGTAAATTCTTCATTTTAGTTTTAAAAAAAAAACTTATGTATAGAAGTATAAACAAAAAAATCACTAAAATTTAAATATGTATATATAGAGAAAAAAAGTTTATTTAAAAACAGTTTTATCACGAAAACCGTAAAAATTATTATGAACTAATTAATTGTTACTTTTTCTTAACTAAATTAAATTTAAAAACGCAAATTGAAAATTAAAAAATTATTCGGTGCTTGTAGGCTTGTAGCCGCAATTTTCCTTTTTAAAGTTTGTGGCGCTTTTTTACTTTTATTATAAATCACCATTTTTCTTTAATTTATTATTTCTTTTTTTCTTTTTTATAGGTTTGAAGAATTATTTTCTTTTTATGTCTTTTTTTTCTATTTTTACTTTACTTCTTCTCTATTTATTAATCACAATCATTTATATTGGAAGATCGACGAGGAGAATTATTTTTATTTTAACAAGTAAAATAACAAAAATAATCTAAAAAGCTACTTTTTTAATTGATTGATTTACTTTTAGTTATAAGTACCAAAATTTAAAATTTATAGTACTATGTAAAAAAAATTTAATCTGTATATTTATTTTTCGTTTATTTTCCTTCGTGTTTAGTGTAATGATTCAAGTATATGATTTTGTTATGATATTTGTTAACATGTAATTTATAATAATATTTAATATGACAATTAATAGGTACTTATTAATGTTAAGTTTGACCTAACCAACTTTGAGTTACATATATGCATATAAAGGTGTACGTCTGTATATGCACGTACATATGAACAAATATGTATATGTGCTAGAAAAAACAATTAGTTTTACGTGCATATGTGCAAAAATCTGTATTTATGCTCGAAAAAAATCTAGTGTTACGTTTACATGTGTATGTGCATATATGCATGAGATGCACACGTGCATGGTATATATATGCACCCAAACGCACCTAGGTAAGTATGATATGTAGTGCACATATGAACGTGTGATTGAAAAAAACCGAGTATTATATCCACATGTGCACACATCTCTTGCTGTGCTAAAAACAAATCCGGCAAAAATGAATTTTTTTTCTTTGAAAAAGTATAACAATATGGATGTTATATTAAATATTTTCTCGTTAATTTAGTATTATTTTCGGTCATGTGTAGCTTCAAAGTCTCTAGCTTGATCCACTCCTCTCTGTCTTGGAGCCGAACTTTGTTCTTAACCATCACGGAGAAGTCTATGTACAATTGTGGTTAATATTCCACCAAAAGTTACAATCTCGTTTGCCAATACACGGTGAGATTAATTCCCCGTCTGATGATTCTGACGATGAAGAAGACACTGTTTTTGGTAGAAGAAAGTTTGAGGAGAATGAAAAGTTTGAGAGAAAGAATACGTGGCGGTGTAGAAAAATAAAATAGAGAAAATGGTATTTATAGGAGAGAAAAAAAGAAAAAGATTAAAAAATTAAAAACAATTACTTTTGCCTAACAATCGAGAAAAAAAACCACAAGATCACCACTAGTCCACTACTAGAAAATTGAGTATCACCAACCGAATTTCGTACGGAACAAAACCAATTTGCAACCGAAATTTACAACAATAGTTAGCAACATATTTCTAACGATTTAGCTACTAATACGAATCTATACGAAATCCGTAGGAAACTCAATACAATTTCCATCGAATTTCCTTGTGGTTTCCAACAATAGAAAATTCCATAGGAAATCCATTGGTAAATAGCTAGTTTTGTACTTTTTTTATTTATTTTAAAAAATATTACCAGATTTCTTATGGAACAATCCGTTGAAAAATTTTGAGGTTCGTAGAAAACCTTCCTACGAAACGGTTTCCACTATGAAATTGCCTACACATTGTATTGATAGGAAATCTCGTTTATTACAGGTTTCTTAGAAATTCCTCCGTTGATGAAACCGTTTTTTTAGTAGTGCACCAACCGGTAACCCAGAACCAACGTGAGACCAATGGAGGGGCAATGGTGTTTTCTTCCAACCAACACTACAAGAAACGAGGGTATTACCAATTATGATCCCTTAGAAGTGAATATGGCCAATTTATTCCAATTATGACTTGTTACAAGTGAATATAACCCATAAATAGCAATTATGAACCGTGAATATGGCCTATTCATAACAATTATGACTCGTTAGAAGTGAATATAACCCATTTATAGCAACTATGACCCGTTAGAAATGAATATAACTCATAACTAGCAATTATGACCCGTTAGAAGTGAATATAACTCATTTATACTAATGACTCATTAGAAGTGAATATGACATATTTATAGCAATTATGGCCCGTTAGAAGTGAATATAACCCATAAATAGCAATTATGACCCGTTAGAAGTGAATATAACTCATTTATACCAATTATGACCCGTTAGAAGTTAATATGACTCATTCATTCCAATTATGACCTGTTAGAAGTGAATATGACATATTTATAGCAATTATGACCCGTTGGAAGTTAATATAACCCATAAATAGCAATTATGACTCGTTAGAAGTGAATATAACTCATTTATACCAATTATGATCCGTTAGAAGTGAATATGATCCGTTCATTCCAATTATGACCCGTTAGAAGTGAATATAACCCATAAATAGCAATTATTGTTGGAGTATGCCCACTGACACACGTACGCTAAATATCACTAACGATGATGCATAGGCCTATTGGGTCACACATCGGGGTTTGATCTCGACAACAACCTATGTATAGGGGCTAAAAGGAATCAATTGCATTTGAGTTCCAAATTGATGTGAGCCAGAGAGAGTTCACGGCGTGAACTAGTGTGCAGACAACTGTCAGCTTTTGCATGTTGCCACCCACATCAACAAATGCATGTCTATATTTATCAAGAGTTCTTGGTCGGCCTTGGGGCACTAAGGGAGCATCTTGGGGCTTTTAAATAGACCATGCATTAGCCTCATTCAATCTGTTGAACCCTCCTAACACACATAAACACTAGAGCTACATTGTGAGAGCATATAGAGTGTTCTAAGGTGTTCTTGAGAGGATATTGCAAGGGAGCTTCTTGGTTGCTGTTCTTGAGGTGATTTCAAGTCTTTGAAGATCACCAAAAGCTTGCTAGTACAAGGAGATTGAACAAACTCGGTGTGGACTATCGATAGAGGAAAGCTTGGTTTAGCTTTCTAGTTTATCCATCAAGTTCGATTTCTCCAGCTCCAAATCGTGGATGGTATAATCTCTATCCTTTCTTGTTTTTCTTGTTGCATTACTTGCATGTAGAGCTTGGTCCATGTTATGGGTTTTATATTTGCATTTTGTTATTTGATTCTTGTTCTTTTGCTTCCGTTGCGTGCCATGCTAAAACCCAACAATTATGACCTGTTAGAAGTGAATATGACCTATTCATAGCAATTATGACCCGTTAGAAGTGAATATAACCCATAAATAGCAGTTATGACTCGTTTAGAAATGAATATAACTCATTCTCCATGTATCGTTTGGTTCTAAGAATCGACGATGACCAACGCATGTGATTTTATTTGTTACACGAGATTAAGGAGTGTTTTCATTGCAAGTTAGACATGCTTTGTACCCTTGTCCGCTCCAACCCGATACACTACTACGAGGTGAATAATTGTTTATTGTCCATAAAAGCACCGCTTTCATTTTGAAGAATGTGTTTGTCGCTGCGTCTTTAGTACGTACACCTAAGTTCCACAAATGTTTAAGCTCTTCCACCAACGGCCTAAGGAAAACATCCATGTCTTTCATGGGTGATTTAGGGCCGGGAATCAACAAGGAAAACATGAACGAGGATTCTTTCATATGTAGCCACGGTGGAAGATGGTATGTTGTAACTACCATAGGTCATGTGATGTGAGCAGAACTCATGTTACTAAATGGATTAAAACCGTCGGCTGCAAGCCCTAGGCGAACATTTTGGGGTTCCCTCGAGAAGTTAGGGTACTTTATATTAAATTCCTTCCATGAAGATCCATCAACGGGTCGATGCATGACACCCTGTTCTGACATATTTTTCATCGTATGCCTTGAACAGTATAAAAACGTTGTAGTCTAAAGGTCAAAGGAAAGTATCGTAACACATTATGAGCTACATTTTTACCTTATGTGTTTTTATTGACCCAACGACTCTCATTACAAATAGGACAATGCTGCAACAACTCGTGTTCTTTCTAGAAAAGAAAGCAATCGTTTTTGCACACGTGTATCGACTCATAACCCCAACCAATCTTTCTTAGCTTCATTTTCGCAATAATATAATGTGAGGAGGGAATCCTGTTTCCTTTCAAAAATGCAGATTGCAACAACGTCAAAAGTTGGTCAAATGAACTATCAGTACATTTGTTGTTCACCTTGATATGCATCAGCTTTGCTAAAAAGTTGAGGGAAGAAAACCAAGTACAACCAAGATACAATTCTGCATTGACCTCCTCTAGTAGCTTAAGAAATCCACATCGACAACGCCCTATCCGAGTTCCATTCGTCATGGTTGGTATCATTTTCCCTTACCTTCCCCATAATGTCGTCAATAACGACAGCCATCTCGTTTCATGGATTTACATCATCTAAAACCGGAGGAGTTCTAGTTTCACCGTGATAACCCATGTATTATAACCTCGACTGAAACCAAATCTATGTATATGAACTTTCTGTAGGAAATCCATGCCATGCCAACACCCGTACGCAGCGGAAGCAACGACAACAAAAACCGGGGTTTTCGGGTATTTAAACCGACATGCATGTATTCCCCAAGTGGGGATCGTGACTACAAACGAATATAGCAACTAAAACAAACGAGAGGGAGGAGAAATTATACCATCACGGGGCTGGAGCTATCCACCGAGCTAGGAAGATCTTCGAGAACTCGAAACCGAGCTCCTTTATTGATAGTCCACACCAAGTAGCCGAGATTCCGTCTTGCTAACGACCCGAGACACGAACCACACGTCGTCTTCGTGAATCTGGAGCAGCCACAACACTTGAACAACTTGCCTTCACTTGATACACTACCTTGCTTTCTTAGAACCAAGAACCATGTATGTATATGTGTATAATGAGCATGAAGCAAGAGTTCTTATAGAGAGAGATATACTAGCCTTATATAGAAGCTGAAAGCATGCCAATGTCCACAGAGTCGGCTGTCATGCCACTCACCCATTGGACCAACACAAAGGTCCAATAAAAACCATGTGTCACTTTGACTTCTGTCTTGACGGGCTCTCACGGGCCGTGAAGCACTCGTGAAGGCCTCATAGGCCAGGTTCCACCGCACACTCTCATTGGGCCAACGAGTGGTCCAATTAAAAGAATGGCGCCTGCCTTCACGGGCTCTCACGGGCCGTGAAGCACCCGTGAAGGCCTCGCTCCCACGACTACTTGTCCGGGTGGTGAAGGCTCGTGGAGAGTTTCTCTTCACGACCTCTTCACGGCCCGTGAAGGTCGCCAGAAACCCTAATTTCATATTCTCTCATGTTTGCGTTGTGGTGCCGGAATCTACCCTTGGCGTGTGACCCAATAGGCCCGTACCTCATCAGCAGTGATGCTAGTACACGTGTATCAGTGGGCATATTCCAACACTTTCATTATTGAAATTCATTGTTTACACATTTTTGACACCGGCATCTGATTAGACCTCTTCTATCAACGTGTGCTCCGGATCTCTCGACGAAATCAGCAAGTCCTTGTTAGAATTTGTCATCGTTACGACATTCAATAGTAGTCCATTATTCTATAAAAATCATGATTTCATATGCTGTGTTTCTAATTGTTCTTTTTTATTTGAGATCTTGATAATCAAGTCCACTTTTAAAAAAACAAACCTATTATATGGTTACAATCAACAACAAATAGCAAATCGAACCCAAAACTTGAATTCTTACATGGTCAGCAATATCTTAATGATTTGCAAAGATAAAAAGGCCTAGCTAGTAGAATATATGTAGCATTGTGAACCATCTTTGAATAAAGTATGACCTCATAGCCATATGTATATGCTTCTTTTCACTTATAGTTGCAAATTTCTCAAGAAATTCTAGTAAAGCTTCTTCACCTAAGCATGGGTTACAAGTAATTGTGCTAAGTCACATCTTTTTATATATAAATCATTTACGAATGAATATAACTATGAAATCCAGATTTAAAACCATGAATTTATGCATTTAAAGAGACAAATTAAATAATGGGAAGGCTCACGCCAACCCTCATTCATTAACACCAATTGGGGTATAATCTGCTTCTTCACACAATTACAGAGATATTTATTGTGATTATCAACACGATCTTTTCACACAACTTTCAACCCACAAGAAATTATCATATAATACTCAAAAATTCAAAAAAGAAAATCAAGAGAAAAAAGCATTTGCAAGGAAGGAACTAAAAGGATGATTTCTAGATGTGTCGGAGCAGGACAAGGAGAAAGTAACTTAGACAGAATTCCATAAGACCATAATTAAATTATAGGTTTTATTATAATGTTTTTTCCTTTTTTTATCCTAAACATGAATAGTGTTTGGATAACTAAGCAGGAGATAATTAGTTTAATAAGTAGTACACTTATGTGTTGTGGGTAAGTGATTATCTTGCAATTATAAGTCTGTTAATACAATTTTGATATTCAAACAAAGAAGATTGTGAAGAGAAACTTAAGGCACTTGAAATTGAGACAGCCGCCATTCTAGTTACTTGTTCATAATATATATAGCCTCCAATGTAGTTACTTGTACATGAGACAGCCTCCAATCTAGCTTCAATTATAAAAAAGAATCGTCATATTCATGAAAAACATCTAACTCAAAAGGGATTTAAAAGAAATTAAGAAGAGGAAATACCATTACCGGGCCAAGTGTTATTAGGAACACAACACTTGATCCATATTGGACCTACCCAAGAGTAGAGGTGCACAAAAAAAACCGAATATCCGATTTTGACGAAAAAATATCCGAAACCGGTTATTGGGAAAACCGATTTTTTTGTAACCGGTCCGGTTATTAAAAAACCGGATAGTATAAACCGGTTTCTACATTTTTGGCCTGACCGGATATGTGACCCGTTAAATAACTAGTTACGAAAAAACCGATTAAAAACCCGGTTTTTATCCGGGAAAAAAACTTGATAAAATTTGAATTTTCACTCATATATATGTTTTTTTATAATATATATTATAAAAAATGTAGTTAAAAAAATACTCAAAAAAAGTTACGAAATCAATTTTTTTAAAAACCGGTTTTTAGTATAACCGGCGGTTAGACCGGTTATAGCATTCCCGATTAAAAATCGGAACTAAACTTCATCTCAATACATCATATCATCCTCAGACGGTCAAAGTGAAAGAACTATTCAAACCATGGAGGATATGTTACGCGCGTGTATTTTTGATTTTGGTGGAAGCTGCAATTCTTATTTGCCTTTAGCAGAGTTTTCATATAACAATAGCTATCATTCCAGTATTGGAATGCCACCATATAAAATGTTATATGGTAGAAAATACAGAACTCCGCTGTGTTGGAGTGAAGTGGGACAAAAAGAGCTCGGTAACACAGAAATGGAATAACAGACGACTTTGAACATATTCAGTTAATAAAAAACAGATTGTTAACCGCTTAGAGTAGAAAGAAGAGCTTTGCAGACAAACGTAGATCGCCACTTGAATTTCATGTGGGAGATTATGTATTATTGAAAGTGTCGACATGGAAAGGCGTGATCAGATCCAGAAAGAGGGGGAAACTAGGGGTGAGCATACGACCCGATAGAACAAAAAATCGAAGAACCGGACCAAACCAGACCGAGACCGGTCCGGACCGGGACTCATCGGTCCGGTCTTCGGCCATTGTTTTTTATAGATTTCGGGTTTCGGTCCGGTCCGGGTTTGTTTAATATAGTGTATAAAACAAAAAATTAATCGAAAAAACCAACTAACCGGAGCTGATCGGACCAGGACCGGTCCGGACCGGGACTAGTCGGTCTGGTCTTCGGTCCTAGTTTTTTTATAAATTTCAGGTTTTGGTCCGGTCCGGTCTTTTTCTGTAACAACCGCAAACCCGGGCTAGGAGATTAGCGGGTTTGTGGTATGTGTTTATTTGTTTTAAATGTGTTTAAATGGGTTAATTTAATTAATATAAGATTATATGCATGTATGTAAATGTGCACGTGTATGTGTGGTTGTGAAACAAGAGGTGGGCAAGCCACCTCCTACTACGAATTGTGTGCTAGGTACATGTGTATACATAATTGTATAGATAATATGATTTGGTAATTCAAAGTGAAAGGAAAGTGTGTGTGTGTGTGTGTGTTTTGAGAATTCTCTCTGCCGAAAGAAGAAAAGAAAGAACAAGAAGAATCGGATTCCAAAGGTTTGTGTGTTTTAAATTCATTCAAGGTTAGATGTTCTTTATAACATGTTTAAATGATAAATTGGAGTGATTTATGTTGAATGAATATGAATTAAGAAGAACACAAAGATCGGTTTTGATGAAATATGATTTTATGGGTTTTTGATGTTCTTATGGTTTATGAACTTGTTATATGTTATAATTCTTGAAAATGTGTTTAAAACATGTTTCTGGTATGTGTTGATGAATGCTATGAATTCTGGGTTTGATTGAATGATGATATGAAGTTATCGGATTTGGTTATATGAAGAAGATGTTGAAACCGATTGATGTTGAAAACCGATAAGGCCAAAAACCGACAACTATAAAACCGATAGAAGATGAAATCTGGAAATCTTGGAAATCCGACACTTCATAAATCCGATACTTGAGAAACCGACAACCATAATCTGATATTCCTTAAATCCGAATACCCCAAATCCTACACTTGTAAAATCCGAAACAATTGAGAAATCCGATAAGTGCTAGAATCCGGAAACTTGAAAACCGATACCCTAAAATCCGATACATGTGAAATCCGGGACACCCAAATCCGAGGATGAAATCCGATATACTTGAAATCAGGGAATGAAAAATCCGACACTTGTAGTTGCGGATTCCTAGAAATCCGATGGTTAGAGAATCCGACACTTTGTGTTTTGGACTTACAATTGCTTATTGTTTGTTTTATTTCATGAATGAATTATAAATATATGTGGTTAGATATATTTATGAGATTGAGACTGATTTGGTTGTTGCTATGTTTTACAGGCAATCAAAAGACTCAGTAATATTAGACCTCTGAGCTCGTGCTGATATCGAGGTGAGTGGAAGTTTACTCACGGGTGGTATGGTGGTAATGTTATGAATTGCTTGATTGAGGAATGTTTGATATGGAATGATGGATTGCTGTTTCGGATATGCTATTATTAACTGATGAGTTTGATATGCGAAGATAAATTGTTTAGTTTTGATATGCCATGATAGACTGTTAGTCTCCTAGTTGTTAATCAAGAGTTATATGTTCGTATACGTGATACATGTGATAGAGTTATGTTTGCGTTCGTGGTTCATTGTGTATCTGGGATTGTTTGAGAACCAACTGCTGTTGTAACGAGTTGGTAGAGATCAGCTTCTGTGAAAGGGCTGGTTAGGGTCAGCTGCTGTTGAAAGAGTTAGGCTCGTCTGCGGTTGGTTGAGCAGTGGTAGTCCTCCTGGTGCATACATTGTATCATAGGGGAATTTCACTGTGCTGATCGGCAGAGAGCTATCGGTAAACCTTTGCTTTGGCCGGCATTGGTTGTAGGTTCGGCAGAACCGCCGGTCCTCAGGATTTGAGAGATTCTTGTATTAACGGATTGTTGATGATTGTTGCTCAGAGATTCAATTGTGATTTGTTGTTGTTGTTAGCTTGTTTGTTGCTTCCATTCACTTAGCTTTGTGCTAATTCCCCACGGTCGATTGCTTTTTGCAGGATTGTGTGATTTGCTGTTTATCTTCGTTTGTGGAAAGGGAAATTTGACCAATGCTCTGATATTGTGTTTTGAGAAGAGACGAGCCATGTTTAATAAATTTTTTGTAACACAAGTTGACGTTGTATTTGTAAAGAGTACTTTGTAGTTTGTGAATGCTTAATTTAATGGGATTAGAAAATGCTTCCGCAGCGGTTTTTAAAAAAATGGCTTGAGATTTACGGTGTTACAAGTTGGTATCAGAGCCCTGGTTTGGCGATGCAGGCACGGCTAGAGTGTTGCATTCCCAAATCTTGGCTCGTGTTGGGTCAAACTTTCCTTTGGGGCAATTAGAGTGAATTGGAGATGTTGTGTGTTAGTTAGTATGATATGTACTAACGGTTTATCTAATAAGCTCGTGAGATGATGTGATTGTACAGATATGGCTGACAGAGATACCCCTTCTGACACTCATGTGACCCAAGAAGTGGCTAGAGCTACAACAGTGGATGTTTTGAATGTAATAGGTCAAGTTGGTACTTCAAGTTTTGAACCTGGATTGGACCAGAGTGAATATATTTCCAAGTTAGAAAGTGAACTTTGGAAACTCAGAAATGCTATGGGTAACATGGAACGAGAGAGAATTATTCAGAATGAACGAATCCAGATTCCTATGTCTATTACAACTCAAGCTACAACTGTGCCACTTACGATTCCGTTTCCTCCAATATCACAAGTGGCACAACAATCGAGCTTTCATCCTTTCACTACCCAAGGAGCTTATCCTTTTGCGTATCCAGGATTCAAACCACCATGTTCGTATAAAAAATTTTTGGATTGTAAACCTTCAGAGTATTATGGAAGTACAGACCCTAACATAACTTTGAATTGGTTGCGAGAAATGGTAAAGGCTTTTGATGTGTGCAACTGCGAGGATGAACTGAGAGTTTGTTTTGCGACTCGTATGCTTAAAGGAGATGCTATGGTTTGGTGAGATTCCCTTACCAGTCATTTTTCTAAACAACAGCAAGACAATGTGACTTGGGATCAGTTTCAGGAGAAACTATGTGAGCAATATTGCAATATGTTCGAGATAGCTCATATCAAAAGAGAATTTATGGAGTTGCAAATGACTAGAGATATGCCTGTGGACGAATTAATCAAACAATTTAATGAGAGATTGCGATTTGTGAAGCAATGGGTGCCTAACGAGGCGTCAAAGATACAACACTTTGTTGGAGCTTTGCTTCGAGAGTATCGAAGTACTACGACATGGGCTAGTACACTGTCGCAAGCATTTAACTTAGCCAAGTCTGCTGAAGATGATTTGAAGGCTAGAGATAGAACGAATCGAGATCAGATTTCTCAATAGAAATTTCGATTGGAACAATATAATGTTGAAAAGCAGTGCCCATGGCAGGGTAGCCAGAGTAAAAGAAACTTGAAACATAGACCTACGTTTGATGAATCAAATCAACGAGTGTCACGGTGTGGGAAGTGTAAATCTCACCACACAGGACCATGTACGCTTCAGACTATGCGATGTCTTACTTGTGGGCAGTTTGGCCATGAAATGAAAGAATGTCGTTTCTCACGAAAGGTATGCTGGATCTGTTTTGAGGAAGATCACCGAGCAAGAGATTGTAATGTTAGCAAGAAACTTGAGTCAGGGTCAGGAGCTTGGGCAGGTGGTGGATCCTCGTCAGCAAGTGGACGAAAGAAAAAGAGCTCTGCTGTGCAAGATGGTAGGACTTTCAACACGATGGCGGATGATATTGCCACTACTGATGATGATGCAACGGGTACGTTTTGATAATCCCTATACTAGTACGTATGTTCATAACTTCAGAGTCAATTGAGAATGTATGATGCCTATGTATGTTAAGTGTGTTTGCTTATTTCTAAAGAGTATGATTCTTTAGAAACTAGAGATATTTGATGTATAATTTCTAAATTATGTAAATATCCGATGCCTATGACAGTAAGTAATGTGACAGTAAATGATGAGATATATGGTATGATGTGAATTGGGTATGAAATACCACATAAATAATGTTATCAGATTAGTTAGATCGTATGCTATGTTATGTGTTGCAAGACTCGTCTTGCTTTCTATGTTTGTATGTATGTGTATATATGTTTGTGCGAAGAAGAAGGAAAGTGGATGATTACTGGAGATGGGAAGGAATTGATGATGATCAAGAGATGTTCTGATAAAGGCATGACTGAAGTTACGAGTTATTGGTAAACTTAATGAGTAACGATAATCTATGTTGTTGATTTATGAATTTAAGGAGATTTATGGGATAAAGTATTTGATGGATTAATATATGATGTATGCTATGGAATTGGAAGAGTGGTTTATGTCCTGCGATAGTTAAAGATTCCTGAGAGAAATGATTCAACCCATGATTTGGATGCTACAACAAATACGTTTATATGAATAATATGAAAATATCGAATATAAAGAAAAGTATGTGGAATGGATCTAATTATTAAGTGAGTGGTAGATATTTATATACAACTGAGCTGAACAGGTGGCAGAGACAATGATTAGAATAAATCAAAGATTGTTATCGAAAGATTTGATATTACATTGAAGAAACAAATTGTTGTCAAAAATGTTGAAATGCGAGGGAGCTAATAATGATAACATTGGAATTATGCGAATTGAAGTAAAATTGACCTGGTAATAGAATTGAAGTTGTCTTTACTAGAAATTAGTGGATCAATAATTGAAATTATTAAGTAAAAGAGAGAGGTGGATTGCTACAGATTGGGCAAGCCTGAGATGTATAGAATTGTTTGGATAAAAGATATAATTGATGCCTAATTACAAGGAGATATATATTTGTGAAGGAACAAGTTATAATAACAGTTGATTCTTGTGAACTGAATATATATATGATTTGAAAAGTGATAGATTAAGTTCATTAGAAAAATGAGGAAGAGAGAACATGAATATAATGGCCTGAACATATGTAATGGAGATTTGTGGATTTTATCTGTAAATTGCCTTTGCTAGGAAGTGTCTATGCTTGAACTAAAGACTTATTTTGACGAAGACTTATGAATCTATCTTGCCAGTGCATTTTGAAGGGCTGAATTGTACAATGCCAGAAAAGTATTGTATTGGTGACCTACTAAGAAGGGTAGACAAGATATATTTCGTGGAAATATAATGTGATTGTGAATAAATCAAGGTAGAGTATTAGAGATTTATAAACTGTGGAGATTATTTGAGATACCAAAGTGATGATAATGACAAGTCATGATGGAATTTATATCTAATCTTACTATTTGTGAAAGAATTTGGTTAATTATGAGAAATTACTGACTGATTAGTAAGAAGCATCTGTATTTCTGTCACTAGTGGGGCGGCATCTTCTGGACAGACTTGTATATTGATAAGAGAATTTGAAGATATAGTATTTTATACTTTGAGATTTCGGATGAAAATTGAAAGATTTGATTGAGACTCCAGATGAATTAATGACAAGAATGGAACGTGAGATAAGAAGTACAACTAAATTTTTACTGGATAATTGAGTAGAACGAGTTATATAGCTAATTGAGAATGAATTGCGCTTATGTATGATAGGTTATGATGATCCGGGGAAATCATAATCACCTTGATTGAATCGGTGTGAAGCACTTTGTGTTAAATGGATGTTAGAACAACATTTGCGAATTCTTATGTGAGTATGATGGTAATGTTCTGATATATTCATTGGAAGTAAGTAGGAAGCAATATGTGAATATTACGATAATGTTTTGACATGTCAACCGGAAGCAAAAGAGGAGAGATATGTGGATATTTTATATATGGCAGACGGTGAATAAAAAGATATATGAAATTTGTTAATAAGAAGGTTGATGTGAATAAGTATTTGAGATACGATTTGATATTGCCTAAATGAGTAAGTTATGAAAGAAAATGATTGAGAAATAAAATTTTTAAATCTATGAGTTATAAACTGAGTTGAATTAAAAAGAAGAGTTGATGATCACTGGTGATTATGAAATGACAGATATGTAGAAAAGGATTTTTTTTTTTTGTGATGATAAAGTGGAAATGCATGAAAGTAACAATTGACTTGACAATCATAAATATATATGAAGAGTGGATATTTCCGTTTGATGTGTGCTATGGGATTCCGAGGACGGAATCCTCAGAAGGAGGGAAGATTTGTAACACCCGCAAACCCGGGCTAGGAGATTAGCGGGTTTGTGGTATGTGTTTATTTGTTTTAAATGTGTTTAAATGGGTTAATTTAATTAATATAAGATTATATGCATGTATGTAAATGTGCACGTGTATGTGTGGTTGTGAAACAAGAGGTGGGCAAGCCACCTCCTGCTTCGAATTGTGTGCTAGGTACATGTGTATACATAATTGTATAGATAATATGATTTGGTAATTCAAAGTGAAAGGAAAGTGTGTGTGTGTGTGTGTTTTGAGAATTCTCTCTGCCGAAGGAAGAAAAGAAAGAACAAGAAGAATCGGATTCCAAAGGTTTGTGTGTTTTAAATTCATTCAAGGTTAGATGTTATTTATAACATGTTTAAATGATAAATTGGAGTGATTTATGTTGAATAAATATGAATTAAGAAGAACACAAAGATCAGTTTTGATGAAATATGATTTTATGGGTTTTTGATGTTTTTATGGTTTATGAACTTGTTATATGTTATAATTCTTGAAAATGTGTTTAAAACATGTTTCTATTATGTGTTGATGAATGCTATGAATTCTGGGTTTGATTGAATGATGATATGAAGTTATCGGATTTGGTTATATGAAGACGATAAGGCCAAAAACCGACAACTATAAAACCGATAGAAGATGAAATCTGGAAATATTGGAAATCCGACACTTCATAAATCCGATACTTGAGAAACCAACAACCATAATTCGATATTCCTTAAATCCGAATACCCCAAATCCTACACTTGTAAAATCCGAAACAATTGAGAAATCCGATAAGTGCTAGAATCCGGAAACTTGAAAACCGATACCCTAAAATCCGATACATGTGAAATCCGGGACACCCAAATCCGAGGATGAAATCCGATATACTTGAAATCAGGGAATGAAAAATCCGACACTTGTAGTTGCGGATTCCTAGAAATCCGATGGTTCGTATACGTGATACATGTGATAGAGTTATGTTTGTGTTCGTGGTTGATTGTGTATCTGGGATTGTTTGAGAACCAACTGCTGTTGTAACGAGTTGGTAGAGATCAGCTTCTGTGAAAGGGCTGGTTGGGGTTAGCTACTGTTGAAAGAGTTGGGCTCGTCTGCGGCTGGTTGAGTAGTGGTAGTCCTCCTGGTGCATGCGTTGTATCAGAGGGGAATTTCACTGTTCCGATCGGCACAGAGCTATCGGTAAACCTTTGCTTTGGCCGGCATTGGTTGTAGGTTCAGCAGAACCGCCGGTCCTTGGGATTTGAGAGATTGTTGAATTAACGGATTGTTGATGATTGTTGCTGAGAGATTCAATTGTGATTTGTTGTTGTTGTTAGCTTGTTTGTTGCTTCCATTCACTTAGCTTTGTGCTAATTCCCCACAGTTGATTGCTTTTTGCATGATTGTGTGATTTGCTGTTTATCATTGTTTGTGGAAAGGGAAATTTGACCAATGCTCTGATATTGTGTTTTGAGAAGATACGAGCCATGTTTTATAAATTTTTTGTAACACAAGTTGACGTTGTATTTGTAAAGAGCACTTTGTACTTTGTGAATGCTTAATTTAATGGGATTAGAAAATGTTTCCGTAGCGGTTTTAAAAAAAATGTCTTGAGATTGACGATGTTACATTTTCGGTCTGGTCCGGTTTTTGAACCGAGCTCACCCCTAGGGGAAACTCGTTCCGAGATTCATTGGGCCATTCAAAATCATTGCGCGTGTAGGAAAGGTTGCTTACAGATTAGAATTACCAGATGAGCTGTCTCAGATTCACAACACCTTTAATGTTTCACATCTCAGAAAATGTTTAGCAGACGAGTCTGCATATGTACCCTTGGAAGATGTTAGCATTGACAACAAACTGAATTATGTGGAGCAACCTATAACAATAATTGAAAAGAAAGTAAAAACCTTATGTAACAAACAAAATGAACTGGTCAAGGTCCAATGGAGGCATAGGAAAGGGTCAGATTATACATGGGAGCCTGAACAAGAGATGATGCATAATTATCCAGAATCTTCAACAACTGATTTCGAGGATGAAATCATTCCAAGTGGGGAAGAGTTGTAACACCCAAGGTCCGAAAATATATTTAAATAATAGAAATAAAATATTAAGTGTTATATGTGTGCTATGTATTGAGTAGATGGGATTGAATGTGTTAATAAAACTTGAGGGGCCAAAACTGTCAATTTAGAACTTAAATAAGTGTAGGGACCATTTGTGTTATTTAGTCATAGATGTAAATATATATTTGACTTTAGCTTGACTTCACCAGGAAGTTTGTTTGATGGATTTACTACAAGATTTAGTATCTTTCAATCTCTACATCAAGTTCTATAACATCAAGGTAAGTTTGTTTGATGTTTTAAGTGTTCTTATGGATTAAATGGGTCAAGGATTGATTCAAGGATCAAAGTATGTTATTTTAGTGTTAGTTATTGTTATTAGCTGTTTAAGGATAAAAGGAATCACCCCCATGAAGTGTTTAAACGTTTACAAATGAGTTTTGGATCAAAAAAGGGCATTTACAGCAAGCTGGCCGATTTACCGGTTCAGACCAGAGCCAGGCACGGCTGTATCCTGAGGGGGTACGGGCGTCCCTATGGCCAGAACCGCCATAGTTCTTAAGATACCCCCCGTGCCAAGAGGCAAGGGCACGGGCGTACCATGCCCGGTCACGGGCGTGACTTAAGTGTCGTACGACTTTTGAGTCTTAAAAGTTGGATGTATAAATTGGATACGAAGGTCGGATCAATTGTAGCATCCGTAGGTCGCATAACTCAGGCACAGGCGTGCCTTAGAAGGGTACGGGAATGCCCTACCCAATTTTAGTTTATATTTTCTAAGTGTTAACATGTGTTTGATGTATTATTGGTATTATACCTGTAGAGACGAATCGTGGACATTTTCACTAAACTATAACCATCTGTGGATTGATTTATTAAATTACAGCTTACAAGGTGAGTTAACTAGACTATCGTTCATATTTACAGCATGTGTGTTATCATGATAGAATATTACACATATACTATTCATATGTGTTGTTAGCATACTGCTATGTGTAGTAAGGCTCAGATGTGGTACAGTACTGTGACCTATGTAGCTGCCCTGGGTCTAGAACCAGAGGCTAGCTTGTTACCTGACATACGTGTGGTATCTCTTTATGATTCTATAAACGTGTTTATATGATTATTAGTTTGGCATACTCACTAAGCTCTTTTAGCTTATCAGATACTGTTTTTAAAATGTTTTGCAGATCATTCCAAATGCAAGGGCAAAGCTTCCGTTTGACAGCTTTTATTGAACTTCTTTTGAAACTTAACGCCGTTGTGTAACATATGAATTATCAGTTGTATTTTCAGATGTGTTTTTCCTTATGAAACAATACTCAAATTTTTATGTAAATTATGCTTCCGCTTACTTTAAAATCTATATGTGAATCCTTTTTGTTATATTTTTATTTAAATATGGTTTTTATAAAATGGGGCGTTACAGTTTTTTTAGTTTAGATGATGACATTACACTAGTTTAAGAGCACCTCCAATGGGAGGAGTATAGGAGTTCTAAGAAGATTTAATAAGAGGTGTATGGAATGTGGGATGAGTTTAATACAAGTGGAGTTGTATGAAGATAGGATGGTTGTATGAGATTGGGTGGGCCCCACTTATTATTTTTTAATAATTCTTTTTTTTTAATTTTATTAGTGTTGGAACTCACAAAATTAATATAAATTTCTTATTTACTTTTTTAAAATTTTTAGTGATGCAAATTTAATATAAGTCTCTTATAAATCTCAAATTTAACACAAATTTAATATAATTCTCTAAATATTTTTATGAAATTATATATATATATATATATATATATATATATGATGCTGATGTGGAAATTCATTAAACTATGTTGAGTTTAATGGAGTGTGAAGGTTAAATGATAAAGTTGTATATATAGTGAAATGCTGATGTGACAATCCATTAAACTCTTATGGAGTATTATAGACTGGAGATGCTCTAAGTTTAAATGAGTAGTGTATAATATAAAAAATAGTGAAGCTTTAAATAATATATGAGTGATGAATATTTTAACTTTCAACTTATAATTGTTGGCTTAAATTGTTATATATAAGTTGGAGTATTTTTATTGTTTTTTTTTGTATTTTTATAGTTATATAGTATTTAAATTTGTAACACCCCAAGTTTAGAAAATTTAATTATTAACCGCTTAAGTGTTTGTTTTTAAGTTGCTTTTATATAACTATGTAATTGTGTGTTTTAAGTCCAAGGACCAAAGTTGTTAATTTGAAAGTACATAAGTACATGGACCAATTTGTCATTTCTTGAAAGTATATATATAGGTGACCATTTGACTTTGATAGTCAAATGGCTCTCAAATTCTCCAGACACACTTAGAACACAGCAGCAAATCATTTGATACTCTGCACTTGAAGCAAGATATATTGAAGATTAGCATCATTTGATACCGTGCCTCTAACGCAGCTAACGAGGAAGAATTCAGAGTTTAAGTGGGAAGACGAACAACAAAAAGCATTTGATGCCTTAAAGTACAAGTTATGCAATTTCCCGGTACTTACTTTACCAGATGGGATGGAAGACATGGTAGTTTATTGCGATGCTTCATACCGAGGGTTGGGTTGTGTACTTATGCAGAGGGGAAAGGTTATCGCTTATGCTTTCCGTCAGTTAAAGATACATGAAAGTAATTATCCAACTCATGACTTGGAGTTGGAAGCGGTTATCTTTGCTTTGAAAATATGGAGACACTATCTCTATGGTATTAAGTGTACCATTTATTCTGATCATAAGAGTCTCAAGTATTTTCTAGAACAGAAGAACTTGAACATGCGATAGAGACGGTGGTTAGAATTACTAAAAGATTATGAGTGTGAGATTTTGGACCACCCAGGTAAAGCAAACTTGGTTGCGGATGCTTTAAGCAGAAAGTCAAGTGCCCTGCAGATACAAATGCATCGAATTGAAATGTCTGTAATTACACCAGTACTTGACAAGATTAAAGAGGCGCAGATGCAGGCAATTAAAGATAGTAATCAGAAAAAGGAGCGTACCAAGGGGCAAACAGCATAGTTAGTAAAAGATAGTCGAGATCTTCTAACTCGTTATGATCGTGTGTGGGTGCCCAATTATGGGGGAATGAAACAAACTCTATTGGAGGAAGCCCATTGTTCACAACTTTCTATTCATCCAGGAGCTACAAAGATGTACAGGGACTTAAAGATGAACGATTGGTGGCCAGGAATAAAACGAGATATAGCGAGACATGTCGAAAAATGTCTGGCTTGTTTACAGGTAAAGGCAGAACACCAGAAACTACTTGGAAAGCTACAGCCACTAGATATATCAGTTTGGAAATGGGAGAACATCACCATGGATTTGATTACCAAATTACCTAGAACACCTCGAGGGTTTGATGCTGTCTGGGTAATAGTAGATAGACTCACAAAGAGTGCTCATTTTATCGCCATAAGAGAATCTCAGTCTTCAGAAAAGATGGCAGACGTTTACATGAAAGAAATAATAGCCAGACATAGGGTTCCTGTTACAATTGTGTCAGATAAGGATACCCGGTTCACCTCAAGATTCTGGAGTAAGTTCCACGAAGATATGGGAACTAAATTGCATTTTAGCACAACATTTCATCCTCAGACGGACGGGCAGAGCGAGAGAACTATACAGACCTTAGAAGATATGCTTAGAGTCTGTATCATCGACTTCGGTGGCAGTTGGGATATGTATCTGCCATTAGCAGAATTTTCATACAATAATAGCTATCACTCAAGTATTGGTATGCCGGCGTATGAAATGGTGTATGGCAGGAAGTATAGAACTCCAGTTTGTTAGGGAGAAGTTGGTCAAAGGGAACTGGGCAGTGCGGAAATAGTTCAGCAAACAACAGAACGCATACAACAGATCTGAGAATGACTCAAAACAGCCCAGGAAAGACAGAAGGGCTACGCAGATAAGAGAAGATCACCATTAGAGTTCCAGGTTGGGGACTACGTACTACTGAAGGTATCACCGTGGAAAGGGGTGATCAGGTTTAGAAAGAGAGGCAAGTTAGGGCCTCGATTCATTGGTCCGTTCAAGATTATAGCAAGAGTGGGAAAAGTAGCCTATCGACTAGAACTTCCAGAAGAGATGTCGCAAATTCATAATACTTTTCAAGTGTCTCATCTTCGAAAGTGTCTGGTAGATGAATCAGCAATTGTTTCATTACAAGACGTGACGGTCGATGAAAAGCTCAATTATGTGGAAAGACCGGTAGCCATACTAGAACGAAAAGTTAAAATTTTACGTAACAAGCAGATAGGCCTTGTCAAAGTGCAGTGGAAACATAGAAAGGGCTCCGATTGTACTTGGGAACAAGAAAGCGACATGAGGCAGAATTATCCTGAGTTATTTACGGAATAGATTTCGGGGACGAAATTGTCCCAAGTGGGGAAGAATTGTAACACCCCAAGGTTAGAAAATTTAATTATTAACCGCTTAAGTGTTGTATGTTTTTAAGTTGCTTTTGTATAACTATGTAATTGTGTGTTTTAAGTCCAAGGACCAAAGCTGTTAATTTGAAAGTACATAAGTACAGGGACCAATTTGTCATTTCTTGAAAGTGTATATATATATATATATAGGTGACCATTTGACTTTGATAGTCAAATGGCTCTCATATTCTCCGGACACACTTAGAACACAGCAGCAAATCATTTGATACTCTGCACTTGAAGCAATATATATTGAAGATTAGCATCTTGAATTCTTCCTTTGATAGCCTAGATCAGCAAGGTATGGAATTAGTTGATGTTTTTGTGTGTTTAGAAGTCAAGAACATGATTCCATGGTGGAATCTATGTCCATATCATGTTGTTTATGTTTCTTATTAATTTAGTTGATGTTTTTAGCTGTATGGGGTGTAGGAAAATACCCCTAGATGATCTGAATCAATATTGGGTCGAAGAGTTAGCCAAAACAGTGACTCTGAGGAAACACAGTCGGCTGAACTGTGATGTACATGGCCCGTGTATGTTTTGGGAGGGCGTGTATCCCACCCGTGTATATGTAACACGGCCTGTGTAATGGTACATGGCCCATGTAGAAACCTAGGGCGGTTACACGCCATGTAGGGATACATGGTCGTGTAGTAAGACGGTGCACGGCCCGTGTATAGATGCACGTCCTGTGTAGACTGTGCGTCAAACACAGGCCATGTGGCCAGGTCCAGGTCGTGTGGAGTGCAGGGGACACGGCCCGTGTAGGCCCCACCTTAAGATAGAATTCCAGGTTTATAATGCCACTTTATGTTATGTTATAGGGAAGTCGTTGGATACATCATTGTTCACATAGACCTGTTATCAGTATTATCAGCGAGATGAGTGTACTTACCTTTGTTATGAATTGTTAGTATGTAAGTACATTAAATGATTTATATTATGAATACGTGTTAGAAGTATAGATAAATAGTTATGCTGTAAGCTTAACTATGCACAGATCAAAGACAGGGTATACAAGCAGTTGTGTACCAAGTGATAAGGATATCTAGCTATACGAAAGTGTAGCTTGTATCCAGAACAGTGATCAGGGGTATATTGAGATCCTTATACCCACAGAAAGGTCTTAGGGGCTTGGCTATACGGAAGTGTAGTCATACCCTAGGACAACAAAATAGTATAACAGTTGACATGTATTTCAGTTGGGATACGAGGTATCCTAGATAGCGTAATGTTTTATTAAACATTTCATTTCGTGTTCAGTTAGTACGCTCACTAAGCGTTTGCTTACGTTCAGTTTGTAATGTTTGCAGGTGTGTCAAGTTCCAGCAAGGGAAAGGCCCCAGCACCTTGATATTCCGGGTAGCTCCAGGATTTTGTAAACTTACACTTTAACACCCTTTTGAGTGAACAATCCGTGTTTATGTAAATAATGAACTCGTTCTTTTGCAAACTTTAGCTATGTAAATGTTGTTTCCATAGTCATAATGCTCTTTAAAAGTAAAGTGGAAAAGAGGTGTTACAAAATTAATAATGATATCATCTAGTTTTTAAGTGCGGTTGGATCAGTTGAACTAGGGTTTGTGGGGGAGATAAGATGAGATGAAGTGGAGAGGAAAGAGAAAGAAAAGGCAAAATAGGGTCAAAAATCCGTCAGGCCTACGACGGTCGATCCACGGTCGACCATGATATCGACCGCGCCTTTTGCTTAGTTTTTGAATTTAGGCAGTGATCCGACGGTCGATCCATGGTATCAACCGTCAGTCGACCGTGGTACTTCTGGAATGTATATTTTGACCATTTTCATGCATTTAGGTGTTATTTTCAAAGAACATGTTCCATCATTCCTAAACCAAGTCGTAACATTTCAATTTTTAGCGGTTTAGCGAATATGTTGACAATATTTTCACATGAAGCAACCTTTTCTAAATTTATATTTCCTTTTTGCATATTGTCACGTAGGAAATGATGCCTAATTTGAATGTACCATCTTCATATTGTTTTATTTGAAGTCCAAGAAAGTAATTCAAGTCATCCATCATTCTCATTTCAATTTCATTATGTATAAGATTTGAAAACTCATCACACAAATCTTGACATGTTGACCCAAATATGATATCATCTACATAAATTTGCACAAGCAAGATGTCATTTTTCTTTTTCTTTGTGAATAATGTATTATCAACTTGACCTATACTATATTCATTTTTCAACAAGAATGATTTTAGTTTATCATACGATGCTCTAGGTGCTTATTGAAGGTCATACAATGCTTTTCTAAGATTATATACATATGATGGGGTCTTCAAAAATCAAAACCGGGAGGTTGACATACATAAACTTCCTCATTTATAAAGTCATTTAGAAAAGCACTTTTGACATCCATTTGATATAATTTAAAATTTTGAGCACAACTATAAGCAAGTAGACTCCAAATGGATTCAAATCTAGTAACCGGAGCAAAGGATTCATCAAAGTCTATCACTTCTTGTTGATCATATCATCGGGCTACTAGTCTAGCTTTGTTTCTAAATACTCATTTAGTTCCAATTATTGTGCGACCACTAGGTAAAGGTACTAAGTCCCAAACTTGGATTCTAGTGAATTGATTAAACTCTTCTTGCATTGCCATTGCCCAATTTTTATCCTTAATTGCCTCTTTAATATTCTTGGGTTCTATGTGTGACACAAAGGCAAAGAAGGTATTAAGGTTTTGGGCTTGGGATCTAGTGAGTCTTTGATTTAGGTTTCCTATAACTTGAGTTATTGGATCGTTTTCTACCTTTGATGATTTCATATGGTGTTTTACTTAACATTGGTCTAATCAAAGCTTGTAAAGACCAATTTTTCCTTTCAACAACCTCATTAGATTGGGGAGTGTAAGGAGCCGAAAAGTTATGAGGAACACCATGTTTATCACAAAATGCTCCAAATTACGCTTTATTGACAATTTCTCTTTCATGGTTGATATGAATTGGGATAATCATTCGACCCAATTGGTTTTGAATTTTTTTTTTGCCAAGATTTTTGAGTTTGTCAAAAGCTTCAATTTTTGTTTTCAAAAATAATGTCCATGTAT
Organism: Dittrichia graveolens; assembly: GCA_038502395.1. Taxonomy (NCBI): domain Eukaryota; kingdom Viridiplantae; phylum Streptophyta; class Magnoliopsida; order Asterales; family Asteraceae; genus Dittrichia; species Dittrichia graveolens. The sequence continues at coordinate 30,778,151 of JARJIL010000005.1, forward strand.
ATCTAGAAAAGTCATCTACAACAACTAGTGTGTAAAAGTTTCTCCCATAACTTTGAATTGATGAAGGCCCAAAGACATCTCTTAGTTTTTATAGCATTTTAGATTTATGAGATAAGTGCACTTGTTTTTCTATCTTACATGCATCACAAAAATGATTATCGAATTTAACATTTGATAAGACTCTAACAAGCTCATTTATAGTCAATGTTTGTACTAATCTCATCTTAGCATGTCCTTGTCTTCTATCGATTATAGATGCAAGACATACTTGTGTGTTAGGATTATCACCAAGTCTACATGTATAGAGACCATTTCTCCAAACATCTTTTACTAAAACTTTATCATCTTTGCATATCAAGCTTTCATGTTTAGAGAATTTAACATTTAGATCTTTATCACATAGTTGACCAATACTTATTAAGTTGTAAGTTAAACCATTAACATGCTCAACATTCAAGAACTTGATATTGTCATGAAGAGTGTTACCTTTACCAACTACCTTTCTTCTTAGGTTGCTTCCAAACACCACATGTCCTCCATCATACTCCTTGTATGAAGTGAAGAGTTCTCTATTACCGATCATGTGTTTTGAGCAACCACTATCAAGAATCCATTAATGAGACATAATCTCATTTTTGTTCCACCCCTACACTTGTGTAATTTTCATTCAAGTTTTTGGTACCCAATGTTTCATGGGTCCAGGATGGTTAGTATCAAAAACTCCTACTCTAATCCACCTTTGTGTAATCTTGAACCCTTTATGATACCATGTGTTCATAGACTTAATAGGTGTATGAGAATGTCTTGATTTTTGAGTTGTATTTGATTTAGGTTTCTTGAATCCAAGTCCATGCCTTGTAGTTGGAGTATAAAACTTTCTTATTAATTCATTACTTGCAACCTTTGGCATATAAGTGGAAGAACTAGAAACAATGTTGCAATTTTGAACTTTTGGAAAATTCCAGTGAGCTGACGGTCGATGCACGGTCAATACCGTGGGTCGACCGTGAGGCTCCTGGATTTTTCTTCCCCCTTTTCTTTCACAAATTTGATAGGTGTTAAGTGACTAGTTGGCATGTTGTTTGAGTAACTTGAGAAGCTAAGACCACCCTTATCTTTTGATGATTTGTGAATATTTAACATCTCATCTAACTTGGTTGAACTATCTTTAAATTTTGACAAGGTGGTTGTGTCAAAATTTGTCTTTAGCTTACTTTCTAAATCTTTCAAGCTTGGAGATATATGAGAAGCAATTTTACTTTCTAGATCTTTTATTTTCAAGTTCAAGTCATCATTTTCATTTCTTAACTTGACATTTTCCTTTTTCAAGCTCTTGTTCTCATTTTTTAACTCCTCATTTTTAGCAAGTATTTTAGAGCTAAAATCACATAATTGATCATAATGATGGTCATCATTATCACTATAGTAGCTAGAATCGTAATGTACCTCACTTGTCTCAAAAGCCATGAGACATTTTTCTTCTTTTCTTTCCTCTTCTTCATCACTTGAGGATTCTTTGACATGTTTAGCTTTAAGTGCAATGGATTTGCTCTTTTCTTTCTTTAGCTTGGCAATCTCATCATCTTTTTGCATGATTACTTCATACACCTTGAGATTTCCTATTAGCTCATCCATTTGTAGTATGTTCAAGTCCTTTGACTCCTCAATAGCCGTCACTTTTGCTCTCCATTTTGATGAATGAGCCCTAAGAAACTTTCTTACAATCTTTTTGTTAGTGTAAGTAGTCCCAAGTGCCTTGAAACTAGTAACAATAGTATTAAACCTTGTAAAAGCATCATCAATTTTCATCTCATCAAATATTTGAAATTGTTCATATTGTTGAACAACTAATTCGGTTTTGTTATCTAGAACTTGGGCATTTCCTTGATGTGTGATGACAAGAGATTTCCAAATAGCATTTGCACTTTCACACATGAAAGCTCTTTCAAACTCTTTTCTAGGTAAAGCATTGTATAGAAAAAGTTTTGCTAGAAAATTTTTTGAAATCATTTTCTTGTCCTCTTGATCCCATTTTTCTTTAGGGGTTGGAACATAAGCATTTTGTTTAGAATCAAAGATTTTTGGAACATGATCTCCTTCTTCAATAATCTCCCAAAGGTCAATATCTTTGGCCTTTACATAGGTCATGAATCTTTGCTTCCAATAGCAAAAGTCTTCTTCTTCAAGAAGTGGAGGTCTAACCATAGAATTCCCCTCTATATAATTTTGTCTCATTTTATCAACTCAAAAATTTTTGAAAAATATTTTTAGAAGATTTAAACAACTTTTCAAAAATTATCTAGAGCAACTTGCTCTGATACCAATTGTTAGAATCTAGAGGGGGTGAATAGATTATATGCCCACTTTTTGAAGTTTTTAACAATATTTGCAAGTAATTAAAGAGTTTAAGGAAGAAAGATATCACCAATGAAGTAGCTAGGACACAATGATTTATAGTGGTTCAAGCAAGGGTTAACAACCTTGCTCTACATCCACTCCTTGGCCTCACCCACCAAGAGTTGCTCCACTAACTTCTCTCTTTAAAGGTAGAGATAAACCTTTTACAACTTCTCTCTTTAGCTTACAAGAATTACACTTCACTCTTGCAAACAAGGTTAAGATAAACCCCACTTCACTCTAATTGGAAAGGCTAGAGTTGATCCTCACTTCTCTCTAATTCTAAGGCTAGAGATGATCCTCACACTATTACAAATATGTAAGAAGGTAATGTAGTGTTTGAACTTTGAAGGCTTTCACTCTTGTTTCATTCTTGATCTTGAAAGATTGAATATATTATCAAAGAATATGAGCTCACAAGATTTTGTATGTACTATGTGTTTTTCAGATTGCAAGAGCTTAGTAAAAAACAAGACTTGAGTTGCCTTAAATAAGGAAAAAGGTGCAAGCTCAAAAAGTGTCCAGACTGTCCACGATCGATCCACGGTCGACCGTGGCATCGACCGTAAGCCTGCTGGGACTTTTTAAGCCTTGTGAATATAGACGTTGGACTTTTACCAACACCACACACAACCCATTTTTACCATAAAAATGCACTGAAAAGAATCTTTAGAAAATTTGGGTAAGTGCCATACTTCTTAAGTTTGAATTTAATCATGAAAATGGTAGTTTGGAAACCAAATGCACAAAGCATGTTGGAAGTTTACCTCTTTGAAAGATTCCTTTTGCTAAATATGGTTTTGGCTTATTTCAATAGAAGATTGTGTTTAGTATTTGCCAAAATAGGAATTTTATTTGCTTTGACTACCAAGCTTGTGATTTTATAAAAAATTGTCTCAATTTTTATAAAAGTTTTTATAAAAATTATCTTATAAAAACTTAAACTCATTTGATTATTTATTTTGTAAGCTCATAAACTTCAAACGTTTGTTTGTAGGAATCTTCGACATCAGCATCTACTTGAACTCGGATCTTGACGATTGAAGCTTGGACATTTGATAAAGCTTGTTTTGTAGATTATAGATAAGAATATATTTGATTGAATATATATATATATATGTATATGTGCACATATGTTAATGTTAATACATACAATTATATAAACAAGTTGTATATATTTGTGTCAACAAAAGAGGATATATTTATAAGGCTATTTTTCCCAACACCTGTTTTTAAAACCATTGTATTGAAACCAAATGTATCTTTGAATTGCGATCATTGTTCATATATTTTAATCAAGTATGACCTTAATTTACCAATTTTTACTATGATTCACCTCTTTGGACCAGTTATCACTCATTAATAATTTTTACTTTGATTGAGATCAATTTCGTTGTTAGAACCAAGTATGACTTAGTCTTACTCTTACCAAATCTGACATTGATTCACCTATTTCATCCAATTATGACTTTAGCAATGTTGACCGTGGTTGGCTTCAACCAATTATGACTTCCACGAACCCATGTCGATCATGATTCATGAATTTAGACCGAATATAAATATGATTCATAAATGTTGATAATTATTCAATTATCAAAACCAAAATGTGATTTTAATTGGCAAGTGTTGTCATTGTTCACATCTTTGAATCGAGTATGAGTTTGATTGACCAGCGTTTACCTTGATTTACCTTTCTGAACCAACCATGACTTTGATTGAGGAATTTAGAATGTGATTGGCCTATTTAAATCCTAACTCTGATTGCCCCAATATTGACATGGATTTAGTTGTTGTAACCAAGTATGACTTTTGGTTACCAATTGTGAGCTTGATTCATTTATTTCAACCAATTACGACTTTGATTAACCAATTTTGACATTGATTCAATTGTTTGACCCAATTACGACTTTGATTACTAAAGTTGACCTTGATTGACCACTTGAACCAATTATAACTTTGATTGAATCGTATTCATCATTACTTACCCATTGAAACCAAACATGACTTAATTACTTTGATTGACTCGTATTCATCATTACTTACCCATTCAAATCAAACATGACTTAATTACCACATTTTTCACATTTGGTCGCAATTCCATTGTTGATTCTGACCTATTTCTAACTAGGGTGTTAAAAAATCCGAATTGAAGCATCCAAAAATTCGATCCGAAATTATTTAGGGGATGTTTTGTTTGATGGAATTGGATGTAATTAGATGGAATTGGAATTGAGCATTCTTAAATCTTGTTTGTGTTGGTTCATGGAATTCGTTGAATGGAATTTCACCATTCCAATGAATTTCTTAAATCAAGGAATTGAGAATTCCTTCTCTAAATAGATGGAATTCTTCAAATTTATAAGGAATCTCAAAACAAACATAAT